>JAKZAP010000010.1:4969968-5569968 GCA_023053575.1 Branchinecta lynchi
CTTTTGGGTCTGTTGGTCGATCGGTCTGTCGGTTCACTGTTCTCGAGTTAGGGTACTTCCAGAAAGTTAGGACGATGAAACTTGGCAGGCATATAAGGGACCCAAACAAACTGACTTGGAAATAGTCACTTCCCCAATCCGACGACCGAGGGGGGAATGGAGGGATGGAGAATCCGGAATGTTGAGGCATCTATAACTTTCGAACGGGTTATAGGATCTTAATGAAACTTTACATTAACAATCTCGTGTCTCAGATCTCCCACTTCGAGTCCTGAACGGATCCGATGAATGTGGGGGGGGGGGGGGGGAAGTCGGAGGGGAGAACCGGACATATTGTGACACGATTAGACTGGAGCGATTGGGATGAAACTTGATGGGAAGAACAAGCACATGCCCTAGATACATCAGCGACGGAACCGGGCCGGATTCGGACCCTGGGGGGGGGGAGGGGGGGGGGCTAAGACGATGAAAATTGGCTTGAGCATTTGAGGCTTGAGATGATTGGCTTAAAATATTCAGTTTCCCAATCTGGTCACATCGTGGGAAGGGGGGGGGGGGTGGAGAATCCGGAGTCTTGAGCCATGTATAACTTTCGAAGGGGTGATCGGATCTGAATGAAACTTGATATTTGGAAAAGCCTCGTATCTCAAATTTCCGAGATAAGTTCCGACCAGATCCCATGAATGTGGGTGGGGGTGGTTGCAGGGGAGAACTGGAAATCTTGTGACACCCTTAGAGTGGAGCGATGAAACTTGCTGGAAAGAGCAAGCACAAGCCATAGAGACTTCACAGTACCGGACCAGATTCGGGCACCTTTGGGGGAGGTGTAGAGGGTGTGGGTCCGAAATTCCGGTCACCGCGAGTTAAGGTACTTCCAGATCCGCAAGGACGATGAAACTCGACTTTGAACATCAGAGACTTAACAAAATTGGCTTAGAAATTGTCATTTCTCAGATTCGACCATCCCTTGAAGTACTATTAAAGCAAAATATACTTTTTCATCATCCCCATTAGCCCATGATCGTTTATGCCTCAAGGATTTTGCTAAGAAATGAATTTTTAGCACCCTTAAATTACTTATCTTACCGAAGAGTAAAAAAAACACTTTTGACCAAAAGATAAAATTATATTCGTGATCCCCAAGGGCCCATGATCTTTTTTGCCTCAAGGGTTTTGTGATTTCCTGTAAGTAAAAACAGTTATTTTGAGCAAAATACATATTTTCATGATTTCGATGAGCTTATCATCATTTGTGCAAGAGTGTTCATTACGGATGAATGTTCTAGCGCCCTTAAAGTGAGCATCATCACAGCCAAATGCATAAATAGAATAGTTTTTAAGAACGATCCATTCTCACGATTTCAAAGGACCCATGATCATTCTTATCTCAAGGGATTTGCTTACAAATGAACACAACTAACGCACGAATTGGCAAATTCCTATTTTCATCCTCTGATACAGCGTTGCAAGTGCCATATGAGCTTGTAGCTCTTGTCTTCTAAACTCTTCATGAATAAAATATGAGCTTATAAAGTCATTATTGTTGACTATACATGTATATAAATGGTAATGGTGATAGGGATAGGAGAGGAATTTCTGTGAGATTGCTGCAGTAAGAAGCCTTTTCAGAAAACTCAAGTTTTTTCAAACGGGGAGGTCAGACGTTTGCATCGGTCATTGATTTTCATCGTCTCTTAACTAATGTATCGCGCAGAAGACTACCCAAATCAGAAGAAGGAAGCTTGTGTTTCATCGGATCATTATTATGTCTCACGTGTACTTCTGGCACGAATTCCCGATGAAACATTATGTAGCTGCAACCCTTCAGCATGCAACGCTGCCGGCCCTTTGAACCAGTTTTGTGATGAAACGTTATGTAGCTGCAACCCTTCAGGATGCAACGCTGCCGGCCCTTTGAACCAGTTTTCTAAGAAACGCTTTTGCAAATAGAAACGCTTTCTCCTGCAACATATTCTTGTGCGGTACGTTTTCTCTTGAAACGGATTCGCTAAAACGGTGTATAGGAGAAACGCTTTACTAGAAAACTGGCAAATTCTGAAAACTGGTTCATAGGGCCGGCAGCGTTGCATATCTGTAGTCGATCACTCTGACATAAAACCGGCTTGTTCTGGTCGCCGGTTTTGACGGGTGAGTATTTCGGCAACAATCCAGTAGGACCATTGAGAATAGTTTGCCAGGTACTGACAGAAGGAGAAATCCTATTCGCCTGCATAGGAGAAATCCTATTCGCCTGCATAGGAGAAATCCTATTCGCCTGCAATTGCAAATTTGCAGGTAAAATTTGCAGGTAAGGATTATTCCCCGGTATTGGCACAGCGTGCCTTTCCTTTTCCATAAGGGGATGATGACGCCAGTCTTCCGGAATGACGTCCATTTCCCATACAACAGAAAAGAGAGTCAGCAGAAGGATGAGGATGGCTAGGTCTGCATATTTCAGCAACTGAGAACTTATGCCGCATACACCAGCGGCCTTATTGTTCTTCAACCTTTTCCTTGCGCTTCTGATTTCTGAGGTGTTAAATGACTCAGTGTGGAGATCGCCTACTTCGGTGGCTTGGCTGGGGGACTCGCTGAGTCTTTCGTCGGCTTCTGCAAAGGGAGTAGTGCTGTTCAGGTGCGAGGAGAAATGCTCCTTCCAGCGATCGAGGCACGAGCATCCGGAAGAAGAGCATCTGTTGAAACGGCGGGTCCCACTGTAGGGGCCTTGCTCTTTGTAAGACCTGGAAGATGTTTGAAAAGACCGCCTATGTCTTTCCTCCTACCCGCTTCCTACATTTCAACAGCATTATTTTGAACGAACTTGATGGATGAGATTATTGCGGATCCAGTTTAGCTTCCTGTAAGACGCCATATCACCATGTAGTCTAGCCGTCCGCCTCAGTTCTGTGCCATGGTAAGTTTCTTTGGAAATCCAAGCTTTTGGGGGGCGGCTCTTCTTGCCTAGAACTAGTTGTGCGGCTTCATTCGTTTGAGACTTGAAGTACTTCCAGGCATCTTTGCTGTTAGTGTGTGGAGTAGCTCGAATCGATTCGATACCTCGACGGCATACTTTCGCTTTGCGTCCGACTCCTTCAGTTTCAAGACATCAATAACTGTTGGCTACGTTTCTGACCGCTGGGCTTTCAGGCGAACCTGAACATCAGCGCAGAGAAGTCTGTGATCAGTGTTTCTGAGCTCGGCTCATCTGTATGTTCTGCAATTCTCAGCGATGACACCCAGCGCTTTGAGATGATAACGCAATCGATAATTTGTTCGTGCGACCGCCGTTGCTGTACCATGTGTGTTGGGGGCAGGGGCGTCACGACTGGGGGGGGAGGGGGGTGTTTTCTTCAAAACAGTTGATTTTTTTCATGAAAATAGTCATTTTTTCTTAAATTGCTCGATTTTTCGTCAAAATAGTCGTTTTTTTCTGATAAATCAGTCGATTTTGTTCAAAAATGTCATCTTTGATGTTGAAAACAGTCGTTTTTTCTGCAGAAAAAAGTCGGTAAAAGTTTCCAGCCAGTCGGGAAATTCCTCGTCCCCCCCCCCCAAACATTTTGGCTAGTAACGCCTCTGGTTGGGGGATGCTTTTGCGCTGGAAGTACTCAAGTAGGCGCAGACCATTGTCATTGAGGGGATCAGGTATTACGCGTCCTATGGTGGTTCATCATATACCTGTGTCGTCTCTTATTGTTGCGTTGAAGTCCCCAAGTACGACGCTGATGTTGTGGGGCGATACACTTGTGAGTGTTCTGGAGTAAAATAAAAATCCCGATTTGACGTCGTTATCCGACTCGTTCGTCGGAGCATAACACTAGAACTGTCATTTTGACATGTTTGTGTTGGAAACGGGCTTTCATAAGTCGGTCCGAGACCGCTTCGTGGGACAACAGGCACTTGCTTGCTAGGCTCTTGAGCGCAAGGCCGACACCGTTTCTTCTTTGCTACCACCAGACCAGAACAAGAGCTACGAGCTCATAATAATAATAAGTTTATTTAAAAGCCCAGGGGCCATATACATAACACAACAATAATACACATTACAAGAAAAAAACAACAACAATATTTCCTACGGCTATGAAGCCTCACTACTAAGCTTGGTCGCTCTTAACTTCAGCGCTCCGTCGATAAATTCGCACACCTTTGTTATAACCCTTTCCGAAGTGCTTTTCAGGATATCCGGAAGAAGCAAAACACCCCCCTTAAGAAAGATCCCCTTAACTCCGAAAGCTCCTGGCATAGATTGAGAAAGTGGTCCATGTTTTCCTCTATCCCTGATTTGCAAAGTTAGCAATTATAGCTGACATTTGCGCCAGTCCTATGCCTATTAAAAACTCTAAATCTACCAAACAGGGGGAGGGAATTAGCTCTGGCCTGGATCCGTAACTTCAAAAATGTTTGAGGTAGGTTCATTTTAAAATAAAACTCGGGCCCAAACACCTCCTTAATCTCGAGATAAAACTCCAAAGTTTCGGACTGACTTATTAAAAATCTCCATTTTTTAATCTCTTGGTGATCCGAAATCCTATTGATTCTACGCAATAAAATATCGTCACCTACAGGGTCATGGCCACTATTCCAAACATAAGATAGACCTAGACCATCAAGCAGGGCTTTAACTCGAGATGGCCACGTATTTCTTTCCCCGTAATCAAAAGTTCATTATATGATGATCTTACCAACCTGGTGTCATGTAACTTAATTATCTATAACCAAAATCTTAAAATCTGCAATACCCTATCTTTCTTCAATGAAAATAGGCCTAAATCCCCTTTCAGTGCTTGCGAATAAAATGTCGATTGTTGTCCGAACAGTCGTTTAAAATATTGTAGCTGGACCGACTCAAGCTGTTTCGCATCTTCAAATCCCCATAGCTCCGCTCCATAATGGATCGTTGACATTATTGTTCATTTAAACATGGGTTTATGGATTCTTAGATTTTTTAACCCCATCAGATTAGTATTTCTAAATATGGCTGACGACGCCGCTTTTCCCCTTCTTACCATTTCTGTAATATGTGATTTCCAACTTCCGTTTGAATCGAAAACAAATCCCAAATATTTAAAATTAGTACTTTTACTCAGTTCTTAATTTTTCATAATAAATTTTTTCTTCTAACTACCCCTTAATTTTCCTCCGCGTGAAAATTACTACCTCAGTTTTCTTTGGATTCAGCACCAACTTTTTCATTTCCAGGTATTCCTCAATTAAATTCAGTAATATTTGGAGCTCAAACGCACTTTTGGCAAGCAGTGCCGTGTCGTCGGCGAATAACAGTATTGAGAACCTCATACTACCAAGCATCACTGTCGGGACCCACTTTTTTTCTAAGAACTCTACTATATGGTTAATAAATATGCCAAATAGCCTAGGTGATAATGCACTTCCCTGTCTCACTCTTTTTCTTGATGTAAGTAACTTCGGCAGCCCTATTCCAGCTAACCAGCACCCTTAGTAGCAACATACATACTTACTAACAATCTAACAAAACACACTGGAAGGCCAATTTTTATCAATTCCTCACCCAATAGGATGCGGTCAACACTATCGAACGCCTTTTGCAGATCTAAGAATGCCACATATAGTTTGTGACTTCCTGTTCCATATTCCTCTACTAACGCTCTTAAAATGAAAACTCTGTCACTTGTATTATACCCTGTCCGAAACCCCCCTTTTCCTTCCCTAATCACCTTACTCGATTGTAACCAATTACCTAGTCTAACATCTAGCACCTTTTCTAGTATCTTACTTACTGATGGAACTAGGGACATGGGTCCGTAATTATCGTGTATTTTGGGTCGCCCTTTTCAAAAAGGGCAATGTCTGTGCCGTTTTCCAAAGATCAGGCCAAACCATCGATACACATTTTTTATTTATTATTTTTATTCAGTAAAGGAGTAAGCCATAAGGCTTGTCGCATAATACAAGAAACATAAACACACTTCAAATGGCAAAAAATAGGTAAATACTAATACAACACCAAAAAAATAACATCCGGATTTGATAACTGTTTAAAACATATACATGTTTTCATAAAACGTGGTCCCAACTATAGCGGTCTTAAAAGCTGGCAAGTTTTGCATAGTGACCACTTCCTCTGGTAAATTGTTCCAAAGCTTGGAAGCCCTGTTAACAAAACTACACTGACCCACTTTTTTTTGGACACGAGGCTGGTAAGCCTTCAAGGAATTCTGCCTGGTAGCTGAATAATGACTAAACTGGAAAAATTCAGAAGAATCAGTATTATCAATACCTTTAATTATACGAAACGTGTTGGTCAGATCAGTTCTGTCCCTCCGGAATTGCAACGAAGGAAGATCAAGGCTTCTCAGTCTGCGTTCGTATGGTAAATATCGCAGATACGGTACGAATTTGGTCGCGCGTCTTTGAACCCTTTCGACCAGCTGCGAGTCAGACTTACATACCTATACAGACTTACAGACTTATATACCTACAGACTTATATACACCAATAACACTATTGGGATTAGTGTTGCTCGAAATTTCTTATAAACAAATGCAGGTGCTCCGTCTATACCTGGGGCTGATCTTTGTAAGTGTCTCTTCTATTTATTGAAGCTTCAACTCCTCCATCAATACATACTCATTTTCTTTCATAGGAAAGTGTATTTGGTTACTACTTGTTACTAGCTCTTCATGAAGAAATTTTAGAGGGTTCGATGTTTCCTCTACTTTCTCAAAATGAGCAAGAATCTAACTCAGGAATTATTACATTGCGCAGCTTATTATGACCTCTTTCTTCCTCCCTTATTTTTTCCCAGAACTCTTTCATATTACTATCATTATAATTTCTAACAATATCATTCCTCAATTTATTTGCCGCTACTAGTTTCTTCTTCTTCAACAGAGCCTTATACCCACGCCTCTTAATTCTGTATGCTAACAATAATTCGTCCTTAATTTCTACATTAGTACAACTTTTAACTAGATCAAGCTTTCTAATTAAATCCTCTCTATAACTCACACATTCATCATAGAAAAAATATATTTCTCTTGCTTTCCTTTTTTAGTTATTGGTCCTATAACTCTATGTATTAAACTGTTAAGTTCATTTAATGTATTTTGAGGATTAGAAAATGACGACTGCATATCACTCAGTTGATCCCTAACATCTTCCTCCATCATCCGAGAATCTAAAGCTACTAGGTCATCCTTACTCCAATTTCGTTGAATATGGCACTTGTTACGAGTAGGTGGTACAAGAAAGTAGATGAGAATGTCACAAAATCCCTCCTTCAACCCCCCTAGAACTGAACCGAGAAATGAGGTATCTAATTTCACGCGAGCCTGATCATTTCCGGCATCGGCGCAATCTAGAGCAAATGTTTCACCATACTAGTTTGAGCTTCGTACTAAGCGCCTCGCCCTCCAACTTCCGTACCAGGGCCGAATCTGGTTCAGCCACACATACAGATTATCTAAGGCATCTTCTCGTACCGGCTATCAAGTTGCACTCAGGTCGAAGCTTTTTACGGGAAACTCCGGTACCCCCCCCCCCTCCCCTCCGTGTTCAGAACCGGTCAGGACCCTAAACCATCTAGGACACATGGTCTCTATTCTTTCCAAGTTTTATATCAAATCATTCCATCCGTTTGAACCCCACGCGAGCTACAAAATTTCCGCACCCCCCCCCCTCCAAATCCTCCCGCTGTGGTCGCATACGACTAGGCAAACTAGGCAGCATAAACTCTGTACTGTCCTACTTGCATCCCAGTCGGTCCATTCGTTTGGTTTTTGATCATGTCACAAAGTTTACGGTCCTGCCCCCCCCCCCCTCCAGCTATCCCAGCCAATGTCGTATGTGGTTCTTAGACATGTTTTGCATATCTAGCTCATTAGTTCTTATCACCCATAAAGTTTCACTCGAATCGGACCACCCGTTCACAAACTCCGCAAGTCAGTAATTTCCGGATTCCCCTTCCCTTAACTCCCCCCAAAATGGCCGGATCCAGAAACAGACATTTTCCTAGGGCATTGTGTCAGGTCTTTGATTCTATTCAGTCGGGTCGCTAATATTCATGCTTAGTTTCATCGTCCTTAGCTCATCGTCCTATCCTAACTCGGAATTCCCGGAAACCCCCTTCGACTCCCTAGAGCCCCGATATGATGCGGTTCTGTCAAGAATCTATTTACGGCTTATGCTTGTTCTTCCCGCCAAATTTCATCCCGATCCCTCGGCGCTAGGCGTTTCACAAATATTCTGGTGTTGCCCTTCAACCCCCCCCCCCCCAAGTATCGAATCCGCTCCGGGCTTGGCATGGAACATCTGAGACGACACCTCTTTCCACTTGCCAAGTTTCATTCAAATCCGATCGCCCGTTCGACAGTTATGAATCCTCCCACGATGATCGGATCATGCAAACGACTATTGTCACTCAGTTTTTCGGGTCCCTGGTATGCCAGCCCAGTTGCATCGTCCTAGTACATAAGGAAGTACCAAACTCACGGATAATCAGAAATCCGGACCCCCCCCCCCCCCCAACTCCCCCCATAGTGCTCGAATCGGATCTGGTTATGTCAATGATGTACCTAGGACTTGTGTTTGCTCTTCCCAAGTTTCATCCTGATCCCTCCAGTCTAAGCGTTTCCTAAGATTTCTAGCCCCCCCCCCCAATCCAAAGTCACCGGATCCATTCTTAATTTTATGTAGATCGCCTGAGACACGAGGTCTTTCCAAATACCAAGTTTCATTAAGATACGATCACCCGTTCAAGAGTTATCAATACCTCAAGATTCCAGATTCCCCTCCCTCCACTCCCCCCACGATGATTGGATCATGCAAACGACTATTGTCAAGTCAGTTTGTTCAAGTCCCTGATATGCCAGCCCAGTTGCATCTTTCTAGTTCATCAGGAAGTACCAAACTCACTGATAATCAGAAATCCGCCCCCCTCTCAACTGCCCCCATAGTGCCCGAATCCAGTCCGTTTATGTCAATGATGTATCTAGGACTTGTGCTTGCTCTTCAAACCAAGTTTCACCTGATCCCTCCACTCTAAGCGTTTCCCAAGATTTCCGGTTTCCCTCTCCACCTCCCCCCGAAGGCACTGGATCCGGTCTGGATTTTATGTGGATCGTCTGAGACACGAGGTCTTTCCAAATACCAAGTTTCATTAAGATACGATCACCCGTTCAAGAGTTATCAATACCTCAAGATTCCAGATTCCCCTCCCTCCACTCCCCCCACGATGATTGGATCATGCAAACGACTATTGTCAAGTCAGTTTGTTCAAGTCCCTGATATGCCAGCCCAGTTGCATCTTTCTAGTTCATCAGGAAGTACCAAACTCACTGATAATCAGAAATCCGCCCCCCTCTCAACTGCCCCCATAGTGCCCGAATCCAGTCCGTTTATGTCAATGATGTATCTAGGACTTGTGCTTGCTCTTCAAACCAAGTTTCACCTGATCCCTCCACTCTAAGCGTTTCCCAAGATTTCCGGTTTCCCTCTCCACCTCCCCCCGAAGGCACTGGATCCGGTCTGGATTTTATGTGGATCGTCTGAGACACGAGGTCTTTCCAAATACCAAGTTTCATTACGATCCGATCACGCGTTCAAGAGTTATAGATACCTCAAAGTTCCGGATTCGCCCTCCCTCCACTCCTCCCACGATGCTCGGATCGGGAAGGGGCTATTTCCAACTTAATCATTCGGGGTCCCGGCCTGCCAAGTTTCATATTCCTAGCATGTGAAAGTGCCCGAACCATTAAAACCCGGACCGACAGACCGACGGACGGACAGAAATTACGATCGCTATATGGCACTTGGCCGAAGGGCAAGTGTCATAAAAATGAGTAGTTACCACCTATTCATTTTTCACCACTGGGTTTCGGTCAGACCTGCAACAGCTATCTTCTTGCGTAGTTCTCTAGATAATACGTCTTTTGCAGCTGCGTTCAGGGTTAAGACATTCCAGGTGGCTATTTTAGCTCCCTTTCTGACGTCGCCAGCATGTCTGTGTCCGAGGCTGATTTATCACTTTGCGTAGCGCTTTTTTGGGATCCCAAAACGTAAGTGGAGGGATACCTATGACATCACAAAAGTTGTCCGTCTGTCCGTCCGTCCGTCTGTCCGTCTGTGCGCACTATAACTCTCGAAGGGAATGAGATATTTTGATGAAACTTGGTGTGAGGATTTTTGGGGTCAAGAGAAGTTCGTAGATGGGCTCTGTAGCCCTAGAATTAGGGGTGGAGGAGGGAGTTTAAATTAAGGGGAAAATTAAATATTTTTAAACAGATAATGTGATAGTCGATTATGGGGTAAGAAGACATGCTGAAAACGATGGTGGAAACCATTTTGTCATCGGACAAGTTTTTCGACCGGAATCCGGCCAATACCGGAAAGTCTGTTAAAAGTAAAAGTTTTATTTGAAGTTGATTAAATGTTCGATTTAGGGGTAGGAAAATATGCTGAACTCGACGGTGAAAACCATTTTCTTGCCGGATACGTAGTTCGCCCGGAATCCGGCCAAAACCGGAAAGTTTGTTAAAAGTAAAAGTTTTATTTGGAGTTGATTAGATGTTCAATTTAGGGGTAAGAAAACATGCTGTAAACAATGTTAGAACAATTTTCTACCCGGACAAGTAGTTCGCCCGGAATCCGGCCGAAACCGGAAAACCATAAAAAGTTAAAGTTTTATTTGTAGATATCCGATTTAGGGGTAAGAAGAGATGCTGAATCCGTTTATGACAATCATTTTTTACCCGGACATAAATTTCGACCGAAATCCGGCTGGAGCCGGAAAATTTGTTATAAGTTAAATTTTATTTGAAGTTGATAAGATGTTCAGTATTGGGGAAAGAAGATACGCTGGGTTCGTTTTTGAGTTTTCTTTTTTCGCCGGACAAATAGTTCAAAACAGATATGACGTGTAGGGGTAAACACAAATGCTGACTCCATATCGGAACTTGGTTTTCTTAGATGATTAGCTATTTGGCCTTAATCTGTTTCTGAATTTTAATAGTAAAAATGTTCAAGGAGACTGGCGAAGACAAGACCCAGTTGTCTGGATCAAATATTGAATTTTTGGGATCCCATCGAAACCTTTGGTCTTGTTTTAAGTGGAGGGTCGCTAGCCTAACCGACCCTAGGCCTGGGGTTTACTAACAATTGGGATGGGCTCCACCCACCTGATGAGGTTCGGGCCACCCTATACGACACGATTAGTTTTAACCGGTTTTAACGGATAACCTATCTTATAAGTTTATAACCGCTAAGGGCAAAAAATAGTTTTGAGCAAACGATACGGAATCTTGATCCCCAGGGGCCCGTGATCATTCGTGCCTCAAGGGTTTTGCTTACAAAGGATTACAACAAACCTACGAATTGACAAATTCCCACTTTCATCCTCTGACACGACATGCAAGCAGCATCCAAGTACCATATGAGCTTTTAGGTCTTTTTTTTTTAGAATCGAGGACCGCTTCGCGGCAATAGTGTCTGTGCCACACAAGTTCATTGGTTCTGTCTTTCTTCACTCTCAGTGCAGCAGAATTTTTTTGTGAGAGTGCGTTTTGTTAAATTACCCTGCAGTCAATTACAAAAATGTAAATGCTCATGTGCGGTGTGAAAAATGAAATTGTGGTCAGTGGAACAATGGCTCTTTATCTGTACCTCATCACTTTGTCAGATTGTTGGATTCGTTTCCGTCTTTTAAGCGAAGACATAATACATAAGCGGTTCTTGACGGTTTTGGAAAATTAATGTGTCCTTTAACGCAGGGTTACGTGTTTGATTCTGATATACCTTAAAGGAGCCGTCTTAGGTGTGTAGGTGTAGTACCATGCAACCTACTTGCGTAGTCGCTCCATTGGTTATTTATTTATTTATTTATTTATTTTCATTGAACTAAGGACCAACTAGGGCCACTCAAAAACATACAAAAAAACAACAACAACAACATATTAAACAATAACAAAATAAGAGAGAAAAACACAAACAACAAAAAAGGTGCTTGAGCATCAAGTTCGTTGTGTATAGATCTCACCAGACCATGTCCGCCAAAGTGGCAGAGATAGCCGAAAAAGCGGCCCCGAAAGCACCCGAAGGAGCGGATTGTCCGAAGCAAGAATCCTTGTCTGGATCGAAAGAGATGATCTCCTACGAAGTTCAGGAAAAGAAGGGAGGCCACCACCAACAAACATTCCGGAAGCACTACAGTTAAGGGAAAGACCAAGAAGCCACCGAAAAGAATTGTTATACAGAACCCGAAGAGAGTTCTCACACTTAACAGATACAGATTGCACAAAAGCAAGACCGTACAACGGGGTGCAATAAGCTCTGAAAAGAAAACACCTCACGGCAGGGTCGCATTTCCCGAACTTACGAATAAGTAAGTTAGCCCTGCAGCACAGCGAACGTGAAAGTGCTTTAACATGGAGCTCGTCACTCAGGGAGGGAGCCACCGTGAATCCAAGATATTTGTAGGACTCAACGAAAGACAGCGACACTCCAGAAAGCAATGCCATAGGGATGTGTTTCAGAGGGGTCCCGCGAGGAATGAACGCCATACACTGGGTCTTGGCCGTGTTAAACACGATATCATTAGCTGACGCAAACTCATCACAAATTGAAAGTAGATGGTTTAGTGCAGCCACTGTAGGAGCTAAAATAACCAGGTCATCAGCATAACTCAGGTTATTAAAGCAAACACCTCCAATGAAACAACCAACCTTAGTTTGAGCCAAACGCAGGTTGAGACCATCCACATATAGGTTATACAGCAACGGAGAGAGGACCCCACCTTGCCGTACACCATTCAGAACAGGGAATGGCATGCTGAAATAACCACTCCATTTTATTCTGAAACGCTGTACATCGAACCAATGTTCCAGAGTTCCAATGACACGACGGTCAACTCCCTTTGTGTCCATTTTATCCAGGAGCTTCTCAAGGTTCACTCTGTCGAAAGCTGCCTTTGCGTCAATGAAGCACGCAAACACAGGACTTGAAAAAAGCCAGAAATACTGCACGACAGATTTGAGAATGAACACACAAAACTCCGTCGAAGACCCTTCTTTGAACCCAAATTGATAATGCGACGAATTAATCTGGGATGAAATCAAAGAAAAAAGACATTTTTCGAAAATTTTCGAAATAACAGCCGCCATAGCAATCGGTCTGTAATTACTTAACGATGTCATGTCTCCGGTATTCGACTTCGGAATTGGAACCAGGCACACCTCAGTAAGGGAATCTGGGACGTAGCTGTGGTTAAGGAACCCATTGAACAGCAGTGTCAACAGACAAATCAGGGTCGGACCACCATGCTTAACATGATTAGTCGTCACCCCATCAAGGCCACCGGACTTACTGCCTGAAAGCCCAGACAACGACCGAGCCACAGACTCTGCCGTAATCAGCTGCTTAACAGGATCAGTCCATGGTTTGGAAAAGGACCTTGCACTCGCTGCTTTAGGATCAGAAGCAACTGACGAGAAAACAGTGCTATAGTGACCCCGCCATAGCTCCGCTATATCTTTGGGCCCAGTCGCTGAACCAACTCTATCAGACATTTTCTGAGGACCAGCATTTTTAGATTTAGCAACTTTTTTCCAAAAATCACGGAAATTAAGTGAACTAAAACTGCTGGCCAGAGCCGAAGTTCTTAGACTCTCTGTATTCTTTTTGCACCACCGAAGGGCACTCCGGAACCTCCCGTGAAGAATTCTCCTCGCAGAATCAAACACACCCCCAAGAGGTCTGCCATTAGCAACCAACAAAAGCAAAGCATTTTTCGCAGCTTCGTAATGAGGGCGCACATGATTATTCCAACCAGGAATAATATTCATCCCAAACCTTTTCTTGTTAGTACTACCTACACGAAGTGGTAGAGTATGGCACGCACTTACAATAAGAATCGAAACCAGTGTATAGTAAAGCAACCCCAAACCGTTAGTATGAGAAGGGTTAGTACAGTAAGGAAGAGTACAATGGTAAATAGCATTGATGTCCAGAGCAAGGATACGCTTCTCAACTTCCACACCATATGCCATAAGCTGAGACGCACTCGCACGCTCCCAATCCACAGCAGGCGGACTAGGGGGTGGCGGATCTGCACACAACGGGTCCACAGCACGAACAACACAAGATGACTCAAAAACAAGGGGGAAATGGTCTGAACCAAATATATCATATCTAACAGAAATAGGCCTAATAGTACTACTAAAAGAACTCGAACACACAACGTGGTCAATCCATGACGTATGGCCTGAAGGGCTCATATACGTAAAAGTCGATGGCTCCAAAGCCACTTCGTCACAGCAAACCAGATCATTCTCGGCTATAACTGCCTTAAGCTCACGGCTAAAAACAGTTTCAGCACCGTAATTAGCATTAAAATCCCCCAGGAAACAAACATAGGTATACTTATCAGATAGAAACGATACTAGCTTACCTAAATACAAGGAAAATTCATGCAAATTTTCATTCGAACAAACTGGCATATAAACGTTTACAAACAGATGCTCATAATCATCACAACGGAAGCAAACCGGCTGCAGCCTCTCATCCGAGGGGAGGGGAAAAGAAATTTCTACAAAGAATAGCTAACCCTCCTCTGGGCCTCCCTCTCACTAGGCCATCACCCGCTCACCCGCATTAAAACAGCCAAGCGCCGATGTCTAGGCACGTGCCTAGCGTCACTGCTAACATCCATGCCTATAGGCACAGATTTTGGGCCAGGCACGGAGTTCCAAGCTCTATTACTCGGTGCCTGGCTAAGCTTGGTCTCTTGCTTAGGCATATGTGGTTGGCCAGGCATGCTTGTGAAGGCGGCATAAAGCAGAACCTAGTTTTAAAGGATTTGGCTATTTTGTAATACTGTGACGAAAATTCGGGATCGACTAAAAACGGTAATCGAACGGAACGACACGGTGGAGGAGGAGCGCGTGCTAAAAACGGGAACGCGTACTAAATTCTGGATCACTGAAACACGAACACTACTAAAAGGGGGAAACACTGCACCGTCTTTCCATTTTTTAGTAGTTTGCTTGGGTACGAGTTCCAGATCATTCCCGTCCACAATCACACGACGGGGAGGGCTCCCGTTCTTTCATTCCGGTGCACGATCCCTGTTCTAGTGGTCGTGTTTCTTCGCTGAGCCGCGTTTTAAACAGCGCCCTTGTTCTTTAGTACTTGCTACAGGAGGAACAAATACTAAAAACGGGAATGCAGGACCCCTGTTCTTTGTCACTGAATTTTGTCACTTGGCCAAGTGCGAAGAAAAGGGGTCATGTATTCCCGTTTTAGTACTTGTTCCTCCTGCAAAAAGGGAACTGCGTGCTAGCGGTCAAGCAGAGAAACACGACTACTAGAACAGGGATTGTGCACCGGAATGAAAGACCAGGTCCCCTGCGCGTCGTGCGAATGTGCACGGGAATGATCTGGAGCTCTTATCTAAGCAAACTACTAAAAAAGGAAGGACGGTGCAACGTTCCCCCTTTTAGTAGTGTTCCTCTTGATGCAGTGTTCCAGATCTTAGTACGTTGTTTTCGTTTTTGGTACGCGTTCCCGATTTTCGTACGCGTTCCCATGTCGTTCCGTTCCATTCCCATTTTTAGTCGATCCCCGAAAATTCTAATATTGTGACAAAAGTCTGAAAAAATCCTTCAAAGCTTGCGCAAGAGCTGTATAACTGGTTTCCCCCTGACTCAGACAGCAATAGTAGGTTTTTACCGTTTTAAAAAACTGAAGAATGTTGATTCGTACTCCTCTAACATGTCGTAAATATGAACCGGAAATACTTCCGTGATAAAGAATAAACGAATATAATGACAAAGAAACATAATGTTACACCCGTCCAGAAAGGTTGCGTGGAAGTTTTCAGATCTCCTCGTGAGAAGAGTCGACATCGCACGTGGAATTAATGGGAATTCCGATGGGCCTTCATGCAACGATCACTCTCGGCATAAATTGGCTTGGGACAGAAAATCCCATGTCGTCTTGGTCGAAGCTCAGTTTCTTCACATACTGGTGCAGTCTTTTGATACAGAAATCCAGTGTGTCCAGCGCTCTTAGTAGATACCTAGATCGTCTTCTGGGTACACAATCGGTAGACGATTTCGAAGAAATGTGGGTACCTAGGCCATTCCCATGAATCTCTATATAAGTCATGCTGATAGAAGAATGTCTTACATGAGGCATGTCACTTTGGACGATTTCCGATAGATAGTATTCTCCTACTGGTATTTAAATTTTACATTACCACTTCTGGGATGTAGACGGTTTGGAAGAAATATGGGTACCTAGGCCATTCTTCCACAACCTTTACTTAACGTTTCAGTGTTCCCGGCTTGTTTACCGATCCTGGTTCTGAATTTAGACTAAACAGCATTTAGCAATTAGACTGAATAGCAAGCCTAGGTTGACCAAGAACAAATAAGACTCTTGGAGAACGCTGTATGTCTTGGAATCATGATGGTAGAAAAGTGTCTTGCAGTAAAAGCATGCTACTTTGGACGTTATCTACCTTCAGACTTGTGTAGTTTTTAGCTGATTGGATTTCAGAACGAAGACCCATTGAATAATGAGAAAAAGTTGACTTTAATTACAACACACGGATGAAAGTTGCGCACGTCCGAAGTAGTCTCGTTGAACCAGTATATGACGTGTATCACGAAGAGATTTCGTGGCTTTTCGTCGTTTTTATATAGTCAGATTTTTATGTTGATGAAGATTTGATTCTTATGTCTTGGACTGCCGTAACGGATAGGTCATGTCGTGCGCAAACACGACTCCAAGCTGGGTGTCTTTCCAAAACTGAGTGGGGTACCATTGGAACCCCCATTCTGAAGGACTTTGACTGACTTCATCAACACTTTCAGGAATTCCGTGGCAAATCCGTATGCGGAAAAGATTTATGATGTCTTTTCGACCAACTCTGCAGAGGCCAATGACTTTTTTATTTACATTCTGTCATGTTTTCCGAGCAAGCTGAAGGTATTGTCGACACTATTAACAAGACCAAAGGTTTCGATGGGATCCTAAAAACTTAATATTTGATCCATACAATTGGTTCTTGTATTCGCCAGTTCCAGTCTTCTCCAGACTCAATGAACATTTTTACTATTGAATTTTAGAAACAGATTAAGGCCGAACAGCTAATCATCTGAGAAAACCAAGTGGTATGGATTCAGTATGTGTGTTTAGCCGTATACGTCATCTATTCTGACGAAACTCATCGAAACTTCCTGCCTTACTTCTGCCAAATTTCCAGTTTTGGACAAATTCAGGAATTAGCAGTCCTGCAAACAAAAAAATTAAGATCAAAATCGAATTCAGCGTTTTTTCTCCTTGCCCCTATGTTGAACATCTAATCTAAACTTCAAATAAAACTTTTACTTATAACAAACTTTCCGGTTTCAGCCGGATTCCTGGCGAACTATATGTCCAGGCAAAATCGATCGTCATATACGGATTCAGCATCTCTTCTTACCACGAAATCAGACATTTAACCAACTACAAATAAAACTTTTGCTTTTAACAAATTTTCCGGTTTTGGCCGTATTCCGAGCGAACTAGTTGTTTGGGTAGGCAATGGTTTTCATAGAAATTTTCAGCATGCCTTCTTACCCTTAAATCTAGCATGTAATCAACTTCAAATAAACTTTATTCTACTTTTAACAAACTTTCCTGTTTTGGCCGGATTCCGGGTGAACTACTTGTCCGGGGAGAAAATTGTTTTCATATTAGTCTTCAGCAATAGCATCTCTTCTTACCTCATAATAGCTCTTATTAGCTGATTAAAAATATTTTGTTAGCCCCTTAATTTGAAATCCCTCCCACACCCCTAAATGTAACGCTACAAAGCCCATCTACGAACTCGACCTTTCTCTTGACGTAAAGAATCCTCACGCCAAGTTTCATCAAAATATCTCATTCCCTTCGAGATTTATTGTGCTTACAGACGGACAGACAGACGGACAACTTTTGCGATGTCATAGATATCCCTCCACATCCCAAAAATGGCAAGGCCAACAACGGTCATCACAAGTCAAATTGTCGAAGTTTGTTTGAAGTTTAACTGAAAAGCCAACTTATTTTTGCGTCATTTAACTGAAATACACTGCATTATTTGAATTGACTTAAGGTAAATTTTTATTTTATTTGCTCCGGTATTGCGTTCAGAATATCTGTGGCCATCCTCACATCGCAAAATTCTACTATGACAAGGAACATTTGAATATTAATACAAACGCGGCTTTTCTGTGGCCAGTAATCAACTCGCGGAAGGTGTGAACACTTATTTTTCTTAAATTTTCGTAAAGCATAAAACACAGGTAAATCTCATAGAGGCACCACAAATCCGACAGGGAAATTTCACTATACGGAAATCGATTATTCGTGTATAATGGAACAACGAAGACGGAAAAACCCCAAACCCCGGTGACCCCCCAAAGTCACCGGATCCGGTCCGGATGTTAAGTAGGTTGTCTGAGAAACGAGATCTCTCCATATATCAAATTTCATTGCTATCCGTTCACCCGTTCAAAGTTATAAATTCCTCAAGATTCCGGATTCCCCTCCCTCCACTCCCCCAACGATGCTCGGATCGGGGAAATGACTATTTCCAGCTTAATCATTTGGGGTCCCTGATATGCCTGCCAAGTTTCATCGTCCTAGCTTATGTAGAAGTGCCCGAAATGGCTAAACCCGGACCGACCGACCGACCGACAGACAGACAGACCGACGGACGGACATAAATTGGAAATTTCACTATACGGAAATCGATTATTCGTGTATAGTGGAACAACGAAGTAACACATTCTCATCGAGTCTTCAAGCCTCTTTAAGTGAATAAGTGATGGGTGATCACATGGTCCCATATCAGACCTTTTCGGTTAAATTTAATAGTAAGATAAGATCGTGTGCTGCGATCGTCTCGTAGTCTACGACACACAGTGGCTTTCATGTTTCTTGACGAATCCAAGCAGTCGCTGACATGCTTCTAAGCTGTGAAATTGGAAAATGCCTGTTTCTCTTCGGATCGACTAAAAAGACTCACGGCAAGGCACGACATAGTGTAGGAGGCACTAGTACTAACAAGAGCTGAAAGCTCATATGGCACTTGTCGGAACAGTTAGCATATTTGTCAGTTTGTCCTCCTGCAGCTACCCCCCCCCCAGTGATTAGATCCACACCGGACTTGAAACTAAACATTTGAGATACTCGTTCTTGACACTTGTCAAGTTTCATGCACGTCCGATCACCCGTTCCTAAGTTTATGAATGCCACCTCATTCCGATTCTCCATCCCTCTACTCCCCCCACGATGGTCAGATCGGGGAAGGGACTATTTTCAAGTCAGTGTCTCAGAGTCCCTAATTGGCCTGCCAAGTTTCATGGTTCTAGCACATCTGGAAGCACCCTAGCTCAAGATCACCGGAATTCCGAGAAACCCCCTCCACTTCCCACACCGTGACACGATCCGGTCCTGTTTCGTCAGGAATTCATCTAGGATTTACGCTTGCTCGTCCAACCAAGTCCAACTCCGATGCCTCGACTTTAAGTGATTCACGAGATTTCTGGTGCCCCCTCGAGGTCCCCCCCCTCCCAGTGATCAGATCCGGTGCAGACTTGAAACTGAACATCCAAGACACCTGTTCATAATACTTACCAAGTTTCATTCAAGTCCGATTACCCATTCCAAAGTTGAGAATATGTCACTAGATTCAGGATTCCCCACCCCTCTACTCCCCCCCACAAGGATCGGATCGGAGAAGGGACTATTTTCAAGTCAATATGGTAGAATTCCTAAAATGCCTACCAAGTTTCATGGACCTAGCACATCTGGAAGTACCCTAACTCGAGATCACCGGAATTCCGGTAAACCCCCTCCAACTCCCCCCACCGTGACATGATACAGTCCTGCTTTGTTTTGTCAGTAATTTATCTAGGGTTTAACCTTGTTCTTCCCACCAAGTTCCATCCCGATCCCTCGAATCTGAGCCTTTCAGGAGATTTCCGGTGCCCCCTTCGAGCCCCCCCCCAGGTATCGTATCCGGTCCAGATTTCAAAAGGAACATCTGAGGCACTTATTCTTGACACTTGTCAAGTTTCATGCACGTCCGATTACCCCTTCCAAAGTTATGAATGTTACTAATTTCCGGATTCCCCATAATTAAGAATAGTCGACAAGGCAGTCTGTTCGGGTCCCTGATATGCCTACCAAATTTCATCGTTCTAGTACCTAACTGGCGGGATCACCGAATTCCCCCCCCCCCCGACTCCCCCCACAGTGCCCGAATCCGTTCCGGTTATGTCAATGATGTATCTAGGACGTGTGCTTGTTCGTCAAGTTTCGTCCCGATCCCTCCACTCTAAGCGTTTCCCAAGATTTCGGGTTCCCCCCTCCAGCTCCCCCCAAAATCACCGGATCCGGTCCAGATGTTAAGTAGGTTGTCTGAGAAACGAAATCTCTCCAAATATCAAATTTCAATGCTATCCGTTCTCCCGTTCAAAAGTTATAAATTCCTCAAGATTCCGGATTCCCCCTCCCTCCACTCCCCCAACGATGGTCGGATAGGGGAAATGACTATTTCCAGCTTAATCATTTGTGGTCCCTGATGTGCCTGCCAAGTTTCATCGGCCTAGCTTATGTAGATGTGCCCAAAATGGCAAAATCCGGACCGACCGACCGACAGACAGACCGACGGACGGACATAAATTGCGATCGCTGTATGGCACTTGGCCGAAAGGCAAGTGGCATAAACAAGGCCGTATCCAGGGGGGTTAGGGGGTTGACCCCCCCCCCCGAAACATACGAAAAGAACGACTTCTTTGGGATTTTCCCTCTGATCTATGTGTTTTTTTACTATTTTGTCCGACCAGAAGGCACCCCCCCCCCCCGAAATAAATTCCTGGATACAGGCCTGGCAATAAAAAGAAGCACGAAAACTAAAATGGCCCTTGCAGGCTTCAGAGTTAGGGGCTGGAACAATGTTCTAACCTTCCTTCGTATATGCTCTGGAGTTACGAACTCTTACGTACTTGTCTACACCTATTGCTTCATAATCTCTTTTTTGGGATCCCAAAACGTAAATGGCGGGATACCTATATGACATCGCAAAAATGTCCGTCTGTCTGTGAGCACGATAATGGGAATGATATATTTTGATGAAACGTGGTGTGAGGATTCATTGGGTCAAGGGTAAGGTCAAGTTCGTAGATGGGCTCTGTAGCCCTACATTTTAGGGGTGGGGAGAGGATTTAAATTAAGGGGCAAATAAAATATTTTTAAACAGATAATATGATAGTCGATTAAGAAGTAAGAAGATGTGCTGACCATGATGGTGAAAACCATTTTGTCATCGGACAAGTAGTTCGCCCGGAATCCGGCGGAAACCGGAAAGTTTGTTAGAAGTAAAATTTTTATTTGAAGTTGATTAGATGTTCGGTTTCGGGGTAAGAAGACAAGCTTGACACGATGATGAAAACCATTCTTTCGCCGGACAAGTAGTTGAATCTTGAATCCGGCTAAAACCGGAAAGTCTGCTAAAATTAAACATTTTATTTGAAGTTGATTAGATGTTTGACTTAGGGGTAGGAAGACATATGAAAACCATAGACATTCACAAGAAAAACCATAAGACATTCGTACGATAATGAAAACCATTTTCTCGTCGGACAAGTAGTTCGCTCGGAATCCGGCCAAAACCGGAAAGTTTGTTAAAAGTAAAAGTTTTATTTGGATTTGATTAGATGTTCGATATAGGGGTAAGAAAACATGCTGAACATTTATGTGAAAATAATTTTCTACCAGGACAAATAGTTCGCCCGGAATCCCGCCAAAACTGGAAAATTGTTAAAAATTAATGTTTTATTTTTAGTTGATTAGATATCCGATTGAAGGGTAAGAAGAGATGCTGCCGTGTATGACAATCAATTTTTACCAGGACATATAGTTCGACTGGAATCCGGCTGGAACTGGAAAATTTGTTATAAGTTAAATTTTTATTTGAAGTTGATTAGATGTTCAGTATTGAGGAAAGCAGATACGCTGAGTTCGTTTTTGAGCTTTCTTTTTCGCCGGACAAGTAGTTCCGAAGTTCGACCGAAACCTGGAAATTGGCAGAAGTGGCAGGAAGTTTTCGTCAAAACAGATATGACTTATAGGGGTAAACACACATGCTGAATCAGTATCTGAACTTGGTTTTTTCAGATGATTAGCTATTTGGCCTTAATCTGTTTCTGAATTTTCATAGTCAAAACGTTCAAGGAGTCTGCTGAAGACTGGATCTGGCGAAGACAAGACCCAATTGTCTGGATCAAATATTTGAATTTTTGGGATCCCATCGAAACCTTTGGCCTTGTTAATACTCGTGCCTCCTGCGCCCTGCCCTGCCGTGCCGTGACTCTTTTTAGTCGATCTCGTTTGTTTTCGTTAGAATTTTAAGGAACCATTTAGGTGCTCAAAATGCCACAGGCATTGTACTCATTATTTTGAAGCGTTCCGCTTCTGTTTTCTTTCGTGCCGTAGAAACTAACCGCGTTTCCGCTTGGCACATGGGATGGCATCCTTTCCTTCCGTTTTTCTTAAGCGAACATGATTTTCTGATTATATCTCCTCATCAAAAAATCTTGCCAACGTCTTGTGGTTCAAGGGGTGACAGAGTAACTCCGACTCGCTTCGTTTCCTGCGGGTCCGAAAGTGCTGCCATCTATTGTTTCTGCCCATTTCTGTTCGTGATTTCCGCTGATTTTATCAGTCCATTTTTGGGATCCCAAAACGTAAGTAGGGATACCTGTGACATCGCAAAAGTTGTCCGTCCGTCCGTCCGTCTGTAAGCACGATAACTCTCGAAGGGAATGAGATATTTTGATGAAACTTGGTGTGAGGATTGTTTGTGTCAAGGGTAAGGTCGAGTTCGTAGATGGGCTCTGTAGCCCTATATTTGGGGGTGGAGGAGGGGGTTCAAATCAAGGGACAAACAAAATATTTTTAAACAGCTAATGTGATAGTCGATTATGGGGTAAGAAGATATGCTGAACACGATGGTGAAAATAATTTTCTCGACGGACAAAGTTCGTCCGGAATCCGGCAAAAACCGGAAAGTTTGTTAAAAGTAAAAGTTTCATTTGAAGTTGATTAAATGTTTGATTTAGGGGTAGGAACACATGCTGAGCACGATGGTGAAAACCATTTTCTCGCTGGACTAGTAGTTCGTCTGGAATCCGGCAAAACCGGAAAGTTGGTTAAAAGTAATAGTTTCATTCGAAGTTGATTAAATGTTTGATTTAGAGGTAAGAAGACATGCTGAGCGTGATGGTGAAAATCATTTTCTCGGCGGACAAGCAGTTTATCCGGAATCCGGCCAACACCGGAAAGTTGGTTCGAAGTAACAGTTTCATTTGAAGTTGATTAAATGTTTGATTTAGGGGTAGGAAGACATGCTGGGTATGATGGTGAAAACCATTTTCTCGCTGGACGAGTAGTTCGTCTGGAATCCGGCAAAACCGGAAAGTTGGTTAAAAGTAAAAGTTTCTTTCGAAGTTGATTAAATGTTTGATTTAGGGGTAAGAAGACAGGCTGAGCATGTTGGTGAAAATCATTTTCTCGGCGGACAAGCAGTTTGTCCGGAATCCGGCCAACACCGGAAAGTTGGTTCGAAGTAACAGTTTCATTTGAAGTTGATTAAATGTTTGATTTAGGGGTAGGAAGACATGCTGAGCACGATGGTGAAAACCATTTTCTCGCTGGACGAGTAGTTCGTCTGGAATCCGGCAAAACCGGAAAGTTGTTTAAAAGTAAAAGATCATTCGAAGCTGATTAAATGTTTGATTTAGGTGTAAGAAGACATGCTGGTGAAAATCATTTTCTCGGCGGACAAGCAGTTTGTCCGGAATCCGGCCCACACCGGAAAGTTGGTTCGAAGTAACAGTTTCATTTGAAGTTGATTAAATGTTTGATTTAGGGGTAAGAAGACATGCTGAACCCGATGGTGAAAACCATTTTCTCTCCAGACAACTAGTTCGCCTGTAATCTGGCCAAAACCGGAAAATATGTTAAAAGCAAAAGCTTTATCTGAAGTTGATTAGATGATAGATTTAGGGGTAAGAAGAGACGCTGAGTCTGTATATGATGATCATACCCGGACATATAATTAGTCCGGAATCCGGTTGTACCCGCATTTTTTTTTAAGTCAAAGTCTTATTTAAAGTTGATTAGATGTTTTTATAGGGATAAAGAGATACGCCGGTTTCGTTTCTGAATTTTCTTTTTTGCTGGACTAGTAGTTCGCTAGGAATTCGGGCGAGACCGCAAATTTGGCACTAGTAAAGCAGGAAGTTTCGGTCACTATCGTCAAAATAGATATGGCTTATATAGGTATAGATAGATAGGTAGATAGAATATCTGAACTATGTTTTCTCTGATGATTAGCCTGGCGAAGACAAGACCCAATTGTCTGGATCAAATCTTCGATTTTTGGGATCCCATCGACACCTTTGGTCTTGTTAAAACGTGGTGTCAGATATGCCTCTTAAAGAAAACTTATCTCACTGCTAAAGAAATTATAGCTTATCCTTTGGTCCTTTCTAAGTGGTGATATTAGAAAGTTGGCCTAAGGCAAAAACTTTTGAACTATTACAGATAGAATTTTTGTTTTAACGGCGATCGATAGACCTGGGTTGATCAAAGCACATGTCATCCGTTTTAGGAACACAAATTCCTTCATGAGATACAGCAGTTTGTAAGATTAGAGGGGTTGGCAACTTCAGTAGTAAAGGTACATACTGAAACCAAAAATAGGCCGATCCCAATTGTAAGACATGTAGGGGACTTGTAGGAAACAACCGGCTGTTAGACTACAATCATCTTCGGCTATGAGGGGTTATCAACTTTTCTAGTTAGTGTAGGCCTACCTATTAATCTTTATTTGATTCGGTGTTTTTGATCGTGAGAACAGTTTGGTACCATGTCTATCACGGGAAGATGGACTTCTAAGTAAGAATCAACTGCTTGAAGTGGTTCATGAGGGGCTAGAAACTTGTGAAATTTGGTACACATTTTATTTGATCTCTATAAATCTGAGGGTAAGAAAACTAATCTCCATGGTCCATCATTGTAAATAAGTCTTTGAGGGGTTGGCAACTTTTGTGGTAGGGTACACACTCAAACAAAGAAGAGGCGGAACCCAATAGTGAGACATGCCAGGGACTTGTAAGTAACAGCCGGCTGTTGGACTATAATCATCTTTGACGGTGACGGGTTCCGACTTTTCCTAGTTTGTGGACGTATTTGTTTCTATTGTTTTTGGTGATAAGAAAAGTTTGATTCATGTCATTGTTCAAGAAGTTGTTACTAAAGCATTGTCATTTTCATGAGATGCTAGGATGGTTTCTGGTGATGGTCTATACATCACTGTAACCTAGAATTAAGTGTTAACGCAACAGATACAAATGATCTAATAATTAGTTCTGAAAGGTTTAATTATTTTGTGATTAGTAGTTTGCCGACACTGAATTCCCCTCTGGATTGTGGTGGGGGGATTGTTTTCAGTCCTGTTGAGAAAGTTATGTATCTTGGAATCCTTTGCTCATCTAATACCAGGGATTGGAAACTTATCCTTATTCAACATGTGCAAGATAAAATAAGAAGAGCATTCGGTGCTGTTATTCGTTTACGAGGGATGTATCGCAGAGATGTTCTTGGTTCTATTTATACGGCTGTTGCACTTCCTCACATCCTTTTTCCGTCTGCTTTCTTTTCTTCTTTCCGTCCTTCTGAACTTTCTGCGGTAAAAGTTACTTACTACAAATTCTCTAAATTCCTTCTTGGCTTCCCGATTTCTGCGAGTAACTCTTTCCTAACTTCGAATTTTGAAGTGAAGAATCCTTTGGAAACTTTAAATGGTAAAATCCAGAACTTTCATAAAAAGGCTGACAACATTCTTCTTCATCAAAACCTTTTTCCTTTTTTCACAAAAAAGCGCCCTGATTAGTTTGTTTATTTTGAGGTTCGTTTTTTTTTTCCATGTACTTCGCTGTATATTTAGTAGGCTAATTTGTCTTTAACAGTCACCTGTTTATTAGTATGTAAGTGTGTGTGAGTTTGACTGACATGTTGTTGTTCCTTTTTGGGATCCCAAAACGTAAGTGGAGGGATACCTATTACATCACAAAAGTTGTCCGTCCGTCTGTCTGTAAGCACGATAACTCTCGAAGGGAATGAGATATTTTGATGAAACTTGGTATGAGGATTGTTTGGGTCAAGGGTAAGGTCGAGTCTTAGATGGGTTTTGTACCCTATATTTGGGGTGGGGGAGGGGGTTCAATTTAAGGGACAAACAAAATATTTTTAGACAGCTAATGTGATAGTCGATTATTGGGTAAGAAGACATGCTGAGCACGATGGTGACAATCATTTTCTCGCCGGACAAGTAGTTCGTCCGGAATCCGGCAAAAACCGGAATGTTTGTTAAAAGTAAAAGTTTCATTTGAAGTTGATTAAATGTTTGATTTGGGGGTAAGAAGACATGCTGAGCACGATGGTGAAAACCATTTTCTCGCTGGGCGAGTAGTTCGTCCTGAATCCGGCAAAAACCGGAAAGTTGGTTAAAAGTAACAGTTTCATTTGAAGTTGATTAAATGTTTGATTTATAGGTAAGAAGACATGCTGAAACCGATGGTGAAAACCATTTTCTCGCCGGACAACTAGTTGCCTGTAATCCGGCCAAAACCGGAAAATATGTTAAAAGTAAAAGCTTTATCTGAAGTTGATTAGATGATATATTTAGGGGTAAGAAGAGACGCTGATTCTGTATATAATGATCATTTTCTACCCGGATATATAATTAGTCCGGAATCCGGTTGTACCCGCATTTTTTTTAAGTCAGAATTTTATTTAAAGTTGATTAGGCTTCTTTATTGGGATAAGGAGATACGCCGGCTTCGTTTCTGAACTTTTCTTTTTTGCTGGACTAGTAGTTCGCTCGGAATTCGGAATAGGTACCGAAACCGCAAATTTGGCATATAGATAGGTAGATAGAATATCTGAACTCGGTTTTCTCTGATGATTAGCCTAGCGAAGACAAGACTGAATTGTCTGGATCAAATCTTACATTTTTGGGATCCCATCGACACCTTTTGTCTTGTTATACATTACTCTTCAGTTTCGAAGGATTCAAATAAATAATAATAATAAAAATAATAATAGCGTAAAACAACTACGTAGTTTCGCAATAATTAGTAGAGTGGTATCTATGGTATTTTGATCCTGAAAAGTTGTGGATAGCTTTATAATAGCAACTAGGTTATATAAGATAATGTTTCTTTTTTCCCCAGTCGCAATGTCTACGGTTGAAAAGGATAAAGTTCAACTGGCTGCAATGTCAATTTAGTCCTTCTGATATTCTGTTGTTGTTTTTGGGATCCCAAAACTTAAGTGGAGGGATACCTCTGACATCGCAAAAGTTGTCCGTCTGTCCGTCTGTAAGCACGATAACTCTCGAAGGGAATGAGATATTTTGATGAAAGTTGGTGTGAGGATTCGTTGGGTCGTCGGACCAGTCAAGTTCGTAGATGGGCTTTGTAGCCCTACATTTAGGGGTGGGGGAGGGGGTTCAAATTAAGGGGAAAACAAAATATTTTGAAACAGCTAATTTGATAGTCCATTATGGAGTAAGAAGACATGCTGAACACGATGGTGAAAATCATTTTGTCATCGGACAAGTAGTTCGCCTGGAATCCGGCCAAAACCGGAAAGTTTGTTAAAAGTAAAAGTCTTATTTGAAGTTGATTAAATGTTCGATTTAGGGGTAGGAAGACATGCTGAGGAAGATGGTGAAAACCATTTTCTCGACGGACAAGTAGTTCGCCCGGAATCCGGCCCAAACCGGAAAGTTTGTTAAAATTAAAAGTTTTATTTGGAGTTGATTAGATGTTCGATTTAGGGCAAGAAGACATGCTGAACACTTATGTAGACACATTTAGTCCCCCCCCCATCCGGCCAAAACCGGAAAATTGTTAGAAGCTTATATTTTATAATCATATTTTACCCGGACATATGTTCGACCGGAATCCGGCCGGGGTCGGAAAATTTGCTATAAGTTAAATTTGTATTTGAAGTTGATTAGATGTTCATTATTGGGGAAAGAAGATCGTAGCCTGAGCTTTTTTTTTTCGCCGGACAAGTAGTTCTGGAGTTCGGCCGAAACCGGGAAATTCGCAGAAGTGGCAGGAAGTTTTCGTCAAAACAGATATGACTTATAGGGGTAAACACACATGATGAATCCTTATCTGAACTTGGTTTTCTCAGATGATTAGCTATTTGGCCTTAATCTGTTTCTGAATTTTAATAGTAAAAATGTTCAAGGAGTCTGGCGATGACTGGATCTGGCCAAGACAAGACCCAGTTGTCTGCATCAGATATTGAATTTTTGGGATCCCATCGAAACCTTTGGTCTTGTTTATGAAGGAAACTTGTGTCTGACCTAGGGGTCAAGATTAGTCCAGTGTGGGGCACATTAAATTAATGTATTATGTACTACTGCATATCAGTACATGCATGCTTTTTCGTACAACTACCATACGACTACGCAGGCTATACATTTTGCATCGGGTAGCGCTATGCAGCTTTTTGTATTTGATCAATGCTTTACACTTTGTAGGAATTGATTGCTGAGTTTCGCAACCCGCCCACGGAAGTCTCACTGGAACTTGGAACAGTTTTCCATCCCCTGTCCACGTCGGACTGTTTCCACACAGTCGGTGTTTAAAGGACTTGCCACTTCAGAGATCGCTGCACTTCGAGGTCACGGTAAGGATATTTGTCGATTCATACTTGCGCGTATTTGGGGTTACAGGTTTAATGGGCTTTCTAGCCAGAGGACATATAAGGATAGACTTCCTTCTAGTCTCAGACTGGCTCAATCGAGGAATCTGCATTGCCTGTAGAAATACTATGGTACCTTTACTACTAATACTAATACTACCTTTGTTTTTGGGATCCCAAAACGTTAGTGGAGGGGTAGCTGACTTCGTAAAAGTTGTCCGTCGGTCTCCGTCCGTCCGTCTGTCTCCTTCCTTCCGTCCGTCTGTCTCCATCCATCCGCCAGCACTTTAACTCTCGAAGGAATGAGATATTTCACATGAGTGGGGAGAAGTTCGACCCGAAGGGAATTAGGCTAAAGAGGACTGTCTCTATTATTCCTTTTCTATTGCTTCTTCCGAACAAAATATCCCGCGAAAATTCTGAACTGAAGGTGATTTTGAAATGATGTTTGATGAAAAAAAAAACCCTCTAATGCACATGCCGATCGCTTTACTGTCGGCTTTTCGTCCTGCATTCGCGAGTTAGGGTACTTTCGCTATTTTTCAGTTAGGGAACTTCCGAGTGTGCTAGATGTAACTTCACAGGGGATTGACTGTGACCCAGATTGACAGACCTCGTCAGATTGACTTGCAAATTTTCCAGGATCCGACCATCCAGGGGGAGCGGAGGCAGGGGGAATACGGAATATTCTGGCATGAATTAGATTGGGATGGAGCTCGATAGCTAGGTCCAGTCTAGTCTAGTCTAGATAGTTGGTCTACAGGTCCGATCTGGATTCAACCACTGTAGTGGGAGTTAAGTGGGTCCCGGAAATCTTATTGCATGCCTACTCTTGAACTATTTATCCAGACGGCACTAGATAATTGACGTGAACACATATGCTAGGTCAGGCAGGTCAAGATCGGATCCGATCACTAACGTGGGAGCTGGAGGGGTTGGTGGAAAATCTTGTGGCCCGCTTAGGGTGTAGGGATGGAGTGGAACTTGGCGGATAGGGGACCTATAAGCACAAGATGTACCGTCTATAGATGTGGACTACATCCGGGCACTGCCAGGGGAGTTGGAGGGGGTCATAGGCTCTTTATGTGCCATTTGCGGATCGGATCCGACGACAGGGCAGTTGCAGGGGGTCAAAAATTGGTGGGTGGCACATGCCTTAATGTCTACATCTTCAGTTTACAAATCCGGACCGTATCCGGCCACTGCGTGGGAGCCGGAGTGGAGGGGATCTCGAAAGAGCCATCGGACCTTGAATGAACGAGCCGTAACTGATATCATGCTAACTACCCTTGCAAATGCCATATGAACTTTCAGTTCATGTTTATGGGAGTTTCCGGATAATGTTTGGTAGGCATGGGCTGCGAATCGGCCCTTGTGACGTGTGTGTTCGAATCATTGACCTTAGATATGTCTGGAACCAATATTTTTGTGTTTGGTATCACGCGTCATCCAGACTGCTAAACAAAATAATTACTAACGTCTGGCAATTTTTTTGTTTGATTAACAAAACACTAGCGTTCATTTTTCGTTAGAAGTATTTTCGGTTGAAACTAGAAGACACAAAGTAAAGCTGGCCTTTCCGAATTTAGCATCAAACTATCCGATTATTTTTGTAAATGAATTTATTATTCAGAACATGTGCCAACTCAAGTTGGACATGTTTTTACAGAATTATCTTTATCGCTGATCGGATTGAAATTTGCTATATATAACCCGCATTAGTACCTCGGAAAAAAATCTTTCTGATTGGCCGTAGTTGTGGCATATCGAATATCGTTGACCGGTACACCTAAGAAAACGTTAGCCTACGTGGATGAGCTCTCGAACGGGCAAAGATATGTTGGTCAAACTTGGTGTGAAGATCCTTTCAGTGAAAATACAGATAAGCGGCGAATGATATTTGATGGTGCTAAACTTGTTAGTGAGCGGAGTGAGTGAGCTCTCCAGCGATATTTCGGCTTTTCTTGGCGACTTATACTCACAAGTCCCACGATCACAATGCCCACGACTTAAAATTGCCCACCGTTTAGAATAACGAAGATCGAATTATTTGAGTATTAATCTGAAATTGCGGTTGAGTCAGCAATTGGAGGAGTAAACCGAGTATCTAAAAGAGCGATAATCTATCTCAGTTATAATATAATACTGGCTATTGACAACAAAACAAGAGCTACGAGCTCATATGGCACTTGTTACGAGTAGGCACGGCTCGGTTATGTCAATGATGTATCTAGTGTTTGCTAGGTGTCTTCCCACCAAGTTTCATCTCGATCCCTCCACTCATAGCGTTTTCCAACATTTCCGGTTGCCCCCGCCAGCTCCCCCCAAAAGTCACTGGATCCGGTCCGGATTTTAAGTGGGTCGCCTGAGGCATGAGGTCTTTCCAAATATCAAGTTTCATCGAGATCCGGTCACCCGTTCCAAAGTTATAAATCCCTCAAGATTCCGGATTCCCCCTCCCTCCACTCCCCCACAGTGCCCGAATCTGCTTGGTCATGTCAATGATGTATCTAGTGTATGCTAGGTGTCTTCCCACCAAGTTTCATCTCGATCCCTCCACTCATAGCGTTTCCCAAGATTTCCGATTGCCCCCTCCAGCTCCCCCCAAAAGTCACCGGACCCGGTCCGGATTTTAAATGGGTCGTTTGAGGCATGAGGTCTTTCCAAATATCAAGTTCCATTGAGATCCGATAACCCGTTCAAAAGTTATAAATACCTCAAGATTCCGGATTCCCCCTCCCTCCACTCCCCACACAGTGCCCGAATTGGCTCGGTTATGTCAATGGTGTATCTAGTGTTTGCTAGGTGTCTTCCCACCAAGTTTCATCTCGATCCCTCCACTCATAGCGTTTCCCAAGATTTCCGGTTGCCCCCTCCAGCCCCCCCCAAAAGTCACTTGATCCGGTCCGGATTTTAAGTGGGTTGTCTGAGGCATGAGGTCTTTCCAAACATCAAGTTTCATCGAGATCCGATCACCCGTTCAAAAGCTATAAATACCTCAAGATTCCGGATTCCCCCTCCCTTCACTCCCCCCACGGTGCTCAGATGGGGGAAGTGACTATTTCAACTTAATCATTTGGGGTCCCTGATACGTCTGCCAAGTTTTATCGTCCTGTGGAAGTGCCCGAACTAGCAAAACCTGGACAGACCGACGGACGGACAGAAATTGCAATCGCTATATGGCACTTGGCCGAAGGGCAAGTGCCATAAAAAGGTGTATGGTCTCGTGGTTAGATGCCGCAAAAGCGCTTTGCTTTCTTGAGGAATTCTCTGACGGATAAGGAGCCCCCTTGGAACTTTTCTTTGTGAGCTTTAACTTATATATTTTTATATTTTAAGATATTTTTTGGATCATTGTTAGGCTTCTACGTCTGAAATTAGCTCCAGCACCTATCTGGAGCAGGTCCGATTCCGTGGTAATCAAGTCTCTTACAATCTCGTTGTTCCCCGTATGGAAATAATTTAGACGTTTCCAGCTGTTCTGGCCTGTTTTCAGCTGTTTTCAGTTGTTTTCAGCTGATTTCAGTTGGAAACACCTGCTTCCAACTGTTGAATTTACAGCTACTGGCGATAGACGTCGATGTTACAGCTGTCTATAGCTGCTTGGAACTGTGAACAGTTGTATCAAGCTGTACTTCTTACGTCTAGTCCGGATACGCGTAGGAGACACAGCAGTATGTTACTGTATACACCTGTCTGTTGGCGTATACAGCTGTAGTTCTTACGTCTAGTCGGGATACACGTTGGAGACACGCAGTATGTTACTGTATACACCTGTCTGGTGGCGTATACAGCTGTAGTTCTTACGTCTAGTCGGGATACGCGTTGGAGACACAGCTGTATGTTGCTGTATACACCTGTCTGATGGTGGGGACAGCAGTTTCTAGTTGTAAGCAACCATTTACAGTTGTCAGTGTTTGAGTCATAGCAGCATGTCACTGTATATAGCTGTTTCATGGTTGAACACAGGAGTGTTTAGCCGTAACATTTCTGCACCACGAAGTCCGTGTCAAGAGAAGTGGGAAGTGAACCGTGCTAAAATAGATCAAAGAGGATGTTGTGTAGTAATGCATTCTTCTTAAGAATAAACAGCATCATCCGATGTTAAACTAAATTCCAGTTTATCATAAGCGGGAGCGAGTCTTTTCTAAACAGATATTGTTCCAGAAGCAGTTTGCAGTCGAGTTATTTTCTCGCAGGTTCAGGTAGAAAAGACCTACGCATCGTACTATATAGCAATCGTTTAAGGCGCGTTCTACAACATACTAGCTATTGTAAAAAAAGTGTTTATGCGGTTAGAAACACCTGCATGTCTGAGAATGTTTCGCGTCCGGTCAACACAGCCGAAATCAACTTTACGAAATAAATACGGAATGTATACAATATATTAAATACGGATTTAAACACCCGTATGTGTGACAGTCGTTTCAGATACAGTTGGCACACCTGAACCCAGCTGTAGGTAATTACTAGTACACGGAACTTAATACCTGTATGTCTGACGGTTGTTTCGCATCCAGTTAGCACAGCTGTATTCAACTACACGAAATAGTCCTTACACTCGAACTTAACAACCGTATGTCTGACGGTCGTTTTGGATACAGTCGGCACAGCTGAACCCAGCTGTAGGTAATTCCTATTACACGGAACTTAAATCTGTATGTCTGACGGTTGTTTCGCATACAGTCAGCACAGCTGTATTCGATCGTTGTCCCATGATGATTTTGGCCTCCGCCGTGGACAGTTTGAACCGTCGTCATTTTGAACCAGGACAGTTTTATCCTTCTGTGTGGGCATTTTGAATTGTCGGCATTTGGGAAGATTTCGGTTTTTGGGATCCCAAAACGTAAGTGGAGGGATACCTATGACATCGCAAAAGTTGTCCCTCTGTCCGTCCGTCCGTCCGTCCGTCCGTCCGTCTGTAAGCACGATAACTCTCGAAGGGAACGAGATATTTTGATGAAACTTGGTGTGAGGGTTCGTTGGGTCGTCGAACCAGTCAAGTTCGTAGATGGGCTTTGTAGCTCTACATTTAAGGGTGGGGGAGGGGATTCAAATTAAGGGACAAACAAAATATTTTGAAACAGCTAATGTGATAGTCAATTATGGGGTAAGAAGACATGCTGAACACGATGGTGAAAACTATTTTGTCATCGGACAAGTAGTTCGCCCGGAATCCGGCCAAAACCGGAAAGTTTGTTGAAAGTAAAAGTTTTATTTGAAGTTGATTAGATGTTCGATTTAGGGGTAGGAAGACATGCTGAAGACGATGGTGAAAACTGTTTTGTCATCGGACAAGTAGTTCGCCCGGAATCCGGCCCAAACCGGAAAATTTGTTGAAAGTAAAAGTTTTATTTGAAATTGATTAGATGTTCGATTTAGGGGTCGGAAAACATGCTGAAGACGATGGTGAAAACTATTTTCTCGACGGACAAGTATTTCGCCCGGAATCCGGCCCAAACCGGAAAGTTTGTTGAAAGTAAAAGTTTTATTTGAAGTTGATTAGATGTTCGATTTAGAGGTAGGAAGACATGCTGAAGACGATGGTGAAAACTATTTTCTCGACGGACAAGTATTTCGACCGGAATCCGGCCCAAGCCGGAAAGTTTGTCAAAATTAAAAGTTTTATTTGGAGTTGATTAGATGTTCGATTTAGGGCAAGAAGACATGCTGAACACTTATATGAAAACAATTTTCTACCCGGACATATAGTTCGTCCGGAATCCGGCCAAAACCGGAAATCTGTTGGAAGTCAAAGTTTTATTTCTAGTTGATTAGATAAGCGATTTAGGGTAAGAAGAGATGCTGAGTCCCTGTATGACAATCATATTTTACCCGGACATATAGTTCGACCGGAATCCGACTGGAATCGGAAAATTTGTTATAAGCTAAATTTCTATTTGAAGTTGATTAGATGTTTATTACTGGGGAAAGAAGATACCCTGATTTCGTCTTTGAGCTTTCTTTTTTCGCCGGACAAGTAGTTCTGGAGTTCGGCCGGAACCGGGAAATTGGCAAAAGTGGCAGGAAGTTTTCGTCAAAACAGATATGACTTATAGGGGTAAAAACAACAGGCTGAATCCAAATCTGAACTTGGTTTTCTCAGGTGATTAGCTATTTGGTCTTAATCTGTTTCTGAATTTTAGTTGTAAAAATGTTCAAGGAGTCTGGTGAAGACTGGATCTGGCTAAGACAAGACCCAGTTGTCTGGATCAGATATTGAATTTTTGGGATCCCATCGAAAGCTTTGGTCTTGTTGTGTCTTCGACTTCACTGATGGGCATTTTGAGTCGCGGGTATTTTGAACCATGGGCATTTTGAGCCGTGGGCGTTTTGATCTTGTCATTCTGAATCGTGGGCATTTTGAAATGTGGGCCTAATGATCGTGGGTGTTCTGAGCATGGGCATTGTAAGAGTGGGCAATAAGATCGTGGTGACCTTGGGAACCACCCTTCGTGGCTTGAGTCCTCTTCAGGCTGAAGCTAGAAGAACGAACTTGCACTAAAATAAAATTATAGTATATTGTATTATTAGTTAAATGACTAAATTTATTGGGATAATTTTGGTTGCCGATTCGTTTTTAGTGGATTATTTACGTATGAACAATCCACTCTTGCCGCCGCTGTAGCAGGCTTTCCGTTTTCGGTTTTCACTTTTTATGTCACTTGCCTTCCGGCCAAGTGCCATATACCGATCACTTTCCCGTCGGTCTGTCGGTCGGTCGGTTAGTCCGGCGTTTGCGAGTTAGGGTACTTTCAGATAAGCTAGGACGATGAAACTTGGCAGGCATATCAGGGACCCGACCAAACTAAGTTGGAAATAGTCACTTGCTCGATCCGACCATCCTGGGGGGAGGGAGGGCAGCTGGAATACGGAATTTAGTGGCATGCATAACTTTCGAATGGGTTATCGCACCTTAATGAAATTTGATATTTGCAAAAGATGTCATGTCCTCAGATGTCCCGATTCAAGTCCGGACCGAATCTGACGAATGTGGGGGGGGGGGGGAGGTGGAGGTGGGACCGGAAATCATGTTACACGCTTAGAGTGGAAGGATCGGGATGAAACTTGGTGAGACGAACAAGCACTAGCCCTAGGTACATCATTGACAGAACCGGACGGGATTCGTGCACTGTGGGGGGAGTTGGAGGGGGCGGGGGGGGGGGGCGGAATTCCGGTGATTCGGAGTTGTTATTTCCAGGTGGGTTAGCACACTGAAACTTGGCAAGCAACCAACCAACATAACTTGGGAATAGTCACTTCCCCGATCCGACCACCATGGGGGGAGTGGAGGGAAGGGGAATCCGAAATCTAGAGGTACGTATAACTTTGGAACGGGTGATCGGATGTTAATGAAACTTGGTATTTGGAAAACTTCGTGTCTCTTATGTCCCATGTGAAGTCCGAACCGGAACTGGTTATTGTGGGGGGAGGGGGGTCAGAGGGGGGAGTCGTAAATCTTGTGACACGCTTAGAGTGGAGCGATTGGGATGAAACTTGGTTGGAAGAACAAGCACAAGCCCTAGATTCATCACTGACAGAACTGGATCGGATTCGAGCTGTGTGGGGGGAGTTAGATAGGGGGGGGGGGTCCGGAATTCCGGTGATCATGAGTTAAGGTACTTCCAGATGTGCTAGGACCGTGAAACTTGGCTTGAACATTAGAGACTTGACATGATTAGATCATTTTTGCCTCAAGGGTTTTGCTTACAACTGAATTTCTTAAAGTACAAATGATACTTTTGAGTAAAATATGCATTTCATTCTCCCGATGAGGTCATCATCATTTTTGCTTCAAGAGTTTTTATTACAGACGAATTTCTAGCGCCCTTAAAGTGATGATTAGAATATTTTTGCCTCATTGGTTTTGCTTACAACTGAATTTGTTAAAGTCAAATGATACTTTTGAGTAAAATATACATTTCATTCTCCCGATGAGCTCATCATCATTTTTGCTTCAAGAGTTTTTATTACAGACGAATTTCTAGCGCCCTTAAAGTGCGCATTATCACAGCCAAATGCATTACCAAACTATACGTTCTTGTGATTTCCAAGGACCCATTATCTCAAGGTTTGTGCTTACCAATAATCACAACAAACCCACGAACTGAAGAATTCCTACTTTCATCCTATGACCCAGCCTTGCAAGTGCCATATGAGCTTCCAGCTCTTGTTTTCTTTTTTTTATTCATTCGTAACTCGTGATAAACGACAGGAGGTATCAAGATGAAACTATTCAGTTTTAGGCATCGGGGTCTGGTTGTGTCTTTCGTGGGTCACACTACTCACACTTACCTCGGTTCAGGGGCAATTGGGCCCATTTTACCAGTGATTAATGTTCCCAACTTGACTACAGTTGGAGATGGGAAGGTAAAATTCCTTGTGCGTTTAGAACTTAGGGTTGGGTAAGATACCTGTGGAGTTTCATCATCACCATCCTCCCCATTATGTGCAACTGGACCGAGATTCATGGCAGGTATCGCCAGGTATCAGGTTGAAACTGGGTAGTCTCGTGGAAATTTTGGTCTGTATATGTCTTTTCATTGATTCACACCCACACCCACTTGGTTCAGTGGCTATTGGGGCCAGATTGTCCAGGGATTATTGTTCTTGACAATAGTGGAGATGGGACGACGACATGTCTTGTACTTTTAATACTTTTGGAGTTGAACCACCCCCACTCCCCGTTCATGGGCAACTGGGCCCAAATTGCCCAATTTCAAATATTAAAGGACCCCTCTTGCTTGTCACTGTTTTCCCATCCCCAGTGATGACTTACGGATTATGCTGTCCTCTGACATTTCCCTCTTTACAAATAGTTGTAAATCAGTTTATTCGAATTGTGTGCTTTTCAGCGTTAGTTGAGATTTTCCTGAGTTGTCATGGCCTCTAAATCGTAGGTCTAAAATCCTTTCCGCCGTAAAGTTTTTAGCGTACAGCGAATTTTGTCCAGGGAATTTTTGAAGGAGTTGATAGAGTCCTTCAAAACTGGCTGCGTACTCCAGCAGTCCCCCACTCTGTTTTGGACAGACTGTCTACCAATGTCAACCAACCGTCTACCAAAATCGCCTGTCACTTTATCCGGCTAATTTATTTTCTTATTCATTTAAAAAAAATTTGTAGCACAGAATGGGCAAGATGGTCTTGTTCCAGGTCTTGTTCCAGTTTTTTTTAATGAAAAATCATCCGCCTTCCTTTCCTCATGTGCATTTTTGGTGCGGCTTTTCAGGCGGCTTGGAATCCAGATAATACAGTAAAGGCTATTCCGGTAGACTTAGTTGTCGGATACTCTTGATGACTATCTCTCCTTGCCGATGAAAAATCTGCGGCATCTCCGGGTACCTAGCGGAAGAAAGGCAGAAGTGGTGTCATAGCTGGTCCCAAAGATCGCGGTGATTGATTGACACAGGATTTGAGTCGTTGAGTTTGAGTCGTATGGACACGCTTACTCCTTCTTCCTGAGGATCGCTTGCGTGTTTTCGACTTATTCATATAGAGTATTGTCAATGCTGGGAACGACTGTAAACAAGACCACAGGTTTCGATGGGATCCCAAAAAGACAAAATTTGATCCACCCAGACAATTGAGTATTTTAGACATCTGGTCTTCGCCAAGCTTCTTAAACATTTTTACTGTTAAAATTTAGAAACATGCTAAGGTCAATGATAATCATCTGAGAAGACAAAATTCAAATTTGGGTTCAGCATGTGTGTGTACCACCATAGCCTACCTAATATCTAACTTCCTTCCTTACTTCTGCAAAATTTCCGGTTTTGCCAGGACTCCGAGCGTACTCCGTGTCTGGCAAAATACTAAAGCTCAAAACCGAATTCAGCATGTCTCCTTACCCTACATCGAACCTCTAGTCAACTTCAGATAAAACTTTTACTTTTTACAAATTTTCCGGTTTCATTCAATGAAATCTATTTTCCAGCTTGAGCCTGAGGAGAACACTTGCCAAGAAGGGCCGAAATATAGCTCTAAAAAAATCAGATATTATTTGCTCTGAATAAAATGTAGCCGACTTATCCGTTTTGCACCGTCAAAGATGATTCCCAGTCAGCTTGGGCTGAAGGAATATCAATTTCCGGTTTCAGCCGGATTCCGAGCGAACTTTACGTCCGGCGAGAAAATGATCGTCATAGACGGATTCAGCAATGTCTTCTTACCTGTAAATTGAACATTAAATCAAATTCAAATAAAACTTTTACGTTTTTGCCTGATTTCGTGCAAAGTACTTGTCCGGCGAGAAAATGAATTTTCATAGTCAGATTTAGCTTATCTCCTATTAGCTTTTGGAAACATTTGTTGTGTCCACTTAATTTAAACCCCCACCCCTAAATGTAGGGCTACAGAGCCCATCCACGAAGTTTCATCAAAATATCTCATTCCCTTCGAGATCTATGTGCTGACAGAAGGACGACTTTTACGAAGTCATAGGTAACCCCCCACTTATGTTTGGGATCCCAGAAACGGTTAAAACTGGAGACGTACCGTCGCCGTTCCCTTAGGACTCCTTGGGGAGCTGAGGGAGACCAGGGAATAGCGGGAGTCAATTCCTAAGGACTCCCCGTACGGAAAACAGCGAAAACTTGGGGGATGCCTCCGCATCGATTTGTTCGAACGTTTGTTTTGCTCAGGTATCGCAGTTTCGTCTATAAAAGTTGGGACCCAGATCCAGTCCGGACCGGACCCGAGCACTGTGGGGGGAGTTGGAGGGTGGGTTCCGAAATTCTAGTGATCTCGAATTAAGAGGCTTACACATGTGCTAGGACTACGAAACTTGGCAGGCATATGAGAGACTTGACAGTTTTAACGTAAGAAAAGTCGTTTATCCGATTTGACCATCGTGGGGGGAGTGGAGGATCCGAGGGGGAATCTGGGATCTTGAGGTATGTCCAACTTTTGAACGGGTGATCGGATCTTAACGGAACTTGAAATTCGGAAAGAACTCATGTCTCAGATTTCCCATTCAAGTGCAGAAATGATCCGATTAGTATGGGGGAGTGGGGGGGGGGAATTTTGTGAAACGCTTGGAGTGCAGCGATTGGGCTGACACTTGGTGGGAAGAACAAGCGTAAGCCCTCAATACATCAGTGACAAAACCGAACCAGATTCCTGCATTCTGGGAGGGAGTTAGAGGGCGGAGTCCGCAATTCCGGTAATTGCGATTTAAGATGTGCTCTGCTTTCCAGATGTGCTAGGACGATGAAAATTCGCTTGAACATTAGAGACTTTACAAGATTGGCTTAGAAATTATCACTTCCCTAATCCGACCATCCCTTAAAGTAGGCCTACTCATCTTAACCGCAAAGTAAAAAAAACAACTTTTAAGCGAAATTTACATTTTCATGATCTCAATGAGTCCATGATAACTTTTCTTCAGGGGTTTTGCTTAGAAATGAATTTCTAGCACCCTTCGGCCTTAAAGTGCGCATCTTAACCGAAAGTAAAAAAAAATACTTTTGACCAAACCATGTTTATTCTTGATCCTCAAGGGCCCAGGATCACTTTTGCCTCAACGGTTTTGAATACAGATGAATTTCTAGCGCCCTTTAAGTGCGCATCATCACAGCCAAGTGTAAAATAAAATACTTTTTACCACACGGGACATTCTCGTGATTTCCAAGGGTCCATCATCATTCTTATCTCAAGGGTTTTGCTTACAAATGATCTCAAGGCAAACCCGCTATTTGTCAAATTCCTACTTTCATCCTCTTACCCAGCGTTGCGAGTGTCATGTGATCTTCTAGCTCTTGTTTACTAACTTTTAAATTTCTATTGTTTGGAAAAATATCGTGATCGCAGTAAAATATTTGTTTATATTCTTCTTTTAAGTCTTTTTTCCAGTTTCAGTCTTGTCCCACAACTAAACTCAATATAGAACTATCAAATTCTTTTTAACGATCTCTAACATCTGCTTCTTCTTTTTTAATACAACAAAACCCGGGCCTCCTCGACTTCCATCGAATCACTTTTGATGATAATCGGAACATTGCCCGTCACTTAGATACCTCTGTGAGAATTCCCCCGGACACGCACTGTCAGAAGTTCCATATAGATGACACAAAAAATGTTATGTATACAAGAAGAGCGATTCGAAACACCGCCGAAAAAACGTCTGCTGATTTTTCTTTGTCGTCATGATTCCGAAAAAGCCAGCAGATGGCTTTTTCTGCTGTTTTTCGCTCTTCCTTGCAATGTTTGTTAGCATAAGGTTTTCGAAATCACAACAGATAATATCCCAAGTGTTATTTGTTGAAACTGCGCAGCCTTGTGTTATCTGTTGTGAACCTTCTGACAGTGCGGCGAGAATACGCCTTAGCTCGACTGACTACGGGGTTGTTTGCCGAGGAATGAAATATGGTCGGTGTTGAGCTGTACTTTAAAGTATTTCGCCCCTGTAGAAAAGAATGGCAAGGAGTATAACAAAGTAAATGGGAAAGGAAAGGAACGACGTTGTCACGAAATAAGCGGACTCGTTACTGCAGAATGTCAGTTTCATCCTGGGAGATGTTTGTTCTTGGACTGAACGAATAACACCATCTTTCTTTGTTGAACGTTGAACCACCTTAATTACTCTGTCAAGGTCATTAGCGGTGCGATTGTGTCGCATAACACCCTCCCTCCCACAATGTTCCGTTCCCATGTGGGCCACTGACTTCTGCTTCGATTTTTGAGCTAGTGCTATTAGGTGGGGAGATCGTGAGATGAGACCCATTCCAGATGACCTCTGTGCTACCGACGGGTTGCTTGCACTTCCAGTACTTTGACGTCCTAACCACTATTTTTCCTATTTCCGTTTTCATGAAGTGAGCAAGGGCAAATGAATTGGCGAATTTATCTTCATTTTAAGGTCCTGACCTGCAAAGTCGTATGAGCGTTTAATTGGTATGCCATGAGAAGAAAATTGTGGTGTATTGCACCATCAGTTAGCTGAGAGGTAGCCCCTTCGTTTATGTTCAATAACCTTCACTGACAAATACGTTAGTAGGAATTGTCAGAAAATCAACCAATCAGAATTCATTTATAGTGGACTAGGTAAGATTTAGGATTGTCAGCGTTAAGCATAGGTCATGCCAAACGCTGGATGTACCCAGTGGTTAACATAACGCGTTTTCCGTGCTCTCATAAACAGTTTGAAGGTCGATTGTGTGGCTCGAAAAGAGCATTTCCGTGGCTTTTGTGCGGCCCACAAGTGTGTTTCCGCGACCAACAAGATTTGTGTGGCTCATATTCGACAAACAATTGCCGAGGTAATTGTCGATTTTGTGGCTCGCTTTTGGCGGGAAATTCAGGTTTAGCAGCAAAGTAATTTCAAAACAATAAAATTAACTACTTTCTGAAGCATGTCTAGACATAAGACTCAAGATCCTTTTTGCACGGAATGGTAAGAACGAAAGCCTTAAGTTGTATTTGTTAACATTTTATCTGAATTTTATTTTATTTTTGGAGATTTGAAATAACCGCCCCAAGTCCACTTGGTTATGCTGAGTTAAGGTGGTCCTGTGTAGCCTACCCCCGGGGTTTCCAGTATTATGCTGCAGATTTGGGGATGGTTCAGTCTACCACAGATCCGTGATTTTTGGATTGCTTATGTCTAAAGTATGTACACTAACAATGACCTACTCCACTATAAAGGAATTCTGATTAGTTGATTTCTGAATTTCACTCAAAGCATCAATATTTTATTGGGCTAGGGTGTCCTGTCTTCGACTTGGGGTAACTAAAGACTCACATTTTCGCTGAAAGAAAAAAACAAACAAAAATAAACAGAGGTGGACTACTCTACCAGATTAGGTGTAGGCACGATGCAAAATGTGTAGCCTGCGTAGCAGTATGGTAGTAGTACGAAAACGTTGCACGTAATACTATGTAATAGCAAAGAATACTATCATTTAATGTGCCTCAGACTGGTTCAATCTTATGTAGTAGTATCCAGTAGCATCCTGTCTTGCGATAGTAGCAACCAGTCTTGCTAATAGTAGCACAGGGGCGTCGCTAAGGGGTGGGGGGGGGGGTACCCCCCCCCTCGAAGAAAGAAAAAAGCTAAAACGACCACACAAATTTAGCTAAAACGAGCGCTCGCAGAGCGCCCGACCACGAAAATTCAGCTCATCTGGGCGCTCACCCATAAAAGCTAAATGGGGGATGGCAGTGCTCCCGGAAAAGTCAGTAAGGCTAGTTATTAAGGCGTCCGCTTTTCTGGGTTCTCGAGCGTCTGGAATTGCATTCTCAGTCGCATGTTTCGAGAGGCAGGCCATTTCTATTCCTTCAGATACGAAGCGGTTTTTTGTGATAAGTATGATTGTTAGATCTAAACTTACATGACCGACAGAAGACAAATCTTAAATTTCGACCTGCAGCACACAGTTTTAACCTAACTTTTACCACGATCTGTTGTCTACTAGTATCTCTCGATTCAAGTAAAAATCAGGCTGATTTCGCTTGTGGTGTACTTTTCCAATAATTTGTTAGTTTCATGTAAAGATCCTTAGTATTTTAGTAGAAAAGCATTTAATGATAAGGATTTTTCTCCAGTCCGATGTTAAAAATAAATCGGCTTTGTGAGCAATGAGAAAAGATTAAATGACGGGTCTGATTATTGCAACACGTCGTTTCATTTTGATTTTGTGTTTGAATTCTAAATTCAAAACCACACTGTAAAGTAAAATACCCCTCTTTTTGTGAAATACGTTGCAAATGACACGGATTTCGTTTGCCCAGCTTTACTTTCTGAGCTTTAGAAAAGGCATACATCGTCAGATCAGGTTGAAAGATAGTGGACTGTGGTGGGACTTGTAAGAGTAAAGGCAACGTAATACTTATAACGCTAGAAAAGTAAATTTATTTTCGTACGATTTTGCAACTGGAAAACTCTTCAAACAAAAACGTTACCTTAGTTTTTTTCTCACGAACTTGCGTCGCCGAATTCTGTTGGCTCTCCTGTGCTACGCATGGTCATGAAGGCTCAAAATGGCTCCTTTTCGGTTTAATTGAAGGTCTATATCTTGAAAAAAAAAAAAAATCTTCCCACTTCATCGGTCTTACAAAAAGAGTTTCAGCTTGATGGCTAGTTTGTAACATTTTCTGTGAAACGTTTTTGTAAATGAAACTGTTTTGAGAACTGTTTTAAGATCCGTTGAACAAAGTATAGGTTGCAAAACCGTTTCTGCAATAAACGTTTATGGACCTTGAACCCTGAGTTCGAACTTTTTGCGGAGGCTATATATTCGTTAATTCAGTTTTAGAAAACCCCACAATCGGAAAATTATGTGTCTCGATGAGAGGTATTACCAGCCAAAATATTTCGGGGAAGGGGGCAAGGTAATTACCGACTGGCTGGTCGTTTTACCGGCTGTTTTAGCAGAGATACCGACAGTTTTTAAGAAAAACGCATGTTTTGACGAAAAATCGACTGTTATCGACTGTTTTGAAGATTGGAAACTTTGTCTCTGAATTGACTGTATCCGTTTGACTATTTCCACAAATTGAAAGGGCAACCGCCCCCCCCCCCCTCCCCATTCGTGGTGCCACTGGTCTCGATTCTTATTCTTGTTATCGCTTTGCTTTTCACCTTTACGAGATCACTTTGATATCCATATTTTTTTGGGTTCGGGGGTAAATAGATAAAAGTCATGAGGTAAAAGCGAAAAAAGAGCGTAGCTTGGTCGGCAACCAAGGTCATTCAACAGGAAATAATTTCTATATAGTTTAGGGAAACATAAAAACCGTAAAAAATGGTCGAAGTGATCAAACTTTCCGAGAATAGAAAAGGGCATAAACGAAATAACTTAACATTGTGAGATACGGGACTTCCTAAAAGTGTATTCTCGCCGTTCCCCGAGAACTCCTCGGGGAAACGAAGGGAACGGCGAGAATAGAGGGAGTCACTCCACGCGGAGGAACTCCACGCCTAGGAAAACAACGAGAACACGGAGAATACTTCTAAAATGGATTTTATTCGAAAAAAAGAATGTGCAGTAGACGAAATTTCTGGATCCACTTTATTTTTGGTTTTGTTTATTCTGAGTCTTTGTAATTAATTTTACATTGCACCAACAATGGCAAAAATTGTTTCCCCTCGGAATATGAAAGGTAGTCCTTTTTGATGATGGTGATGATAATCAGAGCATTCCCAGCCCGTGGGGACTCGGGAGAATAGTGGGAGTGATTACCCGGGACAAACAAAAAACGCGGCTACTCCTTAAGCGGAGTCCTCAGGGAACGGCGAGAATACGCCTTAAATGAAAGCGTTTGTGAACATGCAATTGGCTGGAAAAGGTATCCTAACTCTTTTTTGATCGTATGATTACATTTTTTGTATAGGTGTTCGAAAAGATATTACACCTTAAAGTCTTCAAACTCTTATTACAAAAGCGGGTTATGCTTTCTATTGGTAGGTTTTGCATAAGGCGTCATAGCCAATCAATAGTAGACGAGACTAATTTTGTATTTAAAAAAGCCATTACCGTCTTACTTTCACAACTCTGTTAGAAATGTACCATTGACAGGCTCATAATTGTCACCGTACGCCGATAAGTATCTGTTAACTCGGGAATCTAAATCAGAAGTCCTTTACCTCCCGCTCTTAAACTCATTTTGCTAGCTCCCTTCCATGAAAGAAAATTCTGTTTTCTTCTTGTTTGTCGCTCCATCTTTCAAACTGAAAAGTGCGCGAATTGTGACTCATCACTATGGAGGAGTCACATCGTTATATACATTTGTCAAAAAGGATAAAGATTTTCTGGAGTCCTGCCACAGTAAGTAAATAATTTAATCTCTGTTTTTCTTTTCTTTGTTAGCCTGTCTCAGACGAACTGGATGCTCATAAACTTTTGGTTAGCCTGTCTCAGACCTCTCAGACTGTCTCAGACCAACTGAATGCTCATAAGCTACCACTATACAATCCTATTTTTGTAAGATAGATAGATAGATAGATTTATTAATTGCAAAGCAGCCCGACGGCCATGGCAACAAATAATCACAAAGAAGTATCACACACTAGAAGAAAACGCACAACACAAAAGAAAGAAAAAGCTCCTCGTTAATCTTTCTCTTCTCTAATAACCATTTTCAACATTTCTTTTTTATTTCCCTAATCCAGAAATCTACTTATATGTTCCATCGCTGTCCTCATGAATCGTCCCAATCTCTTAATCGCAGTAAAACATTCATTCCTAACAACTCTAAATAACCATTCTTCATCGAACTCACTCACACCGTACTGTTCTTTCCTCCATTCACTCAGCTCCATGCCTCGCAAACCATGTGAACCAAACTCTCATTCTCGCATCCACACATCGGACAATAATTTCTTAATTCCTTTAATTAATTTTTTTTCATAATTCTATGAATAATTTCTGAACTCTTTCTAATACCAATCTAATTTAATACCAATCAATTTTACTTTCACCTAACTAACTTACCTGGCCAAACCCAGCAAATCAGCATTAGGACTTAGCCTCTGCTTAGCCTAGTCTGGTGAATGCTACGCTATGTCACCTGAAAGGTTGAGGTGTAAGGACTGTGGTTATAAATTAAATTCTACAGTGAGTTGTTTCTTAAGAAACATTAGGCGATAGATGTTTCGGTCATGGGGAGATTGATCGAGATACGCTTTTCTGCCTTTTTTTTTGTCAGAAAAGGTTTTGCATAGTAGTTTTGTAAGTCAAGTTTGGATGTCCACATTCAGTTGGTTTATCCTTCTGATACTGTGAATCCCCCATTGTCTTGTCTTGGGGTTTTTAATCCTACTTCATCTTCTGGCTGCATCCCTTCCTGAACCTTCACCTATCCCTCATCCTCCCATACCCATCTCAATTCCCAGTTTTTGTTGTTGATGATACTGATATTGGAGAAAACGTTTGTTCCTATTTTTCTGATGTGACAGTTGAGCGGGAAGAAGCAAAGCTTTTCCTTAATCTTCAATATTTCCACACAGCCAGCAAGAACGCTTCTATTGAAATTATTGCTGGAATTATCAACAACATTGTTCTGGTTCTGACCCAGAAGTTTATGTTTATGTTCCATTTGAGAGGCTGGACTTAAAGGATAAGAGAATAGTTTTTTACCATTCCAACCTAACATCTTCCAACATGTTGCTTTACGTGCATGTTGCTTTACATGTTGCTTTACGAAAGAGTATTGTCAAATGGAAAGGAAGAAATAAGAAAATGCTGTGGGTACAGAGTTTAATTACATGAAAATCTGAATGCTATGATGAGAGATCCTGAAATATTATCCTGGTAGTTTCAAGGAAAGAAGTACAAGGTTTCAAATACTGTCAGTTATGCTGATGGTCCTTCTAAAAAGAATTTTTGTTGTGCTGCGTTAAGTTGTGCTCTATAATTTGTTGTTGATAAGTCTCAAGTTATCAATTCGCCTTATTCTGGCTCAGCAGTCCAAGTGGACTAGATTCTGTTAGTCCCCCATTGTATCAAAATCAACACTTCTGTGTGTAAGTCGGGTCGGTAACTTACATTTTCTATACTACCTGCAGGGAGCAGATTGCAGATTTTCTACTCGTCAACCTGAGAGCTATTTTACTATGTCTGTCAGATGTGCTGATGGTGAGACATAGGGGGAATAATAGAAACTAGTCCGCTTGGAAGTGGAAGTACTTACATTGATTTTTTTCCTGTTGTTTTATTTATGCCATGATTTTAACTCGATGTGATTTACTATGATTTTCTTCACTTCCCAAAACCAATTTGACCTCAATCTTCATGCTTGTAAGCTTACTGTCATCATTTCTAGATGAGTTATTTCGAAGATTACTGTGATTGTTTTCTTGATGCCTTATTTACGAGTTTCCAAAGCGTCCAAAGTTATATGTAATTATTAAAACCCATGGTTTCTTGAATAGCTCAGTTCTTATGTCACTTGCAGCTTTGCTCAAGTGCCAAATACATATCACTTTTCGGTCTGTTGGTCGATCGGTCTGTCGGTTCACTGTTCTCGAGTTAGGGTACTTCCAGGAACGTTAGGACGGTGACTTGGCAGGCGTATAAGGGGCCCAACCCAACCAAACTAACATGGAAATAGTCACTTCCCCGTTCCGACCACCGAGGAGGGAGCGGAGGGATGGAGAATCCGGAATCTTGAGGTATGTATAACTTTCGAACGGGTAATTGGATCTTAATGAAACTTTGAATTTAGAATCTCGTGTCTCAGATCTCCCACTTCGAGTCCTAAACGGATCCGATGAATGTGGTGGTGGGGGGGGGAGTTGGAGGGGAGAACTAGAAATCTTGTGACACGATTAAATTGGAGCGATTGGGATGAAACTTGGTGGAAAGAACAAGCACACGCCCTAGATACATCAGAGACGGAACCAGAAAGGATTCGGACACCGGGGGGGGGGGGGGCTTGACCATGGGAATTGGCTTGACCATTTGAGGCTTGAGATGATTGGCTTAGAAATAGTCAGTTCCCCGATCTCACCATCGTAGGGAGGGGGGGGGGGAGGGATGGAGAATCCGGAGTCTTGAGGCATGTATAACTTTCGAATGGGTGATCGGATCTGAACGAAACTTGATATTTGGAAAAGCCTTGTATCTCAAATTTCCGAGTTCACTTCCGACCAGATCCCATAAATGTAGGGTGGGGGTGGTTGGAGGGGAGAAGCGGAAATCTTGTGAAACCCTTAAATTGGAGCGATGAAACTTGGCGGGAAGAGCAAGCATAAGCCATAGATATGTCACAGTACCGGACCAGATTTGGGCACCTTTGGGGGGGGGGGGGTTGTAGGCGGTGTGGGTCCGTGATGAAACTCGACTTGAACATCAAAGACTTAACAAGATTGGTTTAGAAATTGTCATTTCACAGATTCGACCATCCCTTAAAGTACTATTAAAGCAAAATATATTTTTTTCATTATCCCCATTAGCCCATGATCGTTTATGCCTCAAAGATTATGCCTCAAAGATTTTGCTAAGAAACGTATTTTTAGCAAGGTTAAATTACGTATCTTAACGAAAAGTAAAAAAACACTTTTGACCAAACGATATAATTATATTCATGATCCCCAAGGGCCCATGATCCTTTTTGCCTCAAGGGTTTTGTGATTTCGATGAGCTTATCATCATTTGTGCTAGAGTGTTCGTTACGGATGAATAATCTAGCGCCCTCAAGTGAGCATCACCACAGCCAAATGCAAAAATAGAATAGTTTTTACGAACGATCCATTCTCACGATTTCAAAGGACCCATGATCATTCTTATCTCAAGGGGTTTGCTTACAAATGAACACAACTAACCCACGAATTGGCAAATTCCTATTTTCATCCTCTGATACAGCCTTGCAAGTGCCATATGAGCTTCTAGCTCTTGTCTTCTAAACTCTTAATGAATAAAAGATTAGCTTATAAATTTATTATGTTTGACTATACATGTATATAAATGGTAATGGTGATAGGGATAGGAGAGGAATTTCTGTGCGCAGAAGACTATCCAAATCAGAACAAGGAAGCTTGTGTTTCATCGGATCATATGTCTCACGTGTACTTCTGCTCGAATTCTCGATGAAACGTTATGTAGCTGCAACCCTTCAGCATGCAACGCTGCCGGCCCTTTGAACCAGTTTTCAAATGAAACGTTATCTAGCTGCAACCCTTCAGAATGCAACGCTGCCGGCCCTTTGAACCAGTTTTCTAAGAAACGCTTTTGCAAATAGAAACGCTTTCTCCTGCAACGAATTCTTGTGCGGTACGCTTTCTCTTGAAACGGATTCGCTAAAACGGTTTATACCAGAAACGCTTTACTAGAAAACTGGGAAATTCTGAAAAGTGGTTCATAGGGCCGGCAGCGTTGCATACGTAAAAAACGTTGCGTTTTACTTACGTTTTACAACTCCATTTCAATTTTTTTTCTGGATGATCAGTACTTCTTTTTTTGGCAAGGCTCGAACTGAAGCACATTATCCAATTTTCAGCTAAATGTCTCACATTTTTCTGGAATCATCGTGAACAAAAGACAGGCGGGCAGATCCTGCTAAGTTGCCCTTACCTTCATTTGGAATCCGAAAAGGCTGTTTGATCATACAGGATTCCACAGAATTTGCCTGCGGCGCCTTTCGTAGTAGGCTCTATTTACTGGAAAGTCCCGTCATTTCATTCGGATTTTAGGCTTGAAATTTGGGGCTTGGGCCGCATTAAAAGGTGTATAGATTTTGTTGCGGGATAGTAGAGTTTTGTCCCAAAAAAGTCGTGGCCTTCTTACAAAATTTTGCATGCGGCGCTCATTTTCGTTTCAGTCGTATATTTTAAGATACTAACCTCCTACGCCCGAGCCCTTCAAACCGTTTCTGAGCTCGGAGATACAACCAGACTTCTAATCTTCAGTCTTCAACGCTAGCAGTTATCACAAGTTCTATTATCACATATGAGTTGAAAAGTTGAAACGGGCGGCAGGGCGCCGGCGGGCGCCCTCAGGGGCGTCACGACTGGGGGGAGGGGGGGGGAAGCCCCCCCCCAAAGCTGTCGGCCAGTCGGTGAAAAATTACCGAGTCTGCGCGAAGTGCCGCGATTTTTCGTTGAAACAGTTTTTCAGGAAAACAGTCGGTTTTTCTGAAAATTAGTAATTTTTTCGTCAAAATAGTCGGTTTTTATGGCACTTGAGCATATTCAAGTGCCATAGAGCGATTGTAATTTCTGTCGGTCTGTCCCGGTTTTGCTAGTTTGGGCACTTCCACCTAAGCTAGGACGATGAAACTTGGCAGGCATATAAGGGACCCCACCAGATTAACTTGGAAACAATCACTTCCCCGATCCGGCAATCGTGGGGGGAGTGGAGGGATGGGGAATCCGGAAACTAGTAACATGCATAACTTTAGAACGGGTAACCGGAGATGCATGAAACTTAATATATGGCAAGAAAAAGTGCTTAAGATGCTCGGTTTCAAATCCGGACAAGATCCGATAACTGGGGGGGGGGGGGCACCGGAAATCCGTCAAACGCTTCCACATAAGCTAGGACAATGAAATTTGGCAGGCATATCAGGGAACCGACCAGAATAACTTGGAAATAATTATTTCCCAGATCGAAGAAGTGGGGGATAGAAGAATAGAAGATTCTTAGATAGAAGTTCGATAGAAGTTCGTTTGTTAGAGGCTATTTGTCACTCACTCGACGACACTCGAGATCTTTAAAGGTTGGCAAATTAATGGTTTTGTTAGAGAAACCTCAGGTATAGATAAATACTTTCTGGTATATCAGTATAAATAATCAGGCATCGAGAAAGAGAGAACAGTCAGTATCTAGAGAAGTCAGTAGCCTACCTATTTAGCAAGTCAGTGAGTTGTAGACTGTCAGTTGGATTACAGATGTTTATATTGTATGGAGAACTTCACCATTAAAAGTAAGTGTGTTTTCTAACACATGGTTTGTTGAATGTAGGACCTAGGGCCAACCGTCCAAGCTCCCCCCTCCACAGCCACGAACCAACCCTTCAAGGATACCGCTCGGGCTACCATTATAGACAGCATACGTACCAACCGCTCGGGTACACGCTACACGGTTATAAGATATTTGGAAGTTAACTCACAAGTTAACACAGAAGGTATAACTAGGTTACTTAATATGAAACTGAGGTACTATCCGTGACAAGTTACTAAAACCAGGAAAGAAATGGTGGACTTGAACTATCTTAGGCGCCGACCCCTCAATGGGCTCAGGATCATGTCGCCTACCGACAGGTTACTAAAAGGGGGAAAGGGGGAACTTTTACAAACGTAAGCTGCCGACCACTCACGAGAGACTAAACAGAGGAAAAGCACGGTACAGCTTGCCTGTTTTTTCGACAGTTCGCCCACCCGTCATTTGGCCCAAAAATCCGACAGTTGGCCCAACTTTGCTAGATCAGTAACATCTATGAAGAAGGGGCGCGAACCCAGGGGAATAATCAGAAGGAGCGAACCTTTTTTCGTTTAATTAGGGTCGATACAAAATTTCTTTGGGTGCGACTGTTCTGTTTACTTAAAAAAAAGATCCCGTTCACGTGAAGATGGGTGAAAAGAAAAGCTGTTCAAATAGTTTGTAACAAACTTTGTTGCTTGATAAAGAGGTTGTTGCTAATTTTTACGGAAATTGAAAGGTTTTTGCCACGATACGCGCAAACAGACCTTTCCAAAGTTCAACATCCTAGGTAGACTCGGAACTGTATTTCGTAGTTTTTTAATGTTACTTTTTCACTGTAATAATTACGTAAACATTTAGTCAGAAATATTAGAAGCTTGTTGTTAGATTCTGCATAAAATACGAAAGGAAAATATAGAGGATGAGCACAAAAGTAAAAGGTTAAAAATAGAGTAACGTGCAGAGAAAGTTTTCGACTGGCAACACGATTGGGAGTAGTTCACAAGGAAATAAGAAGTGTAAGCGAACTTTTCGTTCTTCAATTGCCGTGTAGAGCATCGCCCGTCGCGTATCGAGACTCGGACCTAAGTTGAGGGTTAGGTCGTAGATTTTAATGCCAAGCTTTCTCGTGTCGCCTCCTAGTATTTCTTGGAGAGAATATTAGCCCTACTATCAAAAGTAATTGCAATGTACGAGACTCAACTCTTTACGGAAATTTTCCTCTTGTTAGTGGGAAGATGGTTTTTCTAATTCTAGGTAGCCTACCAACTGAATATAAATAGGACATCAAAGATATGTGTTTGTATGTGTAAGAACCGAAGGCTTTCAAACCAGGGACCCGAATGTCCAAAAGCTACTTAACTTTTTCGAGGAATTTCGCGGATTAACCACGACAGACCAGGGTTACAGATTGCAATATCCATTGCAAGTTTTGGGATTCCATGTAACAAGAGGATATCTCTTGAGAAACAAGACCTAAGGTTTCGATGGGATCCCAAAAATCTAATGTTTGATCCCGGGAATTGGGTCTTGTCTTCGCTAGATCTAGTCTTCGCCACGCTAACCATCTGAGAAAACCAAGTTCAGATATACCTTTATAAGCCATTTCTATTTTGACGATACAGACCGAAACTTCCTGCTTTACATCTGCCAGATTTCCGGTTTCGGCCAAATTCCGAGTGAACTACTTGTCCAGCAAAAAAAGAACAATCCAGAAACGAAGTCAGCGTATCTCCTTATCCCTAGAAAGAACATCTAATAAATTCAAATAAAACTTTAACTTATACAATTTCCGGTTTCAACCGGATTCCAGACTACTTATATGTCCTGGTAAAAATGAGTGTCATATACAGACTCAGCGTATTTTCTTAGCCCTAAATCTGTCATCTAATCAACTTCAAACGAAACTTTCGCTTTTAACAAATTTTCCGGTTTGGCCGCATTCCGGGCGAACTAGTTGTTCGACGAGAAAATGGTTTTCATCATCGGGTTCAGTATGTCTTCTTATTCCATAATAGAACATCTAATCAACTTCAAAGAAAACTTTTAATTCTAACCAACCAACCTTGCCTTATCCGGCAAGAAAATGGTTTTCACCATCGTGTTTAGCATGTCTTTTTACCCCATAATCGACTATCTTAATCGACTATCTGTTACAAAATTTTTGTGTTGCCCCTTAATTTGACCCCCCCCCCCCTAAATGTAGGACTACAGAGCCCATGTACGAACTTGATCTTACCGTTGACAGAAAGAATCCTCACACCAAGTTTCATCAAAATAGCCCATTCCTTTCGAGATTTATCGTGTTGACAGACGGACAGACGGACGGAAGATTACTCCATTGGAGACACCCTTTCTCGTTTAATTAGGATCAACACGAGTTGATTATTAGTGCAGCTTTTATGTTTTCGTAAAGAAGAGCATGAAGATGGGTGCAAAGTATAGTAGTTATAAAAATAGTTGTAAGCTCAAATGGCACTTGCAGCTGTATGTAGTAGGTAAGGGGTCTGTCAGATGTTCGGGTCCCGATATGCCTGCCAACTTTCGCCTTTAAAAACGCCATCACAGGAATTCTGGAAGGCCCCCCTACACCTCCTACCCCCAAGTGTCCTGCTCCAGTCCAATTGTGCAAACGATTTATCTAGAATAAATGCTTGTTCTTCCCAGCAAGTTTAACTCCGATCCCTCCATTCTATCCGTTTCTTGAAATTTCCGACCACCCCTCCATCAACTCGCCCATAGCTGTTGAATCCGCTATCATAAGTTGAGATGAACCATTTGATAAAAAGTGCTTTCCGACTTTGCAGTTAACATGCGCACTTTAAGGGAGCTGGAACTTCATTTGTAACCAAAACCCATGAAAATGTATATTTCGCTTAAAAGTATTTTTCTTACTTTACAATCAAGATTGGTACTTTAAGGAATAGTCGGATTTGAAAAGTGGCGATTTCTAAGCCAATCTTCTCGAATGTCTAATATTCCAGCCAAGATCGTCCTAGCACATCTAAGTGCCTTAAATCGTGATCACCGGAATTCCGACACCCCCACCCTCCCCTCAAACTCCCCCCACAATCGCCGAAGTCAATCCAGCTGTGAAAAAGATTTATCCAGAGCATCTTTTTCTTACTCCCAGAAAGTTCCATCCCAATCTCTCCAGTATCAGCCTTTCACGTAGCCCCCCCCCCCCATCTTCCTGACATGAAAAAGATCCCCAGAGACATGTCCTTTGTTCAATTATGAAATTTCACTCAAATCCATCACCCGTTCCAAAGTTACGCATAACTCTATATTCCAGATTCCCCCTCCCTCCAGTCCCTCACGTCCTAGCACATCTGGAAGTACCCTAACTCGGAAACGTGTGAAACACTGCCCTAATTTTCCAGATTCCTCCGCCCCCTACTCCCCCGCAGATGGTCGGATCGAGAAACTGGTTATATCCAGGTTAGTTTGGTTGGTCCCTGATAAGTCTGGCAAGTTTCATCGTCCTAGTACATCTGGAAGTACCCTAGCTCGAAAAAGTGTGAAAAAAAACCGGACAGACCGACAGACGGAATTACGATAGGTGTATTGCATTTGAGACAGAGGCTACAAGTGCCATAAAAAGAAATTTAGACAGGTCGTAATAAAATTTCAGTACCTCCATTTAATCTTGCGAAAATTGTGTATATTCCTTGAAAAACTATGAAAAATTAAAAAAAATTAGAGATAAAGTTGAAAAATAAGACGTTGAGCTAAAATGTGTTGTTTTTTACAAGTTGTCATGTGTCAGACGATAACTGAGGAACCCTCACTCACCGTGTATCACTGACCAGAATCATGTCCAACAAGTAGTCCAGTCTTGTAACATTTAAAGCTCGATTTTTTTTTACATGTAATTTGACGTTGCCATATGCACTAAACGAGTGAGTTTCGAGTCCCGGTGTCTCCAATTACGGATATCGAACAGATCTAGTAAAAAGTCGCTTAACGTAAGTGGAGGGATACCTATGACATCGTAAAGTTGTCTGTCTGTCTGTCCGTCCGTCCGTCCGTCTGTTAGCACGATAACTCTCAAAGGGGTTGAGATATTTTGATCAAACTTGGCATGAAGAGTGTTTAGGTCAAAATACAGGTCAAGTTCGAAGATGGGCCATGTAGCTCTATATTTAGGAGTGGGGGAGGGGTTTGAAATTTTATGGGAACACAAAATACTTTTTAAAAGCTAATTAAATAGTCGAATTAAGGGTAAGGAGACATGCTGAATCCGAATATGAATTTTTTTTTCTCGCCGGACAAATAGTTCACCCGGAATCCGGCGAAAACCGGAATATTTGTGAAAAGTAATATGAAGTTGATTGGAGGTTTGATTTAGGGGCAAGAAAACGTGCTGAGTCCGAATATGAAAATTATTTTCTCGCCGGACAATTAGTTCGGCAGGAATCCGGCCAAAACCGGAGAATTTGTTTAAAGTAAAAATTTGATAAGATGTTCGATTTGCGGGTAAGTAGACAAGCTGAATTCGCATATGACAACCATTTTCTCACCGGACGTATAGATCGCTCGGAATCCGGCTGAAACCGGAAAATTTGTTAAAAGTAAAATTTTAATTGCAAGTTGATTAGAGGTTGGATTTAAGGAGACATGCTGAATTCGTTTTTTGAGCTTTATTTTTTCGCAGGACAAGTAGTTCCGAATTTCCGCCGAAACCGGAAATTGGCAGAATTAAGGCAGGAAGTTTCGATCTGCTTCGTCAAAATAGATATGACTTAAAGGGGTAAACACACATGCTGAATCCATATCTGAACTTGGTTTTCTCATATGATTAGCTATTTTGCCTTAATTTTTGTCTAAACTTTAATAGTAAAAGTGTTCAAGGAGTCTGGCAAAGACTGGATCTGGCGAAGACAAGACCCAATTGTCTGGATCAAATTTGAACTTTTGGGATCCCATCGAAACCTTTGGTCTTGTTTAATATCGTTCCACTTCTTACCTTATTGACTACAACAGTAGGCTTTCAATTAAAAAAAGAGGTAAATACGTAAAATAAAGTAACATGGATCACGTGCATATCCTCAACAAAGCTCCAGCACCCGGTGATGTTGCAGACCGATATAGCCTACTTCTACAAAGTTACTATGCATACCTGACTGACACCTGGTTTACGAGGGTTTCATAGGTAAGAAACCCCTATGTTTTGGCCAAGCACTATCATTTCTGCTAAGCTTATTGTAAATGTGGTTAACTGTGTACTCTTACTGTGACAAATAAACCAGAAATAGAATTTGTATTAAATTGATTGATCATTGATAAACCAAGGCAGGGCCTTTATACAATCCAGCATTAACTTCTGGTTTACTTGTCGCAGTAATACTCTCTTGTATCAAATCTGGCCGTTGCGTAAAGTTTATAAACAACTATAAACAACAGTTTATAAACTCCGAATTATGCTTATGGTCATATACCTATGACAAATATTATATATAGTATATTACAAACCTGTAATATAGATTACAGGTTTGTTTCCTTCCCCGAAGTTGAACCAGAGGATTGACAGCCTGACGAAGACCCTTCCAAGAAGGGCCGAAATATCGCTGATGAAGAATCATAGCTGACGTATCCGTTGTAAACATTGTTTGAATAAATATGCCTACGACTTCGCAAAAGTTATCCTTCTGTCCGTCCGTCCGTCTGTTAGCACGATAAATCTCGAAAGGGTAGAGAAATTTTCTTGAAAATTGGTATGAGGATCTATTGGGTCAACGTACAGGTCAAGTTCGTAGATGAGCTCTGTAGCCCCATACCTAGGGGTCAGGGAGGGGTTTCAAATTAAGGGACAAAAACAAATGTTTTAAAAAGCAAATAAGATAGTCGATATAGGGGAAAGGAGACATGCTGAATCCATATCTGAAACTGATTTTCTCGCCGAACAATTAGTTCGTCCGGAACCCGGCCGAAGCCAGAAAATTTATTAAAGGTAAAAGTTTTATTTGAAGTTGATTAAACGCTTGGTTTAGGGGCAACAAAACGTGCTGAATCCGTACATGATAATTCTTTTCTACCCGGCCGAGTATTTCGCCCGGAATCCGGTCAAAACCGGAAAAAAAATTGGTAAACGTGTAAGTTTTATTTGAAGTTGATTAGATAGATACAAATCATATACGACTAGAACAGGTTTTAAAACAAGGGTGCAATGGTACCCGTCGTTCGAGAAATAATCATGTCACCGCCCTGACGGGGTATTGAAACCTGATTTAAACGACTCGGCTTGCCTTTGACTGGGACGGATTTACGATGATATTAAACAAAAAACTCAAACGACTCGGAGATTGTGTTTGACAGATGTCACCCCCACTCACCCCCCCCCCTTTCCGGCCACCCTTGGCCCCAAACTGGCAGTAGATATTGCAGTAAGCAACCCTGGGTGTGTCCTTGGTTAACAGCACAAGGGATTCAAGGTTGGAAAAGCTGTTCTGTACGAATCTACGATCATATTTTGGAAAAGCTTTTGAATATTCGGGTTTGCTGGGTTGAAGGCCGTCGGAGAAAGAAATTTATAATTCTCACATACCTTGAATCACATAACGTTGATGAGCAGTTTAAATTTAGTTTGTGGGCTACGTAAATTTACGAAAAAAAGTTTTCCCACTGACAAGAGGACACTTTCCGTACAGAGTAGAGACTCATACATTGCAGATAGCTTGCGAATATACTCGGAGATAGTACACGGAAGCTCGGTAGTAAAGTCCTGCATTATATTATTTCTATTGGGCTTTTACTTTCCATTTCCGTGTGAACGACTCTAAATCGTATTACCAATCAGAACCCTTTACTGCTCGTTACTCTATTTTTCCTTTTTTTTTCATCTTTTAGATTTTCCAACTGAATTTGCCACAGAATCTCGCAAAGCTCCCCACGTTTCTGACTAAACATAATTTTCTGCTCCTTCTGATTATTCCCCTAGGGTCTCGGTGCTTTTTCATATAATACCTTTTTTGAACCCATCTTCATATCCTTCTTTACGTAAACATAAAAGTTGCACCCATAGGCATCTCGTGTTGACCTAATTAAACGAGGAAGGTCGCCTCTGTTTGAGTATTCTTCTGGGCTTGCGTCCCTTTTTTTACTGACAGGGCCGAGTTGAGCTGATTATTCCCCTGGGGTCGCGGCACTTTTTCGTGGATTTAATGATCCTGCAAAATTGGGTCAACTGTCGGATTTTTAAATTGGGCGAAGTGACGGATGTCGGGAGTGGGTCAACTGACGGATTTCAAGGAGTGGGCCAACTGACGGATTTTTGGGCCAAATGACGGGTGGGCGAACTGTCGGAAAAATTGGGCGAACTGACGGGGAGTGGGCCAAATGACGGATTTCAAGAGTGGGTCAACTGACGGATTTCAAGAGTGGGTGAAGTGACAGATTTCAGGAGTGGGCCAACCGACGGATTTTTGGGCCAAATGACGGGTGGGCGAATTGTCGGAAAAGTTGGCTGAACTGACGGATTTTTGGGCGAACTGACGGTAGGCGAACTGACGGTGGGCGTAGTGACGGGTAGGCGTAGTGACGGGTGGGCGTAGTGACGGGTGGGCGTTGTGACGGTGGGCGTTGTGACGGGTGGGCGTTGTGACGGGTGGGCGTTGTGACGGGTGGGCGTAGTGACGGGTGGGCGAAGTGACGGGTGGGTGTAGTGACGGGTGGGTGAACTGTCGGAAAAAGTGGGCGAACTAACGTTTAGGCAAACTGTCGGAAAAAGTGGGCGAACTGACGGATTTTTTAGGCGAAGTGACGGGTGGGCGAAATGACGGGTGGGTGTAGTGACGGGTTCCCCCCGTATTATGCTTATGGAAGGAGTATAGGAATCCCGGTAACTACGCTAAAAGAATGACATGCCGTGAGTAAATCGGCTAAAAACATTACATTTTTGAAAATAATCGACTGATTTTCAGAAAAATCCACCGATTTCCAGAACAAGAGCTGAAAGCTCATGTGGCACTTGTAAGAACAGTTAGCATGTTTGTCAGATAAGGTTTGCAGTTTTCAAGGCTGGATCTCTCTCCCGACATTCATTTCATCAGAAAATGGGCTTGAGCTAGTAAATCTCAAATGGTTATACCACTCATTGACAACTGTTTCTTCCTGCAAACGATGATCGGATCGGTGGAGGGGCTATTTTTAAGCCAATCTGACAGAGTCCCTAACATGCCTGCTAAGTTTCACGGTCATAGCACATCCGGAGTTACCCTAACTCGTGATCATCAGAATTGTGGAAAACCCATTCCAACTCCCCCCACTGTGACACAATCCGGTCCTGTTTTGTCAATAATGTATCTACGGCTTAGGCTTATTCTTCCTTCCAAATCCCATCACGATCTCTCGACTCTAAGCGTTTCACGAGATTTCCGGCACCCCCTCCAGCTCAAGTTATCAGATCCATTCCAGAACTGAAATTGATCATCTGAGACACTTGGTCTTGACAAGTTTCATGCACGTCTGATTACCAGTTCCAAAGTCAGGCATGTCACTAGAATCTGGAATCCCGATCCTTCCACTCCCCCATGATCATCGGATCGGGAAAGGAACTATTTTCAAGTCGACCTGGCAGAGTACCTAATATGTCTACCAAGTTTCATGGTACTAGTACATCTGGAACTACCCTAACTCGAGATCACCGGAAATCCGGGAAAAAACCCTCCAACCCCCTCTACTGTGACACAATCCGGTCTTGTTGTGTCAATAGAGTATCTATCGGTTAATGCTTGTTGTTCCCTTCAAGTTCCATCTCATCCCTCGACCCTAAGCGGTTCCCTTTCCGGTCGCTCCGTCTACCCCCCACCCCTGAGTTCTCGGATTCGGTCCAGATTTGAAATCGAAAATCTGAGACACTTGTTCTTCACAATCGTCAAGTTTCATGCATGTCCGATTATCCGCTCCAAAGTTATGCATGTTGCTAGTTTCCGGATTCCCCATCCCTGAACTCCCCCCGCGATGGCTGGATCGGGGAAGTGTTTGTTTCCAAGTTAATCTGGTTAGTTCCCTCATATGCCTGCCAAGTTTGATTGTGCTAGCTTATGTGGAAGCGTTTCACAAAAATTCCGGTGCCACCGTTCAGCCCCCCCCCCCCCCCCGTTGTCGGATCTGGTCCGGATTTGAAACTCAACAAAAGAAACACTTGTCTTGTTCTTGAAATATTTCAAGTTTCATGCATGGCCGATTTCCTGTTCCAAAGTTATGCATGTTACTAGTTTCCGTGTTCAAGGAGTTTTAGTCCAAAATTTTGACACAACTTCTGCCTCCTATTAGACAGCGCATCCAGTCCAAATAAAGGAAGAAGGCCAGAGTACGGTATTTTAGGGCCCCTGTTCACAATTCTTAGGGCACGTTTCTGAATATTCTCTATACGATCAGATTCATCCTTCGTAATACCATAGTGCCAAACCGGACAAGCATACTCCACAAGAGGACGAACAAACGTACAATACAGACGCAACATCTTTTTTTCACGGACTTTTTTTAAGGACAGGCTCTGGAGAAAGAGCTCACCTCTAACGAACAGAAACGAGTGAACGCTTACGTCGAAATATCTTGTTTCGCTAGAGATTAATTCGTTACATGCACCATGCCTTTCCTTTCCTTTCCTGCTTTTACTCGGTCTCGGCTTTTCTCGCCATTCAACCACGGCACGCAAATTTTTCACCTATTTTGCGTCGAACTTGGGAGTATTAGAAGACTTGGTAGGCGAACAGGTCTATGTTGTGTTTTCTATTGCTTAGCCGTTCTCGCTTTTCAATCACGGTACGCGCAGTTTTCCAAATTTTTTTTGTCGATCCTCCTTGGGAGAGCGGAAGTCTGGATAGAGTCGACAAGCACCAACAAGAAAATTGCTGATTTTTACGATGTTTCTGAGCAACTTGTCATGAAAAGTTCATTCGCTAAATTCTCTGTTGCGGTAACAGGTTCCGATAGAAACCTTTTAGCACAGTCACTGTGGCTCAGAGACAACAATACATAACTTCCTGAAAATAATTAGCTCCAGACAAACGCCGAGGTTCTTTACCGGCGTGGCTGCAACTCCACAAGCAAGCATGGGCGTGTTCCCGGCAGCTCGTTCGTATGTTGACTCGGATCTATGGTTTATTTGACTGCTAGTCTTGGTGAGCATTTTTCCATACCCTACTCAAGGATTGGGGCACACCGGGGTTTGAGTTCTGCTAGGGCCATGGGACCCCTGAGTTGGAAGGTCATTCGACTGTTCCCTGCCACCTGTTATTCCCTCCCTCTTGTGGGGCTGGGGCACTATTAGTACCAGCCAACAATCTAGGCACGAAACAGTCTAGTCCTAAATAGCAATCAATACTCCATATGACCAAGTCCGAAACAAGCCGTGATCCTAGCAAAGAACGAGAAACGACAAATCCTCAAAATTGACTCAAATCTTATCTAACCCTATGGTGATGTTTCTAACCCCTAACCTGTGGTGACGTTTCTGGTTCTTCGCTCGTCAAACGGCGATTCTTCATCGGCACGAACAGTTCGTCACGGCAAGGGCAGGTTTGGCCCGAAGGGGGGGGGGGTGACTTACCCCCCCTGCCTTCTGTTAAGTCGTATCAGTCGTTTATTTTGGCCTTTTACTAAGTTGTATCAGTCGTTTATTTTGTCCTCGCCGAGGTTCCGCACATTCATTTTAATAAAAAATAATCGAGTCGTTTAAATTTTTTTTTAATTTTGTCTCTGCACAGCTTCAGTCGTAAACCAGTCCCCGAAGAAGTCGTTTGAACCAGGTTTTGTAACCCGATAGGTCGCAGACATGATTCATGGGAGCAGCAATGCGGCTACCTGTTCTACTCCCATAGGATTTGGATCTGCCTAACTTCGGTCTTTCAGATTTTAGTCTGTCAAAATTACAATAGGTTAGTTGTTAAAGTGAAGTCTGACTGGTAGCATTGAAATACCTTATAGACCAATAGCGAGAGACAAGGTTATGTGCATTGATTTTTGGTCATCTTTGGCTATAAGTGAAAAAAGAAGGAATAGAATTTTTAAACAGAATGGAAAAGCCATCATAAATCAAATGACAGGAGACCCGCGAAAGAAGTGTGCCAGAACAAATCGAAAAATGTCGATTACAAAGAGAGGTTGAGGTAGGAACAACGCTTGAAAAGGACAAGGAGGATTTTAATATATACCCGAAATTGGTTTCCCAGGACAGGAGGGGTTCCGCAGACGCTGGAATAGCTCATTCTAGTCGGGAGGTAGATTTTTGGCCTCTATGCTAGCAGAGGCGTTACTATCAAAATGTTTGGGGGGGGGGGGGGAGGAGCCGAAATATTTCTTCAGCCAAAGCTGACTGCGAATCGTATGTATATCTACTGACTGCGAATCATAGCACTATCAAATATGGGAGGAGCAAGGTAGTTACCGACTGGATGGTAACTTTTACCGTCTTGTTTTGCGGAAAAAATCGACTGTTTCCCCAAACAAGAGCTACGAGCTCATATGGCACTTGTTACGAGTAGGCACAGCTCGGTTATGTCAATGATATATCTAGTGTTTGCTAGGTGTCTTCCCACCAAGTTTCATCTCGATCCCTCCACTCATAGCGTTTTCCAATATTTCCGGTTCTCCCCTCCAGCTCCCCCCCAAAAGTCACCGGATCCGGTCCGGATTTTAAATGGGTCGTCTGAGGCATGAGGTCTTTCCAAATATCAAGTTTCATCGAGATCCGGTCACCCGTTCAAAAGTTATAAATACCTCAAGATTCAGGATTCCCCCTCCCTCCACTCCCCCGACAGTGCCCGAATCGGCTCGGTCATGTCAATGATGTATCTAGTGTTTGTAGGTGTCTTCCCACCAAGTTTCATCTCGATCCCTCCACTCATAGCGTTTCCCAAGATTTCCGCTTGCCCCCTCCAGCTCCCCCCAAAAGTCACCGGATCCGGTCCGGATTTTAAGTGGGTCGTCTAAGGCATGAGGTCTTTCCAAATATCAAGTTCCATCGAGATCCGATCACCCGTTCAAAAGTTATAAATACCTCAAGATTCCGGATTCCCCCTCCCTCCACTCCCCCTACAGTGCCCGAATTGGCTCGGTTATGTCAATGATGTATCTAGTGTTTGCTAGGTGTCTTCCCACCAAGTTTCATCTCGATCCCTCCACTCACAGCGTTTCCCGAGATTTCCGGTTGCCCCCTCCAGCTCCCCCCAAAAGTCACCGGATCCGGTCCGGATTTTAAGTGGGTCGTCTGAGGCATGAGGTCTTTCCAAATATCAAGTTTCATCGAGATCCGATCACCCGTTCAAAAGTTATAAATACCTCAAGATTCCGGATTCCCCCTCCTTCCACTCCCCCGACAGTGCCCGAATCGGCTCGGTTATGTCAATTATGTATAGTGTTTGCTAGGTGTCCTCCCACCAAGTTTCATCTCGAACCCTCCACTAATAGCGTTTCCGAAGATTTCCGGTTGCCTCCTCCAGCTCCCCCCAAAAGTCACCGGATCCGGTCCGGATTTTAAGTGGGTCGTCTGAGGCATGAGGTCTTTCCAAATATCAAGTTCCATCGAGATCCGATCACCCGTTCAAAAGTTATAAATACCTCAAGATTCCGGATTCCCCCTCCCTCCACTCCCCCACAGTGCCCGAATCGGCTCGGTTATGTCAATGATGTATCTAGTGTCTGCTAGGTGTCTTCCCACCAAGTTTCATCTCGATCCCTCCACTCATAGCGTTTCCCAAGATTTACGGTTGCCCCTGCAGCTCCCCCCAAAAGTCACCGGATCCGGTCCAGATTTTAAGTGGGTCGTCTGAGGTACGAGGTCTTTCCAAATATCAAGTTCCATCGAGATCCGATCACCCGTTCAAAAGTTATAAATACCTCAAGATTCCGGATTCCCCCTCCCTCCACTCCCCCCACAGTACCCGAATTGGCTCGGTTATGTCAATGATGTATCTAGTGTTTGCTAGGTCTCTTCCCACCAAGTTTCATCTCGATCCCTCCACTCATAGCGGTTCCCAAGATTTCCGGTTGCCCCCCTCTAGCTCCCCCAAAAAGTCACCGGATCCGGTCCAGATTTTAAGTGGGTCGTCTGAGGCATGAGGTCTTTCCAAATATCAAGTTCCATCGAGATCGGATCACCCGTTCAAATGTTATAAATACCTCAAGATTCCGGATTCCCCCTCCCTCCACTCCCCCCACAGTGCCCGAATCGGCTCGGTTATGTCAATGATGTATCTAGTGTTTGCTAGGTGTCTTCCCACCAAGTTTCATCTCGATCCCTCCACTCATAGCGTTTCCCAAGATTTCCGGTTGCCCCCTCCAGCTCCCCCCAAAAGTCACCGGATCCGGTCCGGATTTTAAGTGGGTCGTCTGAGGCATGACGTCGTTCCATATATCAAGTTTCATCGAGATCCGATCACCCGTTCAAAAGTTAAAAATACCTCAAGATTCCGGATTTCCCCTCCCTCCACTCCCCCCACGGTGCTCGGATCTCGGAAGTGACTATTTCCAACTTAATCATTTGGGGTCCCTGATACGCCTGCCTAGTTTTATCGTCCTAGCTTATGTGGAAGTGCCCGAACTAGCCAAACCTGGACAGACCGACAGACCGACGGACGGACAGAAATTGCGATCGCTGTATGGCACTTGAAAAATCGCGAAAAATCTATTTTTTACCGGCTAGCCGACAACATCGGGGGAGGGGGGTGCATCCACCCCCCCCCCCCCCACGCACCTGTATGTTAGTGTTAAAGCACATCTGAAAAGACTCATGACACTCATACAACTCGAAAATGATCTCTTTTTTGTTTTAAGATATTCTAAAAGCGAACTTCTCGTCTTCATTTGCTGTGTATATAGCATCTTCTGTCGCGTAGAATCAAATTCTGCAAACCAGTTTTAAGTTGCAATTCTTCAGATGTATCTCACTGTAGCTTTACCTGCTTTAGTTTTCGGCATGAAAGTACAGTGTGTCGACTGACAAATAAAACGGTACACGGTACTTTCATTATGAAACAAAAGTACATCAAATCACCGGGAAAAAGCGCAACTCAAGTCTCGTCGGCGAACCTGGCGTCTTTTTCTATATCTGTAAACTCCTGTCAGGCCAAGACCAAAAGTTCGTTAGGTCCGTAAATCCGGATTTTTTTTTAACGCACTGGCAAATCTGTTTTCCTCGTTTCGTTTCTGAGGAAGTGTGTTCTGAACGTGAAAATTACTTTTTTTGCTATTAGTTCCGAGCAAATCTACTTTCTTTTCTATGGGCTTTATTTTGTCACTTTTTCGATGGACAGAGGCGTGATTTCATCGATATTCTTAATTTTTCATTGGGATCTCAAAATGACGCTCTGCTCCTCGGGTTACGTCCATAAATCATGATTTTTTTTCAGGAATTACTTTTTTTGCTTTAATTCGGAAAAAATCTACTTTGTTTTCTGTGGCCACTATTTTGTCACTTTTTCGACGGTCAGATTTGTTATTTCAAAGCTGTTTTTTTCCTTTTCAATGGGATTGCAAAAAGACGGGTCCTCCTCGGCATTTCACAAAATTTCGCCTGTGGCACATTTCATAGTATTCTCTACTTAGAGGAACGGTGTTTCATTTACTTGGCGATTAGGCTTGGAACTTTTTAGATTTGAAACACATTAAAGGCTGGCTAGAACCTTTCTAGACAGAGGCAGATTAAAAAAAATTCGCCTGCGGCGCTTGCTTTAATTTGTCCGGGGTACAGGCGCTGAAAGCTTTCCTCTTATGCGAAAGTTGAAATGTAAAGCTGAGGCTATGAAGGTATGTATACAAAAATGTTGATTACAAGAATAATTTCAGCTGATGCATTGCAGCTAGTTTTACACCGGCTCTATTATTTGTTGGTGGGGAATGTGCGCCATTGCCGCATAGTCGCAACAGTTAATTTTTGTTGGTACCTGCGAGTCGTATATTACGATCCATGAGTCGTTGAAATGAGGGGTCTCACCCCCCCTGGCCTGAGTGCTTCGGGCCACCCCTGGGCAAGGGTACTTCGAGCAAGAATAAAAATTAAAATTTAAGGAGTAATTGAAAACAATCGGAAACTTATTACCTCGCTTGTTACAATCGGTTATTTTATCCCCATGGCAGACAATAAAGAATCTCATCCGGATGGTCAGCACAGAGATTAGCCAATTGAGATTAGCAACCTGAATGGAATTATAGCGTATGTGCGGATTTTCAGTTTTTATGCGATTCTCGTGGAAGAAAAAGTTTGCGGGTACCATATATACTGTGAGAGGAGTCTGTTGAAGTAGAAACAACATATTTTGATGCCCTCTTAAGAGCACTAGATCACTTGTTGGGGGGGGGGGGGGGGACGCTTTTCTTTATTACAAAGCTTTCCCAAGTCGACACATGGTTTACTTCAGTCAGCTATCTTCTTTGCCAAAATCAAACGTGCGAAGCTGCCATGATTGGCGTAAGCTTTATTTAATGTGCATAAATGAAGATTGAGTCTTGTTTTCTGGTAGATTAAGCAAGATGAATATTTTGCACATTATTTGGTGAATCACAGGTTGTTCACCCGAAAAGAAATTCAGACATTCTCTGAATATTTCCGTATTTTCCGGCATGAAGTGGTAGTGCCATCTTTGCGGTTTTGCATTGTTTTGTTTGCTCATCATTTCGAACGAACTGGCGTGGTTACGGATATTGCCGGAAAAGAGAATTTTTTTGTAAGAATGGTCCACTCCTATAATCAGGGGCTCGTGATGTTACGTCCATAGCAATTCACAAGGGTCTTCTACCTCAGGTGTCACTTGTGGAGACCCCACCCCCTCCCCATGTTGTCGGCCAGTCAATAAAATAACCGAGTCGGTGCGAAGCGCCGCAGTTTTCTTAAAAACAGTCCTTTTTCGCGAGAACCGTCGGTTTTTCCGATAATTATAGTCATTTCTCGTTGGACCACTAGGTTTTTCCGCTAAAACACTCGGTTTTCCCGAAACTTAGTGGATTTTTCGTCGAAACTGTCTTTTTTTCATGAAAACATTTGTTTTTCTGCAAAAACAGTGGGTAAAAATTACCAGCTAGTCGGTAAATACCTTGCCCCCCCCCCCCCCAATTTTTTTTTTTTTAAGTAACACCTCTGCCTTCTACTAGAATGCTTTCTTCGTAATCTTCTAACCAGTTGAAAGCAGAAACATGGTTTGAAGAAACAAAAGCTTGGCTGAAAGGTCACTGGGGTCTTTTTGAAGGACAAGCATAAACCATCGTTGTGTTCCCAGTCAAGAGTTCTTTGTAGCTTTCCAAACTGCAATATCATATTCATCAATTCGGTCTGGGGCCTACAGTTGCCATAAAAACTGCAAAGGTTAACCCCTTACCATCTCGTAGAAGTATGAAGAAATCGGTGGACTAGGAAAACGAGACCAGAGTTTTCGATCAGATCCCAACAAGTCAATCTTTCTTGAATTCTTAATCCAAATATTCAATCTTGTAGATTGCCTGACTTCGGCAGGACGCTTAAACATGGTATTATTTCTGTACTATTTAATCAACCGCTTGAAAAATCACTTTTCTGTCGGTCGGTCGGTCTGTTCGTCTGTCGGTCGGTCCGGTGATCGCGAGTTAGGGTACTTCCAGATCTGCTAGGACGATGAAACTTGGCAGGCATATCAGGGCCCGAACGAAATTGACTTGGCAATAGTCACTTCCCCGATTCAACCATCGTGGGAGGAGTGGAGGAAGGGGAATCCGGAATGTTGATGCATGCATATCTTTCGAACGGGTGATCGGATCTGAAGGAAACTTGATATTTGAGAAGGAACACATGCCTCACGTGCCTCCTTTTACGTCCGGACCGGACCCGACGACTGTGAGGGGAGTTGTTGGGAGGTTACCGGAAATACCATGACACGCTTAGAGTGGAGGGATCGGAATGAAACTTGAGCGGAAGAACAAGCACAGATCCTAGATACATCGTTGACATAAACGGATCGGATCTGGGCACTGTGGGGGAGCTGAAGGGTGGTTCACGGAAATCCGGTTATCACGGGTTAAGGTACTTCCAGATGTGCTAGGACTATGAAACTTGGCAGGCGTATCATGGACCCGTGAACCGATGATGTTATTTATCGATTGATGTTATTACATCTGAACTTTCCTGATACTATCTCGCTTTTGATACTCCGACCGGCGGTTTATGTCCGACTTGGGTACATTACAAAGTAGCGTTCTTGCGGCGGGGAACATTCAACCTTCGAAGGCTTAGGTTGAAAGGGAGGAGAAATCCGGGATCTTTAGGCAAGCGTAACTTTCGAAGGGGCAATCGGACACAAATGAAACTTGACAGTCGGAAATAGCTCGGGTCATGGATGTCCCATTTCGTGTCCGGACCAGATCCGATAACTTTGGGGATTGGAGGGGGATCAGAAATCTCGGGACAGGCTGATTTCTACAAACTGCGATCTACCGGACAGAAAATCACGAAGGAACTGCAGAGCTGGCCCTCGAATTCCATAAAATTCACATTTTGCCATAAGAGTTGCGTGATCTACCGTGTCAAATGCCTTTATTATATCCAAAAATATTGCTGCAACTTTGTAACCTCGGTCTAATGCTGCATTTATTACGCTAGTCAAAAATATCAAAGCTTGTTCAGTTGTGTGTCCATATCTGAATCCAAATTGGGACAACTATTGGGACAAATTGGGACAACCGTAAATATTTTCAGAGTTTCGCCAGACAGCTCTGAATATAATAGATGATCTTGGGATCGCAAAAAGGCACTTCTGTCATCAGTGTTTCCACAGAATTTCGCTTACGGCGCATTTTGCTGTCTTCAATTGTTGGACAAAAGGTGCGTCATTTAGTTAGCGTTTCCAGAAAAAAAAAATCGGATTCAAAAAGTCGGATTTTCAAAAAAATTTCGCCCGCGGCGTCTAAATTAATCCTGTGTATAGCCGTTAGCGGCGTTGTCACTATGCAGTAAAGCTGTTTTTGCCATTATTTCAAGTCCTTTTGGCAAATCCGGAAAGGTCTTCCAAAGGGAAAAGGCTAGAGACGGTGTACCCATGAAAAAACAAGACCAAAGGTTTCGATGGGATCCCAAAAGTTCAATATGATCCACACAATTGGGTCTTGTCTTCGCCAGATCGAGCCTTCGGGGCAAGGAGACATGCTGAATCCATTTTTGAACTTTATTTGAACAGTAAAAATATTCAAGGAATCTGACAAAGACTGAATTCGAAGACATGACCCAATTGTTTGAATCAAATGTTAGATTTTTGGGATCCCATCGAAACCTTTGGTCTTGTTCTGTGTGTTCATGTGTATTATTTATTTTCTTTCATTTACTCCGCGTTTTCAAAATGGCGGGTTACAAACAAATTACTTACTTACTTACTACTTCTCTGACAGGAAAATAAAGTTTAAAAACGGATTCATCATGTCTCTTTACTCTTGATCTATCCCTCTGACCGACTTCAGATAGGATTTTACTTTTACCAAATTTGTCCAGATTCCGAGCAAACGCATTGCCCGGCAGGAAAATAAAGTTAAGATATGGATTCAGCATGTGTTTTTTTTTACCAGTGTGTCGAATGATTAAATCAATGCCTAGCAGAAGAAACTTCAAAACAAGAGCTACGAGCTCATATGACACTTCTTACGAGTAGGCTGTACACAAAAATAGAAGAGAACGTCATAAAATACACCCGCCATCCAAAAATGCGGTTCGGAAATAAAAAATAGGATATTTAGTTTCAATCAGTTCTGAGCAGTTCCGGCATCGTCTCGAATTATCCGTAGTAGGCTACATGCACCTGACTATTCAAACTTCTAAGCTTCAGCCCAATAAATCCACTCGTTTGAGCCCTGCTTGACGTGCTACACGATTTCCGGTACTCTCTCCATCTCCTCCTACCGTGCTCGAATGTGGTTCGGAGTAAAAAAAGGATCATCTAAAGCATCTTCTTTTATGCCATCTACAAAGTTTCATTCAAATCTGAGCGTTTTTGAAGAATTCCGATCCCCTTCCCCCCCCACCACCGGTGTCGGATCCGGTTCGGACCCTAAAATATGTCATCTAATGTATATGATCGGCCTACCGACGAAACGTCCCCATGACAAAACGTCCCCTGGCGAAACGTGCCCGGCGAAACGTCCCCGTGATAAAACGCAAATTGCAATTGACTCGTAACTGATCAGTTCTAGGTCGTTTGAAAGCAACATGCACAATCTGAGGAGCAGCAATAGGCTCCTCAGAGAAAGGGGAAGCCCGCTGTAGCTCAAAGAGAGCCAAATACGGTAAGTGCAAAAATAAGCGTAGTGCCGTTATGCTGGATATAAGTTACATGGGAAGGGAGGAAACAAAAGCGGATGGAACGAATAGTTATCTATTAGTTAGGTAGAGAGACAAGTAAATCTAGGCTAGGATTCTTTCATAAAGTCTTTATATAGTAAATATCACCAAATTAAATATCGAACAAAAGCGACATCAATGAGTTATATCGCAGCGTAAACTAACATACAAAACAAACCAATTAAAAGATAAAATGAAAACTGGCAAACTACTAAATCTTTGCACTTTCTTTAAGAAATGGCTAAAGCCGAGAGCTATACTTTGGTTTGCTTCTTGAGTAGGCTATCGGTTAAATGCTGAAGTAGTCAACCCATCGTGCTTTTCAAAAGTTTAAATTCCAAAAACAGCCTAGCTGTCCCTCAGCGATGAAACAAAGTTCTATAGCCGGGGACGTTTTGCCATGGGGACGCTTCGCCAGGGGACGTTTTGATCGAGACGTTTTGTCACGGGGACGTTTCGCCAGGGGCGTTTCGAATGGGGACGTTTGTCGACAACCCATATGATCAATCTACATTCCAAGTTTCATTTAAATTGATTTACTCGTTTTACCTTATGCGAGCCTCAAAGTTTCCGGCAATCTCCCTCCAACTCCCCCCACTATGACCGAAGAGGACTTGGAGACATAGACATCGTATCTCTTAATCCCCTCCCTATGAAAAATTTATCTCAAAATAGTGCTATGAAGTAGTACGAAAAAGTTGCACGCAGTACAACGATGCTACTACATGCTTTTACTTCAAGGCTACCGTGTTACTGCATACTACTATATGCTACTATTAGCAAGACTGGATGCTTCTATGGCAAGACAGGACGATACTGGATACTACTACATAAGATTGGACCAGTCTGAGGCACATTAAATTATAGTATTCTTTGCTATTACATAGTATTACATGCAACGTTTTCGTACTACTACCATACTAATAATCAGGCTACAAATTTTTCATCGGGCTCTTCCCGTCCACCAGGTTTTACTGAAATCGGAGAATAGCCTATCTTCAAAATTCCGGTATCCCCCCCCCTACCTTGGCCGAATCCAGCCCGGACGCCAAATAACAAATCTAGGCCGCATAAACTCTGCACTGTCGAACTTGCATCTCATTCGGTCCATCCGTTCGGTTTGTGTGCATGTCAAAAGCCCCCCCCCCCCATTTCCCCAACCGTGGTCGCATATAGTTCAAACACATGTTTTATATGTCTAGGTCATCGATTCTTATAGACCATTAAGTTTCACTTGAATCAGACCACTTGTTCGCAATCTGCAGAAGTCAGTTGCGGTATTCCCTTCCCTCGCTCCCCCAAAAATGCTCGAATCTAGGAACGGAAGTTTCCGGGGGCATGTTGTGTTAGGTTCTTAAGTCAATCAAGTCGGGTAATTAATATTCTTGCAAAGTTTCGTCGTCTTAGTACATCTGGAACTATTATAACTCGCGACTACCGGAATTCCAAACTCCCTACAACTCTCCCCACAAAGCCCCGAAACTATATGTCTCCGTCAATTTCGTATCTAGGCCTAATGCTTGTTCTCTCCATTAAGTTCCGTCCCAATCTCTCTGCTTTAGCGTTTTTTTTTAAATGCCCCCCCCCCCCCATCACGCACATGTATCGGACCCGACCCGGACTTGACACTGATCTGAGGCGATAGCTCTTTCCACCTGACAAGTTTCATTCAAATCCTATCGCCCGTTCAAAAGTTGTGCATGCCACTAGATTCCGGACTCCCCATCCATCCAATCCCACCACGATGGTCGGATCGGGTAAACGACTATTCTCAAGTCAATCTTTTTGGATCCCTGACATACCTGACAAGTTTCATCGTCCTAGCACATCAGGAAGTATGCCGAACTCGCGGGGTTGCTAGAAATCCGCCCCCCCCCCAACTCCCGTAAGTGGATCCGGTCCGGTTATGCCAATGACAGTCACGGATCTAGGACTTGTAATTGTTCTTTCCTCCAAGTTTCATCTGGATCTCTCCACTCTATCTAAGCGTTTTCCAAGATTTCCGGTTTCCAGCTTCAACTCCCCCCAGTGTCACCGGATCCCGTCTGGATTTAAAACGGAACGACTGAGACAAGAGATCCTTCCATATATCAAGTTTCATTAAGATCCGATCACCTGTTCGTGAGCTAGAAATATCTAATTTTTCCGGATTCCCCCTCCCTCCACTTCCCTCCAGATGGTCGGATCGGAGTGACTATTTCTACTTTATTCTGGTCCGGTCTCTAATACGCCTGCCAAGTTTCATGGTCCTAGCTTATCCGGAAGTGGCCGAACTAGCAAAACCGGGACCGACAGACCGGCTGACGGACAGAAATTACAATCGCTATATGCATACATAAAAATGTATACAGACCAAAAGAGCTGGTGACACCGAGAGGAGAACCAAGAACGTCTCGATCTGCACTCTGACGCTCTAACGGTTAAAGCACCTCTCGCACTATTTACTATTCAACTTACAGTATTTTAAAATAGCTGAATACTTTAAAACTAGGCTGTGCTTTAAACAAATTCTCCACGGCTTAGGGTGTTTTAAGCCTTTTCCAAGACCCGTTGACTTCCAGCGAAAACAGGGAAAGAATTTGCATAACGGTTTTTTCTCATGGAAAAACTTCTCGAAGACAACCGTCGATAGCGTGATAGACATCGAAGGTAGCAAAACATGGCAAGTGAAAATCAGCGTGGTTTCGTTAGAGGGGTTAGAATGTACATTACGATATTGGGGTCTCCGGGCTTAGAAATATATGGTGTGATTATGGAAGTAGGTTGCGTTAGTATTATAGGTAAGAAAGGTCCTTTAAGATAACCTTCTCTTTGTTTCTTTGACACTTAGAAGTCGACTTAAAAATTCAACTTCTCAAGTCTACGAAATTTCCTGGTTTTGGTTTAAGCAGAATAATCTGACTGGCAACTAAATAAAGTTCAGAAATGGAGTTCTTACATTGATTCTAATTGACTTAAGGAATGAAGTTTTATTTTACCAAATTTCCGGTTTCGCAGGCCGGATTCCAGGTGAGCTACTTGTCCGGCAAGAATATTAAGTTCAAAAACGAATTCAGCATGTCTCCTTACCCCTATCGAACCTCTAACTAACTTCAGATAAAACTTTTACTCCTAACAACCGGTTTTGGCCAGATGTCTCCGCACCCCTAATTACAATCTCTAATAAACCTCAGATAAATCTTTCTTTTAACAAACTTTCCGGCTTTGACCAGATTACGGATAAAAACTACTTGTACTGAGAGAAAATGGTTTTCGTATTCGGATTTGTCATGTCTCCTCACCCATCAGTCGACTATCTCATGAGCTTTAAAAAGCCCTTTAAACAGCCGTTACTCTGAACCTACTGCACCACCACTAAACATAGGGCTACGAAGCCCATCTACGAACTTGACTTGTCCTTTGACCCAAAGAATCCTCACACCAAGTTTGAAGAAAATGGCTCGTTCCCTTCGAGAGTGATCGTGCTTACGGACGGATAACAAAAAGTCAAGTTATCCCGTCACTTCCCAAACAAGACCAAAGGTGTCGATGGGATCCGAAAAAGCTAATATTTGATTCAGACAATTGGGTCTTGTCTTCACCAGATCCAGTCTTCGTCAGGCTAATCATCAGAGATAACCAAGTTCAGATATACCTCTATAAGCCATATCTGTTTTGACGATACTGACCAAGACTTCCTGCTTTACTTCTGCCAAGTTTCCGGTTTCCCCCGAATTCCGACCGAATACTGGTCCAGCAAAAAAAGAAAATTCATAAACGAAGCGTATCTCCTCATTCATATAAAGAACATCTAATCAACGTTAAAGAAAACTTTGACTTAAAAAAAATTCAGGGTACAACCGGATTCCGGACTAATTATATGTCCGGGTAAAAAACGATTGTCATATACAGACTCAGCCTCTCTTCTTACCCCTTAATCTGTCATCTAATCAAACTTTTGCTTCTAATAAATTTTCCGGTTTTGGCCGGATTCCGGGCGAACTAGTTGTTCGGCGAGAAAATGGTTTTCACCATCGTGTTCATCATGTCTTCTTACCCCGAAAACGAACATTTTAATGAACTTCAAATAAAACTTTTACTTTTAACCGACCGTCCGGTTTTGGGATCCCAAAAGGTAAGTGGAGGGATACCTATGACATTGCAAAAGTTGTCCGTCTGTCCGTCCGTCCGTCCGTCTGTAAGCACGATAACTCTCGAAGGGAATGAGACATTTTGATGAAACTTGGTGTGAGGATTCATTGGGTCGGCGGACCGGTCGAGTTCGTAATGGGCTTTGTAGCCCTACATTTAGGGGTGGGGGAGGGGGGTAAGAATGGGTAAGAAGACATGCTGAAGACGATGGTGAAAACCATTTTGTAATCTGACAAGTAGTTCGCCTGGAATCCGGCCAAAACCGGAAAGTTTGTTAAAAGTAAAAGTTTTATTTGAAGTTGACTAGATGTTCGGTTTAGGGGTAGGAAGACATGCTGAAGACGATGGTGAAAACCATTTTCTCGACGGACAAGTAGTTCGCCCGGAATCCGGCCCAAACCGGAAAGTTTGTTAAAATTAAAAGTTTTATTTGGAGTTGATCAGATGTCCAATTTAGGGCAAGAAGACATGTCGAACACTTATGTGAAAACAATTTTCTACCCGGACATGTAGTTCACCCAGAATCCGGCCAAAACCGGAAATTTTTTAGAAGTTAAAGTTTTATTTGTAGTAGATCAGATAACCGATTTAGGGGTAAGAAGAGATGTTGAATCCGTGTGTGACAATCATATTTTACCCGGACATATAGTTCGACCGGAATCCGGCTGGAGTTGGAAAATTTGTTATAAGTTAAATTTGTATTAAATTTTATTAAATTTTTATTCTTTTTTATTAATTTTTAAGTTGATTAGATGTTCATTATTGGAGAAAGAAGATACCCTGAGTTCGTTTTTGAGCTTTCTTTTTTCTTAGGACAAGTAGTTCTGGAGTTCGGCCGAAACCAGGAAATTAGCAGTAAGTGGCAGGAAGTATTCGTCAAAACAGATATGACTTGTAGGGGTATCTGAACTTGGTTTTCTCAGATGTTTAGCTATTTGGCCTTAATCTGTTTCTGAATTTTAATAGTAAAAATGTTCTCTGGCGATGACTAGATCTGGCTAAGACAAGACCCAGTTGTCTGGATCAGATATTGAATTTTTGGGATCCCATCGAAACCTTTGGTCATGTTTATATTCGACGGTGCAAAACGGATAAGTAAGCTACATTTTATTCCTGCTATATTTCGGCCCTTCTTGACAAGGGTCCTCTTCACAAGCTGGAAAATAAACTTGTGGAAAAACAACAAAAAGGTTCTTCCTTAAATATATGATTTTGTGAACTTCTTCTCTGAAAGTTGGTTGGAGTTAAAACTGGTGCTGGGATTTCATTTTAGACACGGTCTCTTGTTTTTGCTGTTCGATTGGGTCGTCGAAAGGGTAGAGATTGTTCTGCATTTTGATTTTGGAGTCAACTGTCCCTTCATCTTCTTTCCAGCTAAGATGGATACTTGTCGGCGGCATGTATGGGCGATTTTGATGCATGTATGGGCGATTATCGTCCGGTTTTCGCCGGATTCCGGGCGAACTACTTGTCCGGCGAGAATATCGTTTTCACTATCGAGCTAAGAATGCCTTCTTACCCCATAATCGACTATCACATTAGCTGTTTAAAAATATTTTGTTTGTCCCCTAATCTGAACCCCCTCCCTCACCCTTAAATGTAGAGCTACATAGCCCATCTACGAATTTGACCTTACCCTTGACCTCGTGAATCCTCACACCAAGTTTCATCAAAATAGCTCATTCCCTTCGAGATTTATTGTGCTTAGCCTACAGACAGACGGACATTTTTGCGATGTCATAGGTATCCCTCCACTTACGTTTTGGGATCCCAAAAAGCACGACAGACACAAATTACTGCTCTGCAACACAAAAACCCGTGATTTGGTCGAATCATTTCCCTTCAGCGGTTGTAGCCTACATCTAGCTTACCTACCTAAAAGACGGACGGACGGACGGAGAGACGGACAACTTTGGCGATGTCATAGATATCCCTCCACTTACGTTTTGGGATCGTAAAAACTCGATAGCTGAAACACGAAAAAGCAAAAAAACAAAAATTACCAAAGAGTGTAACGAACTTGATCTCAGCGCTTCATTTTTTCTGTTCGAAAATAAGTGTCCTTCGAGTGGCGTTCCAGGCAGTGGAAAATTTTAACCATAATCAAAGGAGTAAGGATCGCTGGTGATCCCTGGTGTGTGAAGAGTCTAGGGTAGCAGAAGCGCGATTTATGTTTGTATAATAAAATTATTAAACTTGGAAACTTGCATACTGTGCGAACGGTTCTTGGTTCCGCCTCCCAGGGGTGAAGATGACCTAAGATGAACTGGATTGCACCATCGATTGCACCAGCTGCTGTTCCTCTAATTTTAACACCACATTAAGATTCCGTTGGTCGACGGTCGAAGTGGCGCCCAGTAGGCTGAAACAAATTTGGCGAGAGTCCCTTGGTTAAACTTGAATCTATTTTAATTTTCTATTCATTTGGCAATTAGTATTCATTCGGCTTCATGCTTATGTTGAATTTTGGAATGGGAAACAGGTGCTGATTCATCATTTTGGTTCCAAATTAGGAACGTCTCTGCACGTAAATTGAGACGAACTTGAGATTCGGCCCTACTGGGTTTCTGGAGAAACAAGACCAACGATTTCGATAGGATACCAAATTATTTTTTTTTTGTCCAGACAATTGGGTCTTGTAGAGATCCAGTCTTCGCCAGACTCCTTGAGCACTTTACTAATAAAATTTAGAAAGAGATTAAGGCAAATGTTAATCATCTGAGAAGACCAAGTTCAAATATGGATTCAGCATGTGTATTTACCCCTATAGGCTGCGTCATATCTACTTTGACGAGAGTTCCTGCCTTACTTCTGCCAAATTTCTGGTTTCAGCCGGATTCCGCGCAAACTACTTGACTTACAAAAAATTAAAGTTCAGAAATGAATTCAGCGTATCTCCTTACCCTCGTGTCGAACCTCTAATCAACTTCAGATAAAACTTTCCAGAACAGATTTTCTGATTTCAGCCGGATTCGTGGCGAACTATGTGTCTGTCCAGGTAGAAAATGGTTACCATACACGAATTCAGTACCTCTTCTTACCCGTAAATCGAACACCTAATGAGATTCGTATAAAAACTTTTACTTTTATTGTGCCTAGTTAGCGTGCCGACAGACGGACAGACAACTTTTGTTAAGTCATAGGTATCCCTCCACTTGCGCTTTGGGATCCCAAAAACTGTTTAGTACGTACCTTAAGTTGTCATAGTCATATTCGACTTTTCCAGCCTGAATGATAAATGAAATATGGCTGTGTTTTTGGACATGTGCTTATCAATATTATTACTCCGTTAGTGCATATCTTACGCAGACATACGCTATACCAGCCAAATAGTCAGTTACACAATTTTATTTGGGTGGCCTTTGGTTGACTAAAAGAATATCTGTTGCTTCGCAACGACATGGGAACACAAAATCTTCTGGACCAGGTCGCGAGCGATGATTACCATTCGTGTCTAAATTAGGTCGAAATTTTGTTTGTTTATACTTTTATTTATCTTGTGTTGTTTTTCGTTGTTCTCTTTACTCTGCTATCATTATGAGTATTTGGCGGGCTACAAATAAAATATATTATCAGCTAGGGCTGGCTCAGAACAGTCTGCCTCTTAGTAGTCGAAAATAGTAGATGGTTGGGATAAGATTTCGGCTGAATCATGTATAAATGCTGAATGCTAAAGGATTCTTTCAGATGTTGAGGTTTTTCAACGCAAATAATAGCATTAAGACCCTTTTGATGAAAACACAGTAGTTGCGTTTTTGCAGATACCATGGTATCTGATACCACGGTCTAAAGTCGTGTTTGCAGTTATCGTGGTATCTGATACTCCGGTCAAAAGGCTGTTTTGCAGTCATCGTGGTATCTCGTCAGTTATCGTGGACAGATATTCAGATACTACGGTCCGACCGTGGTTAACTGGTTGTGGTATCTGAAAAGTCATCTCACTTTCATCTAATTTTGTCAGATTGGTGAGAAAGAAGTTTAGCACTTAGTGATGGAACTGGATATCAGTTTTTCTTTTGGGGTGACTTCGAAAAGTGCAATTTCAGCAATAGTTGTTTTTGCAGGGCACATTGTATCAGATACCACGGTAACTGCAAAAACGACTAATTGCAGATTCACTTACAGTTTTAACAGATACCATGGTATCTGCAAAAACGCAACTATTGTTTTAATGCAGAGACGCAATATTTGTTTGTTCCTAAGTGTAGCCTCTTTTGTGAGACAAGAATGGGTCACCACCGAGGCGTTACTAGCCAAAATGTTTGGGAGGGGGCAAGGCATTTACCTACTGGTTGATCATTTTTACTGACTGTTTTTGCAAAAACAAGACCTGCGAGCTCATATGGCACTTGTTACGAGTAGGCGGTACAAGAAAGTAGATGGGAACGTCGCAAAATACACCCGCCATCCAAAAATGATGTTCGGAAATAGAAATAGGATATTTAATTTCACTCAGTTCTTAGCAGTTCCAGCATCGCCTCGGATTATCTGGAGCAACTGAATGTTCAAACTTCGAAGTTCAGCCCAATAAATCCACTCGGTTCATTCCTAGACGTGCCACACGATTTCCGGTACTCCCTCCATCTCACCCTACCATGGCCGAATCTGGTTCGGACTCAAGAATGGTTCATCTAAAGCATCTTATTTTATACCATCTGTCAAGTTTCGCTCGAATCTGAGCATTTTTGGAAAATTCCGGTAACCCCTCACTCCCCCCCACCTTTCTCGGATCCGCTTCGGACCATAAAATATGTCATCCAGGGTATATGCTTTCTCTACATTCCTACTTTCATCTAAGCTGATGCACTCGTTTGACCCCTATGCGAGCCTCAAAATTTCCGGCAATCTCCTTCCAACACCCCCCCCCCCCTCACTGTGGCCGAAGACAACTTGGAAATATCAACGTCGTATCTCTTAAACCTCTCTTCCCGGCCATCAAGTTTAACTGAAACCAGAGCATAGCCTATCTGCAAATCTCCGATTCCACCCCCCTCCCTACCTTGGCCGAATCCGGCCCAGACGGCAAATAACAGATCTGGGCCGCATAAATTCGGCACTGTCCAACTTGCATCCCATTCGGTCCAGCCGTTTGGCTTTTGTGCATGTCAAAAGCCCCCCCCCCCCCCGATCCCCCCAACCGTGGTCGCATGCAGTTCGAACGCATGTTTTGCAGGTCTAGGTCATTGATTCTTATTACCCGTTAAGTTTCACTCGAATCGGGCCACTCGTTCGCAATTTGCAGAAGTCAATTTTCCTTCCCTCACCTCACCCAAAAATGTTCGGATCTCGGAACGGAAGTTTTCGGGGGCATGGGTTCTTAAGTCAATTAAGTTGGGCCACTGATATGCCTGCAAAGTTTCGTTTTCTAAATACATCTAGAACTATCCTAACTCGCGACTACCGGACTTCTGGGAAACCCCCTCAGGCTCCCCCCACAGAGCCCCGAAACCATCTGGCTCCGTCAATTTCGAATCTAGGCCTAATTCTTGTTCTTTCCACTAAGTCCCGTCCTAATCCATTTGCTTTAAGCGTTTCATGGGCCCCCCCCCCCCCTCACAGGTATTGGATCCGACCTGGCATGACACAGAACAACTGAGACGACAGCTCTTTACACCTGACAAGTTTCATTCAAATCCGATCACCCGTTCAAAAGTTATGCATGCCACCAAGTTTCGTCGTCCTAGCACATCAGGAAGTATAATAAACTCGCGGGATCGCTAGAAATCCGGACCCCTGGTCCGGTTATGTCAGCGACGATTCTAGGACTTGTTCTTGTTCTTCTGACCAAGTTTCATCCCGATCCCTCCACTCTAAGCGTTTCTAAAGATTTCCATTTCCCTACTCCAACTCCCCCAGTTTCATCGGATCCGGTCCGGATCTAAAGTGGGACGTCGACACGAGTTTATCATAAATATCAAGTTAATAGTCTGGGATCCAGGCACCTCTATCGTTCAAGGGGGGGGGGGGGGGGAGGTGTAGCTTGAGAGCTGGAGAAAGTTTTAAATTTGTGTGTTGATAACGAAAATCATACCGCACCACTCCGCAACGATTGTCGTCAAGGACTTTTTAGCCTATGAAGGAAAGTTTTGCCTATAAAGACCAACTCTATAAAAACAATTGTCCTAGCAGGACCGCATAAGCTAAATCAAACAAATCTATACATATTCTAAATCCTCATTTTATGGTCTATCGAATGGTGTATTTCTTATTTTTTCAAACTTACATGTTTTTGGGATCCAAAAACGTAAGTGGAGGGATACATATGAAATCTCAAAAGTTGTCCGTCTGTCTGTCCGTCTGTAAGCACGATAACTCTCGAAGGGAATGATCTATTTGATGAAACTTGGTTTGAGGATTCTTTGGGTCAAGAGTAAGGTCGAGTTTATAGATGGGCTTTGTAGCCTTAAATTTAAGGGTGGGGGAGGGGGTTTCAAATTAAGGGGCACACAAATATTTTTCAAAAGCAATTGGGATAGTTGATTTAGGGTAAGGAGACATGCTGAATCCGAATATGAAAGTTATTTTCTTGCCAAAACCGAGTAGTAGTTCACACGGAATCCGGCGAAAACCGATCGCATACACTTTTTGTTCATCACTAGGATGTTCGAAAGTTGCAACTGCATATCTCTTCACTCTATATCGCCTATGTTAAAACTTCATGCTAAACTTCCGGATTCATCGCGATTTAATTGTCCGACGTGAAAATAATTTTCACATTCGGATTCAGCATATGTTCCTACCCCCTAATCTAACATCTAATCACAGATACAACTTTTACTTTTTCCCAAATTTCAGATTTTTGCCGGATTCCGGGTGAACTACTTTTCCGGCAAGAAAATAATTTTCATATACGGATTCAGCATGTTTCCTTACCCATACATAGACTATCTCGTTAGCTTTTAAAAATATTTGGTGTATTGTCCCTTAATTTGAAACCCCTACCGCACCCTAAATATAGGGCTACAGAGGCCATCTTCGAACTTGACCTGTACTTTGACCCACGGAGTCATCGTGCCAAATGCCGAATTTGTACAAAATATCTCAACCGTGCTAACACACTGACGGACGGACAGACGGACAGCTTTTGCGATGTCATAGGTATGTTTTCGTTTTGGGGTCCTAAAAAGCAGGTTTGTAAAGACTATTCAAAACTTATGTCTTACAAAAAAAGAATTTCTTATAGGATATATAGGCTATTCAGCCTATAGGCTCTATAGCCTACATGACCGATACGTATGCAACGGGAAAACCTGATGTCTTAATTGGACTCAACGTCAAAAACGAACTCTGAACTTCTTCCCTATCGGGTATATGGTACGACCAGAATGTCATGTAAATCGGCAATTTCGAAAATAACAGTATCGTCTGCTAGGACATTTTGAATCACAGGCTTGTAGTCTTTGAATAGTGTTAATATTTCGGTCGTAATCTTGACTGAACGTGAGATTAAAAGCGTGTTCCACCCTACTTACCGTAGTTACTACGCATGACGTCAAGAATTCTGGCTTTTGGCCGTCAAGGCTGGAACAAATCCGACTAATCACGTTACAGAGCTGCATAGTTACCACGCTGACCACGCTCCCGAGAATGGTAAGCAAATAGTTACCATTTCGAGAAGGTTGGAACGGGCACCGTAGTAATTTTTACGAGGTTGGAACATGCAGCGTAGTAACTTTTTACGAGGTTGGAACGAAAATAGTAACTAATGGTTACTGATAGAAGGGTTGAACACCGTATAAGAGACATACCTGACGGATCTGGTTCAGGAGTTAAATAGGTATGAATAACGTCTTTACGCAATCAGGCGAAGACCGAAAACTATCTGATGAAGAAGTCCAATAAAGACCTTTTGGATCCCATTGAAATTGTTCGTCTTAATCCTAGTTGTCATTACTACTTCTTGTGCTGCTTGGGCCCCTTCATATCTTGAGTTAGAATATGAAGCAGTGGAGCCAGCGCTGGTGCACGACCGATTGAGTTTCAGTAGGGACTTACTATCGCTAGTGGAGCTAATAGCCGTGCTATTCAAGTGTGTGTCACTTTTTGTGGCACTTGGCCAGCCATATAGCGATCGCAATTTCTGTCCGTCAGTCGGTCTGTCGGTCGGTCGGTCTGTCTGTCCCGGTTTTGCTAATTTGGGCACTTCCAGATAAGCTAGCACGATGAAACTTGGCAGGTATATCCAGGGACCGGACCAGATTAAATTAGAAATAGTTGCTTTCCCGATTCGACCATCTGGGGGGGGAGGGGAGTGGAGGGATTGGGAATCCTGAAAAAATGGGAAAAATGAGGTATTTTTAACTGACGAATAGGTGATCCGATCTTAATGAAACTTGACATATGGAAGGACCTCGTGTCTCAGACATCCCATTTTTAATCCAGACCGGATCCGGTGACATTGGGGTTGGAGGGGGAAACCGGAAATCTTGGAAAACGCTTAGAGTGGAGAGGTCGGGATGAAACTTGGTGGAAAGAACAAGCACAAGTCCTAGATGCATGATTGACATGGAAGGAACGAATCCGCTCACTTTGGGGGTGTCGGGGGGGGGCGAGTTTCTAGTGATCCCGCGAATTCGGTGCTTCCTGATGTGCTAGGAAGATGAAAATTGGCAGGCATGTCAGGGACCCTAACAGATTGACTTGAGAATAGTCGTTTCCCCGACCCGACCATCTGAGGGGGGGGGGGGCTGGAGGGAGGGGGAATCCGGAAAAATAAGGTTATCGGATCGTAATGAAACTTGATATATAGAAAGACCTCGTGCCTCAGACATCCCAGTTTAAATCCGGGCCGGATCCGGTGACATTGGGGGGGGGGGCTGGAGGGGGGAACCGGAAATCTTGGGAAACGCTTAGATTGGAGAGATCGGGATGAAACTTCGTGGAAAGAACAAGCAAAAGTCGTAGCTACGTGATTGACATAACCGGACCGCCTCGGTTCACTGTGGTGGAGTTGGGAGGGGGGCGAATTTCTAGTGGTCCCGCGAGTTCGGTACTTCCTGGTGTGCTAGGACAATGAAACTTGGCAGTCGCGTAAGGGACCCGAACAGATTGACTTGAGAATATTCGTTTCCCCGATCCGACCATCTGGGGGGGGGGGGATCAGGAAAGTGAGGTATTTTTAACTTCCGAACAGGTGATCTGATCTTAATGAAACTTATTATCTAGTAAGACTTCATGTCTCAGACTCCCCATTTTAAATCCAGATGACATATTTTAAGGATCGAACCGGATCCGATCACGGTGGGGGGGGGGATACCGGAAGTTCCCCCCAAAAATGCTCAGATTTGAGTGAAAGATAGGTGGTAAGAGAAAATACCTCATATGATCCAGTTAGGACTCCGGACCAGATTCGGCCGCGGTATAAGGGGAGTTGGAATGGGGTACCGGAAATCTTGGGCATGTCTTACACATAGCGAGTGGATTTCTTGGGTTAAAACTTGGAAGGTTGGTGATGGCTTGGAGGTGATTTTGGAAATGTTTTGACTTGAGGGAAACTAGATATCCTAATTATAGGTCCGAACCGCATTTTTGGATGGCAGGCTGTTTTGTGAATTTCTCTTTTACTTTCTTGTACCACCTACTCGTAAGAAGTGCCATATGAGCTCGTAGCTCCTGTTTGAAGTCTTGGCGCTACTCTCTAGTGTTATTGTATTCTGAAACGGACAGACTGGCGAACAGACTTTAAGCCTCTCACCCGCCGACGACGCTCCAACCATTCAAACATGAAGCAAGTAAAGCTTAATGCACTTTACCTTAAATAGAGTTCGGTTGCAGGCTGCTTTAGAGAGTTTTAGCTGGCCTGGAGTCGTTTTGGTTGACATCAATACGGGATTGCACAGAACCTGATCGTATCTACATGTATGTGTTGATCATATCAGATTGAACACCTGTGCCAACGTGAGAGCTTCGGTCTCATCCTCTGCAGCTAGTAATTTGTTCAGTGAGCTTTATTTCTTATCGCAATCACTACTCACTCATCGATCATGCCTTTCATGCTGTGCAGGAGACTGTCGGACCTTAGAGCACCGATATGCTGTCAAACATGTCCCCACCTGTGAGAGAATCCGCTAATTGAAAATGTAGCTCTAGCAAAATTTATATCATCGCTAGGTTGTACAGTTTTTGGCGCTGGAAAGGAGCAGCCTTTTGAAAATTCTCCGATGTCCGAGGCGTCCATGTAGTGAAACCAACCCTTCCAGATTTTCATGATAATGATGACAGATAACTTCGCTATTCTTCAATATTTCCAAGATGTCCCTGTCGAAGTTTAAATATCTCTTAGCTTGACTGACGAACTGGTTGCGGCAGTGCTAACAAGTTGTCGGCTAAGTTCAATGCGAATCAACGGTGAAGGGGGGGGGGGGGGCTAGGCAATGAAACCCCTCGTAAATCTTCGAGATCCGGACTTGGGGTCTAATTTGGAGAACACACCTCAAATAAATCCAGTCCTTCTTCGCAGCAATACAAACAAAAGAACATAGATTATTATACGCCTCCGAAGACGGGAATTGGTTCGGTATCCCAGTAACAACTGTCAATCACTTTCCCTTTTCTTTCTACATTTGCATATTTGGTTTATTGTGTCTCTCGAATGGGTTGCCTCTATGGCACCTTCCAGACTTCCGGGATCTGGGGTGTCCGACACCCCGGACTTCCTGACGTTTTTAGCCTGGCTTCACCTTCCAGATCCGTCTTGACGACCACGGATGTCTGGAATCCGGAAGAAAAATGTGGTAGGTGAAGCCTGGCTTTTACTCTTCTTGTCTTCAGACTTTTACTAACTAGCCAAAGCTAGTTAACTGTAATGGCCCACAGTCCTTCCTGGCCGAATAATGAGCAGCCCAAAATCGTATGCGAAGGGTCGCTGGTTCGAGTCTCGGTGGTGCCTACCGTTTGGTTTGGGGTGGGATTTCGTGGCATTGTCCTGTAAGAGAAGCCGAAGTCCACCCAGCTTCTAATGGCTACCTGGAGAAATCTGGAGAAGGCGACAGGGAGGGTGTGCGAAAGCATCAGGATGGCTAGACCCCAACGCCCGTTGCACTTCCTGGCTAAAGGCAGAGAATTTGTGATCAGTACCGCCAGTTAGGCCTATAGGCTCGTATAGGCTGATGGTGATATCTTCACCTACCTTTTTGGAAAACTAGCAAAGAATCGCTATCAGGTCCATATTCTCACTGCGCATCTGCTGAGTCTTCTAGGACTCTAGCCAACCGTCAGGTAGATTAAAAGTAATGAACTAAACGGCAAAAATGCTTTTCAGCCGGAATTTTTAACCCAAGAGGCGATGGCTGTAGCAACTGAGCTACCGAAGGTGCAAACCACTTCAGTGTTCCGAGTTTAGCCGGCCCCAGGCAGTGATTCCGCCCGAAGGTAAACTCGCCTAAACTGTTCACATTCCCATGTCACGGAAGATAATAGATAATACTTAGATGGCGCTTCATATGAGGGAATTGACCTTGAGATGGAAACAATTGTAGACAAAAATGGAGTCATGGCGTCTTCCCAATCAAAAGTGTTAATATAAAAATAAAAAAAAATTCCACCGTGAAGTCCCGCCATGTGGGTCTTGATTTGCCTACGAAGCTCCGATATTCCAGTCCTCAACTTCTGTATTCAGTTCAAACAACTTGTTTCTGATTTATTTGTCACGGACAATTCCCTTGCTTAAAGCGCCATCTAAGTAATATCCGTCAGGTAGACACATACCGTGTTCACTCCCAAAGACCGGTTTCACCGTCAATCTATGGAACGTTGCCCAAGTTTCGTCGGAAGGTTCGTGTATTGAAATGTTTTTGACACCGAAAAGCCGCTAATGCACAACCGACTAAGAACCGGTGTGAAGGCTGATAACTGACACACAAACACTACCTTCAAGTCGTGTAGTTACGACTGTGAATAGTCACCAAACCACGTACCCGCCCCCTTGAAGTGTTGTAAGCCTGACCCGTATCTATTTTCATTATTTAGGTAGTTGGGTGAGAGCCTGTGTCATCCCGTCTAACATTTGCTTTGAACCAGAGGTGGACGAATCCGAATCCGGATTCCAAACCCTCAATCTTAGGAATTCGCTCAAATTCCTAGACTTCTTCCTTCCAGTTTCCGTTTTCCCAGTTTTTTCATAGTGTGCTTAGGCAATCCAACTTTTTGGTCTCAGCATCCTTAGTAATCTATCACGTTTGTCACCTCTGATTTTAAACCATAACCAATGTACATGACTTGATTTTTGTTAAGGTCGGATTCGAATCCTCTGCATGAAACGGTGGATTCGGATTCGGATTCGTACCTAGCCCTGGATTCGGATTCGAATCCTTTCATGTTCGGATTCGCCCATCTCTGCTTTGACCTGGTGCAGAACCTCAAAATAGAAGTAGTGACTCGATTCCATCAGTTTATTTCATTCAGAGGAAAGCGTGTGCGCACACTAAAAGCTTAAAGGTTAACCAAAGAGGGGTGAGATCCAACAGTCTAGTTACACTTCACTTATTTACTTAAATAAGCCTGAAAACCTGATAAAAAGGTGTTACTTCGATTTTCCGCTATCCAGAGATAATAGATTTCATTGAATGAATTATTCTTTCAGGTTTGTGGTTAGCTACCGCTATATACCTGTCCCTCTATCCTTGAAACATTCAGCAACTACAAAGGTAAGCCATTGCCAAAACATTACAGTGAATTACAAAAAGTCATATGATATGATATATATCACATCATTTCCCTCCTACTTTTTTCATCCGTGAATTTTCTTAGCTTAGCTTATGCCTTGGATGTCGTTTTTTCCCCTTATATGTGTCCCCTTTTATTTTTAGTAATTTACAATAGTTTGGTTGGGAGTAAAATTTAATTTATGGTTGAGGTTTGTAGGACAGACAAAAATAAAAATAAGATGTCTTAGGGGGGAAGAATAGTAAATACAATACGGGCTTATTTTCAAAAGTTAAGTGACGTAAATAGTTAAAAATGGGTAAAAATAGACTAAATTAACGTTACTGAGGGAAGGAGGAGTAGCCACAAAAAAGTACGAAAGAAGATTTTTTTTTTTTTTTTTTTTAAGTAATATAAAAATAAGTTAAATTATGGCTACGGGTATAAAATTAAAAAAAAAAGAAAAAAAAAAAAAAAAAATGCCTTGGAGTGCTCAGACACACGTTCAGGTTCAGGTTACCTGCCCAGATTTTACTAGAGCCCCGAGCAGGCCCGTATTCAGGAATTTATTTCGAGGGGGGGGAGTTGCCTGCGGGTCGGACAAAAAAGTACAGAAAAGACATAAATCAGAGGGGAAATCCTATAACAACTATTGTTTTTGCATATTTCGGGGTTCAACCCTCCCCCCCCCCCTTGGATACGGCCCCTTGTCCCGAGTGGAAATCCTGTTTATGAGTCAAACTAATTTATTGATTACTGTCGTCTTGCATTTAAAAATAAACGGTGGTCGGAGACAAATTGATATTCACTAATTGAGAAGAAAAAAAAACGTAAACAGTTGACACAAAGTAAAGCTATCTACACTGTAGCCTGGCTGGAGCCTGAAGAGGACCCTTGTGAAGAAGTGCCGAAATATAGCTCTAATAAAATGTAGCTAGCTGGCTTATCCGTTTTGCACTGTAATCCTTACTCGAGAAACTTTTTACAGTGTAAATGAATGAAAGATCTTGTTGAACGCAGCCTAGTAATTAGGCATTTGCACTGTGTAAACACTAGAAAAGAAAAATTAACGGCGTTTGCACAGTATTACTGAAACTTGTTGTTGGACGATAAATCACATAATATAATACAGTTTCTTACAACCCTATATATATCCACTCTGCTGTCATGTCCCTGGCTCCCTACTGACCTATATTATATATTTCTTTCCTGGTCCAGACCGGAATGCTGCTACACGTGCAAAGCATGGCATATATAGCAAACCTTTATCAATGACCATAGGCTGTAACCAAATATCCATCTCTGAGAATCAATATATTGACCATGTGACGACAAATGGGTCGCGGGGAGGAAAATGAATTCTTCCGACGTGAACCTTGGTGTGAAGTGCAGTGACCGTAGAGTTGAAGCAAGTGGGTGCGCGCACGTCGACAGATTTCGGTGGAAGGATTACTGAACAGTACGACGCACGGGCAATGCACCACACGGAATCTTTGCTTTGTCACAGAGACTGTTCGTTACTTGGGAAATTTGTCAAATTTCAATTCCACAGTCCCACCGCCTAAAAGCAGAATCAGCGTAGGGTATACGTATCGTAAGTAGTTTTCTGCGGAAAAATATTCGGCCACACACTTCTGAGCGTTAGCCGGGGAAACATGATTGTGTTCCACACAGTTGACCCACAAGTTGGAACGCCTTCTTGTCGGTTTTGTTTATCTTGGTAACCTCCTTACCATTCCGTGCAAAAAGTAACCTTAGTTCTGTGTCTATATCCTTGATAAAGTACCTAATTTATTAACTATACTTTAGTTTGGTTCTAAATTTGAATTTCCCTCGAATTTCAAGCCATAAAATCGAAAATAACCTCGAGCGTTGTCTGTCGAATTCGGCCACAAAGCGAGCCACGAAAATGCTGTTGTTCACCGAAACGTAAATTATGGGCCACACAAACGACAGCGGAATCACTCTTTCCGAATCACCAACACTTGTTGGGGTAGTGGAAAAACGCTATAGAAATATGCGTTTGGACTCGTATCCCAGCTGCTCCTCCTTATATTTTAGGCATAACCTATGTGGTTTTAAGGTCGAGGTTTCCTGACCGATCAGAGTGTAAACGGCTGTAGAAACCCATCTGAGAGACACTAAACTGCGGGAAGTGGAGACGGTAATGATGCTGGTAATGTCAGTTATGTTTGTGACGAGGTCCCTTTGAGTTTTGAGCATCACGTGCAGTTGACGACGCTGAGGGTTTAAATATACTGTAGGAAAGTCCACCTGATTTTTTTTCGATTCATGCCGATCCGCTTGGCGTGAACACACAGTTACGGCTACTTGTGAAGCAGGCGCCAAAGCAAGCAAGTAACGAATGCTTACGTAAAGCTCAACGCGAAGGTGCCTGTGAAATCACACTTTTACACAAATCCACCTGCAACGAATTGGCGGTGATACGAATAGGGCCAAGCTGATTGTACGAATTACCCTGTTTCGGATTTTTGGGATCCCAAAACGTAAGTGGAGGGATACCTATGACATCGCAAAAGTTGTCCGTCTGTCCGTCCGTCCGTCCGTCCGTCCGTCTGTCCGTCCGTCTGTAAGCACGATAACTCTCGAAGGGAGTGAGATATTTTGATGAAACTTGGTGTGAGGATTCGTTGGGTCGTCGGACCAGTCAAGTTCGTAGATGGGCTATGTAGCCCTACATTTAGGGGTGGGGGAGGGGGTTTAAATTAAGGGGCAAACAAAATATTTTGAAACAGCTAATGTGATAGTCGATTATGGGGTAAGAAGACATGCTGAGCACGATGGTGAAAACTATTTTGTCATCGGACGAGTAGTTCGCCCGGAATCCGGCCAAAACCGGAACGTTTGTTAAAAGTAAAAGTTTTATTTGAAGTTGATTAGATGTTCGATTTAGGGGTAGGAAGACATGCTGAAGACGATGGTGAAAACCATTTTCTCGAAGGATAAGTAGTACGCCCGGAATCCGGCCGAAACCGGAAAGTTTGTTAAAATTAGAAGTTTTATTTCGAGTTGATAGTTTGATAGTCGATTATGGGGTAAGAAGACATGCTGAGCACGATGGGGAAAATCATTTTGTCATCGGACGAGTAGTTCGCCCGGAATCCGGCCAAAACCGGAAAGTTTGTTAAAAGTGAAAGTTTTATTTGAAGTTGATTAGATGTTCAATTTAGGGGTAGGAAGACATGCTGAAGACGATGGTGAAAATCATTTTCTTGACGGACAAGTAGTTCGCCCGGAATCCGGCCAAAACCGGAAAATTTGTTAAAAGCAAAAGTTCGAGTAGATGACAGATTAAGGGGTAAGAAGGGAGGCTGAGTCGGTTTATGACGATGTTTTTTCTACCCGGACATATAATTTTTCCGGAATCCGGTTGTAACCGGATTTTTTTTTAAGTCAAACTTTTATTCAAAGTTGATTAGATCAGGGAGGGATAAGGAGATACGCTGGTTTTGTTTCTGTATTTTTTTTGTTTGCTGGGCTAGTAGTTCGCTCGGAAATCGGCAGGAAGTCCCGGTCAGTATCGTCAAAATAGATATGGTTTATAGAGGTATATCTGAACTTGGTTTTCTCTGATAATTAGCCTGTCCAAGACTGGATCTGGCGAAGACAAGACTCGATTGTCTGAATCAAATATTAGATTTTTGGGATCCCATCGACACCTTTGGTCTTGTTCATTTGGCAACTTCCCTGTATGACAAATTCTTCGTGTCGCGAATTGCCCAGGAACAGGTGGAAGGCGTATGGGTCTGCTAAAGCTCCTGGATCGGATTCGAGCAATATGGGGGGAGTTGGGGGGGGGTGGATTTCTGATTAAACGTGAGTTCGGTACTTCCTGATGCACAAGGACGATGCAGGACTGGGATATCAGGGACTTGAATAAACCGACTTGACGATAGTCGTTTGCATGATCCGATCATCGTGGGGGAGTGGCCGGAGGGGGAATCCGGAATCTTGAGGTATTTATAACTCTTGAGCGGGTGATCGGATCTTAATGAAACTTGGTATTTGGAAATACCTCGTGTCTCAGACGATCCACATAAAATCCGAACGGGATCAAGTGACTTCGGGGGGAGTTGGAGAGGGGAATCGGAAATCTTGGGAAACGCTTAGAGTGGAGGGACCAGGATGAAACTTCGTGGGAAGAGCAAGCACAAGTCCTACATACATCATTGACGTGAAATTAGATACCTTATTTCTAGGTATAATCCTAGCGGGGGTTGAAGGGGGGATTTTGTGACATTCTCATCTACTTTCTTGTTCCACCTACTCGTAACAAGTGCCATATGAGCTCGTAGCTCTTGTTCCGATGGAAAAACTTCTTGCAGACAACCATTGACATCGTGATCCACATCGAAGGTAGCAAAATACGGCAAGTGAGAAAATCAGCGAGGTTTTAAAGAGGGGTTAGAATACACCGTACGAAATTTGGGTCTCCGGGTTTAGAAATGCACGGAGTGGTTACGGAAGTAGGTTGCGTTAGAATTATAGGTAAGACAGGTCTTTTAAACTTGAATCTGCCGTCTAGCGATCGCGCATAATAGGCACAGTATGCGGTATGCGGTTTTCGCAGTCGAAAGCGAATTTCCTTCTTCGCCCCCGAGTTTTGACACATCGCGTCCAAGTTTCCCAATAGTGACGAGAATTTCGCATTCATATTTTTTCATGCGAACTCGTATCGGACTTGCTTCATTCACTAGTGCGGCGTGAAAACAAAATAAACTGCTAATGACGTTCCAGGTGACATGCCGTCTGTCCGAGCGAATGTAACAACTTGTGCATTGTGTAATTAATGTGTATGATCACGTGTACATGCCAACTTTCTCAGCCGATAGATCCTACCAATCGAAATTCGATTGTTGGTCCACCGGTTCTGCTACATTCTAAAGCACTGAGGCCCTCGGGGCTCGGAAAGCCCACAGTTTAAAGTAGACAGCCAGGCGCTCGATGTGGTGGTCATCATTCTTATATGATTTGTCTGCAAGATTTCCATTGCGGAAATTAATGTAGTCTGTTATGTGTAGCTGCAGATTGTCAGGAGAATTGACGTTCCGGCACGTCGTATCAGAACAGTTCTTCCCTGGAAAATGTGTCACGAAAATTCGTCCAAGAGACAATTCATCGCGCAGACAATCGGTGCCACGGGCAATTAGGCCCGACACGTGTTAATTGATTGTATTTAATCAAAGAAAAAAAGGCTCTGGTTGGATCTGATGAAAACCGTATTTTTCCAGATTCAACCATCCAGGTAGGAATGGGGGAGGCCCGAATTGGCAGATTCAAACGTCTGGTCCACTTCGAAGGAGCCTGTTAGATAGCAAGAACGCATGATGTAAATCTGTCTTATAAACTTCGCAGCTGATATAGCGATATTGGAGGAACTTGAGGAGGAAATACCCTTAAAAAAAACCTCGCACTATTTATTAATTTATTTATTAATTAAAATATTTGAATAATTTAAAACTAGGCTGTGTTTTCAACAAATAACCCACGGTTTTGGCTGTTTTAAGCCTTTTCTGAGACCCGTTGACTCGTAGTGAAACTAGAGAAACAGTTTACATAACCGGTTTTTCTAATGGAAAAACTTCTCGCAGACAACCGTCGACAGCGTGATACACATCGAAGGTAGCAAAACACGGCAAGTGAGAAAATCAGCGTGAGAGGGGTTAGAATGTACCGTACAAAATTGGGGTCTCTGGGTTTAGAAATATATGGAGTGATTATGGAAGAAGGTTGCGTTAGTATTGAATGAATGAATGAATAAATTTGTTTATTACCCATCTTTACATAAAATGTCACTGATGGAGTATAAAAAAGAGAAATAAAGAAAGTAGAACAATGAACAACACATAAGATACAATTTTAACTTGGCAATACATAATTCAAAAAAGAGAGAAAAATACACTATACACTATTATATATACACTATTTCTGTAACTATTGTTTAAGCTGGATAGAAGCTGTTTAGAGGGTCGAGGGATTCCAGAAATCGAGCACGACGCTCCAGTACAGCCTCAATCGGATCTTTAATCCCATGATTTCGTGTAACTCGTCGAGTACGAGAACACAGCGGTAGCGCGAGCAGGAATTTAGCATATTTGTGAAAAGTACTTCTAATAGTTCTAATATCAGATGTGTGGAAAAGTTTCCAGAAAGGTGCTAGTGCAAGTGCATGCGGTAATGCAAGGGCATTATACAGCTGAGCTAGCACCAGTCTGTTGTAACGCGCTTTCGACGCAGCAAGCATACCAATACTTTTCTGACTTAAGCAGAAAAATGCGCGATTAGGCCAGAACGTGTAGATCGTAGGTCTTTACCGATGGATATTATAGGTAAGACAGGTCCTTTAATGTTTTCTGCAAAAATCTCGTAGACAGAACGGTCATTATATCATAAAAATGCCGTTTTCGGGTTCCAGCCGGCCCGATCGCTGTCTGCTAGCTGCAGAAGTCCCTAGAATCCCTGGTCCTAGAATATGTTTGCATCTGCCAAGAAATGAAGCTTAGGGGATGGGGGTACTGACACGATTAAACGGACATAGTCTAGAAGCCAAGTGTTAAAAATGTTAATGGTAGCTCATCAATCCGAGGTAACAGTTCTGACCAGGCTAGTATCAAGGAATTTATTTCGGGAAGGGGGGAGGAAATAGGAAAAAAAACGAGGACAATACCAAAGTGTTGCTCTCGCAACACAATAAATATTCAAATTTTGGAAGAAAAGGGAAAGTTAATGACAGTTGTAATTGGGATGCAAGAGATATTTGAATCTTGGAAATTGAGGGAAAGCAAAATTACCTGTCACCATTATCACGAAAATCTGGAAGGGTTGGCGTGACTATGCGGAAAGCTCGGACATCTGGGAATCCAGAAGGTGAACCCTTGCTTTAGCTCCCGAATAGCTTACTGAATTGGATGAAACTTACACCTGTATCATGTGCCTCGAAAAGCCACTTGAGGAAGGGGCCTACGGATCGGGTCTGTCCATTATAGGGAGAGACGACTCGGGGCGGACGATTTCATGCCGAACGGGTGGAGGAGTCGGGATAGAATTAGGCAGTTCTGTTCGAGCAGTGCGTGTGCCTCAGACCATCGGAGGTTCCAGCGTCACATCAAAACCTTTTGTGTTGTTTGATATGCCGTCAGAGAGGAGTGGAGGTTTCTTCGAGTTATGTGCGGAACTTTTGGCAACGGAAGACGTAAAGCGAGCTCAGTTTTGAAGCTGTCGTGTCATCGCCAGATGAAAAAAACCCAGTAGGCTGCAAAAAGTGGCAGAAACGGTTGGCCCATTCCCTCCAATCCTTGTTTCGCACACTGATCATCGAGGATGTTATTTCCCGCTGGCGCTCAGGGCTTCTGCTTTGAAGTTCACGCCTCTCTGGAAAACTCGACCGCAGTAGGCATATCACCCATCCTGTATTTTCCTCACGATCAGGTGCGGTCTCTTTCTCCTATCCTCACTTAGTTCAGGTTGTGGCCTTGGCCCATTGGAGTCGTCTGACTCAAACCCTCAGTCAGTCAACAGTCCAAAGACCTCTGTAGTATGCGAAGGCCTAATTTTGCGACGTGGGATCTTGAAAGGCATCAATCTCGCTTTTGCTTTGTTTTGATGAGGAGCCGCGATCTCCATGGGTGGGTGTACAGTTAAAGGCATGGTGATGTTGACGGTGCTAGGCGGTTTATTCGGCTGAGATTTTACTTCTGCGATATATTGTCCTTCTTTGAACAGTCTCTAAGCTTGCCCCGAAGAGAGCCGAAATGAAATCTCAGCTAACTAATGAATGAGTATAAAAAAAAAATTCCCAACAAAATCGGCTCGAAAAGATCTAGGATGACTGTACAAAAGAAATAAGAAACAAAACAATGGGATGTGAACAAAAAAATACGGACATTAACATGTAAATGAGTCGTGCAACTGTCTATGCACGCACACTCCTTTATTCTTGCTCTTAATCCGTTTAGCACCAGCAGACGTGGTGGTTCAATCAGCTTTGGCTGAAGGAATAGCAATGGCTAAATGCTTGAAAGAGGGGCAAGTGAGGTCTTTCTAGGGCCGGGTCGGGTCGCTGGTTCACTTATTTGGCCAGTCTCGGGGCTACTGGGCTTTGTGAAGATTCATCGTTACTCACAGAATTGCACCCACACTTCTTATTGTATCAAAAATAAATTTCGCCTTGTCTTCTATACAAAAAAAGATTTCACGGTTGCTACATGAAGTCACATTCGCAAACAGCTTCAGCTTAGTAGTTGAACCCTATTCAGTCGCAGACAGTCCCCAGCCGCACCCTATTCAGTTTCAGTGTTTGTTTTTAGTTATCAATATTTAAACAAAAATACAAAAACGACAATAATAATAATAATACAAATATTCAATGCTGCACGCTTCTAACAGAAAAGAAAAAGCTGAGTATGTAACAAAAGACAAAAAAGAATGCTACATAAAACAAGACCAAAGGTATCGATGGGATCCCAAAAATCTAAGATTTGATCCAGACAATTCGGTATTGTCTTCGCCAGGCTAATCATCAGAGAAAACCGAGTTCAGATAGTCTATCTACCTATCTATACCTCTATAAGCTATATCTATTTTGACGATATTGACCGAAACTTCCTGCTTTACTACTGCCAAATTTGCGGTTTCGCCCGAATTCAGTGCGAACTACTAGTCCAGCCAAAAAAGAAAAAATTCAGAAACGAATCTCTATAAAGAAATCTAATCAACTTTAAATAAAATTTTGACTTAAAAAAAAAATGCAGGTACAACCGGATTCCGGACTAATTATATGTCCGGGTAAAAAATGATTATTATATACAGACTCAGCGTCTCTTCTTACCCCTAAACATATCATCCAATCAACTTCAGATAAAGCTTTTACTTTTAACATATTTTCCGGTTTTGGCCGGATTACAGGCGAACTAGTTGTCCGGCGACAAAAGGATTTTCACCATCATGCTCAGCATGTCTTCTTAGCTCTAAACCAAACATTTAATCAACTTCAAATGAAACTGTTACTTTTAACCAACTTTCCGGTTTTGGCCGGATTCCGGACGAACTACTCGTCCAGCGAGAAAATGGTTTTCACCATCGTGCTCAGCATGTCTTCTTACCCCATAATCGACTATCACATTAGCTGTTTAAAAATATTTTGTTTGTCCCTTACATTGAACCCCCTCCCCCACCCCCAAATATAGGGCTACAGAGCCCATCTATGAACTCGACCTTACCCTTGATCCAAACAATCCTCATACCAAGTTTCATCAAAATATCTCATTCCCTTCGAGAGTTATCGTGCTTACAGACGGACGGACAACTTTTGCGATGTCATAGGTATCCCTCCACTTACCTTTTGGGATCCCAAAAAACGAAAGTGTAGATCTTAAGAGTATTCGAAGGCTCTTTGACAAGCCCGTGAATCTCAGGACACTTCTGGCTGGGTTGGGCAATGAACCGACAGCTAATTTGCCTGTTTAACAAAGGGAGGCGAAGTAGGAACTTGGCGAGTTTGTAATACTGGGTTCGTACCTATAGCTTTGTTTCGGTTACACCCAGGAATCCCAATGGAGAGAAATATAGAAGTCATGAGGTAGAACAAGAGCATTGAACAACCAGCTAAGATTATGGCCGTTTACACTATTCCTAAGAGAAACTGCTTTTCCGTAACCAGCACACATATTTTGGCACAAATTTCGCAAACTTCGATATCAAACAAAGGAGAGATTTCGATTGCTTAATCGCTATATCTCCAATCACAAGGCGTGAGTCATTGAGCGTGTTCCATCCTACTTACCGTAGTTACTACGCATGACGTCACGAATTCTGTCTTTTGGCCGTCAAGGCTGGAATGATTTTTCTATTTTACAGCAGAATATCATGCCATGGGCTAATCCGACCAATCACGTTTTGAGATCCGTAGTTACTACGCTCCCGAGCGTGGTAAGCAAATAGTTACTATTAGTTACTATTTCGAGAAGGTTGGAACGGTCGGCGTAGTAACTTTTGGTGAGGTTGGAACGGAAATAGTAACTAATAGTTACTATTTGCAGAAGGGTGGAACACGCTCTTTGTCTCCGTGTAATAAATAATATTTAAAAATCAAAGAGAATCAACAGATTGAATATAGCCTATTAAGAAAAAAAGAAAAGAGGCGAAAAAATTAACCTGTTTTTCGATTTTGAATATAAGAAAAAGATAGAGAGAAAACTAGACGCTATATTGCCTGGGCAACTTGAACTGTTGCAGCAACCTTTGTTAGACTTCGCCGACTGAAGTGTGGCGAAACAACACTTTGGTTTTGTTTCTTCGCTATCGGTTAAATGCCGAATTTGTCACCTCTTCGAGGTTTACAAAATAGTATGTCCACATGGCTATCCCTCAGCGTTGAATAGACAGAATAACGAAAGAATAAAGACTAAATTGACTTTTCAGCCAGTTGAACTTTACACTTTTCAATTGCAGACATCGTTACTGGTGAGACTTGGAACATTATCTTATATAACCAAGTTGTTATTGTAAAGCTATCCGTAACTTCTCAGGATCAAAATACCATAATGTCACATTCATTAAATGTGCACTAAGTTGCACAAGTTTCTAGCCCCTCCTGAACCCCTTCTAACAAACGATTCCATCTCCCCATCTGTAATCATATGGTTATCCGTCAGCGTTGATAACAAGACCAATGGTTTAGATGGGATCCACAAAATCTAATATTTTATCCAGACAATTGGGTCTTGTCTTCGCCAGATCCAATCTTCGCCAGGCTACTCATCAGAGAAAACCAAGTTCAGATATATCTCTATAAGCCATATCTATTTTGACGATACTGACCGAAACTTCCTGCTTTACTTCGGCCAAATATCCGGTTTCGGCCGAATTCCGAGCGAACTAATAGTCCAGCAATAAAAGAAAATTCAGAAACGAATTCACCTGAACATCTAATGTACTTCAAATAAAACTTTAACTTATAAAAAAAAATTCGGTTACAAACGGATTTCGGACGAATTATATGCCGGGGTAAGAAATGATTGTCCTATACAGACTCAGCGTCTCTTCTTAGCCTTAAATCTGTCATCTAATCAACTTCAAGTAAAACTTTTGCTTTAACAAAAATGTCTGGTTTTGGCCGGATTCCAGGCGAACTAGATGTTCGGGCAGAAAATTTTGTTCACATGCGTGTTCAGTATGTCTTCTTACCCCTAAATCGAACATTTAATCAACTTCAGATGAAACTTTTACTTGTAACCAACTTTCCGGCTGTTGCCAGATTTCGGACAAACTACTTGTCCGGCGAGAAAATTACCCCATAAACATTAGCTGTTTACAAATATTTTGTTTGTCGCTTAGCCTGAACCCCCTCCCCCACCCCGGAATGTAGGGCTACAAAGCCCATCTACAAATTTGACCTTACCCTTGACCCAAAGAATCCTCACACCAAGTTTCATCAAAATATCTCATTCCTTTCGAGAGTTATCGTGCTAACAGACGGAAAGACGGACAACTTTTGCGATGTCATAGGTATCCCTTCACTTTTGGGATCCCCGAAAAAAAAAATAAAAGACTATCGAAGATAGGTAGGCTAATTCTCCGTTACAGTGATAGACAGTCACCATAGACCATTATTTTATTTCTTCGATATTTGTTAAATACTGAAGTTATCAACCCATCGAGGTTTTGAAAATGGTATGTTCCAAGAAGAATTTTTTTGTTCAGAACCGAAGACAGAATCAGTAATCACATGGCTGTACCCCAGGGTTTAAAGAAACAAGAGCTGAAAGCTCATATGGCACTTGCGTAGGACAGACTAATTTTAGGGATAAAATAAAACATGCACTAATTTGCACAAGTTTCTAGCCCCCTTTGAGCCCTTCTAGCAACCGATTTTTACTTTCAAGTCCATCTCCCTGTGATAGACATGGTAGTAAATTGTTCTTACCATCAAAGATACCAGAAACAAATAATAGGCACATCAACTGGCAAAAGCTGCAAACCCCTCATCATCGAAGATGATTATGGTCAAACTGCCGTTACTGCCGACTGTTTCTTACATGACCCCTACATGTCTCACAATTGGGGACGGCCTATTTTTGGTTTCAGTGTGTACCTTACTACTGAAGTTGTCAACCCCACTAAACCCTATTGTACCTTATGAAGGAATTTTTGTACGAAAAAAAAAATGACATACACTTTGATCAGCTCGTCAAAGTCAAAAGTTGACTTTTTTGCCGTAGGCCAACTTTCTAATATCACCACTTAGAAAGGAGCAAAGGATAAGCTCTAATTTCATTAGCAATGAGAGAACTTTTAAAGTTTAAGAGGCACATCTGATATCATTTCTCCTCCTCAATCCCAAGTGTAAGAAATCTAATGAGAAACGCAGCTGAAATCAAGAAAACAAATGGGTAGAAACAATAGATGGCAGCACTTTCGGACCCATGGGAATATGCCACTTCTTTGCTTCTGGAAATTTTTATTTTTATCCCTTAAAGTAGATATAATGCGGCTATGTTGCTGGGGAACTGCCGCACATATTTAGCACTTATAGATTTTAGTCCATCTTCAATTTGAAACTGGTGCCTGTCAGCTTGCCTGCTAGAACGGAGCTTTCCATTCGAAAGCAGAAACAGGGTTTGATGAAACGAAAGCTTGGCTGCTTAACTTCATATAGCCCTCTGTGACATAGGCTACGCAAATTTACTTCAACACTGTAGGCTCTGGCTCAATTACAAGCAAAACTATCCTTTTGGCCCCAGGCAAGAAGTCTACGGAGCTTTCTAAAATGTAATGTCATATTCATCAATCCGGCCTAAGGTCCCCACTTTCCGTAAAAACCGCACAGGTTGGACCCTTACCACTTTCTAGCAATAAGCTGGAATCGGGGTACTAGGAATAGGAAAAGAAAACAAAATGGGACAAAACCAAAGTGTTGCTCTGCAACACAAGTGTGCCCGACCACCTCTTGGAGTGGGCGTTGGAGAAACGGGAACTTGTGGCAATCTATCTTTTTCTTCCGTATTCCAGACAGTCGTTTTAATCGTGACAGATCAGGAATGTGAAGCCAGCCCAAACACATCTGGAAGTCCGGGCTCTTGGACACCCCAGATTCCGGATGTAGAGGCATAGAGGCAACCCCTTCGAGAGACATAATAAATATGCAATTGTAGGAAGAAAAGGGAAAGTGAATGACAGTTGTAGTTGGGATGCAAGAGATATTTGAAATGTGAATCTTGGAAATTGAGGAAAAGCAAAATATTATCATGAAAATCTGGAAGGGTCGGCGTAACTATGCAGAAAGCTCGGACATCTGGGAATCCGGAAGGTGAAGCCTTGCTTTAGCTCCCGAATGACTTACTGAATTCAGATGAAACTTACATCTTTATCATGTGCCTCGAAAAGCCACTTGAGGAAGCTGCCTCGGAACGGATCTGTCCATTGTAGGGAGAGAAGAGGGTCCCAAAATCATGTCAAAGGGTTGGGGGAGTCGGGATAGATTTAGGCAGTTCTCTTCGAGCAGTGCCTGTGCCGCAGACCGGCCATCGGAGGTTCCAGCGTCACATCAAAACCTTTTGTCTTGTTTGATATGCCGTTAGAGAGGAGTGGAGTTTTTTCGAGTTATGTGCTGAGCTTTTGGCACCGGAAGAGGTAGAGCGAGCTCAGTTTTAAAGCTGTCGTGTCATCGCTAGGCGGAAAAAATCAAGTAGGCTACACAAAGTTAAGCCAGCAGCTAGGCAAACACGGTTGGCCCATTCCCTCCAATCCCTATTACGCCCACTGATCATCGAGGATGTTGTTTCCCATTGTCGCCCAGGGCTTCTGCTTTGAAGTTCACGCCCCTCTGGAAGACTCGACCGCAGTAGGCATATGATCCATCCTGTATCCCATCCGGTAAATCCGACATCATCAGCCCGGCCTAAGGTCGACACTTTCCGTAACCGCACCGGTTAGACCTGTACCACTTTCTAGCAATAAGCTGAAATCGGGGTACTTGGAATTTTTTTTTTTTTAAATAACACGACAAAACCGAAGTGTTACTCGCATCATGACCCATTCTAGAACATTCTACCAGCTCATGACCTTTCTCTCTGTCTCCTAGCTGAAGATTAAAGTTTTTTTTTTTTTAATGTAGTTTCGGCGTAGTTTCGCTTAAAAGCCGTTTTATTTGTCCATTCCATTTGCTGTAGTTTCGAACCTGAAACTACGGAGCTCAAACTATAAACTACCTCGCCGACGTAGTTTGGTGTTGTTTGTCTTTTCGGAAACAAGAACTCAATAAAACGCAAGTAAGACAAAACAAGAGCCAAACTACAAACTTTGACGAATCAAAAGTGAATCCAATAAAACGCAACTTAAAATTGTGCTATGTGATGTCTTTTGTATTTGTTTTTATTTATTTATTTTTCTATAGCCTACCCCACTTTCCAAAATGGTAGGTGAAAAAGAAATTAATTAAAAAATTGAGTATAAGGAAAACACATGAATCAAGAACGAAGCAAAATAAGAACGAGGCAAAGACGTTAATATACTATTTCAACTAGAAAAAAGCATTAATATACGAATTCAGTCTTAGATTGAAACCTTGTGTAGATACAGTTCATGACTAACGCGTCTTACCGACGAAGAATCGCCCTGTGCCTAGCCTAAGAACCAGAAACGTCAAGTACAACATACGTTGCTGATTGGTCTACATAGGATTTTAGTTACTTTCGACGATTTGTTTGAGCGACGTTTCTTGTTCTTCCCTAGGATCGCCAGTGTGTTGGACATAGAATATAAGGCTTGACAGTTTACGTATCCAGGATAGTCAGGAGGCTATCAGGTCGTCCCCAGAAACTGGTGAAAGGTGGTGGCGGCAAGACGTCATTCCTGTTGATCACCGGAACGAAAATTGTGGGACCGAATTAGCAGCTTATTAGATTGTTGTGCGTCAACTCGACAAAAACGAAAGCGTCATCGTGAGGTGACAATCCGTTATATCCACCGTTTAACACGTCCTAACAGTTTTCTACTCGGTTTTCCGGCAGAACTGTTTGTCTTCAAGTGTTTTATGTTCTTACGTCAAATATTCAACTCATACGTCTGGTTATATTGTTCAGTGATAAGATGGACTGGCGTCGAAGCTGGTGTTTTTGGGATCCAGAAACTTAAGCGGAGGGATACCTATGACATCGCAAGAGTTGCCCATCTGTCTGTTCGTCTGTAAGCACGGTAACTCTCCAAGGGAACGAAATATTTTGGTGAAACTTGGTGTGAGGACTTTTTGGGTCAAGGGAAAGGTCGAGTTCGTAGATGTGCTATGTAGCTCAACATTTAGGGGTGGGGTTTCAAATTAAGGGGCGAACAAATGTTTTTAAACAGCTAATGAGATAGTCGATTCAAGGGTAAGAAGACATGCTGAACATTTAAATGAAAATATTTTTCTTGTCGGACAAGTAGGTCGCTTGATATCCGTCCGAAACCGGAAAATTAGGGGTAAGAAGACATGCTGAATCTCCACGTTGGGTGATACGCTGAATTCGTTTTTGAGCTTTAGTTTTTGTCGGACAATTAGTTCGCCCGAAATCCGGTCGAAATGGCAGAAGACCTTCTTCTATTTCTAAATCTTTATAGTAAAAATATTCAAGGAGTCTGGCGAAGACCAGATATCTACAAGACCGGTCCGTAATCAGGGATTTTTTTGGGGGGCGGGGGGGGGGGGGTTTGCCTGCAGGTCGGACAAAAAAGACATAGATCAGAGGGAAAAGCCTCTAAAAATTATTAATTTTTGTAAGTTTCAGGGGGGGGGTCAACCCCTCCCCCCCCCACTGGATACGGCCCTGCTAGTACAAGACCAAATTGTCTGGATCAAATATTAGATTTTTGGGATCCCATCGACTCCTTTGGTCTTGTTCTTTCTTCATTTCAACGTAAGCAGCCAGAGAAACTTTATTTTTCATGTTGTAAATTTTGTTTTATGATCAGGAAATATCGAATTGTTGGATCGGATTGGGGAAGTGACTATTTCCTATTTAGTCTGGTCGGGTCCCTGACACGCCTGCCAATTTTCATCGTCCCAGCACATCAGGAAGCACTGAACTCGCGGGATCACTACAAATTCGAACTTCTCTCCCCCCCCCAACTCCCCAAAGTGAGCGGATCCGTTCCGGTTACAGTCTATCTAGGACTTGTGCTTGTACTTTCCACCAAGTATCATCCGGATCTCTCCACTCTAAGGTCCTCCACCTCCCCCCATTGTCACCGGATCCGGTCTGAATTAAAAATGGAGCGTCTGAGACCCGAGGTCCTTCCATATATCAAGTTTCATTAAGATCTGATTACCCGTTCGTAAGCTAAAAATATATCATTTTTCCTAATTCTTCCGGATTTCCCCTCCCTCCGCTCCCCTCCAGATGGTCGGATCAGGGAAGCGACTATTTCTAATTTAATCTGGTCCAGTCCCTGATATGCCTGCCAAGTTTCATCGTCCTAGATTATCTGGAAGTGCCCGAACTAGCAAAACCGGGACCGACAGACCGACTGACGGACAGAAATTACAATCGCTATATGGCACTTGACCGAAGGGCAAGTGCCATAAAAAGAAAAAACGTGGAAGCCCTGCGTCAAGATATTACCGATCTTCGGTATAAGAATACGCGTACAATCGGTTGGAGGTCTTCCAGCAGGAAATTTGGACAATAATATCTTGAAGACCTACTTTCCAAATTAGTTGGTTCTTGTCAGTTCGTCTAGATGGTTTGTACGCCAAAACTAGGATGCATGCTCAATAGGCGATGCATAGGTTGAAGCTATTCGACCTTGATTTACTCGATCTGCAATTTCATTACCACCGAAGCTCGGATGTCAGAAAACCAAATGTTTAATTTGCTAATGGGTATGATTGATGGGTTGGAATTCTGATGTTATTCTCAGAAATGCACCTTAAAAATTTCGACAGTATAAAGTGACAATCGCAGTATTCCCGGATCTGCCTCTTTACCGAGGTCGAAGACCGAGTAATGACCCGGGTGAAAACAATTGCGGAATTATCTGGATCCTTCTCCTGCTGTGTCTGTTACGATTAAAATCGGGAAAAATCCAATGTGTGACCATGAAATATCTTTGCCGTTGTGTCATTCAGAATTTTCAAGACCAAGCTTTTGCTGTGATGCTGTTTACTTTAGATAGATAGATAGATATTTGTATTGATCTAACTCGTAGCGCCGACATGGCACTAAATACGTCGACCATTACATTTGATTTGTTACAATACTTGAATATATACAATTATTACACAAAAGAAAATACTCATTTTTTGTTAAGTTTCTCAATAAAATATGGCACAAATGAATTCGAATACCGGTTAGTGCGACATCTAACTGGCACCAGGAGATTTTGGTGCCGCGTGTTGCCGGTGCTAGATCGGGCAGAATATCTCTATGTTTTTCACTGGCAAGGATTGATCGGCCAAAACATAAAATTAAGTTTTCCCGGCGGACATGGAGTGGCTCAAGTCTTAATAAGTGGAGGGAAGTTTCGTAACCATTGTATTTCAGTCCTAGCATAATGCGGCACGCTATGATTTGCACTGATTCAACGTCTTCGTTATGCTGTACGCTCCTTTGTACAAAGGGTCCCCAAACTATACTTCATTTCTCATAACATGGGCTTGCGTGTTGTATTGGTCATGACGTCATCACACGCTGAGAGTCGGCGATCCAGGCTTAATGCACAACTCTTACTAGAGATGATCTTTTCACTACTAGATTGATCAGAAACACCGTTTTTCGAAAATGCCATTACTTTCAACGTGAAATTAGCGATCTTCTGGTTAGCCCTTGTCGACACTAGCCATCCTGACGCGGCGGATGGGCGCAAAACATTTGAAAACTGAGCGCACAGTGGTTTAGATGTGGGAGAACTAAGCAAAAAAAAAGATAGGTCTGACGGTATACCGTGAGTTCGAGATTAAACAAGACCAAAGGTGTCGATGGGATCCCAAAAATCTAATATTCAGACAATAGGGTCTTGTCTTCGCCAGATCCAGTCTTCGCCAGGCTAATCATCAGAGAAAACCAAGTTCAGATATACCTCTATAAGCCATATCTACTTTGACGGTACTGACCGAGGCTTCCTGCTTTACTTCTGCCAAGTTTCCAGTTTCGAACGAATTCCGACCAAACTACTAGTCCAGCACAAAAAGAAAATTCATTAACAAATCCAGCGTCAAATCCCTATAAAGAACATCTAATCAACTTTGAATAAAAGTTTGACTTAAAACACGTTACAACCGGATTCCGGACTAATTATATGTCCAGGTAAAAAATGATTGTCATAAACAGACTCAGCCTCTCTTCTTACCCCTTAATCTGTCATCTAATCAAACTTTTGCCTTTAACAGATTTTCCGGTTTTGGCCGGATTCCGGGCGAACTAGTTGTCCGGCGAGAAAATCGTTTTCACCGTCGTGCTCAGCATGCCTTATTACACCATAATCAACTATCACTATCACATTTACCCCTAAATCGAACATTTAATCAACTTCAAATAAAACTTTTACTTTTAACCAACGTTCAGGTTTTTGCCGGATTCCGGACGAACTACTTGTCCGGCGAGAAAATGATTTTCACTATCGTGCTCACCATGCCTTATCACACCATAACCAACTATCACATTAGCTGTTAAAAACATTTTGTTTGTCCCTTAATTTGAACCCCCTCCCCCACCCCTAAATATAGGGCTACAGAGCCCATCTACGAACTTGATCTTACCCTTGACTCAATGAATCCTCACACCAAGATTCATCAAAATATCTCATTCCCTTCGAGAGTTACAGCGTGCACAGACGGACGGACGGACAGACGGACAACTTTTGCGATGTCATAGGTATCCCTCCACTTACGTTTTGGATCCCAAAAACAACACTTTCGGGCTTCTCATATTGTAAGAGTTGGCAGCGGATATTGAATATTCTGGCGAAGTTTGCATCGCGTTACGGGCAAAAGTCGGCACAGCCGAAAAAGTGTTATAAAATCGTAGGTACACTAAACAATGGCGAAAGGTGGTAATTTTAGAAGCTTATACTTCCGCAAGGGAGCTAGGCAAGGCCGTATCCAGGGGAGGGGTTAGGAGGTTGACCCCACCCCCTCCCGAAACATAAAAAAATAAATCATTTTTATAGGTTTTTCCCTCTGATCTATGTGTTTTTTGTACGACCAGCAGGCACTCCCCCCCCCAAATAAATTCCTGGATACGGGCCTGGAGCTAGGTATCTTATAAAAGGCAGAATAAGCAAGAGGGGTCCCGTAACTATTTTTCGGGGAGGGGGCAAATTAGAGCGAAAAGTTGTGTATTCGGGATATCCTTACGTGCTACTCAGAAGTATGACAGCACACGACGTTGCACGTTGTGCATGGGATTCATCCTGATTTTAGCCTATAAATGTAATTTTGCCTAAATACTGTCTTAGAGAAATATATAAACCAGTTAAAGCTTTTTTTGAAATTTCAAGCACCATCTCTAGAAACCTTGGAAAATATTGAGATAAACTATTCCTTCTGCACAAGCTGCCTGCTAATCATGTTTGATGGAGCTAAGCGGATAAGTCAAGCGGCGTTTTTATTTCAGAGGCAGGGTCTACAAAGGAAAGTCTCAAAGCACTTAGTCGTTCGCCTTGTTTGTCCGGGTGTGCTACTCACAGCGCGACCGTTCAGATTCGGGGATGTTTTTAGCCGGGAATCTTTTTGGTTGGGTAGACCCCTAGAGTGGGACCTTCTGTTTAGATTTTTTGTTGGTGACCTCTTTGGGGATGTCCTTCTAGGGGAGATTCTGGTTCTCCCCTAGAAGGTATCGTAGACGTTCTACAAGGGGAAAAGCGGAGGCAACGAGGGAGTAATCGCTCGTGGAGTGTACGGTCGTTTCAGGCAGAGTCACAGAAGGACTTGAAAAGAGAAACAAAATTAGAAGCTTTGTGGATTTTGAGTATAGGTCCCCTCCTGGTGGCAACCGTCCCTGGGCAAAGCAAATTATCTCTTCAGCCCATAACTGCTTTTGTTCACTTCCGTACGGTGTTTCTTCAGTGCAAGACTATTTGTTTGAGTTTGACCGAAAAAATTCATATGATGATCGAGCAATTTAGAATCTCATTGAAATTCCATCAGGTTTCTCTTCGTTCCTGACTCGAGTTCAACAATCCGAGCTTACGATCCCGCGGTTACAACTTCCGATTGTAATCGCACAGGTGCGGCCTACACACTTTTGAAGTTTGATGAATGGATCTGGGACATAAGGCAGATATTTTTTAAATATGCCGAAATAGCCGTGTAATTTTAGGCGGTGGACATGATGACATATGGACTGGGATATTTTTGGACGTCAGTATGCTGGTCGGTGGACTGACCAATTTCAGATGGTTAATTGGACCTCGTCTTAGAAGCCCGGGATAAAGGTGTGAACGTCCGGTATAACCTTGCTTTGTTTTCGCTTTCAGTGTGTGTAGAATGGGATCTTGTATGCAGTTGGTTTGTGGGGTAATGATGACGAGTTTGTTGTGTAGGTCAGCAAGGTTTGGTTTTGTTTTGCTCCGATTCAGCATTCAGTCGTGCTGTTTTAGTTTTCTCTGTTCTTTTTTGCTAGTCCCCTCGTTGTTCTTGAGATCCATACGTCAGTGACTTGATACCTGTGACATTAATTTTCTTCGTTAATCTACCATAAGCGCGGTAACTCACGAGTGGGTTGTTAGGGAGATATTTTGAACGAGACCACTGGACAAATTCGTAGTTGGGCCCAATAGGCCTATAGAATAAAACAGTTTGGCTTATTTTACTGAGCAGAGCCCTGTTGTGGTTAGAAAAAAAACAAGCCGACTGAAAAAATAGATCACTCTTCTTCACTGAAAGCCAGAAGTGTCGCTCCACTCTTTTGGCATCCCGAAAACACTGACTGCAATCAGGGGCGTCACGACTAGGGGGGAGGGGGGGACGCCATCCCCCCCGAATGTTGTCGGCAAGTCGCTAAAAAATAAGCCGGGTCGGCGCGACATATAGCGATCGCAATTTCTGCCCGTTCGTCGGTCTGTCGGTCGGTCCGGTTTTGCTAGTTTGGGCACTTCCACATAAGCTAGGACTTTGAAACTTGGCTGGCATATCAAGACCCCAAAAGATTACGTTGGAACTAGTCACTTCCCCGGTCCGAACATCGTGGGGGGAGTGGAGGGGGGGGATCTGGAATCCTTATGTATGAATAACTTTTGAACGGGCGATCGTATCTTAATGAAACTTGGCATTTGGAAAGAACTCGTGTCTCAGACGACCCACTTCAGATCTGAACCGGATCTGATGACTTTGGGGGGAGTTGGAGCGTGGAGCCGGAAATCTTGAGAAACGCTTAGAGTGGAGGGATCGGGATAAAACTTGGTGGGAAGAACAAGCATAAGTCCTAGATACATCGTTGACACAACCGGACTGTACTTGGGCACTGTGGGGGAGCTGGGGAGGGGGAGAATTCTGGAGATCCGGCGAGTTCGGTACTTCCTGATGTAACAGGATGATGAAACTCGGCAGGAGTATGAGGGATCAGAATAGACCGACTTGAGAATAGTCGTTTGCACAATCCGAACATCGTGGGGGAGTGGAGGGATGGGGTATCCGAAATCTATTAGCATTTATAACTTTTGAACGGAAGATTGGACTTGGTTGAAACTTGTCAGGGGGAAAGAGCTATTGTCTCAGATGTTCGATGTCAAGTCCGGACCGGATCCAATACTGAGGGGGGTGGGGGTGAAAGGGGGCACCGGAATTTTTTTGAAACTTAGTGTCGAGTGATTGGGATGGAATTTGATGGGAAGAACAAGCATTAGCATTAGATACGTTCGTGACAGAATCAGATCATGTCGGGGCTCTTTGGGGGGAGTTGAAGGGGTTTCCCATAATTCGGGTGATCGCAAGATAGGATAGGGACACAATTTCCCAGGAAAACTTCTGTTCCTGGATCCGACCATTTTACGGGGAGTTGAGGGAGGGGGAATCCGGAAATTAATAACTTAAGTAGTTTGCGAAAAAATTGTCCGATTCAAGGGAAACTTTACGGGTGATAAGAATTGATGACCTAGACATGCAAAGCATGTGTACGAACCCATGTGGCCGTGGCTGGGGGAGTTGGGCGGGGGGGGGAGGGTCCAGAAACTGTTTGACATGCACAAAAACAAAACGGATGGAGAGTGCAACTTGGAGAGTGCCAAGTCCGTGCGGCCTAGATTTGTCATTTGACGTCCCAACCAGATCCGACCAAGGCAGGAGGAGGATGAAGTGGGAACCGAAAATTTGCAAATATTTTCCGATTCGAGTTAAACTTGATGGACGGGAAGACAAGGTGTTAGAGATGCGAAGTGTATGTGTCCGAGTCGTATTAGGGGGGAGTTGGAGGGGGAGTACCGGAAATGTTGTGGCTCGCATAGGGGTTAAACGAGTGAAGTGATTTGAATGAAACTTGTACAGTAGTGCCTTAGATTAAATATGTTTTGGTCTGGACCGGGTCCGAGCACGGTGGGGAGGGGATCGGAATTCCCGGGAAGATGCTCAGATTTACTTTCTCACACCACTACTCGTAACAAGTGACATATGAGCTCGTAGCTCTTGTTCTTAAAATCAGCCGATTTTTCGTCAACATAGTCGTTTTTTTCTCAATAATAGTCGTTTTATATGCAAAAACAGTCGGTAAATACCTTGCCCCCCCCCCCCCTCCCATCATTTTAGCTAGTAACGCCTTTGACTGCAATGTTCATCGTTCTCACTCAGAAATCTTCTTTACGTGCAAATTTTCCAGAAATATATATAAATATTACATTTATAACCCACCAAATACATATGGCGACAGCGGAGTAATGAGAGAAAAAAAGAAAAATCAACGTGAACACAGACGATTCGAAATAGGCAAAATAAATTGTGGAAAACATCATGAAGACGATGAGCTGGATGATGTGATGCGCATATTAGAGACGCCGATATCCTCAGTGATCGAATGCCATCTTGGACTAATTTCTACTTTACGGTCTTGCAACAGGAATGAGGGATATACGTTAAAATTTACAATGATAATTGTAGATAATAAATCGGCTTCGTTGATAATTGTAGATAATAAAATCCTTCAGGCTTTTCGCATTCACATAATAAGTCGGACATAATATTCAGATCTCTACATAGGGCAGTAGGACCCGTTTCACCAGACAACTTCCCTAGGTGTTTCCTTCCCACTCATATTAGGGAACATGTCGTCACACTGAAATCTTTTTTTTTTCGATCCCACTCCCCCCCTCCCCTCTTTCGGTCCATTAACGCGCAATCCAATCCAGCTGCCCAAGACACAAAAAATTGTGCTCTTTCAACAAGAATTCACGGATGGATCTTTTCAAAGTACAAATAGGCTGTTTTGGGGTAGACCAGATTGACAGATTTGTATCAATTCCTAAGCCGCGACTTGTATGCAAGACTTAGGTCTAAGTTCTTTATTTCGTAGGTCTAGTAAATGTTCGAGATCCTGGCTCTACGCTCAACCCGATCGTGGGTACCTCCAGCTGTTTCAATTGGTTTTCCTCAAGTTTATCTTTTTTCAATCATTACTTTCTTCATTGATTCCTCTACGTAATCTTCGTTCTTGTCTCACTTCCGCGAGGGATATGTAAATTTTTAATTTTTGGTTACATCGAGATAGATAATAAATGAAGTAAGCTGCAGAGTTTAAGATCTTATGATTGTCAGGGTTAATAGACCTCTAACGGTGCTGGATACGCATAGGCTGTGTGCAAATTTGGGTTCTTGTTATGTGCTTCTGAGAGTCATTTATTTGAACCCGCTAGGCCTCTAATTTGTCAAAAGCCGTCCATTCGCGTAAACGCGTGTAATTTGGTGTGTGTGGAGTATCATACTGGGACTGCAACGTTTTCTGACTGGGAGGGGACGCTGTATAACACGTGCGATTCAGCATCTTTTGGCTATGAAATCACGAGTGCTTTTTGGTCATTCGCTCAGGTTAACGATGTAACAGATTTTTCTGAAGCCTTCCCCAGAAAAGTTGCTGATAAATGGACAGCTAATTTACTAGCTCAGCACATAGATGCCTCTGAGGCTCCAATTGTCAAGCCATTTCGATGCCAATTTTCATTTGCTCATCCTACCTTGACGTCCTAATTATTTTTCTTACGTAATCGGAGACCAAGCAGAATATGAAAATAGCAATTTTTCCAACTTCAGTTTTCAGCTACGAATATGGTGGAAATGAAACCACACAGTTGCACGTCACCTACAGGCTACAACTCCCCCTACCGTGGCTTGATGTAGCTCATACAAACAAGTGGCACACTTATGGCACTTGTCAAGTTTCGCTCGAATATGAGTGTTTCCGGTAACTGTCCTGTACATTACTGCATCCACCGAGGTTGGGTCAGCCCGGGTCCCATTCCCTTGCAGCGTCCAAGTTTATTCCATAACGCCCAACCCGTTTGATCATCCATGTGGGGGCGTAGGGAGGGGAAATCTGGATCTTGTGACCTGCGTAAGTTGCAGACGGTTGACCGCTTCAAGTGAAAAATGATGGGTGGCAGGAGATGGTGCTCAAGATGTTTCGTTCGTCCGAACAGCTGCACCCGATCAAGGTGGGGGGGACTTTGAGGGGGATTTAATTTTAAATGATCAGGTACCAGTGAATGGACGGATCGGGATTAAATTTTGACGGTTCTTGATGACAGATCATGTTCATTTGCATATTTCAATTTCTTTAAATATTTTATTTGTTATTTTGAGGTTCGCACTGTATCCGGCTTCGGTAGGGAGAGTTAGAGACGGAATATTTTCCGGCAGTGCTCCGATCCAGTGAGACTTGGTGGGTGGTTGGAGCAGATTCACGGGATGTTCTCTTTTTGTGTCCGAACCACATCCGGGGGGGGGGGGGGGTGTTGTTAACATGTTACGGACCAAACGGATAGAGGGGCTGGGATGAAACTTGGATGGTACAAAGCTCATGGGTGCTTGATATATATTTTTTAGATCCGCGTCTGATCCGGCCTTGTGCCGACGAGGGAAGGATATTTTCTGGAAGTGCTCGGGTTTGAGAAACTTGGTGGGTGCAAATGCGCTAGACGTGACATACATCGCAACCGACCAAGGTGGGGGACCAGGGAGAGGCCCAGAAATATTGCAACTTCCATAGGGACCTGACGGATAGAGAGATTTGGATGAAACTTAGTATAACTGACTAGACACTTGTTCCAGATCTTCCGTTTCAGGACTGGACTGTATAAAGAAACATTTTCATGTTCCCAGAGTGCCAATGATTATTATTGTCTGGAGAGTTTTTTTCACAAATGGATTTCTACACTGTAAAAAGTTTCTCCGAATAAGGATGCAGTATTTGCTACTGGGATTAACCTTATCTCTATTAGGATAAAATAATTCCGAATTAAAAATAATCTTATCTCAATAAAGACAAGATTAATCCCAGTAGCAAATACTGCAAGATATTTTTTTACAGTGTAGCAACCGTAAAGTGCGCATCTCCGCCGCACATACAAAAAATACTTCTAGCCAAACGATGCATTCTCTAGTTCCACAAGGGTCCATGGTCATTTGTGCACCAGTGGTTCTGCAAGTGAATTCCTAACCCCCTTAAGTTACGCATCTTAACCGTATAGTTCAGAAATACTTTTAAGCTCCACGTATAAGCTCCACGTACATTCTCATGTTCCAAGGAGCCTATGCTCATTTGCACCTTAGAGGTTTTGCTGACAAATGAAATCCTCTTCCCCTTAAAGTATGCAATTTTCATCAAAGGAATAATGAACCCTTTTTAGTTTATATTTGTTGTATGTTTATAAGTGTATAGTGCGGTGTTGAAAAACGTAGTAAAAGTGTATGTGCTTGTAGAGAGAGAAGCTTCGGCTTAACGTATTTTTTCTATTAATAAATAAATAAATAATCTCAACTGATGCATTACAATATGTTTTACGCCGGTTAGCTATTCTGTAGCCTAACGGCGGGAAATTTACACTGTTTTGTCGATAGATTTCTTAGTCCGTCGGCACAAACTGGACGCCCCCCCTCCCCAAAGGTTAAAGGCTAGTGACGCCCCTGCCGAGAGACCAAATGTTCTTTCCCCGCTGTGACTACAGAATCGTGAAGAGAAGCAAGGATAGTTACTCGTCAAATTGAGGTTGCGTTCCGCAAACTTAATAATTGTTAACAATCGTTATGTTTACTTCGGTGCGGAGCTAACTGGAGCTTTAAAGATCGTTAACTTTTCCCAGTTCTACGATTGTTAACTATTTTGTGACGATGCTCACCGACCATCGTTTCAAAATAGTTAACAATCGTTAAGCTCTGGAACGGAAATTGTAGGTGGGCGGAGCTTGAATTTTGAAATCAGAAACGTGGAACGCAAAAAGTTAACAACTGTTGACAATTTGTCAACGTTCCGGAACGCAACCTGAATACCCTGTGTTAACGTTGTAACTACGCTACTTTAAATAACAATACTCGCATAGCTGGAAACGGCGAAAGGACGCGATCTAACAACTTTGACTTCGACCTACAGAGTCATCCTTGTTTTCAAGATACATCACAGATACGTGTGGTCGTGTGACCTTCTCCCCATTCTGCTGTAGTTCTTGTATTCTGTGGCCAGAGCCGGATCCGACGTCAGGCTCATCAGATTTTTAGATATGTTCGTAGTATTTTGGTAGTTGCCTTCCTGAAGGCCGAAATCGACGCCTGAAATGACGCAGTCGGACAGCTATTGGCAACACATCGGTCATTGTTCCGTCTACTGAGGATTTCATTGTTTACGTGTTTAACCAGGTTTTTTTGTGTCCGGAAAAGTCCGCTACACGTGGCGTCATTCTCTGGCAATCCAGTACCGCAAACAGCGGTATTCGAAACTCGAGTACTTATAATGGGTTACGTCATAGACGCTCCAGGTTACGAATTCGTGAGTTGAAAAAGCAAGCGTTCTTTATAAAAAGGGGTTGTCTTATGTAATGAAATATCTCTTCGGAAAGGATTTGTGCCTTTATCCACATAGTATCCACAAGTTGCTGATTCTAGAATTCTAGAACAATCATTGCCAAGAAGGACTAATGTGTTAAGCCAGCTATGCTAAAATCTTCCAGAAGTAGGTTCAGTAGTTCAGAAGTAGGTTCAGCAGTGTACAGATGGGGAAATGTACAACCAACAAAATCTAGCCATGCCACCAAAGAAAATAAGGAAACATATGAAGAAAAAGGTATAGTATTCAATCCTCCTAACCGAAACTCTTACAGCACCCTTATAGCAACTGACTATGGAAAGCAAAAGCCAATCCTTCGAATTTTTCTGGATCTCATAAACGTTTCTGCTTCATATCATACTACTCATTTATTTCTGCCTACACAATTTCGTTGCACTCGCGAATGAAATGGACTCAACTTCGTTATTGGCAGGAAGAGGGACATACATTTAGCCGCGAAAGGGCTTGGACCCAGTTCTGGGAGAGGACCCCAGTTTTGATTGCGGCAGGAGCCCTGTTTTGGTTGACAGTTCATGTTTCAACAACGTTAGCCTGCTTAAACTCTCTCATCGATAGGGGATCGACTAAAACCAGGAAGGGAAGGGAACGCGAGAAAAGCAGGACGGGCATACTAAAACGAGGAAGGCTGTCGCCAGAATTGGCCACCCTTCCTCTGTTTAGTATTATTTGAGGGGTCGGCAACTTTTCAAATTCGTAAGTTCACCATCCCTTCCTCGTTTTAGTATCCCAACATGGGTAGGTATTAAGTTCAGCGAGGGGTCGGCAACTATAAAAAAATCGTAATTCTCCCTTTCATTTCTCGTTCTGACGGTAAGCGACTAAAATCCTCCGAGGCCAGCGAGGGGTCGGCAACTAAGATATTTCAAGTCCACCATTTCCTTCCTCGTTTTAGTACCTTGAAGATACTAAAACGAGGAAGGGACGGTGAACTTTGAATTGAGAAGTTGCCGGCCCCTCAAAGAATACTAAATAGAGGACGAGAACGGTGCGACAAATTCTGGCGACAGCCTTCCTCGTTTTTGTGTGCCCTTCCTCGTTTTAGTATACCCTTCATGGTTTTAGTATGCCTTCCTGCTTTTCTCGCGTTCCCTTCCCTTCCTGGTTTAGTCGATCCCCATCGATAGAGACCTATAAAAGCATTATGCACGGGCCGTGTGTTCGAAGTCTGAGAAGCGTTTCTGGATTTTGGCAGTAGCAGTTCCGAGAGAGTGTCAAGAGTGTAATATTGCTTCCGGAAATTCTAGCCTTTTCCACATTTCTCTAATGCCACACAATCCTGTTCTCCTCAAAAATACGGTTACTGGGAAAGAATACTGGAGTGATAATGAGGTGGACAAGGGAAGTGCCGACCAGAAATTGACAAAAACTACTGGATACTTCATCGATCTAAACATGCCCTTTGACTTATTTGTTTGGCATACAACCAAGGCGCGACATTGGCTAGACCCGTATAGAATCTAGGGCCTATATTTCTGTTTTCTTGGGGTTACAGCTCACAGTGTAATATTCTTCCACACAAGAATATCTATTTTTGATGATTATTGGTTGGCGCGGGTAGAGAGTTTTCTGTTACTTGAACCACACAGGATATCATTTTATATTTTTCAGCAGATTCGTACTTGGTCTTTAGCTTATCTTCACATGAACGCAGCTGGTTAAAACCAACCACTTCCACTTCCCAGTAAACCGTAGAGGGCTTACGGTTGGTCTGACGTCTTTATTGTGGTACTTTTGGATGTGTTCAAAAAATAGGAACGAGAGGTACCGATCTTTTGCCCGAAAAAATTTGAAGTCGAAAGTTTTCAGATTCACAGTTCTGTGTTCTGAGTTTTCGGAATGAAAAGTCGTATGTTTGAGCTTGCCAGAATGACATCAACCACGAATTTCGCCTGAAAATACCCATTTCTTGTCGTACTTTCTGAAGGGATTTTCTAGTCATAAATTAGAGACAGTTATAAGTATTGAGCTTGCCAGGTAAAGGCAGACAAAGCATTTAGCTAATCGTGAACTCGCCTTCAAATGCTCGTCAAATTCAGAGCTTTGTGTACTCAGTTTGTCAGAATCACAGTCGTATGTCTGAACTTATCAGAATGACATCAACGGTCAATTTCCCCTGAAAATGACCCGTTTCTTGTCATATTTTACGACGAGATTTCTAGTCGTGTCTTAGTCATAATTTGTGAGCGTCATTGTAACGAAATATCGTATGTTGTATGACAGATACCACTGTCATTCAAAAGTAACATAAATGCGGTTACTAAATAGCGATTTTAACTCTGTGGCGCTGAAAACAGGCTGATTTTCGAAAATTTCCCCTGCGGCGCGACGTTTCAACATTATCCTATCTGGTTTTGTGCAACAATCTCCTTATCTTAAAAAGAAACAGGTTTATTTTTTTTAAATGGCTTGCGGAGTAAGGTTTGCACATAAATAGGCTTTGTAAGCACTGTATGATGGGACGGATGATTGCACTTTTTTTGTGCCATATAGCGATCGCAATTTCTGTCCGTCCGTCGGTCTGTCGGTCGGGTGGTCTGTCGGTCGATCCAGGTTTTGATAGTCTGGGCACTTCCACATAGGCTAGGACAATGAAACTTGGCAGGCGTATCAGGGACCCCAAAATATTAAGTCGGGAATTGTCATTTACCCGCTCCGAACATCGTGGGGGGAGTGGAGAGAGGGGGAATCCGGAATCTCGGGTTATTTATAACTTTTGAACGGGTGATCGGATCTTAATGAAACTTGATATATGGAAAGACCTTGTATGCCAGACGACTCACTTTAAATCCGAGCCAGATCCGGTGACTTTGGGGGAAGTTGGAGGGGGAAGCCGGAACTCTTAGGAAGCGCTTAAAGTGGAGGGACCGGGCTGAACTTGGCGGGAAGAAACAGGAACAAGTCCTAGATACTTCATTAACATAACATAACCGGATTCGGGCACTGTGGGGGAGTTGGGGGGTTCTGGTGGTTCCTGATGTAATAGGATGATGAAACTTTGGGAGGAATATGTGGGATCCGGATAGAACGACTTGAGAATAGTCGTTTGCACGATCCGAACATCGTGGAGGGAGCAGAAGGATGGGGAATCCGTAATCTAGTGGCATTATAACTTTTGAACGGGTGACCGGATTTGAATGAAGCTTGGCAATTGGAAAGAGCTATTGTCTCAGATGTTCCGTGTCAAGTCCGGACTGGATCCGATACTTGGGGGGGGGGGGGGGGTGAAACACTTAGTGCCAAGGGATTGGGATGGAATTTGGTGGGAAGAACAAGCATCAGCATTAGATACGTTCCTGACAGAACGAGATCGTGTCGGGGCTCTTTTGGGGAGATTTGGAAGGGGTTTCCCGGAATTCCAGTGATAGCGAGATAGGATACTTCCAGATGTGCCAAGGACGATAAAACTTGGCAGTCATATTAGTGGCCCGACCAATTAAACTTTAGGACCCCACACAATGCCCTAGGAATACTTCCTTTCCTGGATCCGGCCATTTTTCGGGGAATCGAAGGAGTGGGAACCCGGAAATTGCTGAGTTGCGAAACAATCATCCAATTCAAGTGAAACTTTATGGGTGATAAGAACTGATGACCTAGATATGCGAAGCATGTGTACGAACCCACGTGGACATGGTTGCGCGAGTTGGCGGAGGGGGGGGGATCCGGAAACTTTCTAACATGCGGAACAAGACCGAAGGTTCCGATGGGATCCCAAAATTGAACATATGATGCAGACAATTAGGTTTTGTTTTCGCATGGTCAAGTGTTTGCCGGACTTTTTCGACATTTTCACTTTTAAATTTAGAAACAGAGTAAGTCAAAATTACTGATCATCTAAGAAAACCAAGTTCAGATATGGACTTAGCATGTGTTTTAACGGTCTCGGCCGAATTCCGAACGAACTACCATACTTGTATAGAAAAACAAAGAAAGTTCAGGAACGAATTCAGCGTATCTCCTTATCCGCATAAAGAACATCTAATCAGCTTCAAGCAAAACTTTAACTTATAAAAAAAAATCCGGTTTCAACTGGATTCCGAACAAACTATACATCCCGGTAAAAAAAAAAAAAGATTGTCATATACAGATTTAGCGTCTCTTCTTACCCCTAAATCTGTCATCTAATCAACTTTAAATAAAACTAACAAATTTTCCGGTTTTGGCCTGATTCCAGGCGAAAAAGTTGTCCGGGTAAAAAATAATTTTCAGTGTTCAGCATGTCTTCTTGCCCTTAAATTGAACACGTAATCAACTTCAAATAAAACTTTTACTTTTAACAAACTTTCCGGTTTAGGCCGAATTCCAGCAGAAATACTTGCCAGGCGAGAAAATGGTTTTCACCATCGTGTTCAGCATGTCTTCTTACGCCCTAAATCGAACATCCAATCAACTTCAAATAAAACTTTTACTTTTAACGAACTTTCCGGTTTGGCCGGATTTTGGGCGAACTACTTGTCCGATGACAAAATGGTTTACACCATCGTGTTAACATGTCTTCTTACCCCATAATCGACTATCATATTATCTGTTTAAAAATATTTCATTCGACCCTTAATTTAAACCCCCTTCCCCACCCCTACATGTAGGCTACAGAGCCCACCTACAAACTCAAGTTTACTCTTGACCCAAAGAATCCTCACACCAAGTTTCATCAAAATACCTCATTTCCTTCGAGAGTTGTAGTGCGCACAGACGGACAACTTTTGCGATGTCATAAGTATCCCGCCACTTACGTTTTGGGATCCCAAAAACCAAACGGATGGGCAGAATAGGATGCAAGTTGGACAGTACCAAGTTTATGCGGCCTAGATTTTTCATTTGGTGTCCGTACCGGATCCCACCAAGGTAGGAGGATGATGAAGCAGGAACCGGAGATTTGCAAATGTGTTCCGATTTCGAGTTAAGCTTGATGGACGGGAAAAGGAGATATTGGAGATGCGAAGTTTATGTGTCCGAGTCGTGTTCGGCCATAATGAGGGGGGGGGGGAGGGGGAGTCCCGGAAATGTTGTGGCTCGCATAGCGGTTAAACGAGTGAAGTGATTTAAATGAAACATGGAAAGTAGAGAGATCGTATGCCTTAGATGACACATCTTAGGGTCTGGACCGGATCCGAGCACGGTGGGGAGGGGTATCGGAATTCCCGGAAAAATGCTCAGATTTAATTTCACGTTTCTCACACCACCTACTCGTAACAAGTGCCATATGAGCTCATAGCTCTTGTTGTAGTCTAAATTCAAAGTTGAACCACTACCACCTACCAACTTTTGCGAAATATCCCCCTCTGTTTGCGAGTCATCGGGGCGCGGACAGATATGTGATATCGTAGGGAGCCCTTAAAATGTTTCGGAAAACTTTACCAGTGCCGTCTTTCATAGTAGCCTAGTCACTATCTGCGTTGAATGGCCCATATTTTAGATAAAGTCTTAGGCCTAAGATTTCAGCCACCTTTAAAGCTAGAAATGTCAGCAAAAAGGTCGGATTTCTGCGGTGCTCAGTTTAAATTTGTTTTGAGTACATACGGTAAAGATGCTGCTTGTCGTCTAAGCCACGTTAAAAGCAACAAGTTTTGCCTGCGGCTCTTTCGTAGCCCTACCCTATTTCTATTTAGTTGGAGTCTGCATCATTTATGTACGGTTTTAAGCTTGAGATTAAGCTACATTAAAAGGTAGAAGTTGGATAGGAGTAGTTGAATTTTGCCCTGAGTAAATATGTCAGACGCTGGTACCGAGGCTTGTCTGTCTCCGCGAAATTTGACATGAGCGGCATCACCTAATTCTTGTTACTTATTTGTTTATTATTTTATGACGACAATGGCATTTTCCATAACGTTTTACGCGTGAGAGTGCTTTCCGGGTCCTATACAACAATTCTCTAAGGTGGTTGCATGGGTTCTCTTGGCATTGTAGTGCTTCAGGTATGTTCGTCGGTGAAGGTCTTCCATCTTTTGGTGAAGTGAGGCGGGCATCTGCCCTATCACTTCAGACACGAATTCTGTGCGCTGAGAATCCTCTCCTTCTAGTGATGGCGAGTTCCCATATGCGGCTGAGTTTGCCAATTTGGCTGTCGTGGTGTACCCTACTTTATTGTGGGTTCTCTCCAGGTTGATGTTCTGAAATTGTTTTATTTTAATTGTAGTTGATATTTATGCAGTGTTTGTTAATTATTTTGTCACATGTTTGACCCTAGTTAGTCGTATCCTAGTTTAAATAAATAAATAATGGCATTTTCCATAACGTTTTAAACTTATAACGTTTATATTTCTTGAGCCTGTGGTGCGATGTTTTTAGCCAGTCGTATATTTTGAAGTCCCTGCGCAAGCCGTTCGAACCGCCCCTGACCGCGCATCCTTCTGTGGTCTGTTATGAAACTTCTGACAATATTATGTTGGATAATCAGCAGCTGACTAGACCATGTCCATTTGTTTTTATCTTCCAAAGCTTTGATGCGAAAGTAGTGGCGGGTTGTCCAGTATAGGCAGGGCCAAAATCGGTACCTCTCGTTCACATATTTAATTTTGTTCGTTCACGCGAAACTATTGACTTACGGTCTGAAATATTTCGCACTGGTTTCCTTTTCTTTTCTTATCCAAAACAGCGTAAAGATTAAATTATCTGTTAAAGCATACGGCTTTCAGAACAGAACTCTGGATTTGTATGGCACTTGCAGCCTCTGGCAAAAAAAAGTTTGGTCTTATATACTGACTGCGATTCAGTCTGTCGGTCGAGCGGTCTGTCCCACGATTGTGAGTTAGGGTACTTCCCGATGTGTTAGGACGATGAAACTTGGCAGGTATAGCAGTGACCCGACCAAACTAACTTGGAAATAATCAGTTTCCTGACCCGACCATCTAAGGGGGGGTAGAGGGAGGGGAAATCCGGAAAATTGAGTCGTGCGTAACTTTTGAACTGGTGATCAGACTCGAATGAAAGTTAATAAGTGAATAAAGTCTGGACTGGATTTGATGTCTGTGGGGAAATTCCGGGGGAGTGGGACCGGAAATCTCGTGAAAGGGTTAGATTGGAAGGATCGGAGTGTAGCCTGCTGGGAAGAACAAGTATCTGCTCTAGATGAATCATTTACACGATCGAACCGAATAAGGACACTTGGGGGTTGGAGGGGGTGTCCCAGAATTCCGGTGATCGCGGTTTCTGTGATTTTCACAACGAAAATTGGCAGGCATATCGGAGACCCAAGCAAACTGACTCAGAAACATTAATATTTTCGATCCAGCCATCGTAGGGGAGTGAAGGGAGGGGGAATCCGGAATATTAAGTCACGCGTAACTTTGGAATGGGTGATTGGATTCCAGTGAAATTTAATAACTGAACAGAGGACATGTCTCTGATGTTCTTTTTCATGTCTGGACGGGATTCGACATATCTTGGGGGGGGGGATACGTGACACGCTTTTTTGTCGAGAGATCGGGATGGAACTTTGTGGGAAAAGCAAATAAATGCTCTAGATAGGGGAGTTGGAGGGGGGGGGGGGGGGTCCGGAATTCCGCTGATCGTGAGTTATAAGGTACTTCCAGATGTGCTAGGACGATGAATTTTGGCTGAAAAAAGAGATATCACAAAAAATCAACGAAGAAACCAACAAAAATGGGGTTTGTAAAGGCCAACGAATATACTGAGATAAAAGTATATTCGTTGGCCTTTACAAACCCCATTTTCGTTGGTTTCTTCGTTGATTGTTTGTGATATCTCAGGCCAATATGGTTTACGAAATTATCTTCGAAAAAAGAGATTCAGCAAGATTGGCGTAGAAATCTTCTTTCCTAAATCTGACCATTCCTTAAAGTACTAATCTCAACCGCAAGTGAAAAAAAATACTTTTAAGCAAAAGATAGACTTTCCTGATGCCCATGAGCCCATGACCATTTTTGCCTCAAAGATAAAGCTTACAAACGAATTTCAGCTCCCTTAAACTCCACATCTAAACCGCAAAGTCAAACAAGACCTAAGGTTTCGATGGGATCCCAAAAATCTAATATTTGATCGAGACAATTGGGTCTTGTCTTCGCCAGATCCAGTCCTAGATCCTCCCAGATCCACGCTAATCATCTGAGAAAACCAAGTTCAGATATACCTCTATAAGCTATATCTATTTTGACGATACTGACCGAAACTTCCTGCTTTACTTCTGCCAAATTTCCGGTTTCGGCCGAACTCCGAGCGAACTACTTGTCCAGCAAAAAAAGAACAATTCAGAAACGAACTCAGCGTATCTCATTATCCCTATAAAGAACATCTATGACTTAAAAAACTTCCGGTTTCAACCGAATTCCGGACAGATTATATGTTCGGGTAAAAAATGATTGTCATATACAGACTCAGTATCTTTTCTTAGCCCTAAATCTGTCATCTATAATCAACTTCAAACAAAACTTGTTTTTAATTTTTTTTCTGGTTTTGGCCGGATTCTGGGCGAACTAGTTGTCTGGGTAGAAAATGCTTTTCACTCAAGTGTCAGCATGTCTTCTTACCCCATAATCGAAAATTTAATCCACTTCAAATGAAACTTTTACTTTTAACCAACTTTCCATTTTTTTGGGATTCCGGATGAACTACTGATCCGGCAAGAAAATGATTTTCACCATCGTGTTCAGCATGTCTTCTTACCCCATAATCGACAATCACATTAGCTGTTTAAAAGTATTTTGTTTGCCCCTCTATTTGAACCCCCACCCACCCGATGAAAAATTTAGTAGTACGAAAAAGTAGCATGCAGTACTAACGATGCTACTACATGCTTCTACTTCAAGGCTACCATGTTACTACATACTACTATATGCTACTATTAGCAAGACCGGATTCTATAATGGCAAGATAGGATGCTACTGGATACTACTACATAACATTGGACCAGTCTGAGGCACATTAAATGATAGTATTCTTTGCTATTACATAGTATTACATGCAACGTTTTCGTACTACTGCCATACTACTACGCAGGCTACAAATTTTTCATCGGGCAGTTTGATCAAAATACCTCATTCCCTTTGAGAGTTATCGTGCTAACAGACGGACAGACAGACAGACTAACAACTTTTACGATATCATAGGTATCCCTCAACTTACCTTTTGGGATCCCAAAAACTGGCTTATAATGTCGTGGGCCTGTAGGGCAGGATGTTCGTGGAGGGTGATCAGGTTTGAATGTAACGAAGAAGTGTTGATGCCATCCTGAACTTTGAAGTTTGGAATTATTTACGATTACAGAAGGATTTTGGGAGACACATAAGAAATTTACAATACTTAAAGAAACACCTTCTCAAATCTCTTACATCTTTTTGGGATCCCAAAACGTAAGTGTAGGGATACCTATGACATCGCAAAAGTTGTCCGTCCGTCCGTCCGTCTGTCCGTCCGTCTGTAAGCACGATAACTCTCGAAGGGAATGAGATATTTTGATGAAACTTGGTGTGAGGGTTCGTTGGGTCGTCGGACCAGTCAAGTTCATAGATGGGCTTTGTAGCTCTACATTTCGGGGTGGGGGAGGGGATTCAAATTAAGGGACAAACAAAATATTTTGAAACAGCTAATGTGATAGTCGATTATGGGGTAAGAAGCCATGCTGAACACGATGGTGAAAATCATTTTGTCGTCGGACATGTAGTTCGCCCGGAATCCGGCCAAAACCGGAAAGTTTGTCGAAAGTACAAGTTTTATTTGAAGTTGATTAGATGTTCGATTTAGGGGTAGGAAGACATGCTGAAGACGATGGTGTAAATTATTTTCTCGACGGACAAGTATTTCGCCCGGAATCCGGCCCAAACCGGAAAGTTTGTTGAAAGTAAAAGTTTTGTTTGAAATTGATTAGATGTTCGATTTAGGGGTAGGAAGACATGCTGAAGACGATGGTGAAAACTATTTTCTCGATGGACAACTATTTCGCCCGGAATCCGGCCCAAACCGGAAAGTTTGTTGAAAGTAAAAGTTTTATTTGAAGTTGATTAAATGTTCGACTTAGAGGTAGGGAGACATGCTGAAGACGATGGTGAAAACTATTTTCTCGACGGACAAGTATTTCGACCGGAATCCGGCCCAAACTGGAAAGTTGTCAAAATTAAAAGTTTTGTTTGGAGTTGATTAGATGTTTGATTTAGGGCAAGACGACATGCTGAACACTTATGTGAAAACAAGTTTCTACCCGGACATGTAGTTCGTCCGGAATCCGGCCAAAACCGGAAAACTGTTGGAAGTCAAAGTTTTATTTCTAGTTGATTAGATAAGCGATTTAGGGGTAAGAAGAGATGCTGAGTCCCTGTGTGACAATCGTATTTTACCCGGACATATAGTTCGACCGGAATCCGGCTGGAATCGGAAAATTTGTTATAAGCTAAATTTCTATTTGAAGTTGATTAGATGTTCATTACTGGGGAAAGAAGATACCCTGATTTCGTCTTTGAGCTTTCTTTTTTCGCCGGACAAGTAGTTCTGGAGTTCGGCCGGAACCGGGAAATTGGCAGAAGTGGCAGGAAGTTTTCGTCAAAACAGATATGACTTATAGGGGTAAACACACATGCTGAATCCAAATCTGAACTTGGTTTTCTCAGGTGATTAGCTATTTGGCCTTAATCTGTTTCTGAATTTTAATTGTAAAAATGTTCAAGGAGTCAGGCGAAGACTGGATCTGGCTAAGACAAGACCCAGTTGTCTGGATCAGATATTGAATTTTTGGGATCCGATCGAAACCTTTGGTCTTGTTTCATGTGGATGTGCTAAATTCCGGAGCAGTTATGAATGTATGTGGCGGAAAAGCACAAAAGGTTTTGTGAAGTCATTTGTTCCGAGATTCTTAAAACTCGAGGTTTCGGTTCCTCATCAAGACAAAACGTTTTGCACAATAGCGTCCATTGTAATGGGAACTGAGGATGCCATTACTGGTAGGAAGCAAAATGATTTTAGAATTTTGTGAGTGAAAAAGACACAACAGTAGCTTACAAAAAGAATGAATGGGTATAATACTGACATGGCTGTTTTGAGGTTGTCATGAGTACCGTACATTGAACGGCGACCAGTGAAATGTCCTGGACTATCCCTTTTTCAGACAGGCGATATGTTCAACCAAAGGGGGAAATTCATTTCGATTCCAGAAACACTTCATTGAAATTAGTGAACCGGAGTAATCCAGACTATATAGAACAAACGTAAGATCAAGCTCCAGTTTTAAATGATCGGCATGTTGTTGACACGTAACCTTTCGGCTTCTCCAATCTCAACCCTTCATCTTGAATAAATTGATCAGTGGTGTAAACAGGGCATCTTCTCTGCCGATTACTTCAATCAATAACATAGGGCCTACCCGTCCGATGAACCCGCACGAAGGGGTATGCGTCCGATCTAGATACTGTGACCCATATGACGTCCAAACCTGTCCAGATTAATTTTCCCCTCGTACGTGTGCCGTTTGCGGGATGAGCCTTGAATTTAAGTGAGTTGACAAACATGTATATATATACATAACAAATATATGTATACGAATACTTTTATTGATGATGATGATGGTTCTATTTTTACCCCCGTCAAAATAAGCACAAGGTACGAAGACTGAGTGAATGTAAGGAACAAAGAAAAATAAGAAAGAACACGAAAGCGTGCTTTCACTACCTTAATACTTGGGCTTTCCTAAATAAAAATGATTTCCCAGTCTTCATCAGTATTTTGGCTATATGTTTAAATTTGTTTCTCCACTGCTGTTAATGGGTCACTGATTTGGCTGGAGATTTTTGAATTTCTCGTCGGGGGGGGGGGGGGTCGTAATAACATGGAAGTGGGTAAGTAAGTAATTTATTTATAACCCGTCATTTTGAAAAAGCGGAGTAAATGAAAGAAAATAAATAAAACACATAAAGACACAGAAAAAGACACTTAATGTTCAATCTTCGTCCAGAAAGCAGTGGATGGGCCCTGTTGTCCATGATTTTTTATAGCGACGAGGAAACATCTAATATATTTAGCAAAACGAGATGCTATACATTTTCGAGTCCCAAATATTCTGGTAATTCAGAAAAGTTATGAGACAATAAACAACAAGACCTAAGGTTTCGACGGGATCCCAAAAATCTAATATTTTATCCAGACAACTGGGTCTTAAATTCTGTTTCGCCGGGTTAATCATCAGAGAAAACCAAGTTCAGATATACCTCTATAAGCCGTATCCTCCTGCTTTACTACTGCCAAATTTCCGGTTTCGACCGAATACCGAGCAAACTACTTGCCCTGCAAAAAAAGAAAATTCAGAATCAAATTCACCGCATCTCCTTATCCCTTTAAAGAACATCTAATCAATTTCAAATAAACATTTAACTTTTACTACCGGATTCTGTACGAATTATATGTCCGGTTAAAAAATTATTGTCATATACAGACTCAGCGTCTCTTCTTCCCTAAATCTATCATATAATCAACTTCTTTTTACAAATTTTCCGGTTTTGGCCGGATTCCGGGTGAACCAGTTGTCCGGGTGGAAAATACTTTTTACATAAGTGTGTCTACTTACCCCTAAATCGAACATTTAATCAACTTCAAATGAAACTTTTACTTTTAACCAACTTTCCGGTTTTTGCCGGATTCCGGGCGAACTACTTGTCGGACGAGAAAATGTTTTGCATATTTGTGTTCATCATGTCTTCCTACCCCATAACCGACTATCACATTAGCTGTTTAAAAATATTTTGTTTGTCCATTAATCTGAACCTCCTCCCCTACCCTCCCCCACCTACAGAGCCCATCTACGAACTTGACCTTGCCCTTGACCAAAAGAATCCTCAGATCAAGTTTCATCAAAATATCTCGTAACCTTCGAGAGTTATCGTGCTAACAGACGGACAACTTTTACGATGTAATAAGTATCCCTCCACTTTGGGGATCCCAAAAAGAAATGCCAAAAAAAATTGAAAAACAAATGACTCTAGAAATCTTTGGGACGGATGAGTGAGAAAACAGGCCAGGCCAGGAACGTCTTGTATCCTCATGAAGAAAGTCATATACCTCAGCGTACATGTCTTTCCCACGTGAAATAGTCATTTGCAGAATAAGGGTCAGGGGAATTCGCTTCAAGTTCCCGCCTGAGTGCCTGGTTAGCGATAAAGAAGGCTCAGTCATGTGTAGGTATAATAGATATACTCATACCACGCATTATATTCATAAGGCTACTGAAATGGGGGATGGGAACCTCACAGGCAAGTATGGTTTTGACAGTCGGTCTCGAGATACACTGTTTCTGTTTAAACCAAGTCGGCTCTAGTTCTTTAACCTGTTTAGTTTTCCTTTCACCAGATAATCAATGACAAAGCTGCACATCAATTCACTTGGGTTTGGCTGTTAATTACAGAGTCTCTGACCTCTTTGCTGCCTGTACTCCTCTACTGTCATATTCTACGACACCGGGACTCCTAAATCCTTACATAAGTTTGATTAGGATCTATGAGTAATTGGCTGTGCCACGTGAACCCATGAAAAGCTCCGATACCGCGTTTGGATGACTCGTAGCCAGGCATAGACAAATGAATGACAAATCCTTTCGAATGAATGAATGAATTTATGACGCACTGCCCAAGGGCGTGAGTGCAGTAAAAAAGGATAAGAAATATAAAATAATCGCAAAACACTCAACAAATAAATTTTTTATATATATTGAAATAAATTTTCTGATTTATTGTGTTGTCTTTTGTCCTTGTGTTTGTGCCAGTAAATAGCGGGGGTTGATGACTTGGTGTGTGAAGGCGTTGAGGATCTTTATTTTTTTTATTCAAGTGTGTATTTGTTTAATAGTTTATATTTAGTTGTTTAAAGAAAATGTAATTAAAGACATTTTTTTTAAAGATCCAAATGAGAGAATTAATTTCCAAATATTGGGGGCGAAAAATCGTAAATAAAATATGGTTAATTTAAAAAGTTAGGTGACGTGAATAGTTAAAATTGGGTAAAAAATATATCAAAAGTAATGTCACTGAGGGATGGAGGAGTGGCAACAAAAGTACGAAATATGATTTTTTAGCTTTTAAATAAAATAAAAATAAGTTAAATTACAAAAGATGCTACGGGAAAAAAAAATATTTTCCATAAACAGAACAGTATAGGGTCACCATGTCCTGGAGTATCGACACAGGGTAACAGGGCCCATAAAAATTTGGTTGAAACAAATTTTCATTAAGATTTTCAACTCAACAGATTGGTGGGGGCATGCTCTGACGTTCGACGGTTGTGCACTCAAATTGAGTCTTTGTACATGACTGCTCGTGGTCCCCTAAACATACAATACCTTCTAGGACAGTGCCAAGAGCTTCCTTCATTGGGTTTAGTTGGGATGGCTGGTGGTGTTCTCTTCCCTGGTATCTTAAAGTCGACAAATAAAAGTGTAATCCGTGAGGTAGTTTCTTTCATTTTGAATGCAATGAAAAGAAGAAAATAGTTTGTGTTTCATTATTAGTGTTATAAATTGTTGTTGGTGCTTCAAGAATCTGTTGTATGGCCGTATTAGGCTTTTTCCAATAATTTATTATTATTATTATTATTATCTTAGACGATATTGAACTAGCGGGAACGAAACTGAAAAGATTTACGAGGAGAGGTGTAGGGCTTATTGCCGGACTTTTTAACGATAGAGGACTCTTTTCTAAAGAGCCAGTTACTCTTTGCGAGTGGTCCAGAACTCTAGACTGCTTCTTGCCTTTCAGCCACTGAGCTAAGAAGGGAATGAAAATGGGGAGTGGGACTCCTTGGATTAGATTAGATTAGATTAGATTATTTTATTGCTAAATTACATAATAACCCATCATGATAGGTAACCGCCGATGAGAAGACATAAATGCACTGGCACTGGGCGGCTACCACAAACTACTTTAACTTAACTTAAACAATAACTTAATTTCATTTAAACACAAATTAATCATTTTTTCCATATAAAAAACAAAAGAAAAAAGAAGAAGAAAAAAGAGAAGAAAACGAAAAATAAATAAATAAAGGTAATAAAAAAAGAAATGATAACGTATACCTTCATTCTCTGAATAGTGACTCCGCACCCCTCCAACAAAAACTTTTTTACTCTTTTTTAAGCAATTGTTACTGTTCAGCCTTCTTGGGCCTACTACTTGTAGGCCTGCTAGGCGAAAATTTGCTACCGAGTTTGGAAAAAGTCATAAGAGTCCTTACCGCTGTGGTGGAAAATTTATAGCCTAAACGCGTACGGTCAACTTTCCGGTTTGTTCAAAAATTTTGCCGAGTTCGTTTGTGATAAACGCTGACAGAAATGGATTGGTGTTTCGAGAGCAAGCAAGAATTCTGGGTATGCCATCCCGATGAAAAACTTGTAGCCTGCGTAGTAGCATGGTAGTAGTGCGAAAAGGTTGCATGTGATACTATGTAATAGCAAAGAATATTATCATTTAATGTGCCTCAGACTGGTCCAATCTTATTTAGTAGTATCCAGTAGCATCCTGTCTTGCCATAGTAGCATCCGGTCTTGCTAATAGTAGCATATAGTTGTATGCAGTAACACGGTAGCCTTGAAGTAGAAGCATGTAGTAGCATCCTTAGTACTGCATGCTACTTTTTCGTACTACTTCACAGTACTATTTTGAGATAAATTTTTCATCGAGATAGAAAACTGTAAAAAGCAGAAATCCATCCTTGACGACGAACCCATCGATAGGCATGTGCAAGGCCGTATCCAGGGGGGGGTTTAGGGGCTTGACCTCCCGCCCCCTCCCCGAAACATACAAAATTAATCGTTTTATAGGCTTTTTCCTCTGATGTATGTGTTTTTTGTACTTTTTTGTCCGACCCGCAGGCAACCCCCCCCCCCCCCCCGCCCGAAATAAATTCCTGGATACGGGCCTGGGATTTGAGAATGCTCCGCCACATTTAACGTTGTCTTCTGCCGGTTTTGTGGAGTTTCTTGCAACTGGACTTCAGGATGTAGAGTCTTCTTCCTGGGGCACCATTCGAGGGGGAGGGGGCTAGACTTTGGAGGGGCATATAATCTTCCATCTTGATGCTAGATTTTGCCCCTAATTACCCTAATTATATTTCAGAAGACAAAATGTGAAGCAATCACGTTACTTTAAGTTAAACTCGAAAATTACTTTCAGTTTACCCAAAAATAGTAACTAAATTTTGAGTCGAGTAATAAAATAGACCCCAATATACTCCCAAGGTTAACTGAAATGTATTATGACCTTGATTTTTTTTTTTTTCTGATATCTGCACAAACCCTATTTTAGTGAGCTTGAACGGGTTAAAGCTCCCAAGATCTTTTAGCCTTTGGTCTGGTCGGCTCATAGAAAAGCTGTAGCAATGTTTCATTGAGCGGATGGCTATAGAGCTGGACGGGTGATCGCGTCCACGCGAAAATGAGAAAATCTTTCGGGCATTGAACGGCCGAGGAAGACGGGTTCCGTCCACGCGAAAATGCCCATTCAGCTGGATGGGGACATGTGAGCGGGAAGATCCACACAATATCCCCGTTCAGCTCAACGCTGCCCTCGGAGCGGTGTTGAACGGGAGGCGTCCATCGAGCTGGATGGCCTGTTCACCTGTTCATCCATACATGGGAAAATGACAAAAACATCGACGGCATCCACGCGAAAACGTCCCCTAGCTTGCCTGAGAGGCGAGCATAACATCAGCTGTGCTTCTTTTGATCCCGGCTAGGAGTTCCCCGAAGTTGCATCTTGTCTCCTTGAAGATTCTGAAACTGGATGAATTTTACAATCCGTTGACTAGCACCTTGTAATAATTGTCAGTTTTCCTACGCTGCTGTTTGACCAAGTAATCTGGCTTGGTTTTTGTCATGCATTTGTAGAAACATTCGTACTGAAAATTTACTCGTTTCCTGTTGCGGTTATGTTGCACAAGGATGGGTCGAAGTCGTTCAACTTTGAATAATGTTGTGCTTCATTAGGTCCAAAGAAGCGGTCGCTAATTATGTTTTCTTTTGTGGACAAACCGCACTGCCGGAGGAAATGCTCAGTTCGACGTAAAAAATTTGTTGGACCGTCGACTATTTTGTGAGAACGGGAAAAAGAGATTCCTGTGGGTTCACTGCTCTTGACCTGTTTATGGCGTCGAATGCACTAAATGTATCCCATTTCTCCTTATAACAAGTATTCTGCTTTCTACTCCGTTTTGTCTGTCAACTTTCCCTCCGAAAAATGTCTTGTATCATAAGAATGACCAGTGCGAAAATTCCGTTCAGAGTGTTAAGTGGGAGTTCTCTACCAAGTACCTATCGCCTCTCAGTGTTTTGTACGGTATGGAACTGAGATTTTGAATCCTTCATGAACGCGTAGAATGTCATCAGTGGACAATCAGCAACAGTCCTGCAAACAGCTTCTCTTTCTTAGTCAGAATAGATTCCTCTTTCCTCTTTTTTTATCTTCGTTCCTCTTTTTTTATTCTCGTTCCTCTTTTTTATCTTTTTTCCTCTTCTTTTTTTTTTCTTCATGACTCTTTTATCTTTTTTCAGTAGGACCAAACCATCTCTATACACTTTCGAAGTGGAACACGCAGAGCACATCTACCTCACGTCGTGGCTTCGCAGCGTCTAGCGGAAACTGAGGTAACTGAGGTGGGAGGAAGACAAATCACGTGAATGTAAGGTTCTTGTGTTCTTGTGTAACTATCAACACTAGCCACATCATGGAACCCTGCTAGCACTGAAGGTAAGTATTCCTACAGCCAAAGCCGACTGTGAATAACGTCTGACAGCTTCAACAGATAAAACAGCTTAGATGTGTCCCAGCGATGTTTCGACCCTTCTCAGTAAGGGTCCTCTTAGAGTAGAATAGAACAGTCTTTTATTAGTACTCAAATCGTGGACACGCCAGATGGGGGTACTCGTCAAACAAAAGTAACATACAGTAATAATAAATCATGTCAACGAATTCATCTTTCATCGTCAAGCTAGTAAAATCTCTAAAAACAAAATAACGTGAGAAACAAAAATATGTATTCATACAATTCAACAAAGAGATGCGTCAGCTTCGATGCTTTGGCCGGTTCGTTTCCTCCCCAACATTGTCCTTGACGTTCGAGAGCCTGACGAAGACCCTTGCTAAGAAGGGCCGTAATTTCACTGCATAACATCGTAGCTGACGTAACGTAGCCCATACGTTTTATGCATTGTTTGAATAAATGTTTCCCAGTCAGCTTGGTCTCAAGGAGTTCTTTTCTGTTATAAAAATAAGGTAGGCCTACTGTAGCTATTAGCTACTTCAGGCTGTAGCGTGTTCCACCCTACTTACATAGTTACTACGCATGACTCACGGATTCTGGCTTCTTGGAGTCGAGGCTAGAACACAGTTTTATATTTTCAGCAAAATGTGCCACAGGCTAATCGGACCAGTCCCGTCAAAGAGATTCCGAGTTACCGTGTTTACTACGCTCCCTAGCGTGGTAAGCAATAGTTACTACTAGTTACTATTTCAGGGAGGCTGGAACGGTCAGCGTCGTAACTTTTCACGAGACTGGAACAAAATAGTAACTAATAGTTACTATTGTCAGAAGGGTGGAACACGCTCTTAATAACGAACCTGCTTCGTTCTGATAGTTACAGTCTGTAGAAGATCCCTTGCCAAGAAGTGACAAAATATCGCTGTAACCAGTCTCAGCTATAGCTTATTCGTTTAGCACCATAAAATATGGAACGAAGAATAATAATATAATACAATAATAATAACAATATAATTGCAATAACAAGGCTTTCGCCTCTTAACATTAATGTAGCACAAATAGGTTAAGGTATCAAGCAGGCCCGTCTCCAGGAATTTATTTCGGGGGGGGGGGTTGCCCGCGGGTGACAAAAAAGACATAGATCATAGGGAAAAGCCTATGAAAAATTATTATTTTGTATGTTTCGGGGGGGGGGGGGGCTGGACCCCCCCCCCCTGGATATCAAGGGTATCAAGATCTTTGGTATCAAGAGAAAATTATTGGAGGAACAGAAAAACACAAAACGGACAAAGAAGAAAAAGAAAGATAATTAAAGTTTAACTGAAAAGGCCGCTTATTTTTACATCTGATACTTGAATACACCGAATTATTTTGACTTGTCTAAGGGATTTTGTGCTTTTTCAGCTGGGGCTCTAGTAATAACGTTCAGAATGTGCACTGCTTGCACGACAAAAATAAAATTCATCCAAACGCGGAGATTTTAAATTTCATGCCTGCATTTGCATGTGTGACGCGACGCTAAGCTCGGAAAAGTCAAAAGTCACACATTTTTAGTACACTTTTCGGCAATGTCTTACCATCGCAGCTGCTGAATATTTCAAGGCTAGAAAGACAATCACATAGAGGTTCCACAAATCCGAAAGAATAAGTACACCCGATGCAGTTGATTATCTACGGGTAGTCAAAACAGGAACTAACGCATTTTTAACGGGTTTTCAGGATTATTTAAGTAAGTAATTGATGAGTAAATAGACAGTCGGATCTCACTCCTGTTCGGTTAAACTTTAAAGTTTAACTGAAGAGCCAACTTATTTTTGTGTCATCTAATTGAATACATTGAATAATTTGGATTCTGCTAATGGATTTTTTTTATTTTCCACTTTCTGTTCTAGTTATGACGTTAAGAATATCTGCGACCGTCCCCACAACGTAAATTCTACTATGACGCGGGAAATTTTAATCTAAAAACAAACGCGCTTTTTCAGTGGGCAGTGGTGAGCCTCGTGAAGACTGCTTAGTGCCTGAACAAACAAAACATCATCAATCTTTCTCGTAAGGCAATGCATACAACACTGATACAAGCGCCTATAAGTACCACAAATCGCACGGAAATTCCACTATTTGAAAACCGATATTCGTGAATAACGGAACAACCAAGTAACGTATTTGCAGTGGGTCTTCAAGCCAGTTTAAGTGAATAAGTGATGGGTAACTAGATTGTCCTATCCCAGCCCTTTTCAGTTGAACTTTAAAGACAGATGTGTCATCCAACGTCTGTCGAAAGATGAGGGCTGGATGTTTCAGTCTGTTTCCAATATTTTGTCTGGAAAACTTCTGGTGGGGAAAACCTCAAAGTATTGGGTTATTACCGTAGCCGACCACCATGACTCTCAAAAACTTGTATTATTGCTAAGAAGAATCGACCTACCCGGGTGTTATTTCTGTCCATTACCCGAGCCGACGGACCAATCCCGACACGCCCGCCTGACGCGCAAAGTCAAGTAAGCGATCGGTGCCTTTGAAGAAGCCATCAGTAAACCAGACCTGTTAGATACTTGTTACGTGAAGGAGTGAGACGAAATACCTCAGTTTCCGTGTTCAAACCCTACGCCCAGTGCTTAGTGTTTGTGCTGATACTATACAAATTCCCTAAGTGTTTATTCCTGGACTGGAACGTATTGGAATAAATAAGGATACGACGTTGGAAATGGAGTAATTTGTATAGCCAGGTATTAAAAATGCTTCGACTCTCACGTTCATCTTAAGGAAAATTTCCATCCAGTGTATTTTCTAATTTGGTTAGAATTTGCAAAAAACAGCCTTTAAATTTAATTGGGAAATTCCATCATCATTGCGGTTCCTTGAGGAGCCTGCTGTTAACCGCTGTTCTCCGCAGATTGCTGTAGAAGAGTTTTGCTTACACAATTTTTGTATGCCAATTCGTCAATTTCTCTAGCCAAATAGCTAACCCTCGACCTTGCCGTTAGAGAACGAAGTCAGAGAACTCAGATAAGTCAGCTCAGCTTTGTTCCAGGCATGTATCGGTCCTCCCTGGCATGGCTTCTCTTCAGGCTGTGATTTAAGAGTCAGCAATCGATCATTGAAATCGTTGCAAAATTTTATTTTTTTACGAAAAACTAGTCAAAATAAGTTGTACTAAAAAACTTTCGTCCGAATTTCGGTCGTCAGTCATCTACCTACGGAATAAGTAATGACTTCTAGCAGGTTAGCATAGTTTGTTGTTAACCTTGCTAACAGGCACGTAAGGATCTGACAGCATTCTCGTTCAATGCTTAGTTGCTTTACTGCTGTGTTGTGAGAGTGAAATTTTTTTTAAAATGGTCAAATTTGTTGATTAACCTCCATTACAATAATAACAGTGTTTTTTTAATTCGATATTTAGTTTTTGTAGCCGTGCCGATCCGAGTGAGGTTAGGTTAATGTTTCATTTTGGATCTACTCGTTCGTCCGTTCGTGTAACTTTGAAAAGTTTGCAGTGTTCTGTATACTTATCGCCAAAATAGAGTCTTGAGCAGTTTTATGGGGGGGGGGGGGGTCTCAGTTCATTTGCGAAAAATTGATCTGTTTGTTGTGGATTAGAACCGTAATTCGAAGGCACCGTTTTGTGCCCCACTAAGAATTTACAACGGATTTGCAGAGATCGTATCGTGGCCTTAGTCACCTTCAATTGGTAAAAATACTAACGGGAACGAAAGAAACGTAACAGATAACATCCCAAAGTGTTATCTGTTGAAACCGCCCATCCTTCTGTTGTCGTTATTTAACTTCTGACACTGTAGTATTTATACCTATTGAAGGTGTTGTTGGAGATCTAGGCACGAAACAGTATAAACGTAATTGGTCATAACACTTTATTTCTAAGTAAAAGGTAAAGGTAAAGGTATCAGCACTAGCCTTGACAGGCCAAGCTGGCGGTGCTGATCTCCGACTCTCGGCCCTCAGCCAGGAAGTGCAATGGGGGGTTGGGGGCCAGCCATCCTGTGCTTTCACACACCCTTCCTGTCACCTTCCCCGGATTTCTCCAGGTACCCATTTGAAGCTGGGTGGACTTAGGCTTGTCTTACAGAGTTACGCCACTAACCCCCGTCCCAAACGAAACAGTAGGCACTACCGAGACTCGAACAAGCGGCCCTTCACTTGCGAGTCCGGCGCGCTAACCACTCGGCCACGGACGGATCTAAGTGAAAAGGTATTATTCTTGAAAGTGTTATACGCAATCTGTTATGAAACTTCTGACAGTGTAATGAATTTCCTTCTTGGTACTCAATGTCTGTTGTTATCACCTCTTCAATTGGATTTGTTTGGTGTATTTTTATTTGTTGATTTATCTTTTCTTTCTAGGAAGCTCTTCAGTACATAGTATACCGGTGTGAAGACATTCGACTGCCTATCGATATAAATTGCATCTAAACCAGTGAATTGAAGTCATAGTGTGAGTTCTTGTGCCTAAAGTGACCGAATACTATTTAATTTCTGATTGTGAATCACAGAGGAACCATTCATACACGCACAATGTGAGTACATTTTCCTGATTATCACCTACAAGTTTATGGTTTAAGTCCATTTCTCTGTTCCTAAAATGTGCTGGCAAAAAATAGACTAAGAGTAAAGTTTTGTCTGGGTAGAAACTCAGGTTTTTGGAAAAGAAATGTTGTCACCTAAAGCACACGTTACAGGTTTATATTCCAATATTCTAACATGCATGACTGCGTTGAAAGTATTGCTGGGGTTGTCAAAGATTTTAAACCTGCTTGGGATGTTTTCAGCCTCGCACGGTCCCCTTGGTTTTGAAGAGAAACATGAAAAAAACTTGCATAACCGTTGTATCCGACCAATGAACTCTTCGCAAGCAATAAGCGTTTTTTTTTTTTGCGCCTTGAAATAGCCAATCACGGAAAGTGCAGACATCAGCGTAGTGCCAATAATAGGTATGAGAGGTTCGAAATGTCGCAAATGAGATGGATGAAACAATTATGGACGTGGATCTAAGTAGTAATGTGGGTAACGAAAGTTTGTTTACGTAAAGAAAACGAGGCCATGGGTTTGCAAAAAATTTTGCGTGAGGATCTGGTTCCCACAGGACACTTGGATTGTTTCCGAAGCTCAAACATCGCGTCGGTTCGGCGGTGTAGCACTACCACATAATGGCCGTGGTAGGTGGGTGTGGTGATACTCGTGTTATTTTCTTCTTGATAGCTAAAACATTTGCTTATCCACTGGTTGATTATCTTGATGACGTCATGTTCGTTTGATTGGGGTATGTTCTGTTCTACCAGATGGACTTTTCTGAAAGCATAAGAGATTATGTCAGAATGGAAGGTGAGCGAAACTTTTTCGGTCGTCGAACCAAAATATTAATGTGACCGTGCTTAACTCCGGAAGGGTGATCTAAAGGGAATGTAGCGTATTGGCTACAAGACAGCCAATGTCTATCTTGCCCATCGGTCCCAAATATTCTTGTCGACAGATGCCATTTTGTAAGCCTAAGGGCTACAATGGCCATAAAAACAAATCTTAGGAAGGGAATTAGGTTGCGCTTGTCCGTTCGATCATACTTAACATGAACCGGTTAGGGGACAAAACGCATCAAGAGAGTAAACATGTGGTATTCTTTTGGGAAAAAAAAAAAAAAAGTAAATTCGAGCTTTTCCTGTGCAGAGGCTTTGTTTTCCTGAAATCGCACTTGCTAGCGACAATGATGTGGTCCTGTTCAACGTCGTCGTTGCTTAGGGTCTGGAAGTTGACTCTTGATCACTGTAGCCATTTTTCCAGGAAAGGCCGTCGCCGTCTCCTCACTAATAGAGTCAACAGGGGACAACACAGTTTGAGATGAAGTTCTATCGCTCCCATTTTTAGTGGAGTGTTCCTTGGAACAATCCACTATTGCGAGTGCTGTAGCAGCTTTCGGTTTTCGCCATATTTTGTGGAACTCATAACTCGTGAACGAGTGCAAGTATCAAGTTCAAACTTGGTGTACTAGTGTGTCTTGGGGTCTAATTGTGCCTTTTGGGGATCCCACTCCCCGCCCCAACCCGGTTCAGGGGCAAATGGGCCCAGATTGCCAGTGAACAGTGTTCATAATTCTGACAGCCGTGCACAGTAGAGATAAGATAAATAACAGTATAAACACACAAAATCTAGGCATAATTTCTAACTGCAGGGCTGAAAAATTCATGAAAAACATCATGTACTCGATGACCAGGATGACGAGATGTACATAGTAGTGACGCTTGCGTAGAATAGAATGCCCCTGCGTTCGATTGCCGTCTAAGGACTGGGATGATTCATCTAGAGCAACAACCTACAATTACATGAGCCTGTACATACCTATGTGTTACCGCCACTATCTTTAAAGGCCGCAATTACTACAGGAGGAAAATCTTACGCTGGCGTTCACTGACTTCTGACATTGACTTTTGATCTGCATATGCCTCACAGCCAGTTAATACTCAGAGTGGAAGAGGGCCAAGTGTTACACTTTTACCACGATTCACTTTTGAATTGACCTGCAGCCAAAACCGTTGCTGATTTTCCAAACACTGCGTACACGGAAACGTCCCCCCCGAGGGCACGTTTATGATCTACTTTTTCTTTCGCAACGCACAATGTACGAAATGTCAATGCTATGCATCCTTAGTCCTAGGAATTTGTTCCGGCGAACTTTCCTTCTCAAATCAAAACGCATAAAAGCACAACAAAAATGCTGCTCAGCACCAAGGTCTTGTCATTCAGATGGGTTCAGTCAAAGCGTAAAATATTATTGTCCAAATACTTTATACTCACCACGAACCCGCTAGCTCAGAAATACTTTGACAATATTTGTAAACAGGGATTATAGGGGGAGCGTGATTTACATCTTGTTGTGATGGTCTGTTTAGACGTAATAGCAGTAAGCAGACACAATCTCCTCTGTCGTTGTAAACACCATCAGATTAACCCGCGTTTGAGACAAACACTCTCGCCCGTTCGCGAGATTGTTTCCTTTCTCTGCATAGATGTAGTTCGAGGTCTTGTCTTTTGTTTATTTTCTTACTTAATTCGTTTTCGTTGCTGTTGCAGAAAACTTGGGGGAAATACTCCCTGTAAAAATGAGAATGATCACATTCCACCTTAAACGTTAAAACGGAACAAATTTCAAAAATGAAAAAATGCAATGATTTGCTTGCAGAGGCGTCATATTTGAGGAGGGAAAGGGGCAGAAACCATTAATGCCTCTGGCTGCTTGAACTAAAGAAAAAAGCACTTTGCCTGTAGGATCTTACTTAATGCTTTTAGGCAGTAGACGCTGTTGTTTTTCGTTCCTTTCTTCATTCAGTTTTCCGTCCGAAGCTTGGCTTACCTTCCTACTAACTATACTTATCAAGCGATAGATGGCTCGCCCTTTTATGCTCTGACTGATTGGAGGACAGCCAATCGTAACCAAATAAGACTGCCGACCGGTAGATGGCTGACGGAGTATGGTGTGGACGATGGCTTGTGTTGAGGTGTCTTGCAGGACTGCAGGTTATCCGAGGGCGCTGTTGCGTCAGTTCAGCGACTTTTGTGTTAGGTAACCGTCGTCTCGGATTAGCATTCTTAGCTGAGTTTTCAGCATCTTCATCGTTTCGTAAATATTTCTTTCACATTCTCTGACGGAACTGATGGTAGTGAAAAAAGGCCCGCCCGGAGAATTTCTACTATGCCATAGACAGGCGGAGACATTGGTGACTAATCGGGTAGATTTGTTTCACAGACCGTTTCCCGGTCAGCTGACTTTGAGCTGCTGCTGAACAGAATCATCCTCATGGTTTGATTCAGAATCACACCCGAGGACGGGTGAACAGCTGTTGGCGTCACTAGTAATTCGTTCGTATGTAATTTGCGGTCGGGGATTCACAGCATGTGTGTTCAAGCTTGGACGTATTATGATAAACTAGAAGATTTAGTAACGAGGTTATACTTTTGCATTTTCTTCATATCAACTTGATCTCCCGCTTAAGGTGATTCTAGTTCAGGTCCGTTCTAGTTAGGATGCAGTGACGGACCAATACCCTTGATGACTAACTCTCCTTACCGATGCAGAATCGCGGGTACCTAGCACAAGAGCCGGAAGCTTTTCCCCTCGGATATCACAGCTGCTCCCGACGATCGCCGTGATTGTTTTGACACAGGATTTGAGTTGTTGAGTTTGCGTCGTTAGTGATACGTTTTCTCGTTCTTCCTGAGGATCACTGGCGTGTTTTGTACTTAGTCATATAGAGTATCGACAAGCCAAACATGCCACGTCTCGTTTACTAACGGAATCTCTTGCAACCACATTTGCTTGATATTACTTCTTCCTTTCGCAAGCAAACGACCGAAGGGGATCTGCCAGACGCATTAACTACTTACCGTGAGGTATAGTTGAACCTGTTCCGGAATCCTAGATTTTACTACCACATTTATTCTTCTTCCTGTGAGAAGCAAGCGATTAAAGTGGATCCGCCAGGCATATAAGAGATTGTTCAGCCTGAGGCAGCTATGCCAAACTGTAGGTTCAGTATATCGGTTATTATTTACTTGGCGACTAGCCACCGCAAGAAAAAAAAGACCTGACATGCATACTTCATTCAGAATATTAACTTCCAACCTGGGAGGCAATTTGCTGAAGCGCCGCAGTTAATTTTGGTACGAGAAAATTAAAATGCCCATCCTCGGTCCATTCATTTCTTCCTGTTCGCATAGGGGTCAGCACGTCACCGGTGTTTTCAAACCGGTTGACACTCCTTGCAGTGATCACATGTCGGCGGATCCTGATTTTGACGTGAATACTTGCATGTTGCATGTGACTTGGATTTTAAGAGGGTTGGTTAGCAACAAGATTTCTTATGGTTTTCACCGTACTTTCACGAAGAAGTTGGAAACTTGTTCCGTTTTCTCTCTTTGGCTGGTGGGTCTTATCGCTGATCGATTGACGGGGGAGACACTTGCCAGTTGCTGCATTCCCAGACGCATGCCAGAAGCGAAGGACGCTGTTAGGTGGTGCTCTGAGATCATCCATAAGGAACTCAGAAGGTATTCAGTTTAATTTAATAATTTGAATCCGGTAAGAAACCATACTCTAACACTACAACTAAACAAAACAGAAAATAAATAATCAAAGACATCCCTCTGGTAAAATACAGTTGCATTAACTTTCATGGTTCTGACAAACGAGCAAGGTCTGGTGGTCTCGGACTGGAATCCCTGCCAGGATTGATCAGTTCCGAGCGTTGCTCACATGGTGGGCATCACTGTAAAGCCTACGTCGGCACCGACTGGGTACTTACTGTTCAGCCATTGTGGGAATGAGTAACCCCTCGAACAGCTCCATACGGGAAACTTGGAATATTGGGATTCTTCAACCTCATGATAGATGTGGAGAAATCCGGACGAGGAAAACCCTCTTTGCATATGTGTTCTCCCTTGTTTACAAATCTGTATCGCACCAAACTAGGCTCGCTCTGGTATGAATGGGCTTAGAACCGTTGCTAAAAAGTGGGTCACCTTTTTTTTTTTTTTTATAGAGAGCAGTCACGTTATGGCTTTATTACTCTGTGTCATACCGTCTAGATTTGGTGAGAGCTTATAATGTACAAAACAATCTCTTATGTCTTCAGCTTGACTTGGCACCTTTTTGGATCTTCTTTACAGGCTTTAGGACCGTACTCAGGTGCTCTTTGTTGCTTGAATATACAGTAAGAACTCTGTCAGCAGTTCGCGCATGACCGAGCATTAAGGACCAAGCCTAACTTACCGCCTTTTTTTTTTTACTTTGAATTCCAGAGGGGGAAATATTCAAGGTCCGAAACATGCTTGAAGAACCCATCATCAATGCTTTTCATTGATTTTGATTTTTAATAGTTTTTTTTTTATTCTAAAAAGTGAAGGTGAAAATATTAAGGTAATTGTTAAGTTATGAATAGAATTGTAAAGATAATACAATTTTAAAGTAAAAATAGAAAGAGTAAGTGCCACACTTGTGTCACTGAGTGGAGGAGGAGGGAACAAAAAATAGTTTTTTATTTAATTAAAAAAAAAAAAAAAAGAACCCATCATACCAATATTACTGATGATTAAGTCTGCGTCCCCAATCATTCCATTCATTCTCATAGACCAAGATTTTGAACTTATTATCTAATGTTTGCCCACAATTACCACATTACACCGATTCTTGCATCTTCAATATTTGGCTCTTGTCGAGGCAGATTCGGCTCTGATGTGTCCCTTCCTGGAAGGTGATTGGTCATCAATGCCGTTTGTGCAAGCTTTTATGTGTTTCTTATCAAGACCAAAGGGGCTATGCGAGGCTGAAAAAAGCCGAGATGGTTTTGTAACCTTTGGAAAACCCAGAAGAGTTTCGAAGGAGTCACGTATGTTTGAATAATGGAATATGGATCTATAGCGACTTGTGCTGTACAAATGAAAGAACAATGACTACAAATAAAAATGCTGTTACAAGAGCTGTACAAATAGAAAATGGAAAATCACAAAATGTTTGTCTCAAAATTTCATGGATTATTGTGAGAAGAACGACAAGGCCCTAAAGCCGCATAAGTAAATAAGCATTGCGAAGTCATATCATCTTCGCGATAAGAATTAACGCGAATTAGGTCGGAACAGCCTAAGCGTGACAATTCGAAAGTTTCAGTTTGCAATTCTTTCGAAATATGCTTATGCAAGTCTTGCAGTGTTTGCAGGTAAATCAGGACTAGTTTAATCCACCGTTTTACTCTTCTCTGACCACGAAACGTAAATTTGATTTAATTATGCCTATTTTGTAAAAGCTGAAAATTCAAATTTGTTTTATTATACGGAATACTACGCGGATATTTGTAAATGTGTAATATTAAACTTGTTTTTTCTTCTGCTCTTGCGCCGAAGTCGGTCAACGGCTGCCTATTCCCTGATGGGTCAAAATTGAAATTGAAATTTGCGGGTTTTGACCTGTGGGCGGAGCAACTCGTTGGCCTGACCTAGTTTGGGAGTTACTGAAGTGTATTCAGTCGCTTTTTGGAGTTCATCTTGTGAAATAGAAGTTATCTAGACGGAGTGTTTTTTGGATTAGGGATTAAACTAAATATCTTAGTAAGTTGAATGAGAATATTAAGATTATTTCAGTAAGTTAACTGCAAATTGCATTTAGTGTTTCTAAGCAACATTTGTAGTCGATTCTAGCATATATTGCCAAGTCTCCTGTTCAGGTCGTGGCCAAAAACTTAAATTTGCGGTAAAAGAAAATAGGACTACTTTAAAACTCAGCGATGTTGTCAGAAAAATTGCTGACGGCTTCAGCTCTTTTCAGCCTCACTCCAGTGCTCTTAAACTCAGAACAGAAACACAGTAAAGTCGCACTACGGGCTTTTCTGACCAGTGAGCTTCCCGGGGATAATAGCAGTTAGCCTCTTTCGTCTCGTAAAGAATCGACCATGGCAGGTGCAATCCTTTTAGGGGTTACATATTTCTTCAGCCCAGTCTGATCGTGTGGTCGTGCGTCATATAATCATCATGTGCACTGTCAGAATTGGCCATATTCCCGTTTGCGCTTCCAAGCGGATTAGTTTCTGTTAATCCCCCTATACCTCACCGTCAGCACTCGGATCAGACATGGTAAAATAGATCCACAGGTTAGTGAGTAGAAAACCTGTCATCTCTGTCCCAGGTAATGGAGGTTTTGCATACGTCTCAACAACAGAAAGTGAAAGTGACCCACTACCCTATGGATCCGACTTTTTACTATGTCTACGCAAGTGTTGATTATGAGGCAATGGGGGACTAACATAAACTAGTCCACTTTGAGCGCTGAACTGTAATATGGCCAATTGTTCCATAACAGATAACACAAGGATACACAGTATCAACAGATGACACTTCGGGTGTAATCTGTTATGATTTTGAAAACGTTCTGCACCATATGTTATGCACGAGAAACATTGCCAGGAAGACCCTAAAAAAACCGCCGAAGAATCATTTGCTGACTTCTCCGATGTTATGACGACAACAAAAAATCAGCAGATGCTTTCACTGCTGTTTTTCGGGTCTTCCTGGAAATGCTTGTTAATGCATAAGATTTAGTGCATAATTTTTTTGAAATCCCAACAAATTACATCCAAATTGTTGAAACTGCGCATCCTTGTATTTTTTGTTATTAAAGTTCTGTCAGTGTAGTTACTTTCGTTTTCTCTTTATTCACAAAATCCATTGTACTTGAGATCGCTTCGTCTTTTCGTAGGGACTGCATACTCATAGCTTACGACCATTCAACGTGTGCTTACCTACAAACGAACTTGGGAAAAACCACAAGTCCGTGGTTTTTCCACAAGTTCTTTTTTCCAACTTGAGCTACTTTGAGCCTGAAGCTCAACTTGCCAAGAATAGCCGGAATATAGCTCTAATAAAACTCAGCTAGCGTATCCGCTTTGCACTATTAAATATGGTTCGCAGTCAGCTTGGGCTGAAGGAATATTTGTGCTTACTTGTTCAAACCGTCTGTCAAATAATTATTTTGCACAGTTGCTTCGTGGAGCCGTCAGTGGCGCACTGGCTTAAACCATCCTTCAAATATTTGTCAGTAAGGGCTTGGCCTGTCATTCGTAAAAAAGGATTTAGTGAGGTAGAGACAAAGTCCGACCCGACCTTTTCACTTTTATTCAAATTCGAAAGTTTCTCTTTCCTACTGGGTACCGGTATTTTTTTTCCCCTTTCGGTTTTATTTAGAAAATTAAAATGAAAGCAAACCGGAAGAAAATGGGATTCGGGGCAGTAGAGTAAAATCTTTTACCCTTGCTCTAGTTTAATTAAAATCTATACTCGTAGCACGGGTTCGGTGACTATATGCGGGGTATACACCCAATTACACTGGAGTGGTAACACAGCCTCAGAAAAAAGTCTAAAGGATCTAGGGTGCAAAGACTTTTCATTTGCCCAGTGCTGATAAGATTGTCCAGTCACAACACATTCCACTCCATATTGGGTCACTTACTACATCCGAGCTGCAATTAACATCTCTCGTTGGTCTCCAGTGTTCATTTGGGCAGTGGGGACTGGTCCTATCAAGGCTTTAAAAGGGAAGAATACAAGTCAGTAGAATCATGTCTTTTATTCCATCTGCTCCGTATTAATCGAATTCTCAACTCACATTCGAGCACATACTGGGCTGATACACCAGTAGGTCAATTACCCCGCCGGTCGCTTTAATTTCTCTTGTTCATTCAGAAAATGATAACCCGGCCTAAATAATGCTCATTCACTGACTTAATAGGGAAGTTGCAAATCGACCCGACGGCGTCTGGCGTTTAGTTAGGGTTCAATGCCAGGTACTTCTCAGTTTCAACTCAGGGGTTTGTTGCCGAGCCGGCTAGGTAGCAATCTGTATCAGACTCGGGCTGGGCCAAGGGCATTGGTGTGTTTTACAAGCGCAGGTGTAGAAGTTTGCCGGGAAGGTCAACATATTCTTCCTGCCCCATAACTGGCTTCGAGGCATGTATGGAGAGTTAATAACCATAGGATGATTCACGCTGGAATTTTGGTTTCACTTTCATGGTGGAAAAGTTGGTGTGTCTTGAGCATATTGATAGGTGTTTTAAACAAGCATGGTGAAAGATGTTTTACACAATGTTATGAGCGAGTTGGACTTTCAAATAATTTAAATTACTTTTGTTTTAACATTTAATCCCGATTTTTGTGTAATTTGACGAGCGATTTGGACTTTCAAACAATTTAAATTATTTCTGTTTTAGCATTTAATCCTGATTTTGTTTGCCTGTGTTTCGAGCTGGGAGTCTCCGTGGTTAGCAGGGGCTAAAACTTAATATGATATGATATATTTTACCTAAAGCCTGAGGGCCATCGCACACAAAACAAATAAACAAAAACAAGCAATTCTCTTAATGAATCCTAACTGCAAAAACTCTTCTCTGTGCTTCCAACCTATCCGCAAGAACCTCCAAACTCCCCAGACAGAATATTTATATTAAGAATTAGCAAAAGAATGCTAACAAGTTTTACGGTTGCTTGCCCTTTCTATATCAGCGCCTTTCGTCATACAACGTAAAACCTTCTTCGGAAAATAACAAATAAACAACTCCCTAGTGTGCAACAAAAAAAAAAAAAAAAATATCAACAGTTGCAGCGGCTACTAATTGTACTAAACATCTTGACCAAGGCGAATATGGTCATTCTCTGTTGCGTCCGCAGTTTGTTTTACGAGCCTTACAAACCGGTTTAACCGCAGGCGAAATAACATTAAGCTGGACCCGATGTTCCTGGTACTCCTGGAATGGGATAATTTTCTGTTTCCCATTTTTAGATACATTCGCTTTGTCTTCTGCCCTTTCGACGGCAAAGCGCTAATTACATGCGAGATGCCGATAAACGTTAGCCTATCATGAGGACCAATCGTGCGAAGGATTAAAGGAATTTGCTCCGTCATATGCAGGAATGGTCGCTACCAGTGCTCGTTTTTCGTTAAAATTTAACTGAAAAGCCAACTTATTTTTTTATCATTTAACTGAACATACTGCTTTATTTGGATTGTGTTAAGGATTTGTTTTATTTTTCACTGTTTACTCTAGCATGGCGTTCAGAATATCTACTGCCGGCCTCACAAATCGAAATTCTACTATGACGCGGAAAATTTGAATCTTAATACAAACGCGGCTTTTCAGTAGCCAGTGATCAGCTCGCTAAACGTCACTGCGTGATTACTAGTGTTTCGTAAATTGTTTTCATGCATACATCATAGATAAAAGCTCATATAAGTGCGACAAATCCGACAGGGAAATTCCACTGTATAAAATCGATCATTCATGAATAGCGGAGAAACGAAGTCGCGCATTTTCGTCGGGTCTTTAAGACTCTTAGAGTGAATGAGTGATGTCACATCTCACCCCTTTTTCAGGTAAACTTTAAACGATTCTTAGACCGTCAGGTTCTCTTGTTTAGATATAGTAGGCACCCCATTCCCTAAATTGGTATATCCTTCGTCACTTACCAGTCTGAATATAATATATGTAATATCATTTACTGCCCAAAATAGCAAAGGTATGTTAACATGAGAATTTCAAGAAAAATAAGGGATACTTTGGCTGGGCCAGTTTTGTATATTTTGAACGTGTCGAAAAGTTCCGATACGAACGAAAATGCTGAATTAATTCAGCATTTTATGTAGCGTTTCGCTGTCGGACTTAAATTTTCGCTAGTTAATGCAGCATTAATTCATCATTAAATTCAGCAAGAATGCTAAATTTTATGCTGAATTTTCAAGAAGAAACTGGGGAGAACGGCGATTCTCTCAGTGTTTTCGGCGGCAAACATAACAAATTCAAAACGACAACTGACAATTGGGCAAACATTCCAAATTCTAAGACAACTGGCTATCATGGCCAACGAAGAAAGGAAAGGAATATCAGTATCTGATCCATTTTCTCAGCTTTATACAGCTAATTATTTTTTCTTCTTCTTCTTCCTGACTTAATTTTTGGTATTCTAGAAGTGTCAGAGAAGAAAAAAAGGTGACAGCTTTCGGACAAAAAAGAAAAGAAAATGCAGCATTTACAGCACCAAAAAGCTTTCGGACACGTTCTTTATAATGCCTGGAGGTAATCAAGTTTATTTCATTTCAGGGCCCCAGCTGCTCTAGTCGGGGCTGAGGAATACGACGGAATCGTCATTCCGTCTGTGGATACCGAATCCGACAAAGCGATTAGCTCCACTGTGTCAGAAGTTTCAGTATCGGATCCCTCAGTGTCCGAGCCGGATTCCGACATGGTTACGGATGCTGTATATGTCCGAAACTCGGTGAAAAGTTACGGTGTGGGAAAGAAGAGAAGCCATGTTCTCAAGTCCCTTGACATGACAGTGCGCAAAGGAACAATGTAAGTACAATTTTAGCGGGGGGGGGGGCGTGGGGCTGGATTCTGTTATTTGAGAAGTGCTCCTTCAGTACTGCTGTCCGTTATGGCACTTCAGTATAAAGGACACTTGAACAATGAAACCATACTTGAACACACCATGGAGAATGCATTTACAGACATGGCCACGGAGAGCATTCTTCTCCTGAGCGTGAAATTTTCAAAATAGGAATGTTCGTTTCTGGAGGTTTGCACATGCAGACTCCAAGACAAAAAGCGCAATTCATTCAATCTTGTACAGCGCTGGCCGGATCGTATGGGAATTTCTTCTGGATATATGTTTGGGCTTACCTGGTTAAAAAATCTTCCAGAGAAGGGTTGATTGGAGACATTTGTTCATTTCTAAAATTGTTCGGTACTGAAATAAGGACAGATGCAAAATGGAGCAAAAATCATAGCTTGGAAACAATATTTCGTATTTGTATTGAGTTTTCTGCAGGCAATGTTAACGAAAGTCATACAGATAGGGATGATACTTGGTACTCTTCATTCAGGTGTCCTTTAAGAGTACCAATGTTTTCTTCTCATTTGTCAGTTGGCAGAGGAGTGAGACAAGACAGTAATTTATCTCCTTATACTTTTAAGTGTTAGCCTACCAGAGTGTCTTCGATCAATTCGAATGTCCCTGATCTCGGCTCTTTGGAGATATTTCTTACCTAGTTAGGCTGTCGACATAGTTTTGCTGAGCAATGCCTCGTTAATAAGTAGGTCTAGCAAAGCACAGATTCCTAGGCAAGTGCCTGGCATCACCGTTTAAAACCATGCCTAGAGAGATATTTTTTTTAGATATTTTTTTACTTGACCAAAAAAACACAACTACATTGTACAAAAAAACTCAACAACCACATAAAAGACAAAAGTCCTGTGGGTGGCTGTATCTTCTAACCACCTTTTACCTTGAAATTATTCAATTATTCCTAGGCATAGAGCCAGGGTTGGTCACCAAAAGTAACTTCGTACACCCTGGAAAGTAACCCAAAAGTATCTCAAAGTCACCCAATGTAACCTAATGCAACCTAAAGTAACCCAATGCAATGTAACCCAAAGTATCCTGAAGTAACTCGTACACCCTGGTTCTTGGTGACCAACCGTGGTTTTCTAGTTCCCCAAAATCCCAGACTTTTACCTTCTTAATGAGTTTGGCCTCACATTTTTGTCAAACTGCAGACACCAACTGGAAGACCCCACTCATTGTCACATACTTCCCCCTCCACCATTCCTGACCGTATAAGGCCACAGAGAAAGGCAGCGCAACCAGTTTCTAAGATCCTACCCATACGGGCAATTCATGCCGCGGTTTTGTCCCCCCCCCCCCCCTTTGTGAGTTTTTTCAACGCGAAATTTTAAGTAAAATCCTTTTCGTTTTTTTGTGTTGATTTTTGAAGTTTAGCGTTTTAATTTCTTGCTATTTTTGTTTTTCTGTAATTCTTGAAAATTTGACTGTGTTAAAGCAGAATTTTATATAATTATGTTTGAAGAAAGAACAAATATTCTTTTTTGTTTGTTAACACCGTAAGGAATGTTTTTAAAGAATAAATACTGATTGATTGACAGCCCAAAGCTGATTGTGAATCGTATTTGATGGCTGTAAACAGATAAGTCAGCAGCTGGAAGAAAGGTTCGTTTCCTCTAGCTCCAGACAAATTCTCTATATGACTAAGTCCAAAACACGCCAATGACCATCGGGAAGAACGAGAAAAATTGCCCGAACGATGACTCAAATACTGTTTCAACCACTTTAAGTGGCGTTCATTGGGAACAGCTTTGGTGACGCTTCCGGTTCTTCCACTATGTACACGGTGATTCTGCATCGGCACGTAGAGTTAGTCATCAAGAGTGCAAGAACCGTTGTTAAGAAGGGCTGAATTAATCGCTAGAAAAACAATCTTACACAGCAAAAATAATTTCCCCAACAAATAACCCCTCAGCTTCAAGCTGATCCGATCCCAAACTTTTAGACCTCGAAATATTTCGAATTTATTTTAGTTCAGTGGGAAGGAAATTGCATGAAAACATAGAAAGACCAGGCGCAAGTTTAAACGTCCTCTAGTGTAGTGTAGATTCAATGAATGTAAGGAACGAGCGGATGCTACAACTTCCTTCACGGCGGGTGCATTTAATCAATATCCTAATGTATGTAATTAGCCAGTGTAATCCGTGGTTATTTTTAGTAGATTACAAGTCCGTAAATCAAAATCACATCCTCGAGTTCATTGACTGCAGTAGTGAAACGATGAGTACTGAAGGTTAGGACTCTGATCGGATCGTCGGTACAAGCAACTTGCAGGGCAATTATGCACACCTACTAAAATATAGGCAGAAGGTTGAGCCTAGTGAACTATATATGGACTGATGACCGGACTTGGCGATAGTGTCGGCACTATAGTCGAAGGAATGTCTTGATAGGAGAGCGGCTAGGCGTGAGAATTGAGGCTTAGCCTAGATTTAGTACAATACATAAAGAGCGGTGGGGTTTGGTTATTTCCGCAGTATAGCTGTAGCATGTGCATGCCAAGCTAAATTATCGTGCAAGTTCCCAGGTACGATTGTTGGAATCAATATCGTAGCACTGAGCCGTGCTCAGTTTATATTACGACAGTTAATTTTTCTCCCTGGTGCCGTTTTGTTTGGTCTTCGGACTGTCACCTTGTTTCTTTGTTAACGAGACGAATGACAGTACTTCTTGGTCGTTAAAAGTCAACTTTGTGTCGACAGCATAGACGACCTGGATGAATCGAACGCTCCCAGTTAACCCAGCACTGCAAATCAAACTTCGAAATGACGATTTCAGTTGAGTCATGGCATGAATATTCTTGGCATTATTTATAGCATTTATAACAAGGAAGCTCACCAAGTGTTAAACTTTGTCAAATTATTTAAGCCCCATTCACAACGGGTTTTTAGCTAATACTCTGTACCAGCTAGTTCTGAAAATCGCTCCCGAGAGCTTTGCCAGGTTTCTGCCGTTCGCAACCGACACTGGTGCCAGTTTCGGGTACCAGCTAATCCCGCACCCAAGTTGAAATCAGTTTAACTTTTCAGGGTACTAGCCAATCACATTACTTAGGGAATTCTCAGGTATGTTCCGATTGGCTAACGCTGAACACGATATTCCCCAAAATAATCTGATTGGCTAGTACCCTCGAAAGTTGAACTGATTTCAACTTGGGTGCGAGACTAGCTGGTATCCGAAACTAGCACCAAGATCAATTGCGAACGGCAGAAACCCAGCTAATTCTCGGTCTCAGAGCGATTTCCGGAACTGGCTGGTATCGAGTATTAGCTAAAACCCGTTGTGGATGGGCCTTAATAATCGGTACCAGCTAGTTTTGAAAATCGCTCCCGAGACCGAAGCTGTGTCAGGTTTCTGCCGGTCGCAATGGATGCAGGTGCCAGTTTCGGGTACCAGCTAGTCTCGGACCAAAGTTGAAATCAGTTCATCTTTTAGGGTACTAGCCAATCAGCTTATTTTGGAAAATTTTGAGGAATATTTTAAATGGCTAGTTTCGAGCAAAGCCAATAGATAAAATCACATCCGCTCCTTGCTGTCTTGAAAACCGAAAGTGAATTTAGGTCATTGTTCTTCGGTCTGACGGGGTTCAGCATTAGCCAATTGGAATATTCCTCACTATTCCCCTAGGCAATCTGATTGGCTGGTATCCTCGAAAGTTGAACTGATTTCAACTTGGGTCCGAGACTAGCTGGTACCCCAAAACAGATACCAATATCAATTGCGAACGGCAGAAACCCAGCTAATTCTCGGTCTCAGAGCGATTTCCGGAACTGTCTGGTACCGAGTGTTAGCCAAAACCCGTTGTGAACGGGCCTTACAGTAGCTCGTATCTAGATACGAACTACGATGAAATTGACCTGTGGAGTTCAGCAAGTCTGGACTAAATAGCTACTCTATATGATTAAGTCCAAACATGCCAGTGATCCTCGAGAAGAACGAGAAGATGTAGCACTGACGACTCAAATTCAACAACTCAATCCTGTGTTAACGAATCACGTCAATGTTTGGGAGCTGCTGTGATACCACTTCCGGCTCTTCCACTAGGTACAGGGCGATTTTGCACCGGCAAGAAGAGTTAGTCATCAAGAGTAAAGCTTTTAGTCGTCAGCATGTTGATGGGCGCCTGTGTGAGACTGATTATAGTTGCTAAATTCAGTAAGTTCCTTCATAACCGATTTATCTTCTTTCAGTTATGGCTTGCTCGGTGCTAGCGGTTGTGGTAAAACCACCCTGCTTAGTTGCATTGTTGGACGTCGCCGATTGGACAGTGGTGACATCATGGTGTTCGGTGGCGAACCCGGAACAAAAGAAAGTGGCATCCCAGGCCGTCGCGTTGGATACATGCCACAAGTAAGGAAAACTCCACTCTTTTTAATCTCCTATGCCTCTTGGCCACCTTGGAACGACCTATTTTTGATATGGCGGTCCCAGAAATTTTTGCCAATTCCCCCCCCCCCCCCCCCCCCCCCCCCTTCATCCACCTTGTGAAAATTCCTACGGAAGCTTGAATCCCCCGTTGTTCTTCGTCCCCTTTCACTTTCTGACCTATTTGGAGAGGTATTTGTCTTACTAAAAAATATCAAGATTTGTGTGAACAAAAATAGTGACAATGGTTTACCCACAGGGTATTTTCAGTTAGGATTTCGCGAAACAGCCCAAGATCCTTTGTGCTGGGTATACAATTTGTAAGCGTTATTCCTTATTTGGTAGTTACAGCCAGAGAACGAATGAGGATGGGTTCCTGGAGACTCATCTTACCCCCCCCCCCCCCCCTCCCCTCCCTAAAAAAGAAATGAACACAACAAAAACAGCTTCTGAATACCATTTCGAATAGTCACTTGAAGCAAAGCTGTACGATTTTCATTTTCCGGACTGTCCCTTGTGATATGATAAATTTCAATGAGTGACGAAATCAGTGAATGTTAATGTATTGACAAGAGCAGTGCTAGTTTCCATATGTCATGAAACATATATGGGGAATAGATTGCATTTGAATATTTGGCAAGCCAAATAGGTATAAAAAGAACCTAATACATTATTACGTCACAATTGTAAACACTGCTCAAACACCTTTCTCTGTATAGACTAGCCACTCTGATAACCTCCTCTGGTTTCGTGCACTCCTAAATGGTGCACTCCCCCTTAAAAATATAAGAGACACTTCTGGTCGGAAGGACGGCCTACTGACCTTTTTTGTTTCTTAACGCCCCATGGACGTAGCCATGTGATTTACCAACGGGAGCAGTCACCCCCACGCGCTCAAAGCTCTCGCAGTGAATGTGCTTCCTCTGTACCCCCTGCTGGGAACGAAGAACCGTTTGGCTAATTCATTCAAACCCTGATGCCAGCAGCCTGAGATCTCTATCACTATTTATTATCTGATGAGATCTCCTTTCACCCGTACAAACTTGACCCATAGCTTTTTGCCTGTCTTCATTCCTGAATCTAAACAGCGGGCGGCAGGCTTACAAAAAGTGCGCCTGCTCCGGCTGTGCTAGATTCTTAATTCACAGGTGTGGAAGGGTGAAGCATCGCCCTTTTTTAGTCACTTGCCGCGTAAACATGACGATGCTGGATTACCCTGATGATGGAATTTAGACGCGTGGGTTTTCATTAGATCAAACACACGTCTGGGTGGTTTGTCTTCTCGCCTTGATTGTTGCTAAGCGAGAAATTGCGGAAGTAGGTAGCAATATGGCTCCCGGGGTCGGGTCAAGTGCTGCTGAGTTGCTTTGCCGAAAATTTCAGAGGAAACCGTCGGTTGGGGTTGGGATTACATGCTAGAATTCTATGAAAATGTACGTAGTCAAGGCATTCCCGTTACGTGGTTGCGGCAAATTATGTCCTGATGAAAATACACCTCGACTGCAGTTTTTGGTAGATTCTGGTTAAAAATGCGTATTTCCCAGGTTTGATGGACTAAGTAACTATTTTTCTACGGAAGTTATAGAAAAACCAACCAGGTAGCCAACGGTAAAGGCAAACCGACCACACTGTCTGAAGTCTCATAACAGATAAAACAAGGATGCGCGATTTCAACAGATAATGCATAACAGATAACACTTCGGATGTTACCTATTGTGTTTGAAAACATTATGCATAGCAAGCTTTGTTAGCAAGAGCAAAAAAGGATCTACTGACCTATTCCTTACCGTCACGATGTCCGAAAACTCAGCAGATACTTTTTGGCGGTGTTTTTGTTCTTCCTGATGGTAAAGCTATGCATTCTTCTCAACTTCTGAAATCCCTTGCTATGCTCTGGAGATTTGGAATACCAACGAAACTCATGAGACCTTATGTTGCACTATGTACGCCCTGCAACGGAATGCTCGATGTCCTGTTTGGCATCCAGGCCTTACCAAAAGTCAGACGGAGAAACTAGAGGGGTGACGGAAGCGGGCTTGCAAGATTATACTTGGGCAAGATTGTTCCACATGTGAAGATAGCCTCACAAAACTTAGTCTTCCCACTTTGGCGTGCCGTAAACACAAGCTCACCATGGATTTTGGACTGAAATGTCTATCTATAATCACAGTTCCATTCTACCTGATTACCTATCGCCCAACCCCGATCGGCCCTATCACTAGACTAAAAACTGAAAACAAAAATCGGCTTCAAATTGGATTTATTTCAAGTTAAAAGGTGGTTAGAAGATACAGCCACCCACAGGACTTTCGTCTTTTATGTGGTTGTTGAGTTTTTTTGTACAATGTAGTTATGTTTTCTTGGTGAAGGAAATATCTGAATCTGAAATCTGAAATTACCCCGCCCTAGTAAATTCGTCTGACCGATATTTATCATCATTCCTACCTTACTTTATTTATCATTTTAACTCTTGATACTTTATTATATTATTTCCCATTTTAATTCTTGTTGTGTGACATGTATTATACTATGTAGGCCTATTCATTATTATCATATACTGTATATATTGTACGTCACTGCTTTGACATGTGTTACGTCATGACGATCCTCTGCTAGCCATATTATGTTGTGCTATTGGGGAAACAAAGAATATATTTATTTATTATTTATTTATTTTGAAACACAACAAATAACATCCGAACTGTTATCTGTTACGCATTATCTGTTGGAACGAAACCGCGCGTCTTCGTGTTATCTGTTATAAAACTTATGACAGTGCACAAACGTTTCATTCGAGAAAAGTTCTGGACAATGTCCAAGAAAAGTATTTGCTATAATTCACATTCTAATCTGCATCAACCCGCTGTTGTTTTTTTTCATTCGTCGGTTTTCCCCGATTGCTGCGTGCCAATCCTAGTTTAGGCAGACACGTCTTCATCCACATCTCTCATTCTAGGAGCTGGCACTGTATGGCGAGTTTACAATCAGCGAAACCTTGGAATATTTTGGCAGGATCTACAAGTTGCCCAACGACTTCGTTAAAGTTCAGAAGAATTTTTTGTCAAAGCTTCTCGATCTCCCTGACGGGAGCCGCTACGTCAAAACCCTTAGGTAACGATTTTTTTGTGTTGAAAATAATGCAGGCGTTGATTGGGTTTGTGTTCACGTTTGAAGGCAGTAGCAGAAAAAGACAAGATAGCAACAAGCAATCAGAAAGCACAGTCAAACTAATGCCACGGAAGGCGTCATGGGGGTCTTGCGATGCCTAGGTTGGTAAAAGACAATACAGGGTCTGATTGGGTTTTCAAAGTAATAGTGGAGGAGTACTGGAAGCCAGACCCGTCAATAAGCAACTGCTATAGTTGGGAAGACACTGTGAAACGGAAATATGTAAGATTTGACACGTGTTCGGGTCCTTCATTTAGTACAATAGGAACACTAGAAAGGCGAGGCTACACAAACTCGTGACAGGCTATGAACCGAAATGAGTCAGTAAGAGTTCTAATCTCCGGATACTCCATCTCCTGCTCAAATAATTGTTCACCCTCACGTAACTTTCAGGCCCAACTCTCATGTCTGTTTCAGATCCCAGTGTAAGCTGAGAAAAGCTAAAAAAAACACTTGGGATGTCAATGGCAGGTCCGTATCCAGGAATTTATTTCGGGGGGGGGGGGGCTTTTCCGGGTTTTTTTGCCTGCGGGTCAGACAAAAAAGTACCAAAAATACATAGATCAGAGGGGCCTATAAAAATTATTATTTTTGTATGTTTCGGGGGGGGCGACCCCCTCCCCCTGGATACGGCCCTGGTCAGTGGTATGTTAACGTAGTGTAGTAGTTTCAGCCTAGTACATTATATACTTCTAGTTTATTACATTCTCATCTTTTATCAAAGTAGGCAAGGGAGGGAGGAGCCACGATTTTAACAACAGAATTGTTGCAAAAATTGTAAAATGTGTACCTTTGATAGCAATTTCTTGAAAGGAATTCATTCTTGAAAGGCAATGCAAGGCATACATGAATGAGTGCTAGGAATCGTCATGCAGTTGATTTCTTTCGACTAATAAACGTCCGTCAAGGGCTATGCAACTTAAAAGCAAATGAGCAAGAAACAAATAATAGGCACTAAACAGGAACTTCGTCCTGTAAATATCTCCCTTTTCAAGCTTCTAGGAGACGATTAAGCTGTAGGCTACTATTCAGAAGGAAAAAATAGCAAATTATTTGAAATGAGTTTTCGTGCAATTTTCGAAACTACGAAAAACTGCAGCTAAACAGAAGTGCAATCTTGCAGTGACGAAACGAAATCAAATGAGTCATTGCACGATTGCGAACACTGGCATTTCCCCAGATATAACTGTCCAGAGCTTCGATCCGTCATAGTGATCTTGCGATAAAGTTTTATTGAAGTTCGACAAAGCAGTGTTCGCGGAATAATCACGAATCAACCTATATCTGTGATTCTGTAAGTTCATTCACGACCGTGTGACCCTGGGTTTTCCAAGGTCCGTTTCCACATGTCAATAATTGTGGTGTCCTCGCTAGAAGGATGTATATCATTGTCCACCCTTTTCTTTGAGATGAGAGCTGATAAATGTTGAAAAATCATCTTAGCAACATATTATATTTTTATCTTTTATTTTAGTGGTGGACAACAGCGACGTGTCAGCTTCGCCGTCGCCTTGTTTCACGAACCCGAGCTGTTGATTTTGGACGAACCGACAGTTGGTGTTGACCCACTGCTCAGGCAGAGGTATGTTCTCTCACTTGTCTCCGATCCAAGTTCACGAAAGTTCACGTTTTTCGGTCGCTACCGGAAACGTACGTTCTTCTTGTCCAGAACACATCGAGTCAAATTTGATGACTGAAAGTCGCCTGTTCCGTCAACCCTGCTTCACCCCAGATTAGTGTTGGGCGATATTCGAGATCGATATATCGTACTAAATACTATGATTATTGCAAATAATCCAACATAAGTTAACTTACTCCAATTTATATATCATAAATTGGAGCGATAATTTTTTCATAAAATTCATGTAGTTTTTCGTAATTCAGTTGTTATAAATAAAAAATAAGTTTTGAGATGGTGCAAGATACTATTTTCCGATGATTTTGTTCTTCAAATTTTGGGGGAAACGAGAAATATGATTTAGCGGAACGTGGTACCGAAATATCGATATCGATATATCGAATGTCGAAAGTAAAAGTATCGATATATCGAAAAATCCAAATATCACCCAACACTACCCCATAGTGAATGCGATTTAGCCTTCATGGCGCTAAATAGGTCATTCAGCTGATGCATATTCTAGTGATCTTCAGGCTTGGACTAGAAACGAACTTGCAATACGCTAAAGTACATGAAAATTCTAGCCACTATAAATTTCATATACTGGGGAGTTACTTCGTGGGAACTACTGGAGGCGAAAGCTAGCGCTAGGGTTTTATTTTGGACGCGGCTGCTGCGTTTGCTGATCGGTTGGGTCGTTGACATCTATTTACTAATGAGTAACTCCCCAGATTCAGATTCAGATTATTTATTAACACAAAAAAATAATGTACTTCCTGGAACAAACTGCATGTCCGCCTAAAAAAAAGGCCATGCGGCCTATGAGAACAACATAAAGATAAGGAGGTCATTCAGTAATATTCCTTTTTATAACATACATAAACAAGAAACGTTATTGTTAAAATACATTTACAAATACCAACTCTCAACTACTATCACTTGAAAAACGACTCTTTTAGTTTTTTTTTTTTAAACAGAATGTGCTATATAGCTAGAATATTCATTTACCTTATCGCAAGTTTGCTTTTCTAGCGTGAGCCTGAAGAGGGGGGCAGGGCTGATTTTTCAGTTTAGCGCTTTCCAGTACCGAAAGCTAAGGTACGTGCTAACACAGTCCACAGATTTCCCGTGGGAAATTCTTATGACTTCCAAAGCACGCATGTGAAAAGTGCGAAATACCGAAGAAGGAGGAAAATCGCATCCGACCGGGAAAATCGAACTGTGTTTGCATGTTAGTTTAAAGGACCTGTCTATACTACTAACGCAACCTACTTCCATAATCACTTTATATATTTCTAAACCCAGAGACCCCAATTTCGTACGGTACAATCTAAGCCCTCTAATAAAATCTCGCTGATTTTCTCACTTGCCGTGTTTTGCTACCTTCGATGTGTATCACGCTGTCGACGGTTGTCTGCGAGAAGTTTTTCCATCAGAAAAACCGGTTATGTAATTTGTTTCCCTGGTTTCGCTACGAGTAAACGGGTCTCGGAAAAGGCTTGACGCAGCCAAAACCGTGCGTTCTTCGTTGCAAGCATAGCATAGTTTCAAAGTATTCAAATATTTTAAAATACTGTAAGTTGAAGAGTAAATAGTGCGAGTGGTTCTTTAATGCCGAAACCGACCCAGAATTTACTGGTAGCCTATTGGATATCGGTGTCAGAACTGTTTCTCATTTATGGTGGGTTTACACACTGCGTAAAATCCGAGCGTATTTTGAAATCCGAGCGTATTTTGAAATCCGAGCGTATTTTGAAATCTGAGCGTATTTTATGCACGTTTTGAGCTTGAAAAGATTTGTAGCAATACGGACGTATTTATATACAAAACGGACCGTTTTCTCAAATACGTCCGTATTGCTAGAAATGTTTTCAAGCTCAAAACGTGCGTAAAATACGCTCGGATTTTACGCAGTGTGTAAATGGACCATTATGTGCGGAGATTTGAATTTTCCGCGCCGGTAGTATTGCTAGAAATGTTTTCAAGCTCAAAACGTGCGTAAAATACGCTCAGATTTCAAAATACGCTCGGATTTTACGCAGTGTGTAAATGGACCATTATGTGCGGAGATTTGAATTTTCCGCGCCGGTAGTAGCCGGTCGAAAAACGGGAAACGACGTCAGAGATTTACGTCTTTGTGGCCACGAAGGCGGGAATCCCACCTCATAAAAAGTACAGTTAACAGAAACGCTACGTTGTCATTTCTCAGAGCGTCACTAATTCCAAGTCTTTGACGAAATTGCTTATCTTGTAAATAAGCCGCCACCAGCTCAGCTTTCTTTGGTACGATTTGAAAAGAAGCAATTTTGCATGGTCGTTACTTATTTGGACAGGTGTAATTGTTTGGAATTGGACATGTCTTTTCTGTTTTACCCCATATACCAGAAAAAATAAATTTCGTCCTACTCTGTTGAAGTTGGCCCAGTTGGGTAACTTTTTTAAAAGTTCTGAATTTCCTGTTGATTGTTCGGTTTGTTTTACAGTAAACAGGTCAGGTTTCTATTCATGATGACGATGATGAAATTTTATCTACGCACTTAAGAAGAGGAAATTAGCGCAGTATAGACAAAGAACAGAAAAAAATACACTGAGCTTTCAATAATGTAGTAAATGTCCAAGATCAAAATAAACATTAAGAAAAAGATTTTTGTTCCCGATAATGATGATTAGTCGTGTTTAATATAAACAGTTCTTATGTCATTTCGTTGATTCATTACTCTGCAAGAAGGATGCAGTTGGAGGAAATACAATCAGTACGACAGCTCGTTTTATCAGATCTGCTGTCTAAATCTGGTAATCGAACGCGAACAGGAAATGATGTTTTTAATGGAGAGCATAAATTACAATGTGATGTTTTAACCCTCATTTTCTGTGGTGGCACAGTGACGGTAATTACCAACGGTAGAGCAGGAATTTGCATATAAAATTCAAACGCGAATACCCTAGGCGTCATTTTATGCCCATTGTAGTCTCTAACTTTCGATGCTTCTTTCTAGACAATGCTTTGATGCTTGGCTATAATACGACCACCGCAGAGATGATAAGCTCAGTATCTTCTGTAATTTGTTTTTGCGGGGGGGGGGGGGGGGGTCATGTCTGTCTGAAAACCAGACGTATTTAAGCGGTATCCACCTAAAGGTGCGAACACACGATCAGGATATCCTGGCCGGATTTTCATCACTTTTATCATCAAGTAGAAATAATTTCAACTTTTCTATCTGGAAGTGATGATGGTGACAAAAATCCGGGCAGGAATTCCAGCCCGGGAGGATCCGACCCTGATCGTGTGTTCAGGGCATGAGAAAAGAACAAAACTTGTTAAAGGGAATCACAGTCTTTATGAAACGTAAGCCTACCAACACTGCTGTGAAGCTATAACTATCATAATGTCTCACTTCTTGGAGATTCATCTGTCAAAAATAGGATATTCAACTTTCTTCTAATGATAATAACGACATTTTTTCCCTCGTAACTGTTGTATGTAAATGAAGAAATAATAGAATGACACACTTTATTCATCGATTTATTATGTCTTTAGTATCTGGGATCACCTGGTGACAATCGTCAGAGAACAACATAAGACTGTCATCATCACCACACATTACATCGAAGAAGCAAGACAAGCTAGTACGGTAAGTAAGGGTAATCCAGGGTGGCAACACAGTTTAAGCGCTGAAAATTTACGTTTGGATTACTTTTTTCCTGCTTCTTGTAACATTTACAAACATGAAGATATGTTATGCTGTCTGAAGTCCGTATCAAAACCTAGACGTATTAAATTGATCTACTCCAATCTTTAGCTTCTGCTTGATGCAAACCTACCTTTTCTTGTGGGTCACCATCAATGTTGCCACTGGTAAATAGATAGATGGATAGAATGTCTATTCTAAATATGGACTTTCGTGGTTATAAACCAAATTTACAATTATTGTCGAAAAACAGAAGAAATTACAATGCACGTGTCATATGTCAGTATACTTAAAAATCTGCCACGCTTCATTAAAAATATTCACGAACTCTCGAATAAAACTTTTTGCATATCTAGCGTGTTTTGTAGGTACAGGACAGAGCTTGGTACCCAGAATTCTGCGGTTTCTCACAGATTTTCGCCTCTTGTACAAAGCAAGCGAAATTCTGCGACCGGTTCACTACCAGTAATTACACAAATTAAGCCAAAAAAAGTGAGGTTTATAATTTTGAAGATGATTAATTAGTAAAAATAACTCAGTTTCGCAGGCGCCAGTGTAGCCGCGTCCGTTTTCGTCGTTCGCCGTTGTTGGTACGAAGAACGTCGTTCAAATATGTTTCATATTAGTGTTTTCTTTGGCACGTTCTATAAACGTCGTTTCAGGAAAGAAGTTGATACGAAAACGTTAATAGTCGAACTAACTTAATATTTGCAACAGCAGCTATAATAAAGTACAAAAATGGAATTTAGCATAACAGGCCCACTCTTTTTAAACTTGGTTTACAAGTTTAATTTGTTTTGTGGAGGCTTTTTAAAATTTGAGACGAATTACTGAACGGAGATGTTGACACTGACTTTCCGGCTCAGTTCGTCGTTTGAGGAGAGACGAATGAAACGGCGGTTCAACATTCAAACAAACAAAGAACACTCCTTGGACGTGTCCGAAAGCACCGAAACGAACGAAAATACTGAATTAATTCAGCATTTTATGCAGCATTTCGCTTTCGGACTTAAATTTTCGTTGAATTAACGCAGCATTAATTCAGCATAAAATTCATCGACAAATTCAGCAAGAATGCTAAATTTTCATGAAGAAGCTGAGGAGTATGGCGATTCTCTCAGTGTTTCCGGCGGCAAACGCAACTAATTCAAAAAGACAATTGACAATTCGGCAAATATACCAAATTTAAGACAACGGACGATCATGGCCAACGAAGAAAGGAAAGATAAGAAGGTTGGATATCAGTAGCTCATCCATTTTGTCAGCTTTTTAAAGCTAATTCTTTTTTCTTCTTCTTCTTCCTGACTTAAATTTTGGTATTCTAGAAGTGTCAGAGAAGAAAGAAAGGTAACAGCTTTCGGACAAAAAAAGAAAAGAAAAATGCAGCATTTACAGCACCAAAAGGCTTTCGGACACGTTCCTTATTCTCGGCAGTTCAACGCCGTTCACGGACGGCTTTGTAAAGAAAACGCTTGTAGTCAGCTTGTAGTAGAACCAACTGTTGGAACGACGAACCGAACGACGAAAACGAATGCGGCTAATGTCAGAGGTTTTTGCGGCCGAATTTCACAGGCTCCGTCAGAGAAAAGTGGCAACACAGTCACCATCAATATCAGCCGAAATTTCAGACATGAAACTCCTCTCCTACATAGCTAAATTTGTTAGCAAGAATATAATTAAAAATAAAAGAGGCACTCAAAATATTTGTAAAAATGAACCTATTACACGCTGATATGTTTGAAACTCTTAGATTATGAATTGCCAGTTATTCACTGCTGATTCATTATGTGCAAGGAAGGAAGTTAAGAATCCCGACGTCGCCAACTGTAGGACTATATACAGGGACAGAGTAAAGGGGTCGACACTTGTAAGTAGTAACCTGAAGGAAGTGAACGTATGTAAAGTTGTATCAGTGCCTATGGTAGCCTATTTCTTGTAAGGAAAAGGTTTGCACATTACGGAATCCAAAGAGGACGTGGTTTTAAGCAGCAAATTTTGAGGTACTCGTTAAAAGGTCACCGTTATAATGTGACATCCTGCTGGGAACTCGAAGACGGGCTTAGCTTGAACAATCAAACGATTATCATCTTTCTTTTTTTGGAGTGAGTTGACTGAACGGCTCAGCTCCTAATTAACATACGAAGTTTTTTAAAATGCTTTTTGAATTAGAGCCAAAGTTCCGCTATACTGGAACGACAAATGGGAGACCGGTTGATAATACATTCACTTCTCGGATTAGCTTACCCCTAGTTGACCATACATTCACTTTTTGGATTAGTGTCCAACTCCGGAGCCTGAAAAGAGTCCGGTCATAATTGGTTCGAGAAATGTTTTTTAAGATCAGTAGGCTATGTGACAGACTTTTCTCGCAAGCAATATTTTCAAGTAGATTCACTGAAAATTACTGCTTACTGGTGCATTTCTGTGTCCACCCACTTGGCAAATGTGTATTCTAAACTCATTAATAAGTAATTGGTTTTACCGGATTCTTTATTCTGAGCAGATTTTTGAATGCACCGCATTTGAACCTTTATCTGTGCCAGTTCTTAGTCTAGTTAAACCAGAACCGAGTAAAAATGCTGATTAACATTTGTATAAGCATTATGTGTCACGGGATGAATCAGATGGTCACTCAGATAATGTCAGAGTTGAACCAGACCACTCACGTTGTTTCCTTCTCGAAAGTAGGCTATCTTTTTCTGATCGAAGGGTCTACAACCTGACCTGATATATAGGGTTCAGTAAAACTTGACAGTGATTTTGCTACACTAGATATGTTGATAGCCTTTCGATATCTTATATCAGAAAAGTGTTTCAACTTCTATAGATATTGACAGAGTTCCTGCAATGATGGGTGCCTCGCTTACTTCGGGCCCCATACCCCAAAGAAAAAAAAAATATTTTGAAATAACTGGTTAGTTATAACAAAGAAAATATTCTGTTGTGATAAAGAAAATGCTTAGTCATTAAACATCCCGACACGGTATGCCCACCACCTGTCTTATCCCTGCAGCGTGAGGTTTGCAGTTCAAATAGATGAAAAATGGATGCTTATTGGCCTTAGGAAATTCGCGTTTAAGTGATTTTAATTTTTGAATTAACTCATGCCTACTGGCAGTTGGAGTTCCGCATATTCGAATGTGTTTTGCATACTGTCAGGTTTCCGAAGCCTGTTACTGAATAACTGTCCTTCGACTGATGCTAGGGTCATTTACCACATCGTCGGAGTACCGTCTGAACCTAACCTTGGGAGACTGCCATACTCAAATCCAGATACGGCTCTATTTGGAAGAATGCTACAGGTTGCCAAGACTTCGCACTTAGTCCTCGCATTCTTACTAGCTGGTAGGACCTCAGGTCTTGCATATCTGCCTAATATTTGAAAGTACATCGTAGAACAAGATGAATCCTAAACCAAAGACAATAATAGTGGGAAAGACCGGTGACTTCGCTAAAATCGGGTCTCTGAAAATCGATTGGAACGTGGCCTAGCGTTTGGACTTATTCCAATTTCCAGCGGTAGATGATTAATATAATCAAAGCAAGAGGGCGCGAGTAAGCAATGTCTGTCAACATTAACTGATTCGAAATCGTGAATTCAACATTTTTGTCCGTAAAAAGCGATTTCTTCTTTTCCTACTTGTTTTTTATTCCAATTAAAGAGGAAATCTGAATGGAGAGAGAATGCTCATCATTAACTAAACGTGCTTTGATGATGATTCTGAGGAAAGCGATGGAAGAAATTGTCAACAGAGCGATTCTTTAACGAAAGAACATCCGCTAAACGGCGCTGATTGTTGTGACTCGTGGAGCTTACGGGAGTTTCCGGTCTTTCCCACTTTTACTGTCTTTGTCCTAAACAACAAAGACTAGCCGATGTCTAAAAAATGAACCTGAGTTATGTTCAGAATCTATATGATGAGCTCAGCTATGTGTACTCAGGCCCTTGTATATTGCAATGTCTGTATGAGTCACCTTAAAATCATGTGCATGTCTAGATTCCGATGGAAACACGGAGGTTGCAGTAAATCAACCAGTAGTTAAACTGAAGATAATTGTAAATGAGTGAAGTAGCTAATTGTGAGAAGAGCAGCAAGGGCATGAGTTTTGAAAGAAAAACGACGACTAGTTTTGGCTGCTTCTTAGTAGGAAGTGCTTACTTTACTGGGTTTTTCCACCAGCTGGTGCCGAGTGCACATAAAAGTGCAAGACACTTTGTGTTAGCTTTGACGCGACTTTTACATTAATTGCGAGTTTTCAGATACCATGGTATCTGATACCATGGTGACTGATATTACATGCCTCTTTCTCACCAATTTGACAAAATCCTAGGCTCTTGTGTTGGTGAAGATGAAAGTGAAATGGCTTTTTTAGATACTATGGTAAGTTACCCCCGTAAATGGCCAGATACCACGGTAACCCCGATGAAAAGTTTGTTGCCTGCGTAGTAGTATGGTAGTAGTACGAAAACGTTGCATGTATTACTATGTAATAGCAAAGAATAATATTACTTGATGTACCTCAGACTGGTCCAGTCTTATGTAGTAGTATCCAGTAGCATCCTGTCTTGCCATAGTAGCATCCAGTCTTGCTAATAGTAGCATATAGTAGTATACAGTAACACGGTAGCCTTGAAGTAGCAGCATGTAGTAGCATCGTTAGTACTGCATGCAACTTTTTCGTACTACTTCGTAGTACTATTTTGAGATAAATTTGTCATCGGGACTGCAAAAGCGAATTTAGACCGTGGTATCAAATACCATGGTATCTGCAAACATGCAAATATTGATGAAAATATGCTGCTGAGCGGTCGATCTACCTCATCCTTGACTGTCTTAAATTTTAACCGAAAATGGCTGGATAGGGCGATCTAGTTACCCGTCACTTATTCACTTAAATTAGATTGAAGACCCGCTGAAAATGCGTTACTTCGTTAGTCGGCTATTCACGAATATTCGGTTTTCAAATAGTCGAATTTCCGTGTGATTTGTGGTGCCTCTATGCGCTTGTATTTTTGTTGTATGCCTTACGAGAAAGATTTATGCTTTTTTTTTGTTCAACACTAAGCAATTTTCACCAATCTCACCACTGCCAACTGAAAAGCTGCATTTGTGTTGAGATTAAAATTTCCCGCGTCATAGTAGAACTTATTCTGTGGGGATGGCCGCAGATATTTTGAACGTCATAACTAGAGGAGACAGTGGAAAATAAAAAATCCCTTTGCAGAATCCAAATAATTCAATGTATTCAATTAAATGACACAAAAATAAGTTGGCTTTTCAGTTAAACATTAATGACTATTTTTTTCTTGCGTAAATTAACTTTAGCAGAAGACCATGGCAAATTGAGCAATCTCTTTCCTTTTAGATTGGTATGATGCGAAGTGGCCGTCTCCTTGCCGAAGAATCCCCTCAGACCTTGCTGAGCTTGTACAACTTGCCATCGCTTGAAGATGTTTTCCTGAGGCTGTGCATGAAGGATGTTCACGAGAAGGTAAGTAGGGAAAGAATTGTGAACTATTAGAAAATAAACTGGAGCGTAGAAGGTTATCAACACCGGTTCAGATGTGTGACTGGCAGCTCTGTGACCATGCTCTACTGAACCTGAACGTGTCTCAAAGTTTCTGTTTTTGTGAATTTTGATTCGCCAAGTATATATATATATATCTATATATATATCTGTATTGAAAAACCCAAAGGCCAGTTGGTTTAGGCATAGTTCTGTTTTATACATTACTTTGTACTCCTCAGTTCTGAGGGAAATAAATGAATAGATATACAGGATAAACAAAGGCTCGGACCCACTAACGGACGCCGTCATGCCGGGACTTCCCTGCATTGCCATAAAGACGAGTTATGAATAGAGTGTGTTTGCATCGTTCCGGTTTTAACTGAACTATAGTATGATGGTTTTTTAATTCTTAGTTATTGTTATCATGTTCATTAATCGTCCAAATTATTTTTTCGCCCCGGTTAGAAATTAGAAGTTCAAAGACTATAGCGTCCTACTTTCTCGCTTGGTAACCGCCTATAATTTGCTTCCTTCGTTCACGCCAAGTGGGATCCAAGTGGTCTGAGCATGGTCTGACTTGGTACTTTCTTTGAATTTCAAAACCTCAACTCCATAATGGGGCTAAGAGTTTTCTTGATCATGGCTTTCAGCCGGTTTATTGCTGACATGATGTGGTTATAAGATGAGAGCATCGGTCATGGTTTCACTTCGTGTAAGACATTCCTCTTATACAGTTAGTCTGCTCTAGCGTAAACCGGTGAGAAAAGAACAATTTGCAAATCACACTGTCAGAAATTTCATAACAGATAGCTTATAACACTTTCAAGAATAACAAGTTTTCACTTACAAATAAAGTGTTATGACCAATTAAGTTTACACTATTTCGTGCCTAGATCTCCAACAAAACTTTCAATTGGTAAATATACTAACGGGAACGAAAGAAACATAACAGATAACATCCCAAAGTGTTATCTGTTGAAACCTCGCATCCTTCTGTTATCGTTATGTAACTTCTGACAGTGTAGTAATTTTACCTATTGAGGCGCGAAATAGCATAAACTTAATTGGTCATAACACGTTATTTCTAAGTGAAAAGGTGTTATTCTTGAAAGTGTTATGCGCAATCTGTTATGAAACTTCTTACAGTGCAGTGAGGGACGAGTTAAAATATTAGTTATAAATAATGACGGATGTCAAAATTGCAGTTCCGGCTGTCAAGTGAGGGGATTTTGATGCCAGAAGATAAATCATATTTACTTTGCGTATTTTAATCATACTCCGCTGTTATCCAAAAAGAGGGTTACAAATAAATAAAAATTAAAGCGGAGGGGTTGATTTTGTTGGGGTCATAAAGCTAGGCTATAGCGCAATCTTGTGGACAAGATATTTAGATTACGTAAAATCCGAGTCTAAAGTTGGGGCTTTGTGTAATGCATAGTTTTTTCCGGAATAGCAACGAAAAAGATACAAAATCTGTCTTAATTTGTATATGTTTTATAAAAATTTGCATCTCACTAGTAGCCAAGGCGGATTTTTGTTTTTAGCCGCTGCTTAGTTGGAATTTAAATATAACGTGTTGCTGTTGGTACAGCTTTTCAGTCGTATAGCTAAATATTTTTTTCGAGTGAGCCTTCGCTGGCTCTTATTCTGTAAATTTGCGTTCTGAAGAGATGAAGCAAAAAACTCGTCGCAGTGATCCACATGTGTCTGTTTTGCACTTTGAAAACAACAAGAAACTCTCCATAGTTTCCGTACATTTTCAGACTCCCAAACTAACTTCGTCCATATTATTGTTTTAGAATACAGAGAGCGCGATCAGCGTCATCACCGAAGGTGTTGACAATCCAGCTTTCGCCGGACTTCGTTCTGTCAGTTTCCGAAAGGAGAAAAATGGCAGAGAAGACAACGACAACCAAAAGAACATGGATCACATCATTAAGTACAAGCAGGCTCTTTCCGGTCTGAATCTGGTAAGTGACGTCCTATGAATACCGAATCTCCTTAGAAAAGGCTGCCAATCAGTCCATGGTCGGTTCTTGAACCTTTGAGAGTATCGGGAGTTGGGCCCAGTTTTTGAAGGTTTTGTTTGAGCGACCAGCCCTTTTCTTCCCGATGAAAAGTTTATCTCAAAATAGTAGTATGAAGTTGTACGAAAAGCAGCATCCAGTACTAACTGATGCTACTACATGCTTCTACTTTAAGGCTACCGTGTTACTGCACTCTACTGCATGCTACTATTAGCAAGACTTGATGCTACTATGTCAAGACAGGATGCTACTGGATACTACTGCTTAAGATTGGACCATTCTGAAGCACATTAAATGATAGTATTCTTTACTATTACATATTATTATATGCAACTTTTTCGTACAACTATCATACAACTACCCGATGAAAAATTTGTAGCCTGCGTAGTAGTATGGCAGTAGTACGAAAACGTTGCATGTAATACTATGTAATAGCAAAGAATGCTATCATTTAATGTGCCTGAGACTGGTCCAGTCTTATGTATTAGTATCCAGTAGCATCCTGTCTTGCCATAGTAGCATCCAATCTTGCTAATAGTAGTATATAGTAGTATGCAGTAACACGGTAGCTTTGAAGTAGAAGCATGCAGTAGCATCGTTAGTACTGCATGCTACTTTTTCGTACTACTTCATAGTACTATTCTGAGATAAATTTTTCATCGGGTAGGCAGGCTACAAATTTTTCATCGGGTTTAAACTAAGGTTATTTCGAGTTCCTATCCTTATCACTTATGGCATATAGGTATCTTAATGTAGCTGTCTCTCTGTCTGTCCAACTTTTGATATTTCCGTCACTTCCACATAAGCTAGGATGAGGCAGTTTTGCACGCTTATAAAGGACTCGACAGAATGCTCTACGAAACCGTGGTGAAATGCATAGGGACGAAACGGATGGAGGGATTGGGATTAAACTTGGGCAGTACAAAGGTCATGTGCCCTAGATTTGATTCCTCTGATCCGAATCGAGTGGATCTTGACAGATGTAGCCCTAGATGTTCTATTTACAAATCTGAACCACATCCGGCTTGAAGTTCTGTGACGTCCTCATTCACCTTCATTTACAATCATCCGTAACAAGTTCCTGATCATCTCGTAGCTCTTGTTTTCCGGAATCCAGTTCTCCCGGAATTCTTCCGAAACCGGAAATTTGGCAGAAGTAAGGCAGGAAGTTTCGATCATTGTCGTCAAAATAGATATATCTTATACGGGCAAACACACGTGCTGAATCTATATTTGAACTTGGTTTCTCAGATTAGTAGCTATTTAGCCTTAATCTGTTTCTAAATTTTAATAGTAAAATCATTCAAAGAGTCTGGCGAAGACAAAACCAATTGTCTGTATCGAATATTGGGATCCCATCAAAACCTTTGGTCTTGTTCCCTCTGCGTGTAAACAAAATGTTGTCACCAAGACCGGATTATGTTCAAGTTTTCCTCTACTTGTAAACGCTGCATTAGTTTATATTTATGCAGTGTTTGTTAATTATTGTGTCATTTGTTTGACCCTAGTTCGTCGTATCCTAGTTTAAATAAATAAATAAATAACCTAGTATAAACTAGATGATCCCGTTTTATAGTCACAAGTGAAAACCTTCGCTGCGCTTCCGGGTCAAGGGAATTCCCCGTCGCTCGTTCCCCAATCAATCGAGAGAAGAAATGGTGTCAAATAGGTCGCTAAAGTCGGAGACTTTCATGGTGTATTTTATTATTACGGGGCAGGGGTAGTAGTGTTGATTTCTTCCGGGGAATTCCACATGGGGTGCAGTTATGGAGCGTCAGTGGGTAGATGAGCCTGTCAGTTGATCTTCAACTATGTTCTCTTCTTTTTTCTTCTTTTTTTCAGAGTTATTGGTTGTTAGTCACAGCTCGGATTCATTTAAAACTCAATGCTAAATACAAGTGTACAGGCCAGTTAGTCAACACGAGAATAGCCAAATCGATTTTTATTTTGCAAAACTTTTATTCTTTTTGTTTTTGTGTTTGCAAAAGTTCTTTCCTGCGGCTTCGGTGGGCTACAAGCTAACACAAGCTGTCCACAGTGACTTGGCAAATTGCTTGAATTCACACGGCTAGATAATTTTGGTGATGAATATCCGACGTTGAAGGTCTGTCTTGAGGTTTTCATGTGTTTAATTTTTAACTACCTTGAAAATTCACTGAGGGGTGGGAAAATGCAGAATATTAAAATCTGTGTAGGTAGATGACAGACTTTAGCTACGAAAATTGTTTTTAGCGGTTGGCCATCGCATGTAGCTTACTAGAATCTGGCCAGTAATGCAGTCACGTTTCATGCGTAAACGTAGTAATTTAATGTCGATATTGCAATTAGCCTACGTCTAGCAAAATATAATATTCCTTATTTATTCTTAAAATGCCAATAAATTGTCAACTTCGTATTGCAATTATGTTTCGTTCGTATAACATAATTTTACGAACGTATCATAAAATATCATCAATCCTTAGTATCGAAGTTTATAGATTATATTGGCTCTTTTTGGTATTTAACTGATGGGCTAGCACTGATGGCAATTAACCTTCATAAACAAAGTTCGTGACTTGTTTCGAAACTACTTAAATTTTAGTTCCTCGGCTACTAAAGAAATCAGTCCGGATTTTGTAAAATACTGTAACCATTTGTATTTCCTCTTGCAAAATTTCACAGCAGCAGACCCAGCTTGAGAGTAGGAAGTGCTTTTGTGTAAGATGGAATCCAATAAATATGCTAATTAGCTTCCAACGCCTTCTCTTCGCTGTTTGGTATAAGCGTGCCAAAATGTATTTCTTTGCGAAACAGATGTGTCATACTTTAAAAACTGCAGTTCTTTATTCTTCATCCCACTATCTTTTTGCATTGGTGTACTTACGTACTAACGAAACATTTCTTTTTCGTGAACCTTTATTTCATGTAACATCTTTCCTTCGTTTACTATCTGTGTAACATGGTGTGCATGTACACCCATTGTCGTAACCTCTTCTGATAGTAACTCCCACAAATCATGATTAACGAGAGAGTACATTTGTTCCACTGTGTCAAATTAAAAATTGTGGTTACGGGTGAATGAAACTGAAGACGACTAGTCTTGTCCTTTTATGGATGTAGTATCAGTAAAGGTCGTTGACGTAAGAAAATGAAGATTGATTCCCTTCGGGAACAATAACGCTTTTTCGGGAAAAACAAATATTCCACCTTATGGCTACCATTGGTTCGGTGAACCGTACATTCGTATGAAAAAGCTGCGTAATGGTGACAATTACATGGGCGCAACCCTTGCCTGATGCTCGTGTTAGCGTATTATTTGTTAGGGTATAGCACGTAAGACCGTCGGAAATCGTTCATACTGCACTGGGTAGACTAAGCAAAAAATGTTGTTGATCACCAAATGGAATGTCGTCTAATAAGTTTCAGAATTCATATTAACGTTTTTTAAGACACTTACTAGCCCTACTATTAGTTGAAACCTATGACGAATAATAAATATCTCAGCAAGTTGGAATTAAAGCCAGTGGGAACTGAAACATTAAATACCTCAACGTTTCAGGTACCTACTAATGGTATGAATCAGGGCTACTGGAAAAAGTCAGACTCAGTGTACACGACGGAAGAAAAGGGGATTGTGGGACTAACGTTCAGCCCTTCTGGCGACAATTTGTACGATCCAACCCTACATAGAGATGATAACTTGCTTTCACATGAGCTTGCTCACCACCAACATTCCAGACCTTATTCAGCAGAAAAGAAGAAAAAAGAGAAAGTTGAGGGAGTCGCCATCCCTAGCGGCAATTTCAGACTACACAGATCAGAAGAGAATTTGTTTCATCACAGCAGCAACCCCTCTCTTGATCAGGTAATTTGCATTTTCTGCTGAACAATGAGATACTAATAACCTTCACCTCATCTAACACACTTTTGCATGCTCTTTCTCATACGATAATACCTAACACTTCTGTTTATGCGTTCCTAACTGCTTCTCTTTTGCTTGGTGTTCTGGCCTTCCTTCTCACTTACCATGTGGTAGAATTTTGAATTTCAGTGCTGTTTGTCGACAAATTGTTAGTACAGAAACGACGCTATACCAACCAAGTCTTCCTTTCGTGTCCAATGGCATACTAACTTTCTTGTGGTTGACTGCTTGCATGAAGTGTCGTAACTAATGTAAGTGTCTGCAATGAGCTAAAGATCTACTGAAAAGCAATCCTCCTTACTAATCTACTTTCTCAGCTAACTATGTCATCTTCTCTCCGACAAAAGACTTTCAGACTTGCATCAAGTTTCATCCCGATCCCTCCACCCTTTCCGTTCTATGGGTACGTCACAGTGTATCTACAATGGTAAGCATATCAAAACCCAAGTCAGTCAGACAGAATCTCCTGCATGTCCAAAAGTGGGAATGATTGTTCTCCGCAAAAATCTGATTCATGCCTGTCATCATGACTGTTTTACATGCCCTTGTTTTGAAAATAGAGGATTCAAGCGGTCCGGGAAAGGCAATCAACTTCTCGGTTCAGCAAACTTTCATGGCTAGTTTACTTCGTAATTGCTATCTTAGTGATGACTGTTCAGTTTTTGGATGGTTCTTTACCAATTGTCCACATTCAGTTGTTAGAATCTCGTTTTCGAAAAGACACGTTGTGACGTGCCTGTGTTACTTCAGCTAACGGAATTAATTCTAACGGTCACTGCTCCTTTTAGTGTGAAGGGTTGGCGCTACTAGCCTTCGGTGAATGTAATAGCTGTTATATAACTGGTTCTTAGCTTTTGGGATTTGTTGTAAAGCAAATAACCGGCCTCAAGTTTTCTTATTTCCCTATGTTTGCGTAATGTGCGGTTAAAATAGACACTCGTAAACATGGTCCTACGTTTTTATGGGCTTGTCTGCTGATGTCAGCATTGCTAGCGTACAGCGAGTTTGCCTGTTTAATGCAGGGGCTCAAACAGACGCACAGGTTGCAGTCGCTTCTTCCGGGGCTGCAGCTTAGCTGCTTCATAATCTCTCATAAGACCTGTGAAGAACGTCCCGGAGCGATTTGACCAAGGCTCAGGTTCAACTTGCATCCAGGCTCTGTGGTAGTTTTCAGGGAGTAGGGGTTTTTCCGCTTCATAACGCTTTACGTACAAATTTGAGGAAAGCTCGAACCTGCTGATCCATCTTGTCATGCTGTTACTTACTCTCCTTTCGGCTGACTGAAGATGTTACTCTTCAAGTATCGCAAGTGACCAAGCACTTGCAGTACTGTAAATCCAACATATAGAGAATATTTCTTGTATCTAAATTATTTTTATGTTCCGCAGAGATCCCAGTCAGATAACAGCAGTGCCACCTCAGCCCCTATCAGGAAGCGACCGAAGAGTCGCACATTCAAAGTCACCCTCCCCTCTACCCACAGAAGTGCTGCCCTCATCAGGAAGAATCTTATGCAGACATTTAGAAACCTTGGGTAAGTCACCTTTTGTATCTTCTCATTCTCTGGGGAGACGTAGACAGCCCACAGCGCGGATCCACCTTACCTAAAGCCTTTTTTTCCGCGACATATCCGTGTCCCACATAGTTCCTAGTGTGTGTCATGGAAATTTGTGTGCCACTCTGTTAACCCACAAGTTGAAACACGAAGAAACACCGTTTTGCCTTTTTCTGGCTTGAACATGAATTATGCCTTTTCCGTTCTGCAGTCAGTTTTATGTACATCTGTTTGACAAAGAGCGTGTTCCACCCTACTTGTCGTAGCTACGAGGAATGACGTCACGAATTCTGGCTTCTTGGCGTCAAGGCTGGAGCGCAATTTTCTATTATCACAAAAATATCGTCCCACGGGCTAATCCGGCCAATCACATCACATAGATTCGTAGTTTCCACGCTCCCGAGCGTGGTAAGCAAATAGTTAAAATTAATTAGTATTTCGAGAAGGTTCGAACGGTCAGTGTAGTAACTTTTCACGAGGTTGGAACGAAATAGTTAATAATGGTAACTATTGGTCGAAGGGCTGAACACGGTCAGATTAGTTCATTTATTAGTTGGGCTTTAACTTGCCGTTAAGTTTCAATTTCCCGCCAAATTCCAATCTACAAAATCGAAAAATATTGGGGAAACGACAGTTGGAGGGTTTGTTTCCGGGGAATTGATTTTTAAAGTTCTTTCGAATTGTTCGGTCTGATGTAGCTTTAAAAGATCCTGGTTTCACCTAATGTCCCGAATGTATCTGCACTTCGTCCTGTTAGTAATTGGTTATTCTCCAAGATACTTTTATCAGTATTGAAAAGTAAAGGTATAATAGTTAATACAGCTGTTTGTTGAGCTAGAAGCCATTCACCCCTCGTAAAATTCCTCTCGGATTTTTTTTGGCTCCTAGTAAGAAAACAATGACAGGTTACTTCTTGGTGTACGTTCATCCAGGTTTGTTTTGCTATTTTCAATTCCTCTTAGGCCTAACCATGTTAAAACTTTTTAAAATGCCTCTTCCACTCTTTTTGCTTGTCCCAACTCGTTCTGTCAAGCGTCACCAAGTTTGTCATTTCTGGCTTCCGACTTCAATGCTGAGTGCTGGGTGACTTTTCCTCGGGGCTGATACGCGACTCGAAATGATGCGAAAGCCTAATCGCTTATTCACCTGTCAGATAACTTATACCAAGATCTCACGTGTGATTGTTTCGGATTTTATGAGGGACGTATTAGTAGCTCAGTTTGAAAGAATCCCACTCGCTTTCTTTTGCGGCGGAAGAGGCGCTTATCACCAAATCCGCACACGTTTCTGGATAGCATGTAGCATCGTCTAGTGAGATAAGGCTAATTTATTTCCACAAAATGTTAAGTTACATATAAAAAACACGCTAGAGTTATAATGCATGTACGAGGAATACTAAGTTATTCCTTGACACCAAATACTTGGGCGTTGGTTTGTGTCAAGGTAGAAGCAATAGATCCGCAATTTTGGGAAACTTCGTCGGATTAGCACTGATTCATTTTGACAAGTGGTCTTTCCAGCCGAGGGAAATCGGGAATAACCCTAAACTGAAATGCGAGGACATTTACCGGCACCAAAACCATCGTCTATGATCACAGAACCTGTTTGATTCACCACTGCTCTAGGTGTTTTTGAATGAAGTTCAAATCCTTCCATAACTTTTTGTGTACTTGTTCTGAAGTTCCTCGTGTTTGATTGTCCGATGCTGCTGGTAGGCCCATCTCGTAATAAAAGAAAACTTTTCGAACTAGTCGCGCCTTTTATGCATGAGTTGAACCTTCGTCAAAATCACCCGTCAAATGTAAGAATCAAAATCGTGCACTTCGCACTGTTTACTATTCCTGCTCAGTTATTTTAATGTAATTGGTAAATTGAAGACCACTACGCGATTTGGATAACCGCTCTTTCTGACCAGTGAAAATCATCGGGATCCTGGTACCTCTCGAAAAGAGCCAAACGTGGCAAGCTTAAAATTCATTCTTGTGCGGGAGTGCTTTGTGGATAAATACCCCGTATGGAATTTGAAACGTCATAGGAATATACCGGCTAAAGTGAATTAATTTTGCGTATAAGAGCTTAATTTTTTCAGCGTGTTCCTGTTTGTGTTCCTGTTACCCGCTGTTGAAGCTATCCTCTTCTGTTTGGCTATTGGAAATGACCCGTCTTACCTCAAAGTTGGAATAGTAAACGACGAATTTCCCAATATGACCCAAGGCATGGTCTGTCCATTTTTTGATGACTGTACCTACGAATTCTACAGCTGTAGATACCTCCGCCACATCGACAACTCGACGATAACAAAGGTAAGCACATCTTAGGAGTCTGACTTACTTCAGGTTCTGGGATACAAATCTACTAAAAGTATTTTCGCTGACTCGTCCATCAGCATTCTACAATGGCTGTGTTGCGTGAAGACGTCTGGTCTTGCAGGCCCGACCATGTTATTTGAAAAATAATATTAGCTCTTTCTTTACCGTCTCACTTCTCGCTGTTTCTTCCTTTGAGGCATTTTTAGATTGATGGTGACTGCTTGATACTTATTGATGCTTTTTTTTATTAATAAACACAATTTAACTCTTTACTATTTACATCTACTGCACTAATGGAAAAACCTACGTTTTGCTGGCGTGCAGTAGTAAAGGTTAACCATTTTCTAAACAGACCAACAAACAACATATTCCTTCCTATTGTAATAACCTGTTTTCGGACTCACCCCTGTCTGGTTTTACCTGAACAGTGCGAAATCGCCAGAACCTGGTCGAGGGGGCACGGTGGACCACAGTGGTGGATAAAAACCAGTAACAACATTGTCGAAAAAAATCTTGCAGTATTCACTACTGGGATTCATCTTGTCTCTAAAAAGATAATCTTTTCTCTAATTCGGATTAATCTTATCTTGGTAGAGATAAGATTAATCCCAGTAGCAAGTACTGCATTTAACTTTAATCCTTACTCGGAGAAACTTGTTAGAGTGTAGAGTGCGACGAGCATGCCTATTAGTCGAGCAAACAACAGAGCATCAGCTAGCTCAATACTGTAATGCTCATATTGAATTCATACAGTAAAATACCTCCACGATGATGTAACTTCCACATTTCCTGTAAGAGGCGCGGCTCTCTGTTAAATGCAGTTCCGTATTTTTGGTGTATGATCAGCAGTAAAAAGCCAATCTATGTTTAAGATTGAGAGATCAGAATATCAAATGCCGCATTTGCCAACGAAAAATGTTAGCTATACGGTGGTGTTCAAAGTGACCAAGGCTAACCTGTGCAAATAATCAGAGATCTTGCCAAGGAGAGCGTACCACATTCACGCACTAAACAGCTGTGCTGATAAATATATCTTGTTTTGTTTTAAAAAAGCTTCAGGTTGATCTTTGGGTGGCAGTTTCAAGAGAGAAAACAATAACTAGTAATTAGACGTTGTTGAACTTTTTCCTCCTTTGCGATTGTTGGTGAAATTTATTTTCGGACCTAATATGCGGTCAGGCAATTACCACTCCTTGGGTGGTCAGGTAGAGTTCGTCGTACCTGAGCCTTTCATGGTGTTCTTCTAATTGTCCAATTAACAAGTAGAAGGGACTTAAACTCTCTCATCTTTTTATGACTGCGGATTATTGACTTTTCCAACTATATTTTCTGTAGACGCTATTCTGTCCCAGTCTGCAATCATTAAATGAATTTATTCCTGGCCTAAAAAGGAGTTAGTGAAAACAGGAACGAAAAATTAAATCGGCCACTTTTTTTGGTAGTCTTGTATACTCCCTTCCCTCTCAGTTGTCGGTTCTTTTCGCTGGTCCATTTGTCATCGGTGCCGTACAAGACTGACCTGAAGCAACAAACGGGACTGTGTAATCATTAAAGGACCTCTCTTACTTATTATGCTAACGAAACCTACTTCCATAATCACTCCATATATTTCTAAACCCGGAGACACCAATTTCGTACGGTACATTCTAACCCCTCTAACAAAACTAAGCTGATGTTCTCACTTGCCGTGTTTTGCTACCTTCGATGTGTATCACGGCTGTCGAGGGTTGTCTGCGAGAAGTTTTTAGATTAGAAAAAACAGTTATGTAAATTGTTTCCGTGTTCTTGCTTAAAGTCAACGGGTCTTGAAAAAGGCTTAAAACAACCAAAACCGTGGGTTATTTATTGAAAGCACATCCTAGTTTTAAAGTATTCAAATATTTTAAAAAGAGTAATTAGTGCAAGGGGTCCTTTAAATAATTTTACATTTAAGCCAAGGGAAGACAGAGTGCTTCGTTGTCACCAAACAATATCAAACCCTCAAGGTACTTCAAACAAGGTGCACATTTTGTGTGTAGAATTTATTTGTTTATTTTGTTTTAGATTCCGTTTGCTACCAGAGACGAAGCTCGATTGGCTGCCGAGCGCGGTGAGATTTGGGCGGTTATTCACCTTCCACAGAACTTCACGGATGAGATCATGGTCCGAAACTCCCAAGGATCTGACACAGATGCAGAAACCCTCACTGGAAGCCAAATCTCGATCAACATGGACTGGACTAGTAAGTATAGTTCCTAATACCCATAAAAATCCAGATAACTGGATTTTTACTAAAAAGGATACATGTCCTTGCCCTTTTCCATTAAAACAACGTCTTTCAAAATGCGAAGAAAAGTCTGACGTGTAAACGAACCAATCGAACAGCAAAAAAGGCAGTCGTCGACAACCTGAAATCCTGGCACTAGCCTATACCCTCAGCCTAGGAAATTTGTATTTGCAATGATAAGTTGTATAACAAAAAGGAATGGTCCTTCCCCCCGTCATATTTTGGCGCATAGAACAGTAATAAATCAAACTCAAAATTTGACTGTTTAGTTGCCTTTTGTCTTCCCAAAAAGTCAAGGACCCTGACAATTTTCTTAACGGTATAAAAAGAATATGTTGTCCATTTAGCTATTTGGAAGTTCTTTGCGTTAGGGCGGGTCGGGAGATTACGGCGAACGAGATAGCGGACCGTGAAGCTTGTCGGCATGATTATGTTTTTCTTCTGTAACTGTCAATTGATCCAATTATCTCGTTCACTCATTGTCGCGTGATTCGCAACGTGTTTGGACCGTTGAACAAATAGTATTTTTCTGTTTCAAAAAAGGTAATTCGGATGGTCGAAATCCCGACAAGCTTTTCCGTTGCAACTAGAAAAAAAACAGACATGCTGATTTTAACTTTGTTTTTGGGATCCCAAAACGTAAGTGGCGGGATACCTATGAGATCGCAGGTGTGAGGATTCTTTGGGTCAAGAGTAAGGTCGAGTTCGTAGATGGGCTCTGTAGCCCTACATTTAGGGGTGGGGGAGGTTTTTAAAAAACGGGCAAATGAATTATTTTTAAATAGATAATGTGATAGTTGACTATGCGGTAAGAAGACACGCTGAACACTATGGTGAAAATCTTTTTTCCCCGGACAAGTAGTTAGCGCGGAATCCAGCCAAAACCGGAAAGTCTGTTAAAAGTAAAAGTTTTATTTGAAGTTGATTAGATGTTCGATTTAGGGGTAGGAAGACATGCTGAACACGATGGTGAAAACCATTTTCTCCCTGGTCAAGTAGTTCGCCCGGAATTCGGCCAAAACCGGAAAGTTTGTTAAACCGGCCAAAACCAGAAAGTTTGTTAAAAATAAAAGTTTTATTTGAACTTAATGTTCGATTTAGCGGTAAAGGCATGCTGAACCCTTATGTGACAAACATTTTGTACCCGAACAAGTACTTTTCCCGGAATCCGACCAGAAAATTCGCAGAAGTGAGACAGAATCGTTTCGATCAGCTTATAGGAGTAAACACACGTGCTGAACCCACATCTGAACTTGGTTTTCTTAGATGATCAGTAATTGGGCCTTACTCCGTTTTCTAAATTTTAAAAGTAAAAATTTCCAAAAAGTCCGGAGAACACTGGATCCGGCGAAAACAAAACCTAATTGTCTGTATCAAATATTCAATTTTTGGGATCCCATCGTGAACCTTTGGCCTTGTTTTTTCAGATCAGCAGATTTCTCTGACTATCCAACGACGCCTTATGGATGCCTTCGAAGACTTCCAGATTGATATTTTGAAGACTTGTGAACTCGAAGAGAAGGCCGGTCTTATGCCACTCCAGGTAAGAGTCGAATTTATCTCTTTTCCCGCCACAGTTTCCCGCCACACCACAAGCGATATCTAGAGCGTGTTCCACCCTAGTCACCGTAGTTACTACGCATGACGTCTCGAATTCTGGATTTTTGACGTCAAGGCTGGAACGATTTTTCTATTTTTCCAGCAGGATATCATGCCACGGGCAAATCCGACCAATCACGTTACATAGATGCGTAGTTACTACGCTTACTACGCTACCGAGCATGGTAAGCAAATAGTAACTATTAGTTACTATGTCGAGAAGGTTGGAACGGTCAGCGTAGGAACTGTTCGTGAGGATGGACAGAAATAGCAACTAATAGTAATTATTGTTAGGAGGGTGGAACACGCTCCTAATGGAACCAGTTTGATAGGATAGAATGATCAAGCTCATATCAGACTAGTTGCAGTTAGTAACAGGGAGTTTTTTCTACTATTCATATCCCAATATCGTTTGGGGTCTGGTAACCTAGCCTTAGGCTGTAGTTGCAACACTTATGGGAACCCCACTGTCCTGAGTTAACGTAAATTCTTAGTGATTCGAAGCGTCCTACTTTCTGAGCCAGTGTTGCCATGTTTCTTCGACGGAACCTGTGACATTCGGCCGCAAAAACCTGTGATAGTTTGGCGCCTGCAAAACTCGCATCAGTTTTACAACTATCATCGCGAAATCTCGCTTTTTCAGAGTCATAATCATACACTTTATCCTTTTTTTTACGCTCTAGATGGTTGCATAAATCTTGCTCGGTTTGTCGAAGAAGCTGAAAACCTGTGACAAATCGCAAAATTCTGCGACCAGTGTCAATGCTGCTTCGAGCCATTTTTTGCTCATTAGTTATCACCCACCGAAAGATGAGTAATTTAAACGTTGGCCACACCCCTCCTATCTTTACTCAAGCGTCTTGGATGATCAACTTCTCATAAACCACATTCTTCTTTTACAGTTCGTTGACGCTATTTACGGAGACAAAAACCCAAGCTTCATGCACTTCATGGCCCCTGGCTTGATTCTAACGTAAGTGCCTCAAGCTCTTTTTTTGTACTGTGAGTCATAGTGTTCCTTGTACTTGTAGTAACAGATACATGCTCCGGATGTACAATTCCCGACCAAAATTACTGCCACTACTGTACCTGAAACTCCAGCACACTCACGTCTTGGTACACTACCCCGACGGTGTTGTGCAAATGAGTCGGTACACGGTACACGGACGTAAGCACCCACTCACTATTTGCGGAACACGATCGCGCGGTCTTGCTCGGCGCTTTGTCTGAGAGACAATGTTCTTATGATTATCCGTTCTTAATTGGACTAAGCTGGACGTGTGCAGCCTGATTTGCGATAGTCGATAATAGATAGTCCACGCCCTTTTTGTCTATGGTGGAATGCCCGGGCCACATTCAGTCATATCGGTACGTAATTAATTTGGTTCCTTAATTTGGTTATTACCCCCTCTTACGTTTCATCCTAGTCACACATGGAACGAAGAAATTCAAGATGTATTACCACCGTCATCACTCATAGCTAAACAGAACTAGCTAAAGTCAGTGACTGTCGTCTGTGGCTGGTCCAAAGTTACGTTCAAAATGGCGATGATGGATTTTTTTATCTCGTCTGTTTTATGTTTTCATCGTCGTTTCTTCCCAATTTCGACCGTAAGACGGTCTTATTAACGGTGTTATTACCAAGTCTGAGTATAGTGGGGCACGGGCATAAGCAACAATAGAATTATAAGTACCTTTTGCTTGAGACTTCAGTCCCTCATCACCCGGGAAAAAGCACTGCCGAGTATTTTTGACATTACGTAACTCAGTCTTTCGTTTGTGTGCTTTACAAAGTATGAATTCAACTTCGTGAATATTTGCTGGTCATTGTTTCAAGAGAAATCTTGTCGCTCAGCTTTAACGAAGTGCCACAAGCAAGATCTGATAGACTTATGTTTCCTAATTTCCCTGGCAGAAGCAAGATGAAATAGGTGTTGTTTATTTTTCCAGAATCCTTTATTTCATCGCTGTCGCCCTGACTGCCGCTGTTTTCATCAACGAACGTAAACAAGGTCTTCTAGACAGAAGCTTAGTTGCTGGTAAGTTGCCCGGTTTCCAGAAAATGTTTACCCTTTTCTTTAGTTTTTTTTTTTTTTTTAAGTTGGTTTTGGCAACAAAATTGCTCATCCTTGTAACAGCCTTACCTTACCTTATTATTATTATTAAACCCAAAAGTTTTTTTTTTCTTAACAACAGTTTTCGGATTGACAAAATATCGAAGAAAGCCACTTCTTTAAAGGGCGTAGGTATATTTGACCATGCTTCGCATGCTGTTTATCCAGAAGTGGCATTGCTTCAGAAGTTAAATGGGATGTAAAACCTGAAGGTTATAAAACGAACACACGTGTATACAGGGCACTTTGGGCAAAGTTGTTGCTCTCCAAACGGCACTATCGAGCAAATTACTTAATTCGTTTCAATCAGACTACCGAGATGAGACAAATTTTGATACAGATTCTTGAAAAACGAGCCCTGTTCCTCGTGCTGTAAAATATGTACAATCTTGTGTCCGAATTGGGCATTGTGTCATTGCAACGAATTCGTACGAACCATGTATATAATCAGTTCAATACTTTTAATCGGGTAAGAAGCCATATTTTAACACTACAACAAAACAAAACCTATAATAAATAATCAACCGCGTCTCCCTGGTTCGTCCATTTATAAATGACTGCAAGCAATGTTTTGCAATTTCTGTAAGACAAGAAACATCAGTAGATGTTGAACATTTTTGCCAACAGTAAAAAAGGATTTCTATTCTTGACGTCTCACAAGCACACTGGATAAATCCAGTACGCTTTTTCTTAGTTTCTACATGGGTTAATGACTCGCAAATAGTTCGCTTATAGCTGCGGAGAAAGTGTTATGTAATGTAACAAAGATAGTCGCCCATAATAATAGGCACTTGTGATTTCGGTTCAAAGATCTGGCGCAACCGCGAAAGTACAACTACCTTTATGTTTTGCTTGGTAATCCCCATGCTTTTTCTTGCCACGCGGCTATAGGTCCAGTTATAACTGGTTTTGACGTGTTAGAGAAATTGGTGTAGTTTCACACTTGGGTATTTTTTAAGGAGTTCCGTCATTTGGGTTAGGTTTGGCCAATTAAGCTAATTTTTAAAACAGTAAGATTTTCCCAGATATTTGGCATAATTTTAACTGAACATAGATGTGAAGTCTATTATCCCCATAACTGGTTTATTAATATGAACAATTTTTTGAACAGTTATTTAAGTAAAAAGATTTGCTTTCGATTACTGGGGTATTGTTAGACGAGCGCTCCTTGTTCGAAGTTTGTCTCTCTGATGTCTGTGAAAAATTCGTCAGAAAAGAGCCCCTAGCCATTTCGTGCTGAAACGAATATTCCGTTTACACGCTTTTTAAATTACAACATTTTGTATTTTAGGCGTCACCATGACTGAAGTTTTGTTCGCCCACTTGGCAAATCAGTTGATGACCTTGATTGGTCAGACGATTCTTGTCCTTGTTACCATCTTTGTTGTGTTCCAAGTGCCATGCTATGGAAGCCTAGTAATTGTTACAGTACTTAGCCTCTTGCAAGGATTGTGCGGAATGTGTTTCGGTAAGTACCTTTATTACGAATTACGGTATTGAGATCAGAACGAGGGTTGCCACATGTCGCACGATAGTGTGAATTGTCACTCTATTATGTTTTTGTCACTTTTGTCGTAGGTAGAACAAAAATCGCTCTATTTCAGAAAATGACCAAATGTGTAATTTTTGCAGCAGAGGCGATTCCGACCAAAAGTGAACATGTCATGAAAATAAATTTCCCTCCTAGTTCACTCTCTGTTTCGGGCCAAAAGTCACTCTCTAAATATTTTTGATGTGGCAATCGTGATCAGAACCTGTCATTAGGATTCACATGGAGGCAGCAGCTTGGGTCATGTTTAAAAACGGGGAGAAATGCAGGGTTTCACGCTCGATACCCTTAGTGGTCGAATCAGTGCTAAGTAACAGTCTTATCAAGCCAGAGGTAAATTACATTAGTGGAACATCTTATTTAAGGGCATCGACGAAAAAGAGGCACGCTTGGCGAAGGAGGCACAAGTAATAAAATGAGTTTAGCATGTGGTAGAAGTAGACAAGTAAGTGAGGGTTCATTGTGCCTAAAAGAAGCTACATTGTGTTCCTGCCTCTCTTTTTGAAGCCTGAAAGAACTTTTTTAGTTTTCGTGCCTCTTTTTAGTGCTCGTGCCTCCTACACTACGTCGTGAATGCCGCGCCTCTTTTAGTCGACCCCCTTGTTACGCTGTATATATTGCTGTTTTTTGGCATTCAGTTTCAAGTTTCAGTTTTATTTCCAAAATCAAAATTAACAGGATTATCTTCACATCGTCGTATGGAGAGGCAAGCTCGATCATTGGGCTTTTAAGTACTGAAACTTGTTATCATCATTATTGTTGAGTTTGAACTATGTTTCAGCTAAAACTTGAAAGACCATTTCCCGATAGAACAGAATAGAACCGGCGTAAATCTAACTGTCATGCGTCAGTTCGAATTATTCCTTTAATGTAAATTCGTCTATTGAAATTCATATGTTCGGCTTTTTATTTGAGTAAAAACCGAAGCTTTTGACGTCTGTACCCAGAACAAGTTCAACTAACCGCCACAGGCGAATTTTTTTTAATCTGCCTTTTTTATGGGCAATAGCCCATGAATAGCTTCCTTCGATTAGAAATATCACTTATGATATTCTTCACCGTGGTCCAGCAACAAGGTTTGCCGCCTGACTGATCATAAATATGTAATAAGAAACAAATAGCAGTGAAGGATGTGAACAGGAACATGAAAGAAAGCGAGGTTTCTGATTTACATCGCAGTTTCTCTTTTTATTGTCCGGCCGCGTAGAAATTTAGAGTCACGAATCTCTTCGTGCCTTTGTCTGGATGTAGTTGCTCACCGTTACCTCATTTGTGTGTTCATTAACTGATAGTCGAGGAGGTTTCATCATTAAAGCATTTTTTTGTCATAACCGGATTCCTCATACATACTTTTTGTAGGTTTGGTCGAGCTGTAAGTCGTAATAGATATGATCCTTATTTCGACTTCTCTTTGGTGTCTGTGAAAGATTTTCAGTACATAATAATATAACGCTTGTTTATTAATTCAAAAGGCCATACAAGATTTAATACATGTTTCACTTTACAAATAAACTCTTACACCTCTAGAACTACTATGCGACGTAAACTACGCTAAACTTTCATTCCTGAGACTAAATCCTTTAGTTACATATATACGATACATTTGGGTTCGTAGATTTCAGGATACATGAAGAAATACCAACCAACCCACCCCCAACAAATGTTACTCTCAAATGCGAAAGCGCTTGGCACTCTAAGAGGAAGTCTTTCAAATTCTCCTATTCATAAGCCGGATGGCTGCACTAATAATTTTCTAAATAGTTGCGTTTTTGCCTTTTCTCCATAGGTCAGTTAACCTACCTATTTGCCACTATTGACCGTTTTTTTGTCTCGCCGGTCGGTTCGAAAAATGGCGTCTTCCCGTCGCCAGCGCCTATTTCTCCAATGAGAATTTTGAATTTCGCGCCATGCCAAGAGCGTAGGTCGGTTGGATGGAGCTCCCGCCTCAGTCCACAGGTCGGTTAACCGACCGGCAAACGGAGCCAACAACCGCTTATAAAATCTTAGGTCGGTTAACCGAAGGAAGAAAATCGACTGATAGTGGGAAATCTTGTAGGTTGGTTAACTGGATGACGAAAAAACACAGCTGTAAATGTAATTCTTGCGCAGCAAAATGTAATTGGTCTTTCATTTCCAGGTCTTCTCATCTCCTGCTGTTGTGACGAAGAAACAAGTGCCATTCACTTCGCCGTTGGTAGCTTCTACCCCAACTTATTATTAAGTGGTAAGTTGATCTGTTTCCTCTGTTTTTGGTTATATCTACGAACAACACATCATGGGCCTATCGTATGAGTGTACAACCTATTTAACGCTAACTTCCGACATCGAAAAATAACATCGAGACGGACATGGATCCGAGGCGAAGGCGAGATAGGTTATGAACACATCGGCCGAGTGGAGTAAGTTGATGTTCTTAAATGGCCGTTGACATTGTCATTCTCATATAAACCGATCTGGAGGAAAGTTAACTGTTACAATTTGCATTTACAATTGCTGTGCGTTTACTTCTACTCTGCGGTAATCACTGATTCATCTTCTTCTCGTTAGAGTACCTTTCGAGAGTCCAGCTTTGCTTTTTGTGTATAAAGACAAAATATTGATATTATTAAATATCCACCTCGACAAAAGTCAATGAAGATTACCAGAATGTAACCACCTGTCGGACATAGAATGACAAGCATTAAATATCTGCTCGAGAAAAATTGTTATTCGGTAGTAATACAGTTATCAATCGCGCAATAAATCTGACTCGAAATCAGATCTGCATATTTTTGGCGTTAGTGACAAAGGCCATGCAACTCCGCAGTCGCGGGTTATGTAATGTTTGACCTCGCCGTGTGTGCTGAGACCTGGTAGTTCTGGTAGGAATTTTTTAAGGAATGGCGACCGACAAATTTATGTCAAAGTCAGCTGGTTTTGACGTTTCTCCGATCAATGTCAAAAATCGAATCTGGGCATGAGCTTTTGTTGAAGACATGCTGAGAAGTTGCCAGATATTCTGACATTAAAAACAAAAATAAAAATAACAGGTGTGAGCCCAAACTCCTTTTCGTGATATTGCTTACATTTTTGACGGTTGTGGTAATTTATGTTTTTCCAAAAATTCAATTTGGTCTTATTTACATTCAGATATTACTTACATGTCGTTTAACTGAGCTTGCCGCCCACAAGCTTACCTTTTCTTCTTCTCTGGGGACAGTACCTAGATCGCACTCTCTATTTAGTAATAGGTACCTAGAATGGGAAAACAGATAGGAGAAGAATGTTGGAGATTGTGCGCCTCAGAGTCTGTAAAATTCGAAAATGTTTCCGTCATAATCGGCTCGCGCTGATAGACGTGTGGCTGAATTAGAAGATTATGTTGCAAATCAATGGCCGCAGGCCTGTACACGCAGTTTATTTCCTCTCGGTAGCTATTATTTAAGTTGCGTTTTCAGGCTCGCGATTCTCAACCCGGGTTCGTCACAAGTCGTTTTTTTACGGAGCCCATCCAGTGCGCATCCTAACACGGGTTCCGTGTTCTGTGGCTTCAAGCATTTTTAGCTCCCGTGTTTCTTTCGAGTTCGACACCGAATCAGTGTTGCCAAGTGTGACACTTTAGGTGCTTTTTGACACTTTTTGTCTCTAGGTGACACGTGACACTTTTTCTCTGAAAGTGACACCTTTTTTTTACAAATGACACTTTTCACGTGAGAAAAGTACTTTTTCATTTACTTCACTAAAGTGACGGATTACCGCCCACAAAACACTGCCAAAACATGGACTTTAGTTTGATTTTGTACATAAAAACAGTTTGAAGCCTCAAATGAAGCTCATTTCCCGATTAAATTTTGTTACAAAACTGTGATGTAACAGTGTAAGTAAATGTTTTGAAAAACATTGATACAAATTCAGTTATTACCAATTTTGCGCGTGGTGCAGCGGAATGCACAAAAATTAATAATCAAAAAGCACCTTTTTGTCAGCAATTGTGACACTTTTATAAATATAGCTCTTGGCAACCCTGCACCGAATCCAAACATAAACGGACTCGGTAGAGTATCAAAGCCTGTGTCGGATTCTGTTATGCAAAACACGGGCGCTGAAAACGGGTGACAGCGCAGCGTGTTGGGATTCGAGTTGGGATTCGAGGATTCGCTAATTGCTAAAAAAGTAATTTTAGCGAGTAGTGACGTTTGATCGAAGCACCTATTTTTACTGAATTCATATAATTTGTTCTGGAAGTTGGCCTGTGTGTGGTTCAAGGCCGTATCCAGGGGGGTTAGGGGGTTTAACGCCCCCGCCCCGAAACATACAAAAATAATTATTTGTATATGCTTTTCCCTCTGATCTATGTGTTTTTTGTACTTTTTTGTCCGACCAGCAGGCAACCCCCCCCCCTCCCGAAATAAATTCCTGGATACGGGCCTGGTGTGGGTCTAAACTTGTAGGCAGTCGAGCTGCGCTGTTTCGATAAGTAAGACCTATACCTTATTTAAGCGTAAAATATAGGAAAATGCGATGCCAACAGTTTCACAAACGAGCTAGCTGTTTAAATACCGTGCTATAGTTTGCAAAAAAGGGGTTAATTTTAATCGGTGCCGTTGCAAACGTTGTGTTGATGTAAATTGGCTTCAAAACTTGTCTGCTTTTGATCAATTTGGCTTCATTAATACTAATTTATAATTGAGCTACGAGCCAAGATGTTGACTTAATTATATAGAACGCATCTCAGCCTTGGCATCGGAAATCCTACTCACGTGTAGGCTGCATGGCTGTAAGTGGTTAGCCTCAACCTTTACCGTTTTGCATGATGCTTACGCCGAACGGTTGTTCAAGGCAAATAATCACGGTGCCTCAGCCTTTGCGGTCCGGCTGTGACCACCGTTTTTTTCGAAATGTTTGGGAACCGTCAAATCACTTCCGTGTGCATACAGATTTCCGCAATTCGTGTTTGCGGCTTTTGTCTCTATCCAGAACAGACAATGTCCGTAGGATATATGAACCGGCCACGCCTTTCTTGTTAATTAATAAAATGGCACGCAGGTAAAGCTGGCCATAATTAGGGACTAGTCACCTTTGAGATAATTTATCAAGCCAACGCCAAACATCACGCCAATAGAATGGAAATCAGTTGGGACTCTTTCCTCCTCCCCACAACCACCACAGTAAACCACAGGGTTGCCAAGAGCTATATTTATAAATGTTTCATAATTGCTGACAAAAAGGTGCTTTTTGATTATTATTTTTTGTGCATTCAGCTGCACAACTCGCAAAATTGGTACTAACTGAATTTGTAACAACATTTTTAAAAACATTTCTTAACTGTTACGCCACAGTTTTGTAACAAAATTCAATCGGAAATGAGCTTCATTTGAGGCTTCAAACTGTTTTTATGTACAAAATCAAACTAAAGTCCATGTTTTAGCAGTGTTTTGAGGGCGGTAATCCGTCACTTTATTAAAGTAAATGAAAAAGTACTTTTCTCACACGAAAAGTGTCATTCGTAAAAAAGAGGTGTCACTTTCAGAGAAAAAGTGTCACGGTGTCACCTAGAGACAAAAAGTGTCAAAAAGCACCAAAAGTGTCACACTTGGCAACGCTGATAAAACAAGAAGAAAGCTTGTTATTCGTCAAAGACTACAGCTGACTGGGAAGTAAAGTTCGGTTTTACATGAAAACCGCGAGCGTGAAACCCCTCCGGTGCCGACTTTAAATTCAAATAAAAAACTATTTCCGATACATGTGTCAGATCAATCATGCATGATTTCAGCAGCAGAACATACGTTTCGCCAGACAGGTGAATGTACTGGCCTACAGCGGTTATTAAAATGCCACCGCACCTGTGATTGACACGTTTCAAATAACGGCCTCAAAATTAACTTTCTGTCCGCCAATACAGACTACCAACATCTGTAATTAAGCTTCTTGCTATTGCGCTAGCAAAAAGAAAGGTTGTACTTGATATATACCACTTTCACTAATCATGGTTGGAATGGAATAGCCCGCTTGGTTTGGAAGTAAAGCGGTTTGGGTACCATAGCACTCTTTTACTGATACTGATACTTTATTGTAAAACGAGACTTTCACAGCATTGGATTGCCGAACTTGTCGTTTTCGTCAGGTACATCATAATTACAAAACATTTAATAAGGCGGTTGTGCATAATAAAGCAATAGTCAAAAAATGATCAAACAGAATAAAAACCCTAGACAATTAAAACATTAAAGGGAAATGGTTGATCAATTCTTCGACTTTTGTACCGACCAGCTTCTTGTTTCTTGCCATATAATTTTTCAGCTAAGCGCAGAGCTTTGGCTTACCAGAGCTGCTGGCAACCAAAAAGAGGAACGCAAGCCTTCCAGAGCCTTTTAAGTATAATGTTTGGCCACAAAACGTCTGTTATGATCCTTTTAGGTGTTACATTTCGCGAAAATGTAACATTAAACGGTCATTACATATGTTTTCTCCTGACGTTCAGCACAAGGACGCGCAACCCCTTGTTATCTGTTATCCAACTTTTGAGATTGTAATAGGTGTTACTTGTTACGGTACCACCGTACCTGAAACTTTTGCTTTTCCTACGTCACGAAATGTGTAATAAAGCTAGCCCAGTCGTCCCATGCAATGAGGAACACACCCGCTCAGAGCGTGTTCCACCCTACTTACCGTAGTTCCTATGCATGACGTCACGAATTCTGGCTTCTTGGCGTCAAGACTGGAACGTATATTTCTATTTTTACTCAAATATCGTGCCATGGCACGACGCTCTCGAGCGTGGTGAGCAAAAAGTACTATTAGCAAGAACAAATAATCAGATAGAACCTCTGTCTTTGGTACCATGCAGCGACTATGAATACCCCGATAAAACTGAGGGGACCTAGAGGTATTTACTGTGGCTTTTACCCGTCTACTCTACTTCCGTCTTCGCCGTTGCTCATCGCAGAGAAAGAAAATGCAGGAGGCGTACTCCGCGCGCTGACTCGCTCTTGAGCGCGTCCAAAGAACCAATCTGCTTTGTCTTCTACTTTTCCTCAAGGTGGTTTTACAGCGATTTGGCTAATTGCAGAGGGAACGAAACTTGATGTGTCGCGGCTCGTTCAGAGCGGAAAAGGTACGGGGAAATACTCGACTCCGCATAGTCATAGACAGTCATAGTACAGAGATAGGAAGATGGACGTTCTATCTGATTACTTGTTCTTGCCAATAGATACTATTTCGAGAAGGTTGAAACGGTCAGCGTAATAGCTTTTCACGAGGTTGGAACGAAAATAGTAACTGATGGTTACTATTGGAATACGCTCTCAGCTTCTATGGAACACTCCATCGTACCATACTTAAATATGTATTTCTTCTTCTAGGTGTTATGTGGCCAGTAGAGGGTATGCCGGTCGTCATGAGAGCTTTCTCCTACTTCCTCCCGCAGACTTATGCCGTGGAGTCTTTGCGAAACGTAATAGCTCGCGGCTGGGGTATGGACAACCCAGAAGTCTACCTTGGGGTAGTCTCCAGCGTAGTGTGGGCAGCAGCTCTCCTCTTCCTCAGTGCAGCCGTGATACGCATTCGAAAATACACGGGCTAAGTCAGACGAGCAAAAGATTGGAGCACTTAGTACCAAAGGCGTTAACGTCGGCTTCGGCCGTTTAGTGGAAAATTTCGCCAATGACAATCCGAAAGGTATCGCGTTCGGCGTAAATCCCTACCAAAACGGCCATTTGGACGCAGTTTAAGATTGTTGGAAAGGGGCGTCTTTCCTACCAATCCCAACACTTTAGTGGAATATCTATTTATATATTTTTTACTCGTTTCACGATTCGCAAGTGCTCAATAGCGTGAAAGGTTGTGAATAGACCTTGATTCTTGTACATATATATCTGTAAATAGTTTATCGATGATTCAGATTTTATGATTGGATTTTTACAAATGCTGCCATATTTTTGTACGTGATTTTTGTGAGCCATGATGGATTTTGTTTTCTTGGCGGTTGGAAAAGTAGGGACAATATCACAGTGGGTTTAGGAAGAGTTTTTTTGCAACTGAATGTGATATTGATTTTGTTTCTTTGTCATTACGTGAGAACCTAGTTTATTTAATCTATATTCCCTTTCTCCAACACACAGACCTCTGGAATGACTGACGGTTCTTTTGCTGAACGATCGAATTAGCTGTGAGCTTTTTCGAAAACATGCGTAGACAGTGCTGCTCTGTTCGGTTAACGTGGCTTGAACTTGCTCATCCATTTTCCAGTATTTTTACCGTGAGCAAGTGTTAGAACCAGTATTCTAAGCGGAATTTCGTTATTGCATTTTAACTGTATTGCGGGAGGCCTCTGGGGTAAAATCCCCTGATCAGGCCTATTATTTTATAGGATTTTATTAAATTAACTGCTTGGTAACAAGTACGGTATTCCTGCGTATAGGACCAAACACAACCAGGCCTGATTGCAAGGAGCATAATACCAGTTGTCTCCTAGTGTATTGTTATCTAATAAAATTTTGTCATTTCTGAAAACCACTGTCTTGGCTAGGTAGAACCAGCTTTATCCACTTTGGTCATCCCGCTCGATTCCTGTGTTCGATATTCGCCTATTCCAGCTCAGCGCTCTAACTGGACTAGTTTCTGTTAATCCCCCCTTGTTTAAATACTCCTGCTGCCCAAGCTGGCTGCGAATCATATTTAACAGTGCAAAACTGGTATGTCAGCTGAATTTTATTAGAGCTAATTTTCAGCCCTTCTTGGCAGGGGTCCTCTTCAGTCTCAAGCCGCTGAAACTGAAAAATGAACTTGTTGGAAAAGCTCGAAATTCAGCTGACCTTTCCGTTTTTGCACTGTCAAATAATGTACCCTGTTGTCTCAAAATCTAGACTTATGTAAGGTACATGGTAGTTGGTAACTTTAACTTTCTACTACTTGGCTATATGCAAAACCATCATTACCTGGGAAGCAGATTTAATACTCTTTATGACAAAGTCCAAACCCGCCAGAGAACCTGGGGAAGACGAGAAACGTCGCCCGAACAATGACTCAAATTCTTTGGCGTCTAATCAACGGCTTCGTCGTGGACAGCTGTGGTGACACTCCGTCATCAATAGTGTTGCAAAAACTACTCATCAACCTTTGGATCTATTTTACTATGTATCACAAGTGTTTAGAGTGAGTCATTGGGAGATTAACAGAAATTAGTCGGCTTGGAAGATTTGTTACTGCAAGATGGTGTATTGCCGCAAGAACAAATAATTAGATAGAACTTCCGTCTTTGTTACCATGCAGCGACTATGGATACCCCGACAAAACTGAGCGGACCTAGAGGTTTCAACTCTAGCTTTCAGCCCCGAGGACTCCTCGGGGAGTGGAAGGCAACTGCGAGAATAGAGGGAGTCACTCCATGCGGACTCCGCGTACAGAAACAGCGAGAATACGGGGAATGCTTCGAAATTGGCTTTTGTTATAAAAAAAAAAAATGTAGTTGACGAAATTAGTCTGGATCCACTTTATTTTTGGCTTTGTTTATTCGGATTGTTTTTAATTAATTTTACATTGCACCAACACCAGCAAAAATTGATTCCCCTCCAGATCTGAAAGGGAGTCCTTTTCGATGATGGTGATGATAATCGGAGCACTCCCCGTCGGTGAGGACTCGCGAGAATACAGGGAGTGAGTCCCCGGGACAAACAAAAACGCGGGGACTCCTCAAGTGGAGTCCTCGGGGAACGGCGAAAATACGCCTGTTGATACCCGTCTACTCTACTTCCGTTTTCGCCGTTGCTCATCGCAGAACAAAAAATGCGGGAGGGGTACTCCGCGCGCTGACCCGCTCTTGAGCTCGTCCAGAGAACCAATGAGCTTTGTATTCTACTTTTCCTCAAGTCGGCTTCACAGCCATATAGCTAATAGAGGTAACGAAACGTGATGTAGCGCGAAGCTACTAACCTCCGCTCGTTCGCAGAGGAGAAGGTACGGGGAAATACTCGACTCCGCATAGTCATAGTACAGAGACAGGGAGTCGGAATTTCTATCTGATTATTTGTTCTTGATCGCAGTCATTTCCTGTTTATACTTACGGATGGCACAGATCGCGCCCTCTCACACAGAAGTAGTGCCGTACTCTTGGTGGTGTCATCTACCGGACTGCAAAGAAAAACGGTTGAGGTGGATCCTGGATGTGTCCATCATAAAATCGCAGGATGAAAGTATGTCATGCGGCTGAAAAGCGGCGTAGGGAGACCAGTTGCAATATAGCTGACATGGAGCCGTCCATCGATAAAAGGTTATGTGTCCGACACCCTTGATACTTTTTTTCTGCTGAAAAAAAAAATAAGAAAAGGAGAAAAAAAGAAAAACGGTACGGTTCAACACGCATATATGCAGCCGCCCTCGAGCGCGCTTCCATCTCCCTATCTTATCAAGTTGACCGGAGCCGCGATACAGCCGGACACTATACTATCCACCCTCAATCTGCCCATGAATCTGCGCGGTCGCTTTCCAGGCTGTTCGCCAGTCTTCTGAACAAGACAAAAATCATCACCCAGTTCAATAGAAAAGTGTGTCTAGTCCCATGTGGCCATGACCACAGTATTTGTTCTATGCTTGTCCTGTTCACACGGGCAAAGAAAAATATTAAACAAATTTAGTGACGGGGAAGTTGCCATGAATTTCTTGCAACACAGATATTGGCACTGACTCCATAGGAGCTTGGTAGGAGTTAGCAGAGGCGTTACTAGCCAAAATGTTTTTTTTGCGGGGGGGGGGGGGGGGGGGGCAAGGTATTTACCGACTGGCTGGTAATTTTTAACGACTGTTTTTGGGAAAAAAATGGAAAAAAAAGGTTGTTTTGACGAAAAACCGACTGTTTTTAAGAAAAGTCGCTGCGCTTCGTGTCAATTCAGCTATTTTGTACCGACTGGCTGACAACACTAGGCCCCCCCCCCATACGTGACGCCCCTAGGAGTTAGTACCACCGTACACTGTAAAAAGTTTCTCCGTATAAATATTAAAGTTAACTGCAGTACTTGCTACTCGGATTCATCTTATCTCTATTTGGTATTAATCTTATATACGTAGGGATAAGAATAATTAGAGTAGCAAACACTGCAGTTAACTTTAATCTTTATACGGAAAAACTTTTTAAAGTCTAGTACTAAAATGCAAAAATGCGCGAAAGATATTTTGCGCATTATTTCATGTGAGTGCTAACTTACGCATTTGTTCTCTTCAGGAATTCGGAACAAATCAGTGGCCATTTTCTTTTGCTCTCCTTTTTGCCGTAGATGAATTCTGAAATCAACTGATCAACCGTAATAAAGATCTGTGAATTTAATACATTTATGTATTATCTGATAGTGGTGGCACAGAAGCTGGATCAGACTAGCTTTTTCTTTTTACCAGGCACCTCATTTATAATTTCCTCTAACTAATGAACGTAAATCGCGTCTAGGATAGTATATTCACGTCTAAAAATGTGGTTAAAGCTGAAAACTCAATTTTTTCTTTTCGACGTTTTGCGACATCTGTTTCACAACTAGGGAATAAAAATAATCTCTAGTTTTCGACAGAATTGTGGAAAAGCAGATGGCAGCAGGTTTGCGAACAGACGGGATTACGACTTTTTGAGTCTTCACTGAAGAAGCACAATAAAAAAGATTTAAAACCGGCCCACGTGTTTGTACTGAAATACACAGTGGGAAGAGCATGGATTCATCAGGTAAGTTAGTGTTTTTTGGAAATTTTTTAGATCTTCTATTTGCTTCATTAGTTCTCCTTCTGCTCAATTATTATTGTGTCAGGAGAGACAATTCTGTAGGCTAGGCCAGGTCTTAGACAAAAAGAGTCGCTCTTTTCACCTATCTACCAAGGCCTTGGTTCGTTTGCTCTTTTGGCACCAAAAGCTTACTGCTCACTGCTCTTTTGACCGTTTTTGGACCAAGGCCTTTCTCCTTTCTGCTGAGGCCTGCGGAGCAAGGAGATTGGCAAATAGTCTAGCCTACGAGGTGAGTTGACCAGTCTTATCAAGAGAATCACGCCAGACTCCTTCTTACAAATAAATGGCTAAATTAGGAAGGACACTGGACTTGGGACAGAGGCCTTCAATAGTTCAATCTCTTTTGGCAAAAGATTCAACTAAGGTCTGTTTTTTGCTTTGCGCTGTTTTATGCTTACAAATGAAAGTAACCAAATACTGTTTTATTCCACCTTAGCTTTGTTTGAAGGATTTGAATTTCTGCATATTTTTGGCTACAGCGCCTAACCACACAACTTCAGCAGTTCAGGTGAACTGGTCACTCACCTAGGTAAGCTAAACGGCGGGGTGTTAGTGGACCCGGAAAAGTCAGTAAGGCTAGTTCACAGTAACCAAATAACAGAAATAATAATTAAGGTGATTTTATCTTAGCTGGTGCACCTTGCCTTAGTTCAGGAAATGCCTGTATCCTCGCTTGAGTTGCCCACTCAAAGAGACAACCAAACCCCAGTGTCCTACAGGTAAAGATACACTAGAGGCCTTTTTCTGCGACACAATTGTGGGCCACCCACTTCTGAGTGTTTGTCGCAGAAACAGGATTGTGTGCCGCACAGTCGAGTCACAAGTTGAAACTCGCGGAAATGCCTTTTTTTCTTTTTTTTTGGCGGAAATTTCAAATATCTGAAAAAAAAAAATTTAATTCATTTAAAAACTCAATAAATAGAACTCCAGGCTCATGTCCTTACCATTATGCGCAAAAGGGATCCTCAGTTTTAAGTCTATATGTTTGAAAAAGTAGTTAACTTCTATTGCTTAGACATTATTTTGCTGCTTAATCTGAATTTCCCGCCAGAATCAAGCCACAAAACCGATAATCACTTCGCCAGTTGTTTGTCGAATTTGAGCCACAAAGCGAGCCATGAAAATCTTCGGTTGCTTAATCTGAATTTCCCGCCAGAATCAAGCCACAAAACCGATAATCACTTCGCCAGTTGTTTGTCGAATTTGAGCCACAAAGCGAGCCATGAAAATCTTCCTGGTTGCGAAAACACAGTTGTGGGCCGTACAAAACACAGCGGAAACACTCTTTTTGAGCCACAATCAACCCACAAACTGTTTGTGGGAGCACGGAAAAACGCCTTAGGCATGGCTCTGTCTAGCATCAGCACAACCTAAAATAATTATGTCAAGAGTGTGTAATGCTCAGGTAATTATTTCTGAGGATCAAGCAACTTAGGAGGCATGTCTTCAATGAGAGAGGATTAGGCTAAACAAAAGGGACTGTATGGGATGTGAGGTACCAGTGATTGCTACCTGGATTTCAGTAACATATATGTTGGTTTTCAGAAATATTAGGCTCACCTGTAAAAGAGAAAAAGAAGTCAAAGAAGAGCATGTCAAAAGAAGAAACACAAGAAGACTACACAATCAAGCCTTCAGACAATCCTGCTAAAACATTTAGTTCTGATTGGCCCCTTCTTCTAAAGGTAAGCGTTCAAACCCTCCATATGCGGCCATATTACCTCGTTTAAGTCAGTAGTCCCTTGAATTTGACTCTCAAGATGGATTTGCACAAACATTTTTTCGCCAAAGTGTCTTGTCCTCTGGATCATAGATAGTGGATCCCTGCCAGTTTTAGAATCAAACTGGATATCTATTGCATACCTGGCACTCAACTCAACTGCCAACTGTGTTAGGATGCTTTTAGTGCATTTTGGATCTTTTGATTTCAGTGCTAATGTTCATTGTCTGTTATTCTTGTACTTGTCATATTCATCGGAGTTGGAAGCAAGTTGTGTCCATTTGGAATCGAAAAATCACACAGAAGAGTAGGCTTGTCACAGGCTATCGGGCCCGTCTGCTTTGAAAGTCCTTTTTATTTTAGAACTTCGACAGACTGAATGTGAGGACAAATCATTACACACCTCTGCCTTTTGGTACGTCTCCTCTGAGTAGGAACATAAAAGAACATGTTCATGGAGGGTTCATCAACTTGGATAAGCCTTCAAATCCCAGCTCACACGAAGTTGTGGCATGGGTCAAACGAATCTTGAGATGTGAAAAAACAGGCCACTCTGGAACCCTGGATCCAAAAGTCACAGGTACAATTTTTCTTCAAATACATGTTGGTGTGAATTCTGTTCTATGGCTGAGATCGCCAGAAAGTTGTAAATGTTCTGACACTGTAGAAGCGACATTTCCGGATTTTCGCTGAGAAGCCTGCGAGTATCAGAGAAAGAGGTGAAGAATGGTCAGTACTGGTGAAAGGACATTGTTTATGTTTGATTCTCTGTTTGGTAGTGCTGACCCACACCCTCTACACTTATTTTCAGCATCAATAAAATTATTGGGTTTTGGAGGCTGAAGTGGGTATTTGCAGGAATTAATAGAAGCATATATCATGAACCCATTCTTTGCTTGTCTTTTGGACAGAACACCAGGGGCGTCCCGAGGGAAGGGGTGGTGGTCTGCGCCACCCCTCCCCCTACGTTCGGTAGGAACGGGCATCGCGGTGAAGCCCTTATATCCGTTTTATATTATCTTTTTCCACACATTTTAAATTGGGTGATTTAACGTGTTCATTGGTTCCCATTATTTTTCGAAGTTGGTAGTTCATCCAACTTTTCTTTAGTTTGTATTTGCAAATTCGGTGAGTTAAGGTATATATTTAGTTGGTTCTCATGGGCCCGGATCCTATCCGGTTATGTCAACGACGTTTCTAGGATCTGTGCATGTTCTTTCCATCAATATGTTCAAATAATGTATACAACGGATACGTCAGCTACGATGCTTCGTCGTAACGGATACGTCAGCTACGATGCTTCATCAGCGATATTTCGACCCTTCTTGGCAAGGGTCGTCGTCAGGCAGACGAGGCTGAATATATGTTTCAAAGTCAGCTTGGGCTCAAGGATCCATCGAGTTTCATCCCGGTCCCTCCACGTTAAGCGTGTCACGACATGTCCGATTCCCCCCTCCAGCTCCCCCCATAGTTGTCGGATCTGGTCCGGACGTAAAATGACTTATGAAAAATGTGTTCTTTCACTTCCGATCATCTGTTCGAAAGTTGCGCATGCCCCAATATTCCGGACTCCCCCTCCCTCCACTCCCGCCACGATGGTCGAAACTATTTATTCTTCAACCCTACAGTATTGTAAAATATTTGAATACTTTAAACTAGGCTATGTTTTCAACAAATAACCCATGGTTTTGGCTGTTTTAAGCCATTTCCGAGACCCGTTGAATTATACTAAAAACAGGGAAACAATTTACATAACCTGTTTTTGGGATCCCAAAACGTAAGTGGAGGGATACCTCCTATGACATCGCAAAAATGTCCTTCTGATCGTCTGTCTGTGAGCACGATAACTCTCGAAGGGAATGAGATATTTTGATGAAACTTGGCGTGAGGATTCGTTGGGTCAAGGGTAAGGTCAAGTTCGTAGATGGGCTCTGTAGCCCTACATTTAGGGATGGGGGTTCAAAACAAAATATGTAATAGTCGATCATGGGGTAAGAAGGCATGCTGAGCACGATAGTGAAAACCATTTTCTCGCCAGACAAGTAGTTCGTCCGGAATCCGAAAAAAAACGGAAATTTTGTTAAAAGTAAAAGTTTTATATGAAGCTGATTAAATATTCGATTTAGGGGTAAGAAGACATGGTGAAAACCATTTTCTCGCCGAGCAAGTAGTTCGTCCGGAATCCGGCGAAAACCGGAAAGTTGGTTAAAAGTAAAAGTTTCATTTGAAATTGATTAAATATTCGATTTAGGGTAAAAAGACATGCTGAACAAGATGGTGAGAACCATTTTCTCGCCGAACAACTAGTTCGCCCGTAATCCGGCCCAAACCGGAAAATTTGTTAAAAGCAAAAGTTTGATTGGGTGGTTCCCAACCGGTGGTAACCTATTATTTTTGTATTAATCCTTTTTCAAGGTAGAGTGAGGGATATTTAATATATATTGCCAGCCGTGAGAATCGAAGAGGCTGGTGTTTGTGACCACAAATTCCTTCCCATATTCCCACCTGCAACATGCAAGGATAGATGACAAAAAATTCCAGTAGTACTGATCCATATAGCAAGCGTTAATTCAGCGATCTTGTGCTTCCAGGTTGTTTGATTGTGTGCATCGACCGAGCAACTCGTCTTGTGAAGTCACAACAGGGCGCCGGAAAGGAGTACGTTGCAATCTTCCAGCTTCATGCGCCAGTTGGAGATTTGAATAAGGTAGGGCGATGGTGTTGGAGCTTGTGGAAGGGGTGAGGCCTTTCGTAGTCTGGTATCAAGCTGCCTTAAAAATTACGTCAAGTATAATGCACATTTTATAATATATACATTTAATCATCAGTTCGTTTCCACAGACCTATTATAGTATACAAATAAAAACCAAACACAAAACACGGATGTTAGAATAATATCAAAGACAGCTATGGCGGTGTGAGAGTGATTGACATGACTGTTGTTGTTCCTTTTTATACACTACGCTTTAGTGTTGAAGGATTCAAATAAACAATAATAATAATAATATAGTCTGGTGGCTGAGTTAGCCGGAATCATTGTCCGCTCGTTTTCGCTCGGCCGTAAAGGTTGGCAAGATTTCTGCACAGCGCATTAGCAGGTGTGTTTAGAAAACCGAGCTCTCCTGGAAAGAGCTTCCGGAAAGCCATTGGAAAATCTGAGCGGAAATTAGAAAGTTTAGAAATTTTGACGCATTGCATGCGGATTGGGTCCGATAATTTCGTTCCGATTTGAGTAGAAAATATTCTGCTTTTTCCGGAGCGAATTTTAAACGTATGAGAAATTGTGCTCTGAGAACTGAAAGATTATAAGCTGTGTTGTGTTTGAAATTCCAAATTTGCATACGATCTTTTTAATGTCAGCTGCAAAACCATGTTTGTTAGAGAAAGATCTTGGCTGCAAGTGTCCACTGAATGCAAGCTACCAGGTATGCAAACTTAAATGTTGGCTAGGCTATCTACAGGAGGTCTGAATATTTTTACAGTTTTCTTTTTACAGTTGAACAGTGACATTTCATACACTTGCTGCAATAAAAGGAAAATTCTGGTCAATCAGAGCAGTTCCTTAATTGCATCTTTCTTTGATACTCCTCAGAACTGTTCAAAGTTACTTAGGCTACACCTCCTGTATTTTATATAAACAATATAAAATATACATTTTTAATGAACAGAGAATTTGCAAACATTCGGCAATCATTCAGCATCATCTGACTGTAGACTAAGCAGCGGATTTTTTAAATCTGGAGCCAAGTTTTCCGTCCGAATTTCGTTTTATCTGAAAAACCTGTCGGGCATAGTGACGCGAATTTCGCCTGCGGAATCTTACCGGACTATGTGTGCACTTAGCTTTACTCACTAAAATAGGCTTGAAGAACCGATGAAAATGCGTTACTTCCTTGCTCCGCTATTCACGAATAATCGATTTCGAATAGTGGACTTCCCCTGTTGGATTCCTGGTACATCTATGCGCTTGCACCTGGAAAAAGATCCAAGAATTGTTTTTGTTCAGGCACTAAGCGGTCTTCACCACTGGCCACTGAAAAGCCGCGTTTGTGGTGAGATTCGCATTTTCCGCGTCATAGTAGAATTTGCATTGTGGGGACGGGCGTAGATATTCCGAACGTCACTATTAAAGCGTATAGTGGAGAATCCAAGAATCCCGTAGCAGAATCCGAATAATTCCGTCTATTCAGTAAGTCAAAAATAAGTTGGCTTTTCAGTTAAACTTTAAGAAAACCCGTAGTTTGTTTTTATTAATACGTCTCTTTCTCTTTTCAGCTAAAACAGGGTATTGAAAAGTTGAAAGGTGCCCAGTTCCAGCGACCGCCTTTGGTTTCAGCTGTGAAGCGACAACTCCGAATCAGAACTGTTTATGACATTAAAATGATTGAGTTTGAGGAAGAGAAAAATATGGGTGAGTAGCTAAACGTCAGCCATAAAAGTGAGCCGATGAGCAAGATTCTATCTTCATTTAGTCGAACCGATTCCCCAGCTGATAGTACAGCAGTTGTATGTAACTGTTCCTTCAGCTGAAGGTAACTGCGATACGTTTCAGCAAAATCTCAGCCGATGAACAAGAGTTGTGCGTCGTTGCCGCCCATGCCGTCTGTTTAGTAGCGTCGACTCTTTTAAAGGACCCGTCTTTCTTGTTCTGCCTTTTATAATATACTTAGCTCCCGTATGGAATTATAAGCTTCTAAAATCACCACCTTTCTCCATTGTTTCGTTTCGAATCGAATTTTTAGCCGAGTTTTCCCGTCACTGAACGAAAAGTTTGCCGGAATCTTCAACGTCCGCTGACAACTCTTTCATAAATAAGGATGTGATAATCTTCTGTTTGTGACTTCTTTTACTTGCTTAGTTTTCGCACTTTTTAACCAAGGCACGTTCAGTTTTCAAATGTTGTGCGCCCAGCCGCCGCGTCGGAGAGCAGGAAGGCTGGTTGTAGTCGACAAGCGCTAACAAGAGAATCTCTAGGTTTAAGTGGAAAGTATGTGCATGTACCTTTAGTCTTCTAAGATCGTGTTCCATCCTCACGAAAGGTTACTACGCTGACCGTTCCAACCTTGTCGGAATAATAACTAATAGTTACTATTTGCTTACCATCGGGAGGGTAGTAAGCGTAGTAACTACGTATCTCTGCAACGTGATTGGTCGGATTCGCCCCTGGCGTAAGATCCTGCTGGAAAATAGAAAAATCGTTCCAGCCTTGACGGCAAAAAGCCAAAATTCGTGACGTCATGCGTAGTAACTACGGTAAGTAGGACGGAACACGCTCTAAAACAAAGCGACTTGAGACAAACACTGGTTATGATTTGAATTTGTCTTAGGTATTTTCTGGACAAGTTGTGAAGCTGGTACCTACGTCCGGACCATGTGCGTTCATCTCGGACTCCACCTTGGCGTTGGCGGTCACATGCAGGAGCTCAGACGTGTCCGCTCAGGTATGGCCTCTTACAGTTCAGTTCATGGAAGTGATACACTGACTTCAAAAGTCTAAAGGACCCCTCTTGTTCTTATTCTGCCTTCTGTATTATCCCTTGCTCCCTTATGGGATTATAAGCTTCTGGATCTCCGCCTTTCGGCATTGTTTTGTTTTATGTCAACGGCTTTTTAGCGCTTTTTCTGCCTAGCCGAGTTTTGACGTGTCCTACGACGCGAACTTAGCCTAAAGCTTCAAGGTCCGCCAACAATTCATTTTACATGTAAGGACCTGAGAAGTTTAAAAATATTTTTTTTTTTGTTATTTCACTTGCCCTTCGGCCAAGTACCATATAGCGATTGTTATTTCTGTCCGTCAGTCGATCTGTCGGTACCGGTTTTGCTAGTTTGGGTATTTCGTGGCAGGCATATCAGGGACCGGACCAGATTAAGTTAGATTCTGATTCTGATTCTGATTAAGTTAGAAATGGTCGCTTCCCCGATCCGACTATCTGGAAGGGAGTGGAGGGAAGGGGAATCCGGAAAAATTAGATATTTTTAGCTTACGAACGGGTAATCGGATCTTATTGAAACTTGTTATATGGAAGGACCTCGTGCTTCAGGCGTTCGATTTTAAATCCAGACCGGATCCGGCGACATTGGGGGGAGCTGGAGGGGGAAACCGGAAATCTGGGAAAACGCTTAGAGTGGAGAGGTCCGGATGAAACTTGGTGGAAAGAACAAGCACAAGTCCTAGATACGTGACTGACGTAACCGGAACGGATCCGCTAACTTTGAGGGGGGGGGGGGGGGGGTCCGAATTTCTAGTGATCCCGTGAGTTCGGTGCTTCCTGATGTGATAGGACGATGAAAATTGGCAGGCATGTCAGGGACCCGACCAGATTAAATAGAAACCGGATCCGATGACACTGGGGGGAATTGGAGGAGGGAACTGGAAATCTTGACAAACCGTTAGAGTGTATGGACCGGGATGAAACTGGGTGGGAAAAACAAGCACAAGTCCTAGATACGTCCTTGACATAACTGGACCGGATCCGGGCACTGTGGGGGAATGGGGGGGGGTCGGATTCTAGCGATCCCGCGAGTTCGGCATACTTCCTGATGTGCTAGGACGATGAAGCTTGGCAAGTATGTCAGGGATACGAAGAGATTGACTTGAGAATAGTCGTTTCCCCGATCCGAGTATCGTGGGGAGAGTCCGAAATTGAGTGGCATGCGTAACTTTTAAACGGGTGATGGGATTTGAATGAAACTTTTCAGGTGGAAAGAGCTATCGCCTTAGATGTTCAGTGTCAAGTCCAGGTCGTGTCCGATACCTCTGGTGGGGATGGGGGGGGGGGGGGATGGAGGCCGGAACACTCAAGAAACGATTAAATCAGAGGGATTGGGACGGAACTTAATGGAGAGAACGCGCATTGGGCCTAGAAAAGAAATTGACGGAGCCAGATGGCTTCGTGGCACCGTGGGGGAGTCGGAGGGGGTTTCCTGGAATTCTGGTAGTCGCGAGTTAGAATAGTTCCAGATGTACTAAGACAAAGAACAAAGAAACTTTACAGGCATATTAATGACCCGACTTCGTTGACTTGAGAACCTGACACAAGATACCCCGGAAACTTCCGTTCCAAGATCCGAGCATTTCTGGGGGAGCGAGGGAACGGAAATATGGAAATTGACTTCTGCAAATTTCGAACGAGTGGTCTGATTCGAGTGAAACTTAATGGGTGATAAGAATTGATGCAAAACATGCGTTCGAACTGCATGCGACCACGGCTGGGGGATGGGGGGGGGGGGACTTTTGACATACACGAAAACCAAACGGATGGACCGAATGAGATGCAAATTCGATAGTGCCGAGTTTATGCGGCCCAGATTTGTTATTTGGTGTCCGGACCGGATTCGGCCAAGGTATGGGGGCGGGAATACTGGAAATTTGCACATAGGCTATGTTCCGATTTCAGTAAAACATGGTGGACGGTAAGAGGGGATTAAGAGATACGACGTTCATGTTTCCAAGTCCTCTTCGGCCACAGTGGGGGTGAGTTGGAGGGAGATGCCCTGATATGCCTGCCAAGTTTCACTGTCCTAGCACATGTGTAAGCATCTTAACTCAGGATCACCGGAATTCCGCAACCCTCCCTCCAACTCCCCCACAGTGCTCAGATCCGGTCCGGTCTTGTCAACTCTGTATCTAGGGCTTGTGATTGTTCTTCCCACTAAGTTTCATCCCGATCCGTCTTCTCTGAACATGGCACCCAATTTCCGGTTCCCCCCTCCAACTTCCCCCAAAGTAACCGGATCCATTCCGGATTTGAAGTGTGACATCTGAGACAGGAGGCCTTTCCAAATATCAAGTTTCATTAAGATCCGATTCCCCGTTCAGAAGTTATATATACGTCAATATTCCGGATTCCCCTTCACTCCACTCCCCCCAGGGTGGTTGGATCAGGGAAATGATAATTTCCCAGTCAGTTTGGTGGTGTCCCTGATATGCCTACCAAGTTTCATCCTCCTAGCACATCTGGAAGTGCCCTAACTCGAGATGAGTGGAGAAACCGATCGAACGAAAAGTGATCCGTACTTGTGATCCGTGATCCGTACTTGAGCGGAGCTGCAAGTGCCATAAAAACATCCTTGTGGAATCTTGATTTTGCAAGCTTGTACGCGTGATGATGACGGTTAATGCTGAATCTTACTAAATCAGTCACTTCAAAACTGTCATAACTTCCATTGATTGATTTGAATGTTTCAATCAGGTCTCCTCTAAAAGATCTGTATGCAATGGAGGGAAGGCACAACTTGACTAATCTCACTTGGTAGGGAAGATCGTGCAGATCTGGTACGAACTTCGTAGCTCTCCGTTGAATTTTTTCATAAGCCTCAATGTCACAATTGTAATATGGCCTCACTTGTGGTGTATTTATTTAAAGAAGTAACTCCGTCCCGTGCACAAAGAATTTGTCTTCTCAGCCGGGCTGTGGACCGTTTTTTATTTAGTTTATTATCAAAAGAACCTGAACCTCCGTCAACGACTCTTCACATATAAGGACATGGGAAGCTTAAAGTATTATTTTACATTTTAGAAGACATGGTAGACCATAGGTCTACCTTATGTTTTGGAATGCTTTTGATTTGCTTGGTTTTCCCACTTTTAACCAAGGCTCGTTCAGTTTTCATATACTTTGCGTCCAGCCGCCGCGTCGAGAGATTGAAAGCTGTATCGAGTGGACAAGCGCCAACAAGAAAATCGCTAATTTCTTGTGGAAAGTAATGATATCTTTGAAAACGATGTCTAAGCCATTTTATCGTGAAAAGAAACTTTCTAGCGAGTTCTTCTTCCATTCCCAGAGCTTACCCCCCCCCCCCCCCCCCCCCCAGCTGGTAAAGTAGAATCGAACCGTCAAACAGAGAGGGTGTCACTCCCAGAGCTCAACAAGTTATTACGCCGATCCACTCACCCGAGCGTTATTTGAAGTCATTTGGTTCGTACGTCGTAAAACATTATAATGGTGACCTGGAAAAATCGTCAATAAATCATGTTTGAATAATTTGATTCTGTAAGCGTTTTAAACTGTTTTTGACTTCCCCTGCTATTTTTGTCATCGAGAAGAGTATTAATGTAAAATAAAGTGAATTTGAATATGTCCTTATTTTTTAAGTGAATCGAATCGAGCGGTGTGCGTGCTTGGTAGAGGAGTGACGCAATCAATATTTTAGGCATCCAGTCCGAGAAGGAGGGTCTTGTTACCATGCATGACGTCATCGACGCTCAATATATTCACGATCATCATAAGGACGAAACGTACCTGAGGCGCGTGATCCAACCTCTTGAAGCGCTCTTGACCTCACATAAAAGAATCATCATGAAAGACAGTGCCGTAAGTAATTAGTTAGTTTATATTCGCTTGTGTTCTTTTGTCCAGTCACCTTTAACTGCGTTCATTGCACTCCAGTTTGTCTCTGGTGTTTTGTCACCAGTGTCCGGTTCTTCTCTTAAAACAGTTTTTTTTTTTTTTTCACCGGTAAGTTGATGAAAACGGTACAACTCCTCGCTGAAGCTGGGCTCCCGAGAAGGTTCTGGTTAGTCCGCACCGGTGAGGAAAAACCGGACACCGGTTAGTTCAAAAACGGGTTATAAGACTGGTGAGTAGTCACCGGTGGATACAAAAACGGCTTATAAGAAAACCGGAGACTACCGGTGAGAACTCCCGTGAGAAAGAACGCTGCTTTTGTTCGTATGCAAATAAGAGACTCCAGCTTGTGCGTCGTGACGAGTACGACTAGCGGGAAAGGTGATTAGAGATTGTATAGGAGAAAAACATAAAAATGCGGTTTATTGGGAGTTGTATGTATTTCTCTAGCCTCGGTGATAGATGTTCCTTCAGCCAAAGATGACTGCGAATCATATTTGACGGTGCAAAACGGGTAAGTCAGCTACATTTCATTAGAGCTATATTTCGGCCCTTCTTGGCAAGGGTCATTTTCAGGCTCAAACCATTCAAGCTGGAAAATGAAATACAAATCTACCGGATTATTGCTCATGGAACCTACTGGAATTTTGCTCAGGGAATCTACCGAAATCTTGCATCAGGGAATTTACTGGAGGCTGGATCAAGTTCATTTTTCAGCTTGAGCGTTTTGAGCCTGAAGAGGACCTTTGCCAACAAGGTCCGAAATATAGCTCTAAGAAAATGTAGTTGACTTATCCGTTTTGTACCGTCAAACATTTATCTATCCTTTCGTTATCAGGGGACATCCAGGTATTTTTTCTGCTATACAGTATTATGACGACGCACTTCCAAGTGTTTATTGCGGACACATGAGTGTGTGCTACAGATTTGAGCTACAAGTTGAAACTCGCGTGAACGCCGTTTTGTCTATATTTTGGTGGTAATTTCGTATGTTATAAAAACATAATCCAGATAACAACAAGTTGAAGCTCACGGCTTAGTTATGTTCGTGTAATTAGAACTTCAGGCGTACGTCCTTGTAAATCTGTACAAAATGGATCCTAATATTTATGACTATATGCTTGGGAAAGTAGTTGATTTTATTATTAAGACATTATTTTGCTACTAAATTGGGGTTGCCCGCTGGAATCGAGCCACAAAATTGACAATCACCTCGCCAGTTTATTGTCGAAGTCGAGCCACACAAATTGTGTTGATCCCTGAAACACCTATGAGCAACAGATAAGATCGTGATAACACTTTTCGAGCCACAGTCGAACACAAACTTCACTGTAAAAGTTTCTCAGAGTAATGATTAAAGTTAACTGCAGTATTTACTAATGGGATTCATCTTATCTCTACTGAGATAAGATGAATCCGAAAAAGAGATAAGATGAATTAGAGATTCATCAGATTTTTTTTTTACAGTGTGTCTGGGGAAGCAGGGAAAATGCCTAAAAGTAATAGAGAGAGACATTATTTGCTTTCGTTTTCAGATCAACGCTGTTTGCTACGGTGCTAAGATCATGTTGCCTGGTGTTCTGCGATATGAAAGCAACATTGAGCTCAACGAAGAAATCGTCGTTGTTACTACCAAGGGTGAAGCTGTTTGCTTGGGTAAGTTCACCTGCCTAGGTCGCCTTTACCCACTTGTGCTTTCGTTATTTTGGCGAGGAGTATTATCGCCAGAATAAAATAACGCTGGCGAGTAACGCCAAGGCTTGGAAAAAGTTACTCACACTAGAACAGCAGCTATACTAGTACGACTAGCCCTACTGAGACTCAGTCAGTCGCACCAGTGCTGGCTCCAATAACTTCATATCCTGAGAACAGTAAAAAAAAAAGAGATAAAACCTCCACTGCTTCCTTGATGTGTGCAGATAACATCTTAGCTTTATTAGAAATTTTAAACCCGCAAGTTCGTCTCGCTTTAAAGACGCAACCTTAGTGAGAGGCGCTATGAGTATGGCCCCTTAGCGAAGCATGGAAAGCATATGTCTTGGCGCTACTCCATAGTGTTATTTTGCTCTGATTATTACGTCATCAGAACAACCTGGATGTGAGCCTGTATTTGTTTGATCCGTTGAATCTGAACCAAGACCAGAGGTGCGTTCTCAGTGGGTAAGATAGAGTTTGCACTCGGCTAAATCAGGCGAAGAGAAAAAGATTGAGCAATTTTTGTTCTAGTGGTGGTAATTTTGTAGTGATTCAACCGATTTTCCAGGACGTCATCTAGTCAGAATCATGATTAACGAGAGTTCGTATTGCCCCTAAGAGCCCCGTCTCCAGCCAGTTTATGCTTCCGCTTCGGGTATAAGCAAAGCTTGGTTTGTCTCGTTGTCCTTTTTTGGACGACGAGAATGACGATTCTTTGACTTCCTTCATGAACGTAGAGTTATCGGGTATATTACCATCAGTGAAGAAGGTCCTCCTATCCCTCCGATAATCGGTCCTAGCTCACATGTGTCGTGCGTGGGTTTGAGTTGGCTGACGTGTAGATCGTGTATAATCGAACTTTTGACATATCTGCTGCTGAAATGTATTATTTGAAATTTCCCGAGGTCCTTGAATTTCTCTTTTCTTTTAGTTATTCCTAGGCAGTTTTCGCGTATAAAAATTGAAAGATCCATTTTTGATTCTAAACTAAAGTTGACACATTTTTACAAAAGGTTTGGCTTCCTCCCAGTCCATAACCTATAATCATTCTTTCAGAACAATATGAATTTAGTTGTTCAAACATTGTGTTGTTTCCACAGTATTTGTAGTGTCATTGACTGGATCAGTTGATTGAGGTGTAGTTGTGTGTATATATGCTACTCCATGTGTCAAGCTGTTCCTCAAATTTGAAGGAGATAGAAAAAGAAATAAATCGTAGGACTAATTTTTCGTCAGACAGTTCGGTTTTTCTGAAAATTGGTCGATTTTTCGTCAAAATAGTTGGTTTTTATAAAAATCAGTGAATTTTTTCAACGGGGGCTCGCGTACAAGCTTGTAAAATCAAGAATCCACAAGGACGTTTTTAAGTGGGGTTTTGGCAACAGAATTGCTAATCCTTGGAACAGCCTTACCGAAGTCGCGGTTAATGCTGAATCGATAAGTAGTTTCAAGTGCATTGTTGATGGGATTTTTAACTCTGATCAGTTCGACTACTCAAAATTTCTTAGAGTTATTTAGAGGCGAAAGCCTTTTCTTTTGCTTTGTATTATAAGTCCCATTGAGCTTGGCGGTGTCACGTACGAACGATCCTAGTTTTACACTGACGCTGTTCGGACAGAGAATATGGAAGTATAGTTTCACTTTCGTATAATATTCATTTTCTGTTTTCTAGCGAATGCTTTGATGACCTCCGCAACTATGGCCATTTGTGATCACGGCTTCGTTGCCAAAATCAAACGTGTGATTATGGAGCGAGACCTATATCCAAGAAAGTGGGGACTAGGGCCCAAGGTACAAGACTTTAATTTTTGTGCCTTAGGGTTGATTTGATCTTGAATCTAGCGTATAGGTATCATTTCCCACAGTGGGAAACCGATTGGGACCGGTTTTCCAGGCGTTTGGCTACACAGACGTGCGAACCGTAGGAAACCACAAGGTTCAGAAAAAAGACGACCGTAGTATAAGCAAAATTGGTCAAACATCACTAGGGCGAATCGGATATATAGTCGAAATTTCGAGGCCTCGGGGAAACAGTCTATATAGTATTGGATCAGGACTGTAATTACTGAATTACACGAAGAGCTTCTATTAGACGCACCCGGTCGACTTTGTGAACTACCTGTAGATTCTCGTTTTATGCGTTAGTCATCGCGCTACCGAGCGTAGCATTGTTCGGTTTGATCATTGTACTGAGCCTCGTTTTGGTTGCACGCTGCAGATCCACTTCTCTCGGTTGCTTCCGGGCTGATTCTTTCTTCATCCGTTTTTCCGATGCAGTGCTTCCGAGGAAGACGGCAGCGCTTCTCGAGAATCGCGGACTTACTGACCAAGTCCGTGCTTTTACTTCCCTGCTTAAACCAAGAATAAAACCGTGCAGGCAGTGAATCCAAGAAGGTATTTTGTGCAGAAGCAAAGAAGTGCTGCAGCAGCGGTGCGACGTCACGATTGCAACAAAACCGAGGGTCTGGTTTTGTCGTCACGAGAGGTGACTTGCTGCGCGCACGTAAGGTTTTAAACACGTTGGGTCGTATGTTGGTATGCCACCATTTACGAGACTGAAAGTATGTTAGTATGTTACGCTACAGACATTACATTATGAGAAATGTTGGATGGAATTTCCTTGAACAAATAGCTATGGGAAGCTTTAACCGGAATGCTGGAAAGCTGATATCTTTTTTCAAGACAAAGTTATAAAATACGTGAAACTAGTGATCTGGCATTTTTAAGCAATAATATTGAACACAGGCTGATTGGGCTGACGTAGTAATCAATCAATCAATCAGGTTTAATCTGAATAGCTAAAAGCTAGAAAAGGAATAAATCTGATAAATGATAAAAATAACTGATGAGACTTCTCGCCTAGGGAAAGAATCGGATAGGAGGCAAGTCGATATAGTTCTCGAAGAAACTTCCGGATGAAAAGAAAAAACCACCCTTAAGCCAGCCATTTTGTGTTTTAGGCATCGATCAAGAAGAAGCTCATCAAGGAGGGTCTTCTGGACAAGTTCGGAAAGCCGAACGAAAATACTCCCAAGGATTGGTCTACTTCTTTCGTGGATTATTCTGTCAAGAAGGAGGCAGACGCCTCCGTCAAGACAGAGGAAGGTGTGGCTGAGACACCAAGAAAGGTGAGACCTCTTTTTTGCATGACGTGCCGCTTTTCTGTCAAAGTGGCACAACCCTGCCACGGTGACAGCAACCTTGAGTCCCGACTACAGATGAGCCGGATCAGCTGTGAGGAACAACAACAGTTGGGGTCCAGCGTCGCGGCCCTACTGTAACTTTCGTTTGGGGAAACAAGTTTTTAAGTGGGGTTTTGGCGTTTTTGATTGGAGTTTTGGCAACATAATTGTTGATCCTTACCGAAGATGCGGTTAATGCTGAATCGAACAATAGTTTCAAGTGCATTGTTCATGGTATTTTTAGCTCTGATCAGTTCGACTACTCAAAATTTATTATTTAGTTATTTAGAGGCGAAAGCCTTTTCTCTTGCTTTGTATTATTATTATTATTAAGAGGGCTTGGGCTAGAATTACAGGTGGTTCAATGGGTACTGACATCTCTTTATTCGTAACATTCCTCCCTTTCTTGTTGATAGTGGGAGGGGGAGTGTCAGTGCCGTATCATGTACATTTGTGTAGACGATTTCAGGTATGTTCATAGCAGCCTTTTTCTCTGGCCTTTCCCCTTGAATTGTCTGAATAGGTTTATGCTTTTTGGTACTGTAGAGGCAAACAGCCTGTTTGTGCGTAGTATGTTATTATTACTGTTGTTCTTTGTAGTAAATGCTAATCGTGAATAGTTCATGTGACTTCGGCTGCCTGTTCTGTCTCTTACAGCACAACTCTTAATAGAGAGGATATTTTCACTGTGAAGTGGATCAGAATACCATTGCCTGAGTTTAGCGGTTTTCTTGTTAGCACTTGTCCATTCTATCCAACTCTCCGACGCGGCGGCCGGGCGCAAAATATTTGAAAACTGAACGCGCCGTGGTTAAAAAGTGGAAAACTAAGCAAATAAGAAAAGTCAAAAACAGAAGATTTTCATTTACTTGTGTGTGAATGAGTTCTCAGCGGACGTTAAAGATTCTGGCAAACTCTGAGTTGCATAATGAGTAGAACTCGACACGGCCGAATAAGCGCTAAAAAATTCGTAGGAACAAAACGAAACAATGGAGAAAGGTTTTAGAAGCTTAAAATTCCATAAGGGAGCTAGGTATATTATAGAAGACAGAATAAGCAAAAGGGGTCCTTTAAGCTATTTGGCTTAAAAGACTACTTTCCGTCTGACCCAAAGATTTCGTCTGATTAACAGTGGCACGTGGGAAGTTAGATTTCCAAGAGTTTGTTAGTGAACTTGTGCCTAGGTATTTGAGGTTCTATCCCTTTCCCCCGTAGGCCGCAGGGCCTTTCTTTAGGCCGACATGCAGTTTGTTCCGGGAAGTGTGTTATTTTTTGTGTGTAATAAATAATCTGAAATAAACCTATATCACCCTTTAAAAAAAAAAAAAAAAAAAATGCTTGTTTATTTTCAGAGAAAAGTCGAGGAGATTGTCAGCCCCGTTCCGATCAAGATGGAAGTGGTAGAAGACGAGGATGAAAGGAGGAAGAGAAAGAAGGAGAAGAAAAAGAAGCGAGAAAGCGAAGCACAGGTAGAACCAGCAGGTATGTTCCAGAATTTAGATCACTATCATATTGGATCTCAGGAAATGAGGAACTGCGCAGTTACTGCGCTGTACGATTACACAGTGAAAGGGGAAGTGGCACACTTCTGTGACAACCGTCCAGACTTCATAATTGGGGTGTTTAGTGAACTTCCAGTTTTTGGTCTTGCTTTATCTTCCAAATCCGCCTCGACCAAAATGAGAATACGGAAAGGAATGTTGAAGGTGAACCGGGATTTTAAGGCTTGAAGTCTTTTCAGTTCGGATGCCAAACTCATGCCTTTGCAACAGCATCTGTAGTCGGGTTGGACTTTAAGATGCAAACCAAGATCTTAACACCTCTCACTATTTACTGTCTATGTTCCGATGTTCAGAAGTTTTGAGTAATTTATTTATTATTACATTTGGCGTTAAGCTCAAACAAGGCTAGACTATTAACGTATTATCTACGGCTTTGGCTGTTTTACGCGTTTTCACAAACCCATTGACTTCTATCGAGAACTCGGCAAAATTTGGATAACTGTTTTACGCATCAGTCGAGTGACACGCGAACACTCCTCAACAGCATAATGTGCATGGAAAATAGAGAATCGCGGCAAGTTCAAAGATTAGTGAGGTATTGTTATATATTTATATCTGTATTGAGAAACCCAAAGGCCAAATACAGGGTAACATATAACTCATAGGAAACTAAACAAAATAACAAACTAAGAAGCGGTACTTCAACTCGAGTACTTTTTCCACAAAATTACCAAAGGAACCGGGCTTAAGAAGTAATTAATGCAATTACGGAAGTAGGTTGTATCGAGATTACGTGCAGGACAGGTCCTTGTAATACTTCGCTGGGGTGGGCAAGGACACACCAAGGTGTGTATAATTTGGTCTAAGTAAGTAAGTAAGTAATTTATCTATAACCCGCCGTTTTCAGAAAGCGGAGTAAATGAAGAAAGTAAATAAAACACATAAACATACACAAAAAGACACTTAATTTCAATCGTCAGTCAGGAAGCAGTGTAGAAGGTCGTGCGCTGGTTGGGTTCTGTTGTCAATGATTTTTGATAGCGACGAAGAAACATCCAAAAGGGTAACACTTGCATCTTGAATTTTGAACTTCTCCGTCAAAGTATGGTTATGGCATAATTTCGACAAGTGGAGCAGGAGCATATTGGAGCTTTGCATATTTAAAATAACATGATCTCATCTTTTTTATCTCCTTCTTTCGCAGAATATGAGTGACACCAGAACGAAATAGCATAGAAGGAGCGCATAAGGTGCTGTACAATTTTCCCAAATGTGTTTAGAGAGGTGAATCATAAATGGTAGTTACACGGTTTGATGAGAACTTACTTTTGCAGCTGAAGAGGTAGCTCCTGAAACCCCTGGGAAGGAAAAGAAGAAAAAGAAGGACAAACATCGCGACTCCGAGGCTCCAGCTGACGTCACGATGGAAGCCACAGAGGAAGCAGAGGTGTGTGTTAAGGCATCACTTGTATTAACTTCATTCACAGCTTGGAGTGGAGTAACGATGGTGCATCCTGTCTTAAATTACCTTGAATCGCGTTGTCCAGCGGCAAAGGGTGGTCCTCCTCTGGCTGTCGCTGGTGTGAGTGATGTTAGTCACACATGTCGGGACTGGCTTTTGGTTAATGTCTGGTAGAGGATTCTGGGGCATCCCACTCGTATTTCCAGGGTTTGGCTTCCCACTCCTTGTCGAGCTTGGATTTCCACTGTCTGTGCAATAACTGTGTCCCCTGACAGGGTGTTCCAGTTTTGCACCACTCTAGTTGAGGAGAAGTGGTTTCGGGTCCTGATGTAAGCAAATGGCTTTGGAATGTTCTTCCTATGGCCTCGGAAGAGTTTTTTAGCTTGATGGTATTTATCGACCCAGTCCTGACGACTGTATGTCCAAACGATCACTATCTGCGGAAGAGATCTTCGGTCGTGTTTCCATGACTTTTCCCGCAAGGAATTATATATGCGAAAGTCGAACACACAGCCGAAGTACTGTAGTATCTAAAATTTGGTGCAACACTTTAGTACAGAGATTTGCATCTTTATGTTAAACCTTATGAAGAACAACCAGAATACTTCTGCTGCACCCGTTTTTAGCGTTATTTTTGAGTAGAAATAAACACAAGGATGCTCATCTGTGTGCTAAAAGTGTTATCAAATGTCTGACGGCCTGCACATCGAGTCCGGACAAAAATTTAGCTAGAAATCCAACGTGTTTGGAACCGGGATAGTCGTATTAAAAGGATAGGGCAATTCAGTTTACGAGTCCTCAACACCCTAAAAATCACAATAAGCAAGAGATTGTGCGAGTCGTTGCATTCGAGCTGAACTGTCAGTTGCCATTGTATGCCGACTCGCATTAGCATGCTAGTTTCCAAGGATATTTATCTAAAGTAGTGGGGGGCGATTCTGTGAACGTTTTGTACTCTATATGTCCAAAACACGCCAGTGAACCGGGGGAAGAACAACGTCGCCCGAACGATTACCTTAAAATGCACTCGCCAGCTATAAGGATGTTGTATGCCGATGAGTGCACCTTTGAGGGTCATGTCTCCTTTGATCAACTACCACTGTCAATGCACATAGTGCGAGATGAGCTCTGCGAAAGATTACACAGAATGTTGATTTATTTTCTGTTCCAGGGCGATTCCAAGAAAAAGAAAAAGAAGAAAAGCAAAGACAAAGCCGACGATGAATAAAAAAGCGATTTGATTTTGTTACGAAAGGATTTGTTATTAAATCCTTGAATTTTCAAACGTCGCTGTGATGTTATTTTCAGATGTTGTGAGGATCCCCGAGAAGGGATTCTCGGTGAAGGGATCGAGATGTTGTATTTCAGGAGAGATTAGGCGACTTCTTCGGTCCGTCAACCAAAAGACTAAACAGTGATTTTAGGCTTGCCTCTAACAACATTTGCAAAAAAGTAAATGCTTTGTACGGTACATAGCGAGGTGGTCAGAAAAAATATCCCTAACTCTTAGAAATTCCTTCAGCCCAAGCGAACTGCGAATCATATTTAAGTCAGCTACATTTTATTAGCTATATTTCGGGCCTTCTTGGCAAGGGTCCCCTTCAGGCTCAAACAAAAAATGAACCTGTAATCCGTTTTGCACCGTCAATTTATGATCACTCACTCTTGATTTCTAGGTCCGTTGAACCTCGAGGCAAAAACTTAGGAGGCTGAAAATTTCGATTCTAGGCCTTTCCATGGCTCGTAAATTTGGGTGAATGTAACATTGTTAACACTAGTTCCTTGAAGCAAAAACTTACATTAGGCACATGCAACAAAATTTCTCGATTCATTCATTTATTCGTATCGCTGTTGGTTGATATAGTACGATTAACAATTTTTGATAATCACATTCTTACAACGGAAATTTCGCCCAAAAACTATCGCGTTCGCTAAATCGCCAGCGAATAAACACAACAAAATATCACATAGCTACATCGACGCGAAGGAAAAAACTAATAATACAACCGCCTTCTTATGGTTATTTACCAAATGATACATGAACCATCTGAAAATAATCAATGTAATAGTACAAACAGACGACCAACAGGCGTCTTCTTAGTGACAATCCAGGATTATAATCCCAGAGAATCAGTCCATTAGAGTAACAGCGAATCGACTATCTCAGATTACAAAACGGCAATCTGACGATCTCGAATCCTGAATCTCACTCCGTTGAAAGATTCCGGAATCGACGACCCAAGAACGAATCCAGATCGTCAGAGAAAACGTTTTTCTATAATCTGGATTGTCGGAGAAAACGCATTTCCGAGAGTCCAGATTGTGAATCATCAATCTAGATTGTCACGGAAAAACGCCTCAGGTTTTCCCAGGCGGATTTTCTGCACTTATATTACAAAATTAACCTTACGGTATCAAAATTATGATAGTTGCGTTTCTGCAGATTCCATGGTATCTAATATGACGGTTGCTTTGCAAAAACGACGTACGCCGAATTTAAGCCTTTAGAAGTTATCCCAAAAGAAAATCTGACATCCGCTCACATCACTAACTTCTTTCCACCAATATGACAAAATCACTCTTGTGTTGGTAATAATGATGGAAGTGGGACGATTTTTTTCAGATACCACGATGAGTTACCAAGGACGGGACCGTGATATCTGAATATCAGATACGACTATAACTGCAAAATCACATTTGACCGTCGTAGTTCATATACGAGGGTGTCTGAAAAAAACGTAACTTACGAAAACGTTCCGAAAATCCTGACAGGATAGACAGACCGCACCCGCATTGACCCAATCGACCCTCCGAACATAGACTCTAGCTCCCCTGAATGTTAAAACATTGGCACAAGCACCTATCTATATATATATCTAGTTACACTGCTCAGTACAGATCGAACGTTAGTATCGTTTTTCCGAACATAGAAGCAACAGCGCGAGACACTCGAAATTACAAAATTGTACGAGGTTCACTTGCTATTACTCTCTAGTATAAACCGAAAAGAACATATTAAAACATCAGTGAATTAACTATAGTTGCGTTTTTGCAGATACTATTGTGAGTCCAGATTGTGAATCATCAATCTAGATTGTCACGGAAAAACGCCTCAGGTTTTCCCAGGCGGATTTTCTGCACTTATATTACAAAATTAACCTTACGGTATCAAAATTATGATAGTTGCGTTTCTGCAGATTCCATGGTATCTAATATGACGGTTGCTTTGCAAAAACGACGTACGCCGAATTTAAGCCTTTAGAAGTTATCCCAAAAGAAAATCTGACATCCGCTCACATCACTAACTTCTTTCCACCAATATGACAAAATCACTCTTGTGTTGGTAATAATGATGGAAGTGGGACGATTTTTTTCAGATACCACGATGAGTTACCAAGGACGGGACCGTGATATCTGAATATCAGATACGACTATAACTGCAAAATCACATTTGACCGTCGTAGTTCATATACGAGGGTGTCTGAAAAAAACGTAACTTACGAAAACGTTCCGAAAATCCTGACAGGATAGACAGACCGCACCCGCATTGACCCAATCGACCCTCCGAACATAGACTCTAGCTCCCCTGAATGTTAAAACATTGGCACAAGCACCTATCTATATATATATCTAGTTACACTGCTCAGTACAGATCGAACGTTAGTATCGTTTTTCCGAACATAGAAGCAACAGCGCGAGACACTCGAAATTACAAAATTGTACGAGGTTCACTTGCTATTACTCTCTAGTATAAACCGAAAAGAACATATTAAAACATCAGTGAATTAACTATAGTTGCGTTTTTGCAGATACTATTGTAGCTATTTCTACGGTCCAAATTCGTTCTTGCAGTTACCGTGGTATCTGATACCACGGTCACAAGTCGTTTTTGGAGTTGAGAGTATCAGGCCAGTTATTGTGGAATCTGGTAATCAGATACCACGGTCCCAACTGTAGTAACTGGCCGTGGTATTCGGACAATTCATCTCATTTTCATCATCAACACAAGAAGGTAAGTTTTTACCAAATTGGTTGGAAAGAACTTTAGCACTTGTAATGTGAATGGATGTAAGTATTTCTTTTGGAGTGAATTTTTAAAAGCGAGAATTTGATAACTGTCGTTTTTGCAAAGCAACCACAGTATCAGATAACCATCATAACTGCAAAAACGACAAATGCAGATCCAGTTGCAGTGCTATCAGATAACACGATATCTGCAAAAACTCAACTAATACAAACTTTTCGGTAGTTTTACCCCCCCCCCCCTCCCCCTCTACCCCCCCGAAGGCTGCAACTGTCATTTCCATTCATCTTACAGCCATCTACCTTTATCTCAACCCTTCTTCCGTTTGCTTTCGCGTTTTTTAACTCTCTTAAAATTCAATCAACACACGGAAATGTTATTCTTTCCATACCTCAGATGTCTAAAATTCGGCTGGCCAGCACTCTGAGTGTGTTCCAACCTCGTGAAAAGTTACTACGCTGACCGTTCCAACCTTATCGAAATAGTAACTTACAGTAACTATTTGCTTACCACGCTTGGGAGCGTAATAAGTATGGTAATTACGAATCTGTGTGATGTGATTGGCCGCAATAACCCGCGGCACGATATTTTGCTGAAAATCGAAAAATACATCCTAGCCTCGACGCCAAAAACTCAGAATTCGTGAGCTCATACGTAGTAACTACGGTAAGTAGGATCGAACACGCTATCTGACAGAAGTTATCTAAAAACCCTCTTTTCTTCAGTTGAGTTTCGCATTTTTTTAACTTTCTCTTTAAAGACATCGGACACACATTATTATTTCAACACCTCAGATCTGTTCAAAGGTCGGATGACCAGCTTCTCTGACTGAATCATTCAGAAACGGTTGGCGAAACTACCAAGAAGTTTACAGACAAAATCACCGGGAAAACCTGAACGTCTGGGTTTAAGGTCATAACGCGAACGTCGTCGCTCTTTGCCAGACTAATCAGCTGGATCCCGGTCGTCTGCGTTGCTCGAACTTGCTGGAACTCGTTGACACTGGTGGCCACGATCCTTGAATTAAAGAAAAGGTGCTGTAGGCTGTTTGTGTGCTACAAGCTAGCTGTACGTGGGCTGTAGCCATGGCATACAGACAGTTGAATTCAATAAAAACTACCGTCTTTATGAAGGGTACAAGTGTTAAAGAGTAGTGACCTAGACAACAGACGCGTTTTTGAAGGTACCATGGTACGGTAACTGGATCCCAATTAGTCGTTTTTGCAGTTACCGTGGTATCTGATAACACGGTCTAACGTCGTTTTCGCAGTTACCGTTGTATCTAAATATCAGATAACATGCTACCTTGCCACACCATGCTAACTGCAAAAGCGCCTTTTAACCGAGGTATCAGATACCACGGTTCCTACGACTTTGGACCGTGGTTTCACACACCATAGTATCTGGAAATGCAACTAATATTCACGAGAGCCCAACCATACGCCAAGATCTCACACTTATTTTAGCCGTACTGACATCGAACAAGCACCTTTCAGCTGAACTTCTAGCAGCCTCACTCCCTCCCCCCAAAGTGCTAACCAAACATTTCGACCTCCGCCGCAGATACCCAACATTGACGAAGCAGAAAATTCAAAACTGCGAATGCTCATCTGCATGAACGTTATATGTCGCTTTTCTCTTCAAAGCGGTACCACGAAAGGCGTTTTTTCCGTGACACAATTGTGGACCAAACAAGATTGTCTGCCACACAGTCGCGCCACAACTTGAAACTCGCAGAAACGTCGTTTTGTCTATTTTTTGGGCGAAAATAAAAATAAAATTCATGTAATTAATAGAACTCCAGTCTTACGTCCTTACCATTCTGTACAAAAAGCATCCTCAGTTTGAAGTATACATGCTTGAAAAAGTAGTTAATTTTTGGGATTCCAAAACGTAAGTGGAGGGATACCTATGACATCGCAAAAGTTGTCCGTAAGTCCGTCCGTCTGTCAGCACGATAACTCTCGAAGGGAATGAGATATTTTGATGAAACTTGGTGTGAAGATTCTTTGGATCAAGAGTAAAGTCAAATTCGTAGATGGGCTCTGTAGGCCTACATTTAGGGGTGGGGGAGGGGTTCAAATTAAGGGGCAAACAAAATATTTTTAAACAGCTAATGTGATAGTCGATTATGGGGTTAGAAGACATCCTGGACACGATGGTGAAAACCATTGTCTTGCCGGATAAGCAGTTCGTCCGAAAGTTGGTTAGAATTATAAGTTTTATATTAATTGATTAGATCTTCGATTGTGGGGTAAGAATATATGCTGAACACGATGATGTACACCATTTTCTCGTCGGACATCTATCGTCCAGAATCCCGCCAAGCCGGAAAATTTGTTAAACGCGAAAGTTGTATTTGAAGTTGATTAGATGACAGATTTAGGACTAAGAAAAGACGCTGAGTCTGTATATGACAATCATTTTTTACCCGGACATATAATTCGTCCAGAATCAGGTTGTTAAATTTTATAAGTTAAAGTTTTATTTGAAGTTATTTGTTCTTTGCGGCCGAAACCGGAAATTTGCCAGAAGTAAAGCAGGAAGTTTCGGTCAGTATCGTCAAAATAGATATGGCTTATAGAGGTATATGAACTTGTTTTTTTTTGGGATCCCATCGAAACCCTAGGTCTTGTATTGTTTAGACACTAATTTGCTGTTTAATTTGAATTTCCCGCCAGAATCGAGCCACAAGTCGACAATCACCTCGTCTATTGTTTGTCAAATTTGAGCCACAAAGCAAGCCACGAAAATCTTGTTGGTCGCGGAAACATATTTATGGGCAGCACGAAAGATCGCAGAAACACTCTTTTCGAGCCACAGTCGACCCACAAACTGTTTTTGGGAGCAAGGAAAAACGCTTTAAGTGTTTATGGCTCCAGGAGAGGGTTTTAGTGGTCGTTTGTGTGGCTCGTAAGTGTGTTGCGGCGGCCAAAGAGATCTTTGTTGCTCTAATCCTAAAACCATATGCAACAAATACAGCCGAAACCCGACAATTAAACAGTTAAAACTAGCAGAAACTGACAAAAGCACACAGCGACAAATCTACGGAGCAATGACTGACGCCCTGAAAAAAGCAGACCTGCAAATCTGAAAGGCACAAACCGAAACTCCGCACCTGAAAGGCCCAAAAGGACCGCGGAAAACGCAGACCCGGCGGCTCACAGAGGACTACTACTGCTATACATAATAACATTATCGAATTTATGAAACATATGCACATAAAACTGAGGAGTGTCCAGGAAATGTCTCCGTGTAAAAATACCGCCTTTCACTTACCAAAGTCAAATGACAACCTTACCGGCGTTTGCCAGATTCTTATGCCGCAGTACAAGGACGGACTCCTACTTGCGCAGAATGGTAGGAATGGCCTGAAGTTCTAATTATCGAGATTTTATCCGGATTTTATTTTTGGGATCCCAAAACGTAAGTGGAGGGATACCTATGACATCGCAAAAGTTGTCCGTCTGTCCGTCCGTCTGTAAGCACGATAACTCTCGAAGGGAACGGGATATTTTGATGAAACTTGGTGTGAGGGTTCGTTGGGTTGTCGGACCAGTCAAGTTCGTAGATGGGCTTTGTAGCTCTACATTTAGGGGTGGGGGAGGGGATTCAAATTAAGGGACAAACAAAATATTTTGAAACAGCTAATGTGATAGTTGATTATGGGGTAAGAAGACATGCTGAACACGATGGTGAAAACTATTTTGTCATCGGACAAGCAGTTCGCCCAGGAAGACATGCTGAAGACGATGGTGAAAATTATTTTCTCGACGGACGAGTATTTCGCCCGGAATCCGGCCCAAGCCGGAAAGTTTGTTGAAAGTAAAAGTTTTATTTGAAATTGATTAGATGTTCGATTTAGGGGTAGGAAGACATGCTGAAGACGATGGTGAAAACTATTTTCTCGACGGACAAGTATTTCGCCCAGAATCCGGCCCAAACCGGAAAGTTTGTTGAAAGTAAAAGTTTTATTTGAAGTTGATTAGATGTTCGATTTAGAGGTAGGAAGACATGCTGAAGACGATGGTGAAAACTATTTTCTCGACGGACAAGTATTTCGACCGGAATCCGGCCCAAACCGAAAAGTTTGTCAAAATTAAAAGTTTTATTTGGAGTTGATTAGATGTTCGATTTAGGGCAAGAAGACATGCTGAACACTTATGTGAAAACAATTTTCTACCCGGACATGTAGTTCGTCCGGAATCCGGCCAAAACTGGAAATCTGTTGGAAGTCAAAGTTTTATTTCTAGTTGATTAGATAAGCAATTTAGGGGTAAGAAGAGATGCTGAGTCCCTGTATGACAATCATATTTTACCCGGACATATAGTTCGACCGGAATCCGGCTGGAATCGGAAAATTTGTTATAAGCTAAATTTCTATTTGAAGTTGATTAGATATTCATTACTGGGGAAAGAAGATACCCTGATTTCGTCTTTGAGCTTTCTTTTTTCGCCGGACAAGTAGTTCTGGAGTTCGGCCGGAACCGGGAAATTGGCAGAAGTGGCAGGAAGTTTTCGTCAAAACAGATATGACTTATAGGGGTAAACACACATGGTGAATCCAAATCTGAACTTGGTTTTCTCAGGTGATTAGCTATTTGGCCTTAATCTGTTTCTGAATTTTAATTGTAAAAATGTTCAAGGAGTCTGGCGAAGACTGGATCTGGCTAAGACAAGACCCAGTTGTCTGGATCAGATATTGAATTTTTGGGATCCCATCGAAACCTTTGGTCTTGTTATTTTCAGACATTAGAAACTACCGCAAAAAGAAACACACAGAAAAACGGAGTTTCCGAGAATTCAGAGTTGTGGCACGACTCACGACTGATTGTCGCGAATCCTGTTCTCGTGAAGAACGGTCAGAAATGGGTGGCAAAAATGCCTCTAAGCCAAGTTGTATAACATCCCCCCAGTGGTAGTTCAACCACTCGTTAAACATTGTCCAAATAGGTGTTGTAAGGTGTATTACGGCGTACAAGGCTTATTACAGATTCCTCTTTTCCTCGGAGCGCGCTCTAATAAGGCGAATAAGGAGAAGAGAGCCAGGCTTTATTTTCCCTTACGCAGAGCCAATCAGATCGCTTGGTTGGTTCTGCCAGCAGACCGCGCAGAGAAGCTGCGTCGGCAGGGTTACCACGGGAAGCACAAAAGTTCTACTTTGTTGGAGGCTGAAGAAACAACTTTTCTTCAAAAGAACACGGTTCTGTTACGACTGCTTATTGTTAGTTCGAGGACCAATGCCTGTCCATCCGTTAATTTAATAGCTTTTTACAATATAAAGGGCGTCAAATTCTATTCGTGTACGTAAGAACACTTTTTCTGATCTTTAGAAGCTCGAAAAATTGTATCAGCGTGGCAAAGCCAAATGCTGTATCGATGCGAAACTGCCGAGTTCCTATTTGAACAGGCGTGCGTATTAAGACGTAAACGCCACGTATAGCGTTATTCAGCTTATTATACCTATTTGGATAATGCTTTATACACGCATTCGGACGGGCGAGAACTGGATTTTCACGGTGAACAAAAGACGGGTTGGGGGTCACAGCGAACAGGAAACTGAGGATTCTATGGTTCTTTGAGAACTAACCTGTACATTACGTTCCTGGTTCGCTGTTGGCTAAGTGACATGTTGTTGTCAGAGCGATGATTTCTTTTAATCCTGATGGTGCCGCCTTTATCATACGTCATCACCAAATCAAGGCCGAAGTTGTAGCCAGTCCACCTCCACATGTGTTGTGCGTCAGTCTGCAACAGTCTTCCACATCTGCTCGAAGAAAGTTTGTCAACAGTTTTACAGGCCCTTCTTAAAGTTTAACTGAAAAGGGCTGGGACAGGACAATCTAGTTACCCATCACTTATTCACTTAAATTGGCTTGAAGACCCGCTGAAAATGCGTTACTTCGTTATTCCACTATTCACGAATAATCGATTTTCAAATGGTGGAGTTTCCGTGTGATTTGTTGTACCTCTATGCGCTTGTATATGTTTTGTATGCCGTATATACCAGAAAGATTTATGAACTTTTGTTTTGTTCAGACACTAAGCAATCTTCACCAAGCTCACCACTGCCCACTGAAAAGCCGCATTTGTGTTGAGATTAAAACTTCCAGAGTCATAGCAGAATTTACGTTGTGTGGACGGCCGCAGAAGTTCTGAACGTCATAACTATAGCAGATAGTGGAAAATAAAAAAATCCCTTAGCAGAATCCAAATTATTCAGTGTATTCAATGAAATGACACAAAAATAAGTTGGCTTTTCAGTTAAACTTTAACCATCCTGCATGCTACACTACAACCATACTTCACGTTTATCATTACTAATTATTCCTTCAGTGCAAGCTGACTGCGAATCATAGTCGAAGTTGCTGAAAGGATAAGTCAGCTGAATTCGTTACAGTACTTCGGACTTTCCTGGCTAGGGTCCCCTTCAAGTACAAACATTCCTTCAGACCAAGCTGACTGCGAATCATTTTGACAGTGCAAAATGGATATGTCAGCTGAAATTTTATTAGAGCTATATTTCGGCCCTTCTTGGCAAGGGTCCTCTTCAGGCTCAAAATATGGTCCCGTCAGACTGATCGATCCTGCGACGATCGTAAATAATACTATGATTCCCACAAAACTCAAGGTTTCCGTAAATTGAATAGTGCTATTTCCTGCGAATGGGAACTGAACTAAGTGTTGAAGCTGTGAAATAAAAAAATCAGCTTGGCCATACAGAAAATGATGACTGACAAAATCCATGCAAAAAAGGACAGTGTGTCCCCTTTTTTCAATGCTGAATGAAAATTAGGCGTCACTTGAGGTTGTTTATTCACACTACAAAAACTGCGTAACATAAATATATGGCAAGATTCAAGATCCACTGAAGCGATCTTGTTGGGGATCCACTACCTATATATACATACACTTACCTATATTGAAGATAATCACATTAAAATAACTACACCACATTACAAGCATAAATAACGACATATACAGACAAATACTAATGGCAAAAAAAGAAGAAAAACGCACTGAAAAGAAAGAGAAGAAAGAGAAGGAAATAATAGACAAAAAAACAGTCGAATTATTATTTTTTTTTTCCTATCGGGGTGAACTGAGCTAAAATTTGTTGATCGTTAGTTTACAGAAGTTTTCAAAAAGAATGCTGATACGTACCTAAGGCAGTTTTTGTAAAATCCCTCCTCATCTAAAGCACTAGGACCGGAATCAATGCCTTGCTCTATACGCAGCATCTTGAACCACTGGTTCTGAAAAGCGGTGCTCATGGAAGAGGTTGGCATTACCAGATCATTCTTCAGCATCTGCACATCATATGGATGCACAATCAACCACTCCTTCTTCAGAGTAAAGAAAGCTCGTTCAAACTGCTTCCCCTGATCTGTCTCCAAAAGTGGTGTTCTATCTGTGCGATTGTCCAAAAATCCCTGGGCAGCGGTAACCAAATCTTCAGCATTTCCTGCCCAAGCTGGGTGCAGCTTCAGGAAAGTCCAGAGCTTGAGAAGAACGTAAATAGAAAACTCAGTCTGAATGACATGCAGGTCTTTCGACTTGACGAGTTCCATCATCAAATCAACAGAGATTTCCCTTAATCGAGCTGGATACTCATGGACGTGGTGCATCAGGTTCAAACAAAGCCACTCAAAACAGGCTGATTTCACACTCAGCATTCCATACTCGATGGAGGTTTCGTAAAACCTCACAGCTGTATTCACACTTATATTCTGCTTTAGCAATTCAGAGCAGTAATCAAGTAGCGGCTCCATCTGGAACAGAGAAGCAGCAGCAGCAACGCCAATGGCTTCGTTGCCATCTAAGGTGATTTCGTCTTTGTAAAGCGATCCAAAGCAGACAGTAAGGGAGCTGATCGTAATGTTTGGGTCAAGGATCTCAATGTTTATGCTTGTTGCCGTTGATTCTTTCCATGAACCAGAGAACATGCTTGAAAAATATGGGCTCTGTGATAGATTGACCCTGTGAAGCTTCCATTGACGACCAAGTGCCACGATGGTAACGTCACTATTCTGTCCTTCGAGAAACATTGTCCGATAAATGTAATCAGAAGTACTTTGTAACTTTTTTCGTCGTTTGATGCTCAGGTTATGTTCAATGGCTAATTGCTCTTCATCTAAGTCACTCTCTGAGTCTTCTCGTTTTCTCTTATGTAGAAGTCTTGAAGCAGAATTCAAAGATGAAGAAACAGTTTGTCCCATTTCATACCATCTAGGCCACACAATATTCCGCTAATCAGTTGTTATCCTGCAACAAAAAAAAATTTAGTCAACGGTAATGGGCTACTCTCAGACATGAAGTCATTTAATGAGCTACATTGGCTCCCAGAGTGGAAATGAAAGACTTTTTAGCATTATGCTGCTATATTATTAAACATTGAAACTAGGACCTGGAAAAAAAAACGGGTAACCCATTTGTCAACGCTAGGAGGCTGTTTTTGGGATCCCAAAACGCAAGTGGAGGGACAACTATGACATCGCAAAAGTTGTGTCCGTCTGTGAGCAAGATAACTCTCGAAGAGAAAGGAATATTTTGATGAAACTTGGTGTGAGGATTCTTTGGGTCAAGGGTAAGGTCAAGTTCGTAGATAGGCTCTGTAGCCCTATATTTAGGGGTGGGGCAAGGGGTTCAAATTAAGGGGCAAACGAAATATTCATAAACAGCTAATGTGGGGTAAGAACACGACGATGAAAACCATTTTCTCGCAGGACAAGTAGTTCGTCCGGAATACGGCGAAACCCGGAAAGATTGTTAAAAACATAAGATGTTCACTTTAGGGATAAGATGACGTGCTTAACACTTATGCAAAAATTATTTTCTACCCGGAAAACTAGTTCGTCCGGAGTACGGATAAAACCGGAAAATCTGTTAAAAACAAAAGTTTTCAGTTGATCAGATGACAGATGACATCATTTTTTACCCGGTCGTGTAGTTCGTTCGGAATCCAGCAGAATGTTCTTTATAGGAATAAGGAGATATGCTGAATTCGTTTCTGCATTTTTTTTTATTTTGCTGGACAAGTAGTCCATAAAATTGTCGGCGGAAACCGACAATTTGGAAGAAGTAAAGCAGTAAGTACCGATAAGTACTGTCAAAATAGATTTGGCTTACAGAGATATGTCTGAACTTGGTTGTCTCAGATGACTAGCTATTCGCTAAATTAATTTGTTTCCAAATTTCAATAGTAAAAATGTTCAAGGATTCTGGCCAAGACAAGACTCAATTGTGTGGATCAAATTTTAAGTTTTTGGGCTCCCATCGAAACCTTTGGTCTTGTTTCCCCTTGCCCCCCCCCCCCCAATGCTGTCGGCCAGTCGGTAAAAATAACCGAGTCGGTGCGGAGCGCCGCAATTTTTCGTAAAATCAGTCGATCTTTTTTTCTTGGAAATAGTCGATTTTTGGGATCCCACAACGTAAGTGGAGGGATACCTATGAGTGACATTGCAAAAGTTGTCCGTCTGTCCGTCCGTCTGTGAGCACGATAACTCTGGAAGGGAATGAGATATTTTTTGATGAAACTTAGTGTGAGAATTCTTTGGGTCAAGGGAAAGGCCAAGTTCGTAGATAGGCTCTGTAGCTGAACATTTAGGGGTGAGGGAGGAGATTCGGATTAAAGGGCTAAACAAATATTTTTGAGAAGCTAATGAGATAGTCAATTTATTGGTAAGGATACATGCTGAATCCGAATATGAAAATGATTTTCTCGCCGGTTCGCCCGGTTTAATTCACCCAAAATCTGGCAAAAAACGGAAAAGTTAGTAGAAAGTAAAAGTTGAATCTGAGGTTGATTAGATGTTTGATTGAGGGGTAAGAAGACATACTGAATCCGAATATGAAATTTATTTTTCCGCCGGACAAGTAGTTCGCCCGGAATCCGGAAGTTTAACATGAAATTTTAAAATCCATACTAAAGATAAAGTTTAACTGAAAAGCAAAACTATTTTTGTATCATTTAAGTGAATACACTGAATTATATGGATTCCTCTAATGGATCTTTTTATTTTCCACCTTCTGCTATAGTAGTGACGTTCAGAATATCAACGGCCATCCCCACAACGGAAATTTTACTATGATGCGGAAAATTTGAATCTCAATATACAGGTGATAAACAGGTGGCTCACTGCCTGAACAGTTATCTTTCGTACAAAGTATTTGCCTAGCATACAACAAAGGGACAAGTGAGTAGAGCCTAGAGGTACCAAAAATCTGACAGAGATCCACTATCTCAAAAACAATTATATCTGAATAGCAGAGAAACGACGTATCATATTTCCATCGCATCTACTAGCATATTTAAGTGAAGGGTAACTACATTCTCCTATCTCACCCGTTTTGGTTAAACTTTAAGAATTAAACTGTGGTACGCAGGCATCCATTTAGTTTATGTAGATTCTATAGAATCTGTCCTCTCTGAGGTTCCCTTGCTGAACATTCCCTGAAAACAGGCAGGAAGGAAATGGGTGCAGAACAAAGAATATTACCATGTAAAGGTCCAAGAGGAAAAGGGACCCAATCTAGAAATATCCTTGGATATGCTTGGATAGATACGTCTCTGGCTAAAACAGTAGTTGCATTTTTTATCCGAATTCTCCATTCTGAATTCTCGCTTCTGAATTCTCGATTCTCGTACAAATTACTGTTTTTGCTCTTCTTGCTTCTCCATTCTTGCTTTTGACAAAAAACCCTAATTTGGCAGCTCTTCCGAAACCTGGTATACATGTTTATGCATATTAAACACCCGCACTTTGTTGACCAATCAGGGAGGAGAACGGAAAAAGGAGAAACATTCCTTCAGCCCAAGCTGACTGCGAATCACATTTGATGGTGTAAAACGGATACGTCAGCTGAAAAAGGAGAATAGAGAATTCACCATCGGAGCAACTTCTCGCTTCTGCAGAATCCCGAGGCTTTCCCTGTCCTAGATTCTTACAAGAATGCAAGAAAAGGAGAATTTGTTTCATCTGAATTGTCCAAAAATGCAAAATAGGAGAACTGCAAGGAGAATTCAGATCAAGATTGCAACTAGTACATAGCCTATCCAACTTTATCTTAATTATGTCTTAGGTACTTGGAAAAATAAAACAAAATAAGATGACTATGTTGAGCTAAAGTAGGGCTACTTATTACTGTAATAATTAGACTAGTCATACCTGTGCTTTATTTATTTACAGTATTCTGTTGGGTAGGCCAAAAACTCTGGCCAAAACTCAAGCCACGCATGCTCACTGTCTCAATCCACCAATGCACAACTGATGGTAAACAATCACTCTAGACACGTCTGGTGAAATCACAACTCTTTTATTGGGAATTTTCCTGCATCTTTCGGACAATTTAACAAGAATGCCAATCTTGATTGGAAAGGAGATTTCAGTGTGAAGTGTATTGGGGTGTGGAGCAATTGCAGTCTTCTTGAGTCTGTTTCTTATTACATCTCTGAATGCTGTTTCTCTATCAAGGACAAGAATGTGAAACAAAAAAAGAAGAAGAATACACCTGTTTTAAACATAAACAGACCATGCCCAGTAGGCAGTGTCTATCGTTCTTCTATCTGGGAATCGATACTCCACACGCTATTGTTCCCCGTTTGTCAGGGAATCGATGTGTCAGGAGCTAATGTTCCTCGACAGATCGGGGAATCCACTGGCCCAGGGCTAAGCTTCCCCGCCAAGTCGGGGAGCCGATGAGCCCTGGGCTAACATTCCCCGAGTACTCGGGGAGTCGAAGTGTCCAGGGCTAATGTTCCCTCATAATCAAACAATCGATCAGATTGTGGAATCGAGGTGTTGGGGGCTAATGTTCCCCGACATGCAAATATTGATTTTGTTGAGTTGAGGTCGGGGAATCCAAATGCCAGGGGCTAATGTTCCCCGACATGCAAATAATAGATTTTTAGATCGGAGAACCGAAGTGCGAGGGGCTAATTTTCCCCGACATACAAATATGATTTTGTTGAGTTCTGGTCGGGGAATCCAAGTGCCAGGGGCTAACGTTCCCCGATAAGCAGTAATGGCTTCTGAGGTCGGGGAATCGAAGTGTGCAGATCTAATGTTGCCTCATAATCAAATAATCGATTTAGAGAACGGGGAATCGAAGTGCAAGGGGCTACTGTTCCCTGACATGCAAATATAGATTTAGTTGAGTTCTAGTCGGGGAATCCAAGTGCCAGGGGCTAATGTTCACCTATAATATATTATAGAGGCGAAAGCCTTATTATAGAGGCGAAAGCCTTATTATTGCAATTATATTATTATAATAAGCAATAATGGCTTTTGAGGTTGGGGAATCGAAGTGTCCAGAGCTAATGTTCCCTCATAATCGAATAATCAATTTAGAGATGGGGAATCGAAGTGTGAGGGGCTATGAGATTGATAACCATGTGGAATATTATTATGCTCTTTTCATACGACGCAAATTCTGATTCACTTTCCAGATGAAGTCATGGCTCAACGAGCTAATTCTTTCACGTCCTGCGACGTGCAGGATCCTCCATCCTCCATCCTAAATGTTAAAATACGCGGAGCACAGATGTAACTTTAGACAGTATAGTTCCAACTGGAATCTGTCTCTAGAGGCTAACTTGTCTCGCCTAAAAAGGTTTATTGCCTTTTTCCCCAAACTTGAGTTGTCATAGAGCCTACACAGAGTAGTGTCTCGCCCAAGGGTTATTGCTCTTAACCCCTAACTTGAGTGCCTCGAAAAGAACCAACTGGTCACCTCTTCGGAGGTTGGGTCTTAGGGACTAACACAGGGTTAACCCCCTGTACCCAACTGGGTGTGCAACTGCAAACTAAGAACCAACTGGTCACCTCTTTGGTGGTTGGGTAGAGATGCCCTGGTGGTGCTGCTTGCAGACCACCCTCGCCCAACTGGGCACAAGATCTAACTGGGTCTCACAAGGTTTAACTAAGAACCAACTGGTCACCTCTTTGGAGGTTGGGTGTAAAAGCCCGAGGGGGTGCTGCTTTCAGACCACCCTCGCCCAACTGGGCATGAGATCCAACTGGGTCTCACTGATCTCTTTTGGGCTGAATTCTGGGGGGACAGGAAACTAATCTTGAATTGACTATGTTTGGTATGTGGGCCGAGCATCTTGCAGAAGAAAGAATAAACTGGCTTGGGTGAGGATCCTGAACACTAAGAATTAATAATGTTCTCTCATAATCAAATAATCGATTTTGAGGTCCGGAAAATAAAAAAAATATGGCTAATGTTCCCCAACATTCAAATACTGATTTTGTTGAGTTGAGGTCGGGGAAACCGAATGCCAGGGGCTAATGTTCTCTCATAATCAAATAATCGATTTTGAGGTCCGGGAATCCAAGTGCCAGTGGCTAATGTTCCCTGATGAGCAATTATGGTTGTCGAGGTCTGGGAATCAAAGTTTAATTGGCTAATGTTCCCAGACATGCAAACACTGATTTTGCTGAGTTGAGGTTGGGGAATCCAAGTGCCAGGCCATTTGAGTGTGCGGGAACAACAGATGTGGATGATTCGAATCCTCGACTTCCAAAACCATCATTCCTGGCAATTGGATTCCCTGGCTTCAACTCAACAAAATCAATATTTGCATGTGGGGGAAAATTAGCCCCTCACATTTCGATTCCCAGATCTCAAAATTGATTATTTGATTACGAGGGAACATTAGCCCCTGGCATTTGAATGATTCCCCAACCTCAACTCAACAAAATCGATATTTGCATGTCTGGGAACACTATCCCCTCGCACTTTGGTTCCCCGATCTAAAAATCAATTATTTGCATGTCGGGGAACATTTGCCCTTGGCATTTGGATTCCCCAACCTCAACTCAACAAAATCAATATTAGCATGTTGGGGAACATTAGCCCCTCACACCCGATTCCCCATCACTAAATTGATTATCTGATAATGAGGGAACATAAGCTATGGACCAAGTCCCCGAGTACAGTACTCTGGGAATGTTAACCCAGGGCATATCTGCATATTGATTCCCGACTTGGCAAGGAAGATTAGCCCTGGGCAAGTGGATTCCCCCAATCTGTCAATTCCCAGATAGGGGAACGATAGACACTGCCTGCCCAGAAGCTGAATGTGACCCAAATCTAACTTGAATCTAACCTTCAGTGACTTCATGTCAGCTTCAAACTTACAATTTGACGCTCAGCCTACAGAGATTACATGAAACCAAAAACAGTAACATACAAATATCCCACTTTTACTTGTTGTTTGGGGTTTGACGCGTTCGACCGAAAGGTCATATGCGTTCGTATAACTGGTATCACTTTTACTTTTGCTGAAACTGCACCTGCACTGGACTGGGGCTAGGAGTTGTGAGCAGCAACTAGCAGCAACCCCCTGCACAGATCCGTTCTTCGGGCAAAAGTCCACACAAAAATGAGCTTCGACTCTATGCTGTTACAACAATCTAGCAAAACTTTTAAACTCTGGCAAGCAAGTTTTCTTACTTGGACATTTGGGATCAGATCCAACAGAGCTGATTAAATGCACACACGGCACATACAAAAGTTTCTAAGCAGCACGAGAAGCTGTATTCTGTGCTGTCAGGTTTCAACTCAGCAAAAGGTAGGCTAAGCCAAGGCAAGATGGCTTTGGGTTACTTTGAGTTTGGGCTGTCCATCTGTACAGGAGGGGTACCGTAACTCGAATTTATACAACCTCGAACCTGGTCTAAATATTATGAAAGGAAAGTTCAGTGCAGTCTTAACAAAGTGCTAACTTTCGAGCAGGAAATCCTGAAAGAACTAGGAAGGACCGTTTTGGACTGCACAGAAGTTTCCTTGTAAGCTGCTTGTAAGGTTTTCAGGCCAAGTTCGAGCTTATATAAATTCAAGGTTGGATACCCCTGCTGTAGTAACTCTGCTAGCTAGCCTAGAGCAGGCCTAGAGTAGCTACTAAAAGCACTGCTCCTAGTGGTTGTTGCCCATTTTGTAACTCGTAGTTGCCCATTTTGTAATGTTATACAGGGGGGGGTACCTGACCTTGTTTTTACACTACCTGAATTTTTGCTGGAAGAACAGTTGCATTTTTGCAGATACCATTGTGTCTGTTACCATGGTAACTGGATCTTCAGTTAGTCATTTTTTTTAAGGGACATCACCATTCAGCTATTTTAAGATTGATCAGTTTATATATAAATGAAATGTATGTAGCTGATCATAATATACTACCAAAAGTTCGTAGAAAGTTAGTTGGCTACTCTTGGTGTGCCATATACAAACAAGCTTAGTAGCCAACTAGTTGGCTACACTTGTCCCCCCAGAAACACTCAGTAGCCAGTTAGTTGGCTACATATGTCCCCCCAGAAACACTCTCAGAAGCAAGTTAGTTGGCTACATATGTCCCCCCAGAAACTCTCTCAGTAGCCAACTAGTTGGCAACACATGTCCCCCCAGAAACACTCTCAGTAGCCAACTAGTTCCGAAGTGGGAATGAAAGGTTCAGGTCCATACGTAACTCGTTTGGTAGCTTCCTTTGCTAGTGCATCCGCTTCCTCGTTCTCTGGGATACCAGTGCGTCGCGGGACCCACATCAAAGTAATTTGATTTCCATTGTTTGCAACTGCATTAGTCTTATGCAGTTGCATAAGACTAATGCAGTTGCATTGCATCTCCAATGGCTGTTTGCTTTTCGGGGTTTCAAGTGCTTTTTAAACAAGCTTGATTATTCGAAAATACAAAAATTTTCTTCATTAACAGCTCCTTTGCCCAGAAGACTATCAATAACTTGCAGAATAACGAACATCTCATCTTCGTAAACTGACAAAAACTCCCCCAGGTGAGTGAACAGCCTCTCTGGCTCTACATTTGTTTCAAACAGTATCGATGCTGCTCCCGTCATTTCGTTAAAGCGAGAGCCTTCAGTGTAGCGTCGGATCCCTTCTGGATTAGTTAAGCTTTCCAGAAATTGTAAGGTCTCGTACCTTGTCTCAATTTTCACTTCAAGGCTCTTTCCACTTTTCATCGTAGTAATAGTTTGATCTTTGGGCATATTCAGCACTGGTAGCTCATTCATCCATTTATTGCAAATATCCAAATGTCTTCTCTTACTGATCTGATTTCTCTGGCACCATGTGCCATGGAACTCAATTCGGACGCTCGTCCTTAGTGCTTCCCCTCTTAACGAAATCTCAAGGGGAGTTAATCCGAGCAGGATTTCTAGTGATATTGTGGTGGTCTCTAAGAAACCTCCGCTAATCATCCAGCAGGCTAGTCTGTGCACCCTAACCAAGGGCATCGCATGCGAATCAATATTTGTTGCTAACCACCCATATAATGCAAGCGTAAGAAATCATGGGCCGGATTATAGCAGTGTAAATAAACACCACTCATTGCGGTGCAAATCCCCAGGTCTTGCCCATCATCCTTTGGCATTGCACAAGCGTGATTGTTGCTGTGCGTGCTCTTTCAATGCAGTGTGTTTTCCAACATAGTTTACTATTGAGGGTGATCCCCAAATATCTGACTTTGTTGGTCATTTTTATTTCTTTATCGTAGATCTTCAGCGGAAACGGGATTACCCAATTTCGTTTCTTTGTAAAGACAACAGCTTCTATTTTACTCGGGCTCAACCGTAGTTTTTGCTGAGGCTCCATTGTTCTACTACGTTCAGCATTGCCAGGCCAAGCTCGGATAGCGTGGACAGATTTCGACCTCTGAGGCAGTTGAGGACAGCTCCCTTCGGCTGGCCAGTTTCTGTTTTCCTCGTTGCAGATATTCTGGAGTTGACCTTAACTGCTAGTATTCTGTCGCTAAGAAAGCTTTCTATGAAGGAGACCACCTGAGCCGGGATTTCCATTAGGAGCAAGTTTGGGATTAATCTGCGCTTGCGGACATTGCCATAGGCTCCCTCGAAGTCGAGGAACGCTGCTACTAGGATGAGGCCAAGATCGAGGCATTTCTTTATTGCTGTTGATAGGCGGAGGATGGTTTCCATGGCCGAATGGGACTTTCTGAAGCCAGTTCGAATCTTGCAGCTCATTGGCCTCGCAGAACCACTGGAGTTGGTTGTAGACCATTCGTTCAAGAATTTTGCTGAGTGGGAGGACCGATACTGGACGACATGCTGGGGAATGTTGACTTTTCCCAGCATAGGTTTATTGTATGCAGAAGGGCTTGGTTGAAAGAGGGAGAGAGGCGATATAGCCATGATGGATGAACTTCGTCGATGCCAGGGGCATCAGTCGGGTTAGATTCTTCAAGGGCACGAGTTAGCTCTTCCAGGGTGAATCGGGATGTAAGGGGTTCACTCCCTCGGAGCTTGGGATGGGAGGTGGAGAGTGGTGTGGCTGGGAGGGGTTGTTGAGTCCTGGATTGTACTGAGTGCCAAACATGTTATCAGAGAGTTTGTCGGAATAGAAGTCGGCGAGGTATTCCGCTTTCTCTTCATTAGTTTCCAGTGGCATTTGGTCGAAAGTGACTAGATTCTTCAATGGGTCGGGTTCATAGCACTTGCCACTTCTTCTCTTCAGGAATAGTGGATCGATTGTTCAGGGGTTTCTCTTGACAGGGTGTTAACAAGTTTATCCCAGGATTGCTTTTGAGCTGAGCGTGAAGCTCTCTTCATTCGGGCTTCTCCTTTCTGTTTCAGGATGAAGTTCTCAAAAGACGCGGATCTGTTACTGATTTTGGTTACTGCAGCTTTGGATGTCCAAGCAGCTTGACAGGCTTCGTTCCACCACGGCTTCGGCGGTCTCTTCTTGTTTTTTCGTGGAAGGAGGTGATTTCTCGACTTCTGGATGGCTTGGTTTGCGGCTTGCAGGAGGGTGTTTGTAAGAAGAGTAGTTAGCTCGTCAGGGGAGGTGGTTGCCAGGATTTGGTAGCAGTCAGACCGTTTTAAGTACGTCTTAAACTTATAGCCAGTCGTCTTTGCTATTGATGTAGTGTGGGGGGGGGGGGGGGTCAGTTCAGTGCAGGAGTGCCCGCCGATCGTTGTATTTATAGAGGCGTAATGGTCTGTTAATAAGTCGTCTACTAGGGAGACCTCCGGGAGGTCTAGCAGTAACTTCTCGATCAGTTTTCCAGCCTTATTTTTCTTGACACAGCCCCACATGGGACTATGAGCGTTTATGTTACCAGTGAGAATGACTCACTCGCGACATAGTCGGGGCGCCGATGCTGAGAAAAAGTCTTCAACTTCGTTGTTCCCATTTCGGTTGTGAGACAACTACTAACGGACTAGATGACTGCCATAACTTCACCCCGATACCGTCAATGTCATCTTTAAAATCAGGGAATGTGATTCCTATTTCTTTATTTCTTGTCTTATGAGGATTGCCACTCCTCCCCCTTTTCTTACTGAAGAAACGGCCTTTCCTAAAAACATCATACCCTGGGACGACGATTGTACCCATCTAATTCAGGTTCGTTTCCTGTAGGCATGCAACACCAATTTTGTTAATTACCAGATGGTTCTGTAGCAAACTAATCTTATCATTCGTCAGGAACCTTGTATTCCACTGGGTATTGATGTTGTGGGAGTGGAACTAAGATGTGTGTGCAGGCCGGGTCACTAATTTGCCTGCCATGTTTAATCGTCCTTAGCACGCCATCACGCGAAGTCCCGGAAACTCCCTCCAACTGGCTCCAACACTCCCAAAGAGCTCCGATCCGATCTGGTTCTGTCACGAAGGTATCCAGGGCTTATGATTGTTCTCCCCATCAAATCCCATCCCGATCCCTCGATTCTAAGCGTTTTCACGAGATTTCTGGGGCCTCCTCCAATCCCCCCCCCCCCAAGTATCGGATCCGGTCCAGAACTGAAACGGAACATCTGAGATGATAGCTCTTTGCACAAGTTTCATTCAAATCCGATTACCGGTTCAAAAGGTATTCATGCCACTGGATTCCGGATTCCCCATCCCTCCACTCCCCTCACGGTGGTTAGATCGGAGAAAGACTATTCTCATGTCAGTCTGTTCGGTTCCCTGATATGCCTGTCAAGTTTCATCGTCCAAGTACATCAGGAAGTACCGAACTCGCGGCACTACCGGAATTCCGGCCCCCCCCCCCCCCCCTCCATCTCCCCCCATAATGAACGAATCCGGTCCAGTTATGTCAGCGATATATTCAGGACTTGTGCTTGTTTTTCCCACCAAGTTCCATCCCCATCCCTCCACTCTAAGCGTTTCCCAAGATTTTCGGTTCCCAGCTGCCCCCCAGAAGTCAGGATCCGGATCGGAATTGAACTGGGTCGTCTGAGGAACGCCCCTCCACCCCCCACCCCAGATGGTCGGATCGGGGAAGTGACTTTTTCCAAGTTCTCTGGTCGGGTCGGGTCCTTGCTATGTCTGCCAAGTTTCATCATCCGAGGTTATGTGGAAGTACCCGAACTAGCAAAACCCTTTCCGACAGACCGACGGACTGACAGAAATTGCGATTGCTACATGGCTCTTGGCGGAAGAAACCCAGAAAATGGCATTCATAAGAGTCTCAGCTTTTGGGTCGATAAACACAAAATTGTACCTTACCTTACCTTACCTTACAACTGTCTGGCGCATAAAATATGCCATAGTAGAAGGACACCTTTAGTGAAGTGAAGGTTAAGCATTCAGTATGAACTTTCCTTTTCAGTTATCACCTGATGTGCCAGATGAACAGACAATTACGCTCACAGCCAAAGGAAAAGAAGAACTGAGGTTTCAGCCATTTATTAAAGATAAGCATGTGGCAGGTAAGATGTAAACAGGTGAAACTTGATGGCTGGTGGAATGGGCTATCGAATACAGAGAAACTAAAGATTAGATCAGCTTTCTTCAAGTATAAATTATGCAATATTTTAACTCAGCTGCCCGAGCTTGAAGATCATGCTCGCTCAGAGGCTCTAAGCGGTCTTTCTGAATGTGTATATACATATTTGATCTACTGTGCCTTTGCTGAATGTTCGATTTTTCGTGTTTTGTATGTATGTTATTACGAAGTTTTCTTGTTAGTTTACTTTTTATTTTATTTTTTCTCGTTGTTTATTTACTCCGCCCATTCCTCTTTTATTGTTTGGCGGGCTATAAATAAAATTCATTCATTCATAAAAGATCCCATAGATGATCCATTTCTGCATCTCATCGGGACTTGGTCGTGGTGGGCAGTGAATGGGGGTTCGCGAAATGTTCTGCCCTGTGCAAGGGTCAAACAAATGAAGCGATTGGAATTAAACTTAGAAAGATGAAAGGTGATATGCCTTTGTGACCCTTTTGGGGGTTTCGACCGGGTCCTGTCTCGGTGGGGGCTGGGGGGACCGGACATTTGCCAGAAATGCTCAGATTCGAGTGAGCTTGATGAGTGGTAAAAGAAGGTACCCTAGCATTTTTTCCCGAACCGGACTAGGCAATGTCGGGTGGAGAGGGAGAACCAAGAAATTGTGTGACATGACTAGGAATCTGACGAGTGAAGCCATTGGATGAAACTTTGAAGTTAGAAAGCTCATAACTTTTGAGGCCCGGCTAAATTTAGACACGGTGGGGGAGTTGGGGGGGGGGGGGGGGTACCGAGCCACCCAAGGATTTAACAAACGGATCAATTACCTTAAACTGCACTTGATGTGCAGTGCAGATGTTGAATCTCGATGAGTAGCTTGCGGTTGATGATGGTTTCAGTTATTTCTGGGTCACTGTTTTTGGGGCACTCCAGTACACTTTCCACGGTTGCGCACACCAGTGCTCGTCGAGTCACTTTTTTAACCCCTCAGGTGTTTCGCAAGTCGCAGCCGAATCAGACGGGCCGTTCCACAGAGGAACATCACGATTGCTGAAGAAATGCTGGCGAAAACGAGAGGAGCAGGATCTCCCGAACAGTGTTCGGGAGTGGTCCCTAGTCCGTGAATTGCTGTCAGGAGCGAAGAGGGGAGACAATTAGAGTTGAGTAGTTTGAAGACAAGTAGCATGTCTCCCCTCTTCTGCCGGTAAGTTAGTGTTGGAAGTTTTAGTTCCTGAAGTCTTGTGGCTCGGCTCTGGACGCCTTCTATGAGGTTCTTGTCTTGTTGATAGAAGGCAAGGCAAGGGCGTTACCGCTTTCCAGTTTGGGCCTGACCAAGGCTTTGTAAAGCTTTATCATAACAGCTGGTTTGCGAGATGTAATTGAAAGTTTGATCATCCCTAAAGTCCGATTGGCGCTTGCCACCACCTTTTTGGTGTGAGAATGGAACTTCAGTTGGTCGTCTACAATGACTCCGAGGTCTCGCTCTTCTGAGGTGGGTGGGATAGGAACCGGGAGGCCTGATCCAGGTCTTCTCATCTGGTATTGTCGTTTCGGATTATTATGTCCGAAGTGGAGTATAAGACATTAGTCAGGGTTAAACTCCAGTTTCCACTTACTTGACCAATCAGCTAGGGTATCCAGATCCTCTTGAAGGGTGTTTGTCAGAGTTTTGGCAATTAGTTGCGAGTCATCTGCGTATTGCGATAGGGGGTTCTTTAGCAGCTGATGGGCATCGTTAATATAGATGTAGAAGAGGGTTGGTCCTAGTACTGTCCCTTGCGGTACTCGAGTAAGTACTGCAACTTCTGATGATAAGACCTCCTCACCTGCTTTCTCAAAGACACGGACTCTTTGCTTACGTCCAGTCAGCAAGTTCTGCACCCGATGCAACTTGTGGGTGAACCGAGCATGCATCAACCTTGACGTGCAGCCTCCTGTGGGTAACCTTGTCAAACGCTTTTGCCTGGTCCAGGAGTGCTACATCAGCTGGTGTGGCTTGATCCAGAAAGTTAGTGACAATCCCATACGACTCTATTAGGTTAGTGTCTACAGACTTGCCAGAGACGAAGTCATGTTGACTTTGGTGAATGATCTTATTTGCTGTCATGTGCTGGGTGATTTCTTTGTTAACAATGCCTTCTATGACTTTGGATATAAGAGAGGTCAAACTGATAGGACGGTAATTCTCTGGGGAGTTTTTATGGCACTTGCTGCTCCGTCAAGTGCCATATACTGATCACTTTTCGGTCGGTCGGTCTGTCGGTCCACTCATCTCGAGTTAGGGTACTTACAGAAGTGCTAGGACGATGAAACTTGGCAGGCATATATGGACCCGACCAAACTAACTTGAACATAGTCACTTGCCCGATCCAACCATCGTGGGGGGAGGGGGAGGTGGCGGAATCCGGAAAATAGGGGCATGCAATGAAACTTGGTATCTGGAAAGACTCGTGTCTCAGATGTCTTATTTCAAGTCCGGATCGGATCCGATGAATCTGGAGGGGGAGTCGGAGGGGGAAAACGGAAATCGTGTGAAACTCTCAGAGTGGAGCGATCGGGATGAAACTTGGTGGGAAGAACAACCAAAACCGCTCGATACATCACTGGCAGAACTGGACCGGATTCGGACACTGTGGGGGGAGTTGGAGGGGGGTCCGAAATTCGGGCGATCCGTAGTTAATGTACTTCCAGGTGGGCTAGGACGATACAACTTGGCTGGCATATCAGGGACCCGATCAGATTAACTTGGAAATAGTCACTTGCCCGATCCGACCATCGTGGGGAGGGGGAGACGGCAGAATTCGGAAATTAGTCGCATGCATAACTTTCGAATGGGTTATCGGATCTTAATGAAACTTGATATCTTGAAAGACCTCGTGTCTCAGATGTTCCATTTCAGTTCAGGACGGGATCCGATGAACTGGGGGGAGCGGGGTCGGAGGGAAGAACCGGAAATTTTTTGACAAGCATAGAGTGGAGCGATCAGGATGAAACTTGGTGGGAAGTACAGGCAAAAATCCTAGGTGCATCAGTGACAGAATCGGACCGGATTCGGGTACAGAGGGGGAGGGGGGGCTGTAGGGGGTTTCCGGAATTCCGGTGATCATGAATTAAGGTACTTTGCCCAGGCATGTTTGGGATGAATTCGATCGGTGGAGGAGACAGAGGGAGGATAGCGTTTCGGCGAAATGACAAATTCAAGTAAAATTTAATGGCTGTCACGAGAAGATTCACTAGCTGGTCCATTTCGGCTATGTTGGGGGGGGGGGGGTTGGAGGCGGGGTCTTGCAAATGTGTTGTAACACCTAGGAATCTAACGAGTGGAGCGATTGCGACAAGACTTGGAAGGTACAAAGGTCATATACTCTAGATTAGTCTAGATTACCCACTTTGGGGTTCAGGCCCGATTTTGCGTCGATTGGGGGAATTGGGGGTGGTTCGGAATGTAGTAAAACTTAACGGGTGGAAAGAGAAAGATTGTATGTCCGAAACCAATCCCGCTACAATGGCGAGAGTTAGAGTGGGGAGGATGCCCGAATGATCTATTTTGGGATTTTAGCCGGATCCGACCGCGGCTGGGGGAGTTGAAGAAGGGTACCGGACATCTCCCAGAAATGTTCGGATTCATGGGAAGATGAAGATACCCTAGTTGACCGGTAAATCTGTCCGAACCGGATATGGCCACGGAAGTGGGGGACTGGCACTCCTAAGGACCGAACGAGCGGAGAGATTACCCACATTGTTTTTTGGACCCGATTCGGCCTCGTTTGGGGTCATTGGGGGCAAATGGCCGGATTCGAGTGACACTTCATGGGTGGGAAGAGACAGATCCCCTATGTGTGCCGGTGAGGCTATATATCCGAACCAAATGCGGTCACAGTGGCGAGAGTTATAGAGGGTGAAGGGGGTATCTCGGAAATGGTTTAGCCTAGGGACCAAATGAGGAGTGCGATTCGCATCGAAACTGGATGGTGCTAAGCTCCATGGTTTCGAAGAACCCTTTTTTTGCACCCGCATTGTTGGGAGTTTAAAAGGGGTTTGAAAGTTTCCCTCTGTATGGAAATAGTTCAAGTCATTGTATTATACGACATTTTTTCAGTCGTAAACAATTGGAAACGATCGTAAACAATTGTTTTTTTACGATTGGAAACAGTTGTTTACAATTGGAAACAGCTCCAATAAACAACACAAACACACACAGTTGTTTCCAATCGTTTGCGATTGTAACAGTTGTTAACGATAGTATTTTTACGATTGGAAACAATCGGTTTATTTTTACGATTGGAAACAATCGGTTTATTGTTACGATTGAAAACAATCGGTTTATTTTTCCGATTGGAAACAATCGATTTCAATCGTTAACAGCTGCAAACGATTGGCAACAATTGGAAACAACGGTCGTTTTCAGTTGTTTACGTTTGGAAAATGTCCCGTAAGACAATGACTTGATTATTTCTACACGGGCCGGAAATGCTCAGATCCGAGTGAAACTTGACGGATGGTACGAGTAGATTAAGTAGATATTCCCATTTTTAGATCCGACCAAATCCGCTGACGGTGGGGTGGGAACCCGGTACAAAATTTATCTTAAAATAGTAGTATGAAGTTTTACGAAAAAGTAGCATTCAGTACAAACTGATGCTACTACATGCTTCTATGTCAAGACTACCGTGTTGCTGTATTCTGCTGCATGCATTCTACATTAGCAAGACTGGATGCTATTATAGCAAGACAGGACGCTACTGGATACTACTGCTTAAGATTGATCCGATCTGAGACACATTAAATGATAGTATTCTTTACTATTATATATCAATACATACAACTTTTTCGTACAGCCATCATACAACTACGAAGTCAACAAATTTTTCATTGGGATGGGGTATTTAAATTACATCACTATTTACAACCCGTCTCGGTAAAGACGGGGTATTTATTACGTCCTCATGTAATTTCTCCAGCCGCCTACCCTAACAAGCGCCATATGAGCTCATAACTCACATTATTTGTATATTTCCAAAAAAGATAGCCAACGGTTCCACTACACCACAAAGACAACTAAATACAAAACAAAATGAAAAATGGAAGTGGAAGCGCGAAGCGCGAAGCCTCCAACGAAAAGGTCAACAGGCATCAACCAAAATGGGTCGAACCCACAATACGTTCTTCCCCCAAGGTCGCAGCACAAGTAAAGGCAGACGTTTTTGCAGTCCATGCAGGACCACCAGCAGAGGATTGCTCGATGTTAGGGTCACTGACGGGATGGAACTTATAGTCTATGTAAGGCGATTAGCGTAAGCTAGGCAAGGGGGGGGGGAGGGGATGGCAGAAGTAGACCCATCCCGAAAGTGCATGCCTAACTTTAAAATTTGTTTTATGTTAATGAAAAGGATGGAAAAGGAAAAAAGAGTACCTCTCAGTAGAGGTAAGATTAATCCCAGTAGCAAATTCTGCAGTTAACTTTAATCCTTACTCGGAGGAACTTTTACAGTCAATACAGATTGTGTGGAATTTGGTTAGAAATACGAAATAAATCACTATGCTGCGATATGCAATGCGGTAGTTATCGTTAACAAATAGTTAACATTTTTGGGGGGGCCGGTATCATGCTACATGTTCATAGGCTGTATGTAGTCTGAGGTAATTACTGGTCTGATAGAGTGACTGCTTGAAAAAAAATGACGAAGTAGGCTACCTGGAATGATTCTGTTCGGGGTGACTTCTGGCTGGAACTGAGTTGTCTATTTTCAGGGGTGATATCAGATCATCTGCAAAGGTTCAGCACGACAGCAATAGTAGTTGAGGCGTTTCCTGGAGAAGGAGTCCTTACCGAAGCAGTATTAAGGAAGAATAGAAGAGTAGTAGTATATGAAGGAAGACCAGTATTTCGGAAGCGCATGTTGGTAAGAGAAGTGCAACTTTAGTACCGCCTGTTTAATTGCAATTTAAAGCTGGCGTCAAAGAATATAGTCAATACAATAAGGAGGCTCACAAAACAGTTTACAACGCAGCAAAATTTGCTGAACTAACCTGCAGTGAGGCAAGTAGCCTGGACTGCAGCTTGCTTCGGGTGATACAGCAGAAATAAACCTTTTAATCATTTTATCTTTCAGCAACTACTGTCCTCACCAGCTCGCATAATTTCATTCTTTTTCAACCAGAAGTTGCCGCGCCGTGGCCTTTTTAGTCGGCACACTTATTTCTTCTCAGTTATTTCTTCAGTGGGCACAGTAATTTCCTTCATCCAGTGACATTTGCCTTAAGGTAAGGTAAGGTAAGGTACAATTTTAATGGCAAATAAATAAACCTGGTGTTTCTCAAAAGCATCAGACATGCCAGTGGCATAAAAAACGACGCTTCACTAATTCTGATGGGTTTGTAAAAATTATTAATACAATTCTAGCCTAAGGCTTTGTAAAGAAAAAACAAGCGAACAACTATCACACATCAACACTAAAGTTTAAGGACAAGATGAGAATTTATGACAACAGACATATGACTAAAGAAAAAATGAAAAAATAAAAAGGTTTGCGACATGGGTCTGATCTTCCTCCGAGCACAAACAAAAATGAATCAGTTAAATCAGACAGAAGAAATATAATTGCTAGAAAACATAAATCTTTTTAGAGCTCCTTTAAAAACTTTCCTGTCTTCGGACACTAACAGTTTCAGGCAATGAATTCCGTACTTTTATACCTGTATGACGAATAGAAAAGCTAGACCTTATAGAAGGATAAAAAACGGTAGAAAGATTGGACCGCCGTATGAATAGAAAAGCTAGACCATGTAGAAGGATAAAAAATGGCAGAAAGATTGGACCGCCGTATAGTCATGAAATTGACTGTTCAGGCAAAAAAGATTTTTGAAATCAGCAGGTAGTGAATCTTCTAGAAGATAACGGTAAACAGGTGTTGCAATATTCCAGTCTCTCTGACGGACATTTAAAATAAAAAGACGAGGCAGAATATGAGAAACTGATAAAGAAAATGGAAGATCATAAATTGCTCTAATTGATTTGTTTTGTAGGCCTTATCGTGACATTTGCCCTATATTTGCCATAATTCGCAGTTCGTGGCGAATACGGGATCTGTTATACTCTGCTTATGTTTAGTTTTCTAGTTGGATGGCATGAAACAGTCAACTGAATACATAGATACTTCCCATCATGATGGCAATAGTAAGGTGTGTTTTTTGCTGAAGTCAGTGATGAAATCTGCGAACGATGGATGCTCGTTTATACGTTATCCCACGAAGAATTTGTGTGTTTACGTGACTGGCAAGGCTTTTGTTTCTCAAATTTGACAAAACTGTCGACGGGATTTTCGATTTTGTGGCTCTATGTTGGCGGGACATTCGGATTTAGCGGGGGAAGTCAACTTAAAATTAATTTAAAACTAATATTATTTTTGTTTTTGTACGTCTGAAATTACATTAGAAAGACAGACCGTCATTTCCATGAGTTTCTACTTGCGTGTCGAATATGTGGCACAGACTTTTGTTTCCGTGACAAACAGCAGTTGCGTTTTTGCAGATACGATGGTCTCAAAACTACACCATGCTATACCAAAAATACCATGGTATAAAAACGGTAACTTGGTCTCCAATTAGTCATTTTTCCAATTACAGTGGTACCGGATACTACCGTCGCTCTGCAAAAACGACACTTGCCCTTTTAGAAATCTTCCAAAAAGAAATACTGATGTCAACTGACATACTAGAGTGACATAACTTCTTTTTACACCGATTTGACAAAAAACTAGATACTTGTGTTAGTAATGATGACAATCAGGCGAATTTCTTAGATACGACGATTCGACCGTGGTATCTGAATATCAGAATATCAGATATAGTCTGAATATCATATACCACGGTAAAGGTAAAGGTATCAGCACTAGCCTTGACAGGCCAAGCTGGCGGTGCTGATCTCCGACTCTCGGCCCTCAGCCAGGAAGTGCAATGGCGGGTTCGGGGCCAGCCATCCTGTGCTTTCACACACCCTTCCTATCACCTTCCCCGGATTTCTCCAGGTACCCATTTGAAGCTGGGTGGACTTTGGCTTGTCTTACAGGGTTACGCCACTAAACCCGTCCCAAACCAAACAGTAGGCACTACCGAGACTCGAACAAGCGACCCTTCACTTGCGAGTCCAGCGCTCTAACCACTCGGCCACGGACGGACCACGGTACCTTGGATACCACGGTATACCACTGTACCTTGCGAGATACCACAGCAACTGCAAAAACGCTTTTTGACAATGGTATCAGGTACCATGTTATCTGCAAAAACGCAACTAATATGCACACAAATCCGCAGAAAAAAAACGCTGGATGAAATAATAGGAAAAGGCCAAGATGGACGGAGGTCCGATGGATGCGCGGAGAAGCAGAGTTTAGATGAGGCGATTATATTTTTGCGCGTCAGAGGAAGGCTAAGTATTCCAGCTAATCGTTTTTTCCTTTTCTTGCAGGAATTGAAGGAAAAGTTTCCGGAAAATTTTAATTACATCCCCGAAAATTACCACAAAGCCATAGCAAAGGATCTTGCAGAAGCGTTTTTAACAGAAAAGTTCTATGCAAATCTCCCAACCACGCCTTGGTACAGTCGTAAGTACCACCTTTTGTACTAGTGCTCCATCTCACGGCTTCATTTCACTATCCTCAACTGTCCTAAATTATGTAGTCATACTGCCTAAAACCAAGAATAGATAATCCAATGGAATGCAGTGACCATGGATACCCCGACAAAACTGAGCGGAGCTAGACTGGCTGATTTTTGAGTTGATACGCGTCTACTCTTCACCGCTGCGCATATCATAGGAAAAATTGTAGCAGGCGTGAAAACCGGCTCTACAGCGCGTCAGACGTGGTGTCACAATTTCTGTGCAAATTCACCAACCACGCCCTGGTACAGTCGTAAGTACCACCTTTTGTACTAGTGCTCCATCTCACAGCTTCATTTCACTATCCTCAACTGTCCTAAATTATGTAGTTATACTGCTTAAAACCAAGAACAAATAATCCAGTAGAATGCAGCCCCGACAACGACAAAACTGAGTGGAGCTAGAGGTACTGGCTGAGCTTTGAGTTGATACGCGTCTATTTCCCTCTTCGGCGCTGCGCATAGCAGAGGGAAAACTGTAGCAGGCGTGAAAACCTGCTTTACAGCGCGTCAAACGTGGCGTCACAATTGTAGACAAACCAATGGGCTGTTACTCTCAAAATTTCTCCTTCGGGTCTGTATACTGCGATATAGCTGTTTGCACAAGTAACCGAATTGTGACGTTCCGGGTAGCTCTACTCTCCGGTTGTTTACTTTGGGGCAAGGTATCGGGAATAGGTTGCAGCCTACCCAACGAAAACGGATAAGAGTAGAAAAAGAGTAATTTAACATTGTGAAGTATAGGACTTTGGACTTAAACCGAATTATCCATATTTGAAGACTATTCTAAGCCTGTAAATAACTGAAAACACTTCGCTGGCCTTTAGATGTATAGTTACAACTTTGTAGAAAAGTGTCATCAGAAATTCACTACAAAAACGAATCCTGCTTCCTATTGATTGTTTTTTGTAATCACACGTCATAATTGACCAATAAAATTTCTGACTCCGTTTTTGTTTTGAGACTTTGAAGCCTTCAAGCTCTCACTTCCATGGAAAATCTTTTGCAAAAATGGAATTATACAATCAAGGAATAGTCCAATTAACTTTTCCAGCAAGTCCCTGGCTCAGAACGATGACCAAACGCCGATAATTTAATTTCAAAGTCGAAACCTGTACCCCCCAACTTTAAACTATTTTGTTATGCTCCATTGATGGTGGTGTAGAAATATCCGTTTTCGTCGGATAGTGTGCAATATCTCTACATTCAGTCCGCATCATATATTGTAGGCTACTATCTTTGTATTACAGAGATAGATCACTGATTACTTGTTTTTGCTAAAAGTGCATAAGTCTCACTTGGCTAGTGACATATGGCGTTGCCTGTGTTCGTAGCAATTGATTTCGGCCTAGAATTGACGCTGTATTCCTGAGATAGTTTCCCAGTTCACATGTTCCTAAGGTATATTCTCGCCGTTCCCAGGGCCAGAGGACTCCTTTTCCTGAGTCCCTGCGTTTTTTTTGTCCCAGGGACTCGCTCCCCTATTCTCGCGAGTACCCACGGACGGTGAATGCTCCGATTATCATCACCATCATCAAAAAGGAGTCCCTTTTAGATTCGGAAGGGAGTCAACTTTTGCTGGTGTTGGTGCAATGTAAAATTGATTAAAAACACTCAGAAGAATCCAAACCAGAAATGAAGTGAATCTAGACAAATTTCGTCTACTGAGCAATTTTTTTTTCTAATAAAATCCATTTTGGCAGCATTCCCCGTGTTCTCGTTGTTTTCCGTACCCGGAGTATGCGTGGAGTGACTCCCTCTATTGTCGCCTATCCCTTTGATTCCCTAAGAGGTCCTCGGGGAACGACAAGAATAAGCCTCTATTCTCAGTCAGCTCACTCCAACCTCTTCGCTCATGCCTAGAGACAAGCTCTAATTTAACTTATTTTTATTTTATTTAAAAGCTAAGAAATCATATTTCATACTTTTTGTGGCTACATCCTCCATCCCTCAGTGACGTTACTTTTAATCTATTTTTACCCGATTTTAACTATTCACGTCACCTAACTTTTTAAATTAACACATATTTTATTTACGATTTTTCGCCCCTAATATTTGGAAATTAATTCTCTCATTTGGATCTTTTAAAAAATTTCTTTAACTACATTTTCTTTAAACAACTAAATATAAACTATTAAAAAAATAAACACTTAAATAAAAAATAAAGATCCTCAACACCTTCACACACCAAGTCATCAACCCCCGCTATTTACTGGCACAAACACAAGGACAAAAGACAACACAATAAACCAGAAAATTTATTTCAATATATATACAAAATTTAATCTTCCGTTCCAGCAACAATTTGGTCATGAGCTCTTAGGGGAGCATATCCCGAGACAAATTTTCACGAGACAATCGGCTTTTGGCAAGTGTCACTAGGCAAATCCGCACGAGGCAATCAGAGCATTAGACAAATCTTCGAGAGGCAATTAACATTCGGCGATCCTCCCACGACACAACCCGGATTAAGAAAAGTGGGATTAAGACAATCAGCTTAGAGTGAGCTACCGTATATATGTTAGGATAGTGGTCAGTTTTGATTTTGGAAACAGAATGTCAACCCAAATCCAGTTCGAAATGGTGAAAACTGCAAGAGGAGGGAGTGCAGTCCATACTAGTGGCTACAAGTTCGTTCTGCTTTCAACATCTTTAGAAAGCAGCTTCTACAGATGCTCTGATAAAGGTTGTCCAGTACGAGGAAAGAATGTAATGGCAAGTTTACTCTAACTTCCACGGCTGGACACAACCACGTACGTAACCACACAGCGTTCGAGAGAGAAAAATTGACAGTTCTACCAGTATTCCTACCAAGAAAGAGTGTATTAATCAGGCATCCGCATCCCGGTTCTCCGGCATTTGATCTGTTTACATTTTAATTTTGATTTAGTGTAGTTTTGTGGTAGTGTATAGATCAAATAAAATTCAGTCTCTGAGATTTATAGAAAGTCTTTATGCCGGATTTGTCTCAGGAAGATTTTTCTTGAGCAAGGTTTGCCTCGTGATAATTTGTCTCCTGATATTTTGTCTTGTGAAAAATTGCCAAATGACTGACTTGTCTCGCGAAAATTTTTCTATAAATTTGTATCTGGTGAAAACTTGTCTTGGTAGCCGCTCTTAGGAGGATGAAGCGAGAATGCAGCTCATAGTGTCACGATTTACTTTTACGCTCTCATCAGACATTTCTACAATTGCTGCCCACAACTTTTATTTGACGGTATAAACAGTCCCACGATAAAGTAAGATCTGGTAACCTACATAAACAGGCACTTGTGCTTATCCGAGGGAGGCGCAGCCCCCCCCCCCCCCCCACATTTGGCCATTCAATAGAATTTTCGCCGAAGGCAAAAAATTGATAGAAAAGAGATATCGATGCCCTTTATTGAATTTGGTAATTTACCCAACTTTTGTTTAGTTGTTTAGCCCGCATCTAATTTACAGCATTCGGTCTATCCATTTGCAAATTCGGTGAGTAGCGTATGTATTTATATTGACCCCATGCGTTACCAAATTCGGTAGTCACCGAACCTTTGTTTATATAGTATTGTTTCTACAAATTTCCAATTTGGGGGGTTTAACGTGTGTTAACGCATTGGATACAAATGGTAATGTAAAACAATGACGTAGTTTCGCAATAATGAGTAGAGTGGCATCTATGGTATTTTGATCCTGAAATGTTACGGATAGCTTTATAATACCAACTAGGTTAAATAAGATAATGTTCTGTATGTCTACGATTGAAGAGGATAATGTTCAGCTGTCTGCAAAGTCAATTTAGTCCCTTCTTCCAACATTCTTTTTTTTTTTCAACTCTGAGGGATAGCCTTTGAACATGTGAAAGTTTCGAGGGGTTGACAACTCCAGGGGCAAGGTACAGACTCGAACAGAAAATAGGCGGACCCAATTGTGAGACATGTCAGGGACTTGAAGTAACAATCGGCTGTTAGACCATAATCATTTTCGGCGATGAGGGGGTTACAACTTTTGCTAGCTGGTTTACCTATTTTGTTTCTGGCTTCAAATTACTGAGCGGATGTGGATGGCAAGTGCTTTTACGAGGAAGGACTTGGTAAAAAAAAACGAAAACTCTAGATAGGATGACAAGAAAGTAGAGTTCAAGCCTTCAGCTGTACTTTAAGCACTGTAGCGAGTTGGAGGTGAGTTAACAAAGCGTTTCCTGTTACAGCTGACGCCGTCGACATCCAGTATGTTTCTTGTTTGACAATGAAGAGCCGAATGGATTTCCATGTCCTCTGCATGGCACAAACAGCTGGGATCTTCCATTGTGGGAAACCCGACATTTACCTCATCACCAATGCTCGTGTGCATGGGGTAGGTAACGTTTTCGCCCCTCCCTTCTTAAAGTATAACTGAAATTGAATACACTGCATTATTTGGATTGCGTTAAGGGATTTTTTTTATTTTTCACTATTTGCTCTAGAATGACGCTCAGAATACCTACGGTCGTCGTCACAACGCAAATTTCTAATATGACGTAGAAAAATTGAATCTCAATACAGACGCGGAGTTTCAGTGGTCAGTCACAGAAGGTAGCTCACTGTGTGAACACTTATTTTTCCGTAAATCGTTTTCGTCGAGCATACAATACAGATTGAAGCGCATAGAGCATACAGATCAGACAAGGAAATTCCAGTATTTGAAAATCGATTATTCGTGAATAGCGGAGCAACGAAGTAACGCATTTTCGCCGGGTTTTCAAGCTTCTTTAAATGAAACTGTGATGGGTAACTAGATTGTCCTATCTGAGCCCTTTTCAATTAAACTTTAAGATTTTCGATGGCCATTGGCAATCGCCTTTTTTCTTCCTTTCCGCTTTCTTTCACCCCGTCCGTTCGCATTTCATCCGCCTTTTCGTCTCCGTTTTTACAAGTCTCTTGTGATCTGAAAGGTACGACGCTAACTTCACTGACAGTGGGATATAATCGAGCAGCACGTAGGTTTTTTCGTCTACCGACTATATGTAGTGTGTCTGCTGAACTAGTGGGAAGGCGCTGCTGTACTCTCCGAGAAATAATGCGGAAGGCTCGGTCGAGCTTCTTCCGGCGCATCCAGAAATCAGAGAAGAGCCTTGTTAGACTGACAGCTGATTCATTGTTAACGTCACTACCAGTAGTTGCTAGTCTTTTTGATTAGTTTAGCGTTAGAATCGTCTGTGTGTTGTTTTCTTTGTTTCGAGTAGTGTGTGGTTTCTTTTTTTTATGGCGTAAGCTGAAATAAAATTGATTGATTGATTGATTGATTTTATGTTTTTGATTGATGTGCTCAGTGGAGCGGGCAAAGAATACACTGTACAAAAAATCTTGCAGTATTTGCTACTGGGATTAATCTTGTCTCTAAGAAGATAATCTTATCTCTGATTCAGATTAATCTTATCTCAATAGAGATAAGATTAATCCCAGTAGCAAATACGACATTTAACTGCAGTTAACTTCAATCCATACTCGGGGAAACTTTTTACAGTGTAGGCAAACGGGGTTCACGGTCGGGAACCAAGTTGGCCGAAGACTGCTAGTGGAAAGGTGTTAACGAATAACTGTGAACAGCATAGAGCGATAGAGCAAGAGATTCTTCGTGGCATTTCATTGCCTGAGATGAAAAATTCGAGTAGAGTTTTATTTATAAAAGTTAACTTTCACAGCGCATGCGCCGAATTTGACCTTTACGCCAAACAGAATCACACAAAAATATTACATCAAATTAATCGATTCGTCATTTTGTTCAACTACGGTAAGTAGGGTGGAACACGCTCTGACTGGCTAAGGGGTCTGTAGCTGCAAGATGGTAATGACCACATCACAACCACTTTTTGATTTTTGTTTTTAATTAGTTGTATTTCAGATTCTCGTCGACGAACCTGATTGTAGCGTATATACCACACCTTCAGTAGTGCTCCGAATTTTCTTTGATGTAACGGAGCTAGATGAGTTTCCAGCATCGGTATTGAATGCCCCCGAACGCTACACGAAAGGAAAATCGGTAAGAGTAATTCCATTCGGGAGCATGTCAGTCGGCAAGGTTTCATTCGGCAAGTCTATTTCGACAATACTCTTGATGACTAACTCTACCTACCCACGAAGAATCGCAGTATACCTATAGCACAGGCAAATGGAGTTTGACCCGAAACAAATTGTAACAGAAATGATTTTTACACCATATTGCAGAGACAAAAAAAGCTGAACAACATATCCAAAGTTGCATATTCTGGCTCGACGCAAAATAAGCGTTTTTTGGCTTTTAATGCCATTTTTTTTTATGGTTTCAAAAAAAAATATAAAATTTTCGTGGTTGTCCGTTATTCTTGAAATGAAGTACGGTTCTAATGCAAAATGGCAAGCTGAAACCGAAAATGAAGTCAGATTTGGCGTATAAAGCACCAGAAAAAAAGTTAATGCCATTTTTTTCAACCCATTTTGCAAAAAATTACAAATTTTCGTACTGGTCCGATTTTGGCATAGAATCCCGAGCTGAGACCGAAAATGGGATCAAACTTGGTCTCTAGTGTACCAGAAAGAAGTTTCATAATCATCAACATGTGATCTCTACGAATTTTGATATTGATTTTTTTTTTTTCTTTTGCAAGATACACCAAACCCGATCTTTTTAAGTCTCAGCTTGTCATTCTGCATCAGCATCGTACTTCAGTCCAAGAAAAAAAATGGACGGCCACGAAAATTGTTTGTTTTTTTCTTAAAACGAAAGAAATGGCACTAAGAGCCGAAAAGGGCTTATTTTGCGTCCACTCACGATTTACAACTTTGGATATGTTGTATTTTTTTGTAAATACTGGGCACTGAAAAGCAGTTTGATTCGTACTTTACTTTTCTTGTTTTCACAAAAAAATCGTAAGGATCACATATTTGTGGTTACGAAACTTCTTTTAGGCACAGTAGACACCCAATTTGATCCCATTTTCGGTCTCAGCTCGTGATTCTATGTCGGGATCGCACTTTCATACAAGAAAATAGGGCCACATGGAAAATTGCACTTTTTTGAGAAATTGGTTGAAAAAATAATATTAACTTTTTTCTGGTGCTAGGTATGCCAAATCTGACCTCATTTTCGGTTTCAACTTGGCATTTTGCACTAGAACCGTACTTCAGTTCAAGAATAACGGACGACCACGGAAATTCCATTTTTTTCCGAAAAACGGAAAAAAGGCACTAAAAGCAAAAAAACACTTATTTTGCGTCGAGTCAGGGTATGCAACTTTGGATATGTTGTTAATTTTTTTTTTTTTCTCTACAAGATGGTGTAAAAATCATTTCTGTTGCAATTTCTTTCGGGTAGACCTCGTTGTAGAGCTCATTTTCCTGTACTAGTAGCGGAACAGCCAGAAGCGTTACCACAGCTGTCCCCAACGACCGCCGTTTACTGGTTGACATAGATTTGAGTCATCGTTCGGATGACGTTTCTCGTTCTTCCTGAGCTTCAGTGGCGTGTTTCGGACTTTATTACGATAGGTAATATAATTATTGATATTCCCAGTCGAACAGTCGTCACGGGACAAGCTCGTTTTGGGCAATCAGGCCAGAGGCTGGCTTAAAAGATTAGGCAAATGCCCAGTCTTTCAGGAACGTACCAAGATTTCTAAGGGAGAAGTCTGAATGGAATGAGAAGTTGAGTACAGGAGGGGTACCTGACCTCGTTTTTACACTACCTCGATTTTTGCCGGGAAAATGTTAAGAATGAAATGTACATGCTTTCCTGATAGTCAAGAGGTTGTGACTTTTTTGAACAGTCATGTGTCCAAAAATATTCAAATATGTGCCTTTTCTTTGTTTTGAAGCTGCTTTGAAAGGGGATTTTCTGACTTTGCTAACTCTACCTTTTTCATCATCTTGTAGTCAATCGAGGTAAGGTTAGAATGAAGGGATCTTGTTGGAAAAGAAAAATATGTTTAACTAGAAATATTTAAGCAATATTTATTTATCCGGTCTGTAAACCATTCAATCAGCTTCAGTCGAGTATGTTTGTCGATTTGTTGGTTCCTTTTAAGCCAGATAGATTATTCTGAAGGAAAGACTTCTCCGGAAATTTGAAATCTTGTCTGACTTTGGATACCCCTCCTGTATTTCAGGACAAGTAATTGAACAAAAGGACAGGGATTTAGGACACTACACTGCGGGTACGTGCTTTGCTTTGACATATCCCCTCTTATCGGGTTGAATCTAGTCAGTGGAAATACATAATCATCAGTGTTTATTTATGTTTTGTCAGCCTGTCTTATGTCAAAAATGTTGTGCCTATGAAAACGCCCAGGAATCTCTTAACAGAGCGTCCGCAGAGAAAAAGTGCACTGTTCTTTAGTCTTATTTCTTTTGCTGAATTTCTTGTATAACAGCGGTCACGTACATTTTTAAGATCTTATAGTACAGTTTTAAAAATAGACATTTGATTATTAAAAAAAAAAAAAAGATTAGGCAAATGCCAATGCGATTGAATTCGGAGGCAGGTTAGATGCTCTTTTGTGTACAGTAGAGGTATGCTAATGCGAACGTTTGTTGACTTTGGACTTTTACTTTGGAAGTAAAATTACAGTTGGCCCACCAAATTAAAGTAACTGTTTACATAGACATACCTCTACTCTACTGTATAACAGTCCACAATGTCGGAGATAAAATTATACTGATTTCAACTAACTGTGGAACCGTCCCACTTGAAACAAAACACAAACACAGGTCCTCGAACGAATGACTACCAGGAAATTTACAGTCGGTCGGTGAACGCCGAGGTTGGACGTGTCTACTCAAACATCTTCAAGCTGGCGAAAATCATGATGGACCGTGAATCCAGCGACATTATCCTTGTGATCCTTAAGAAGAGGAAAATAGCGCAGTACAGATAAAGAAAAGGAAAAATTCACTGAGCTTTCAACAATGTAGTAAATGCACAAAATCAAGAAATAAGCATTAAGAAAAGAAAAGGGACTAATCGGGACTAAAAAGTCTTCTTCCTAGATGGAATGCGGAGAAATGACCAAGGGCATTTGGGAAACGTGAAGGTCCTGGGCAACTGAAGATAGATTTGCACAAGGGTCAAAGGGCAAAAAAGTGTAAGGCTACGTGCAATGGCGGGACAGCGCCATTGGAATACTCTCGTCGTTCCTCAGGACTCCTTTTGAGGAGTCCTCGCGTTTTCGTTTGTCCCAGGGACTGACTCCCCGTATTCTCGCGAGTCCCCACGGATGGGGAATGCTCCGATTATCATCACTGTCATCAAAAAAGGACTCCATAACAAATGCGATGGGAATCGATTGCAGGTTCGCTCAGGTGCCCTATACCGATCACTTTTCGGTCTGTCGGTCCACTCTTCTCGAGTTAGAGTATATACAGAAGTGCTAGGACAATGAAACTTGGCAGGCGTATTAGGGACCCGACCAAACTAACTTCGAAATAGTCACTTGCCCGATCCTTCCATCGTGGGGGGAGGGGGAGGTTGCGGAATCCAGAAAATAGGGGCATGCACAACTTTCGAATGGGTGATCGGATTTTAATGAAACTTGATACTTGGAAAGACCTTGTGTCTCAGATATCTCATCTTAAGTCCAGACCGGATCCGATGAATCTGTGGGGGGCTTCCAGAATTCTGGCGATCCGTATTTGATGTACTTCCAGTTGGGCTAGGACGATTAAACTTGGCAGGCATATCAAAATATTAGTCAAGAAATTAGTGGCATGTATAACTTTCGAACGGGTTATCGGATCCTAATGAAACTTCACATCTTGAAAGGCCTCATGTCTCAGATGTCCTATTTAAAGTCCGGACCTGATCTGATGAACTGGTTCGGTGGGAGAACCGGAAATCTTGTGACACGCATAGAGTGGAGCGATCACGATGAAACTTGGTGGGAAGTACAGGCAATAAGTCATATAGGTTCATCAGTTTAGAATCCGACCGGATTCGGGTACCGAGGGGGGGGGGGAGCTGTAGTGGGGTGTCCGGAATTCCGATCCAGATGTGCTGGGACGGTTAAACTTTGCTGGAGCATTAGGAATTTGAGATCATTGGGTTAGACATCGCCACTTCTCCGATCCGACCATTCCTTAAAGAACTCATCTTAACCGCAAAATACGAAAAATACTTTTAAAGCAAAATTCACTTTTTTCAAGATCGCCGTGAGTACATGGTCCTTTTTTCCTCAAGGGTTTTGCTTGGAAATTAATATTTAGCACCCTTAAAGTGCGCATCTTAACCGAAAAGTTAAAAAAAAACTTTTGACCATCACGTCCATCCTCTGACCCAGCCTTGCAAGTTTGGCGCATCTTAACCAGAAAAGTGACAAAAATACTTTTGACTATTACTGAATCTGAGCCAGCCCTGCCAGTTTTTGTTTTCCTTCTTGTTCTCTTTTGCTTTCTCTCACCTATTTTTGAGTGAAACCATAGGTTAAACTTTCAGCTCGTCATTTTTTGTTGTTGGTGTATTACTTACTACATATTTATTTATTTATTTTATTTGACTTCGACTACGGCTTCTAGAGCCATTATACATACACCACTTAAAAACAACAACAAAATACATTTTAAGGCTTGAATGCTTGCAAGTGTCATATGAGCTTATAGCTCTTGTTTGAAAACACATGTTAGGGATGATTAATAAGAATCTTTTAGATAAAAGTTGAGTTCATTTAAATAAGGTATCTATTTCATTCTGGTTATGATTTTTTATTTGTAAACAATAACAATCTAAACTTAAGTAAAAACAATCAGAATAAACAAAAGCGGAACTAAAGAGGATCCAGACTAATTAAGTCACCTGAACATTTTTTTAACCAAATAAATTTTAGAAGCATTTCCAGTTTTCTTGGCTGTTTTCGCGGTTTCAGTTTTTACATCCACCAATTTCTTGTAAATAAATTTCTTACTTGACCTATATGTTTGGTGTTTGTAGCTTGTCAATGTAAAAAATTGTCTTTTGTTGGACATGTATGTTAGGAACTTTCCGAATGATAAGCTTGTCTAACGGGAATTTTTCGAAAAAAGATATGTCAACTGGTAGACCTGTCGGTTGAAAACTTGTCAAGTGATATTGTAGCAGTCAGAGATAGTACGAGCATTAAATCCGAAGTAAACCCGAAACTAAATCAGGCATAGACGTAAGCATCTTGATCCGACGAAGATGCTTTGCTTGGTAACTGCACAATTTCCGTACTTTCAGCACGTTCTTATGGGGCAGGCCTTGGCGCAGTGTAGGCTACAGGTTACAATGAGCAACTATGGTTGCGTTCCCCCAACTTAACAAGTGTTAACAATCGTTAACTTTACTGCGGGGGGGGGGGAGCTAACTGCAGTTTTAACGATCGTTAACTTTTCCCAGTTCTACAATTGTTAACTACTTTGTAACGATTCTCATCGACCATCGTTACAAAATAGTTAACAATCGTTAAGCTCTGGAACAGAAATTGTAGGTGGGCGGAGCTTAAATTTCGTAATCAGAAACGTGGAACGCAAAAAGTTAACGATTGTTAACAATTTGTTATTTGTTATTAAGAATTTGCGGAACGCAACCTATAGCAACATAAAATGCAGGAAACAGGCTTTCACCTCTACAACTTCTCACTGTAGGTTTTCGAGCCACTTTTCGTAAGTTGTGTAGCGAATGTAGATTTGTAATAAACAGAAAAAAAGAAACTTAAACGGCGGGAGCCGTTCTCGTTGCATTTATCTACACCTGTTCAGTGGCGATAATGTCCTTGTTATAAAAGGGCCTTGTTGTTGCGTAGTTGTCCGTGCGATTACTGGCCGAGCTAGGGCTTTAAATAAAGTTGATAAAGGGGTATTTTCTTAAATGCAAATGCCCTTCTCACAGGACCCAAATACGAGGGGGTGACGCAGTTTTGTATTGAGCGGAATGGTGCTTTGGCAAAGACTGGGCTCCGGGTCTGATTCATTCCTGACAAGCAAAGCATTGGAATCCGGTCAAAAGGCTCAGATTCGGTTTCAACTTTTTGCATTCAACTTTTAAAACTTTTCAGAATTGATGCTCATGACTCGTGTTCTTCTCGTAAATGGGCTTTGGTTGTCAGTGGAAGCTTATGGGCTATTGTGGGTTCTTCTTGAAATGTCGGTATGGCGTTAAGCCCCACTCTCTCTCCTACACACTCACACGACTCTTCATGTTGCACCAGCTTCCCAAATAAATCTGAGCTCCACATTTTGTTGAAAACTGACCGTACTCATTTACTCTAGAACATAGTTAGCCCAATAATGTGCTTCGCATATAGAGTTGAATTGCCAGATGTGCATATTCAGCAGAGGCGTTACTAGACAAAATGTTGGGGAGGGGGCAAGAAATTTAGCGACTGGCTGGTAACTTTTACCGACTGTTTTTGCAGAAAAAACGACTGTTTTCAAGAAAAAGTTACAGTTTCGAAAAAATCGACTGATTTTCTGAAAAAAAGTTTTGACGAAAAACGACCGACTTTCAGAAAAATCGACTGTTTTTATTTAAAAAAAATCAACTGTTTTGACGAAAATTCGCGCCGACTCGCTTATTTTTTACAGACTGACCCCCCCCCCCCCCCCGTTCGTGGCGCCCCTGATAGGCCTATTCATTATTATCATGTACTGTATATATTGTCCATCAATGTTTTGACATGTGCTACGTCATGACGATCCTCTGCTAGCCATACTATGTTGTGCTATTATGGAAATAAAGGTCATATTATTATTAAAAAAAAAAAAAAAAAAAAAAAAAAAAAAAAAAAAAAAAAATTCAGTACTTTTTCAGGGAGACAGTAAGCCCTCTGGCTACGCTTATCTGGTGCGACTAAAAGTCAAGGAGAACACCGATGGATCCATACTGCCCTACTGCGATGTCCCAAATTTTGTATCGTTTGTATCCTGGGCATTCAAGTTTAGGACAAAGCCGGTAATTGCCCAGCTAGAGTAAGTAAAAGTCTTTTATTTGCTAGGTAGGAATTGGGAGGGTCTTTCACAGGTTAGTCCCCTTTTTCTGCTACAAACTCCCCCCTCAAAATTGTTTTTTGACAAATTTGGTAACCTGCATCCTCACCAGAAAAACTGCTATATTCCAGTGTCAGACGTTTAAAACGATACGCGAACTGTATAAGTCAATTGTCCAGTTATCTTAAGTGGAAACCCTAGTTATTGATTATTCGGAGAATTTTTACCAATTTATTGCCTGTTGTGTTCAGCACAAGTTTTTGCGTTTTGAAGAAGGCACTAGCTCCTCGCTGTCGTGACTAATCCTTAGTTGTATTTTTGCAGATACCATGGTATCTGTTACCACGGTAACTGGGTCTGCAATTAGTCTTTTTTGTAGTTACCGTGGTATCTGATACCACGGTTTTTCTGTCATCCCTAAAGAAAAATTGATTTCCAGTTTCATAACTAAGTTCCAAACTTCTTTCTCACCAATTCGAAAAAGCCTACTCTCTTTTTTTGGTAAGTGAGGGTTGGTAAGTGATGAAAGTGAGATGACTTTTTTTCAGATTCCACGATAAGTGACCACGGTCGGACTGTGGTGTCTGAGTATCAGATACCACGATAACTGCCCAGATACCACAATAACTGCAAAAATCCTTTTGACCGTGCTATCAGATACCACGGTAACTGCGAAAATGACTTGGATCGTGGTTTCAGATGCTATGGTATCTGCAAAAACGCAAGTATTGTTAATTCGAGGTCGGCTTGACAATAATTCTGTCCGATTTTCTTTAGTCGCGGATCGGCCAGCCATCAGGCAATGTGCCGATTGCTGGTCCCGTGGTCGTTTTTAAAGATGCTGAATTCACGACTTAACGTTTTGTCTTTATTGTCTGATTAATAGACTGGAATGATATCACAACCGCTCTTGGCCGGCTAAGGCCAAGAGCGGTTGACTATTTGGTAACCTAACATTACCAAACAGTCAGAGCGGCAGCAGAGCAGGGCTGTTGGTCCGAAAACCTGGCAAGCCGCTAATGAGAGCGTCGATGCGACGTGGGGATAAGGATACCGGGTTTCTGATTATTCACTGCGCTGCATTTGCATACATAGCTGCGTTACTCTGGGCTGTCTCTGGTGTTTTGTCACCAGCTTCCAGTTCTGCTCTTTATAACGCGTTTTTTGGTTCACCTGTGAGTTGATGAAAACTTGCTAGCTCCTCCCTGAAGCCGGGCTCCCGAGCAAATTCTGTTTAGTCCGTACCGGTGAGGTAAAACCGGACACCGGTTAGTTCAGAAACGGGTTAGAAGACTGGTGAGTAGTCACCGGTGGATGCAAAAACGGCTTATAAGAAAACCGGAGACCACCGGTGACACCTCCCGTGACAAAGAACGTAGCCAAAGAGTTCACGATAGAAAAGCTGTCATTGTGCAAAAGCGAGGAGTCTTCGGAGGCATTGCAAGCCAGCAGGAATGATGTTGAAGTCCTAGATGATTTCACGTTCTTTTGCAAAGACGGAAGTAGATTACGACTGAGGAGACTGTGATATGAAGCCGGAACACTCGAAGAAAGGAATTCTCTGCGGAGGTCGAGAACCCGAACGCCACACTTTCTCAGACAGTCAGCCTAATAGAAAGACATTGGAAAAAAGACTAATAGAAAGGCGAATTTACTGAGTATAATCATCTATTTTGTTTAGGCAATGGTCTCCTGGCATTGGCTTTGATATTATACGAGACCTGGACGTTGATGTTTTTAAGAAGTTCCGAGAATTACAACCAGAAGAATTTCTTTATCTATTCAAACTTCTAAAATCCAGAAGTCCTGCAGCGATTCTCCCAGATTTCGACTTCTCTCGATAGCATCGATCTCACCAAGTTAGTGCCATTATTCGTGTATTTCTTTGTTTTCAGTTTAGTATGAGTAAAGGTTTTTTGTTATTCTTAGAGTTTATATGGTCGGTTTCCTAATTTTGTAGCCGCAGCTCAGGTTTTCGTTTCTGTGTTTGTTATACGCCCCTCATAAAATTCCTCTCAGATTAGTTCTTGTTTGGCCGCTAGGTGCGCTATCGTAAAGAAAACAATGACACGTTACTTCTTAGTGGACTTTTATCCAGGTTGTTTTGCTATTTTCAATTCCTCTTAGGCCATGTTTAAAACTATTTAAACTGCCTCTTCCCCCCATTTTGCTTTACTCGACTCTGTTCTGCCAAGCGTCATCAAGTTTGTCATTTCTGGCTTCCGACTTCAGTGCTGAGTGCTGGCTGACTTTTCCACGGGACTAATGCGCGACTCGATATGAACCAAAGCCTTATCGCGTATTCACCTGTCAGATAACTTATACCTAGATTTCACGTGTGATTGTTATTGTTCCTCTAGCGCTTCTAATTCATCATCGATTTTATGAAGGACGTATTGGCCAGCTTTTCTCTGCTCGAGCTGACACACCTAGATGAATATTTCTCTCTGGACAGTCTAGTTACAGTGCAGTTAACCTATTTACTTAAATAGGCCTGAAAACCCGATGAAATGCGTTACTTCGCTCGTCCGCTATCCAAAGATAATCGATTTCATCGAATGAACTATCCTTTCGGATTTGTGGTACCTCGATGTGCTTGTCTCTCTATGCTTGAAAGCAACTACAAGGGTAAGCCATTGCCGAAAAATAACCCATATAACAAAATGACATTACTTTCCTACTCCCGAGCTTAGCGTCCGAATTTTCCGAGCTTAGCGTCCGTAACACATGGCTTTTGTTGAAATTTGATTCTCGGCGTCTTGATGACCTTTGAATGAATGAATGAGTAAATGACCTTTGAGTTAGATCCACGGGTTAGAAAAAATACGAAGTCCCTTAAAGGAACCAAAGTAATCAGTGTATTCAAATATCAGATGTAAAATAAGCTGCCTTTTCGGTCCACACTCAGTTGACTGTGAACTACCTCCTTTGCTCGGAAATTTTGAAGCATCGTACGTATACCGATTTTCCAATACTGACTATACGAAATCTTATTCGACTGTGTGAACACATAGCTTAAATCGGACACTCTTGTACTTTGGCGACAATAGGCCCGATCCCTACCCACTTCATGGTAGGCTACTATGAGCGTGCTCCACCCTTCTAACAATAGTAACTATTAGTTACTATTTCCGTTCCAACCTCGCGAAAAGTTACCACGCTGACCGTTCCGTAACTAATAGTAACTACTTGCTTACCATGCTCGGGAGCGTAGTAAGAGTGGTAACTCCGCATCTCCGCAACGTGATTGGTTGGATTATCCCATGACATTATATTCTTCTGGAAAATAGAAAAATCGTTCCAGCCTTGAAGGCAAAGAGCTAGAATTCGTGACCTCTTGCGTAGTAACGACGATAAGTAGGGTGGAAGTTCCACGGAACACGCTCCATATGTTTCCCTATTTCCGACACGACAGCCACAGCCTGTGATGTAAGAAAGGTAATCGAGATCTCGCAGTTCCCCGAGGACTCGTCGGGGAATCGAAGGGAACGGCGACAATAGAGCGAGTCACTACGCGCGGACTCCGCGTACGGAAAACAACGAGAACACTGTGAATGCTTCCAAAGTGGATTTTTTCGAAGAAAAAATATGCAGTTGACGAAATTAGTCTAGATGCACTTTATTTTTGGTTTTGTTTATTCTGTTTGTTTTTAATTAACTTTACATTGCACCAACACCAGCAAAAATTGATTCCCCTCCGAATCTGAAAGGTCCTTTCTTCCAACAAGGTCCTTTCTTCTTCCAACAAGGTCCTTTCTTTCCAACAAGGAAGAAAGTCATTGTTGATGATGGTGATGATAATCGGAGGATTCCCCCTCCGTGGGGCTCGAGAATACAGGGAGCGAGTCCTCGGGACAAACGAAAACGCGGGGGCCGAGGATCCGAGTTCGTTGACTGAAATTTGACTAAGTCCAACTTGGTGTCAGGATCCGAGTTCGTTGAAAGAAATTTAACCAAGTCCAAGAAGAGCAATGATTGGCTGCTGAACGCCAATTGTGGAGTAGTCAAGGGTTGACGAGTGACAGTTTTTAGCTAAGCTAACTCAGTCAAATTTTGACAGTCCGTGCCTCGAAACAAATTCAAGCCTTAGAGTAGAATCTCCTCCAGTAGAGTCCTGGGGGAACAGCGAGAATACGCCTCTAAGAGTAAGAGTTTATCTTATTGGTAAAGGTGTGCTTCTTTGAACGTTACTTAACTTTTTTCAGCCAGGCTCGTAAGAACACCTGAATGCGTTTCCCAGGTCTTGTTTTACCATTTGGCCCAAAACTACTGCTTAGGAATAGCTAACGTTCAAAGAAGCAAACCTCTACTTTATACGACTCCATTAACTTACGACAGCAAGCAGAAAAGGAGCGCTATCAACGGAAGAGGGATAAAGCCATAGTGAAAGGGAGCAAGGGTGAAAGAACAGCGTAGTGTTGGATCAAACCAAGAACGAATAATCAAGACAGACCCCCCATCTCCTATCTCCGTACTATGACTATGCGGAGTCGAGTATTTCCCCGTACGTTTTCCGCTGTGAACGAGCGGAGGTTAGTAGCTTCGCGCCACATCACGTTTCGTTTCCTGTACAATTAGCTATATCACTGTGAAACCACCTTGAGGAAAAGTAGAAGACAAAGCTGATTGGTTCTTTGGATGCGCTCAAGAGCGTGTCAGCGCGCGTAGTACGCCTCCTGCATTTTCTTTCTCTGCGATGAGCAACGGCGAAGACGGAAGTAGAGTAGTCGGGTAAAAAGCTACAGTAAACACCTCTAGGTCCGCTCGGTTTTGTTGGAGTGTTCATAGTCGCTGCATTTTACCAAAGACAGAGGTGCTATCTGGTTATTTATTCTTGATCAAGCGTAGCGACATTCCGTCGAAAATCGTAACTAATGAGCATATTGGGTAAATCCTGAGCTTGTGCTATTATCCTAGACACGTGTTCGCACAGGCAGTATCAGTCTGTTAGCGCTGAAGTGCTGAATTCAAAACATTTGAAACGGAAAAGATTCGTTTAGTTCAGTTTTTGCTGAGTTCTGAAGAGATTCGAGCCATCGGAAATGACCTGCGGCGCACTGGATGGCCGGTGACGATCATACTAGCGGCATAGTTGGATAGAGAAACTGGAAGGTGAAGGTTCTCCTACATGATCATTGGTTCTTGCTATGAAGCTTCGTTTCTTCTGAATAGTTTATTTCGATCGAAGACAAGTAAACTCAGAAATAACAAACTTCTGAAATCGTCAGTGGGCAAATGCACTAGACGCGTTATCGAAATGGTTCTTCCATTCCGTGTAACTATTTCAGGAGGTGTGGTGTAAAGATTATTTGCCGAAAATATCACTCTATTCTCAATTTCTCCTTGCCGTTATCCGTAGAATGACCAGCTCTTGCACTCGTTCATAACAAAAATATTGTGGGAACTTCTCAGTGATTTCCTCGAGCTTCAGTGTCCACCCGTCAGTCGGTGTATCGACTAGTCCGTCCAAAGATCTTCGGAAGTATTCATAGCATGGAGCTACGGCGTCCAGGTCCTCCAGGGTGAACACGTATCTGGAATAGGTGGAAATTTCTGAAGCATTCCCCTATTAGCTAGAGCGAGTGTCCCCGCTTGTTTAGTTCAAGCCAAGGGCCCATAGTGTATTGCTCGTAGTTACCCACAAATTTCGGTCTGCTAGGAGGATTTCTCGGCAATCTTCTTCCACCCTTATTCTGGTTTCCGCTAGATGACGCGCTGCAATGGCAAAAAGTAGATGGGGCTTAACGCCCTCTACTTTGGTCAGATTCATTAAGCCTTGCTGAAAACGAAACGAAACAATTTGTGCTTCCAGGACTGGAGTACTTTCTGACCAAAAAAGGTGCCCTTCTGCAACATACCAGACAGTGGGGAAAACTGCCCTAAATAAAGTGTAGAGGAGATGGCGTTGTTCAAGGATAGGTAGTGGAAGACCCGTGTCAATAACTAAGTCACAAACTAATCATGGGTTCTCGTTGAAACTGGCTTCAGCTCCATTCGCGTATACTTTATCTTGCTTAAAGTTGCGACTGTAGCTATTGACTACAGTAACTTGTATCAAAGGCGCCTAGTTGAAACATATCATGAATGGCATACAATACTTGTACAGATTGGTAGCATGTATGACAGTTCAGTGGCTATATTTTTAATTTCTTATTTTTCGTATGTATCTGTCTTTTTCTCTGTTTTCTGTGACGGGTCCACAATAAATACATGCGTATCTATCGGGTGTCTTATCAGTTCGCAGCAATAGAGTACACTAGCTCGAAATCAGGGAAGACAGACGACCGCGGTTGGTAGCCACGCATTGAAACGGAGCTTTAGTCACAGACTGGAAATACAAGAAATTGAGCTCGTGGCTGGAGTGGCAAGGACATCGTCATAACTGAACGTCGACCTTGACCGGCGAGTACAGCATAATGCATTAGGCTGGAAAGCGGGCGCAGGTGCTCTCACTTATAATGTGTTCCACCCTTCTAACAGTAGTAACTATTAGTTACTATTTCCGTTCCAACCTAAACGTATTTATGAGCGTAGTAAGTTTGGTAACTACGGATCTCTGTAACGTGATTGGCTGGATTACCCCGTGGAGTTATATTTTACGAAACCAGCCTTGACGCCAAGAAGCCAAAATGTGTGACGTCATGCGTAGCAATACGGTAAATAGGATGGACCACGCTCTTAGTCGCATGCAGAGCGTATCAGACTCCGGTGCCAGCTGGTGTATTGTTTACATCGATTTTCAGTTCCTTATGGTGGAATCGGAGTGATGGTGCTGGATATGGAAGAAGCTGTAGAATTGATAACAGCAACTTACCGTTTTTCAAGCGCTATCAGAGTGTCTTTCTCCCTCCCGGATGTCAGCAAGTCCTTCAGCGTGTCCACGAAGGCGTCAGTAAGGGTGTTGTGGTAAACAACTGTAATGACAATAAATTTTAACCCAATTACTTGTAGCTTGCGCGGTCAGGTTGCACTGGATTTTGCAATTTGACCTGCGCGGTCAGTCAAATGTCGCACAAGTCTGTTTGCCGTCACGGTCTTACTCTACGATGTCCTTTATATTTCAGTAGCCCGATACGAATCGGGCTACCCCCCCCCCCCCCCCTCTACGAATTTTAGTACATTTTCTGCCGTGCCGAGTTTTGTCTGTTACACAGCGCAAAGTTTGCGAGAATCTTCTGTTTTTGACTACTTTTATTTGCTTAGATTTCGTACTTTTTATCCACGGCGCCTTCAGTTTTCAAATGTTTTGCGCCCAGCCGCCGCGTGGGAAAGCAGGAAGGCTGTGCAGAGCCGTCAGGCGCTAAAAAGAAAATCGCTAAATTCAGATGGAATTAATGGTATTTTCGAGAAAGTTTTTTTCTTATCAGTATCATCGTGAAAAGATCATTTTAGTGGAGTCGCGCTTTAACGCGTTTCCTGCCTTGTCTCTAAAACAGATCTTTTCACACTAGCTCAGTAAGCAGACATTTCCGTCGCTCTCTCAGTTATCATAAATTTACTCGGTATCCTTTTTCTGACACCGTAGATCTGACATACTCGAAATTCATTGTCCATTACCATTGGTACCCCACTGTTCGCAAGGGTATTTGGAACCTATGGTTGCGAGTTACTTGCGAGGGTGTTCGATATAAAGAAGAAGTTGAGCAAGTGGGTCTATATGCGTATCCTTGCCGTTCCCCGAGAACACCACTCGAGGAGTCCCCGCGTATTTGTTTGTTCCTGGGGACTCGCTCCCCTTTTCTGGCGAGTCGCGGACGGGGAATGCTGCGATTATCATCACCATCATAAAAAAGGACTCCCTTTCAGATTCAGAGAGGAATTAATGTTTGCTGGTGTCGGTGCAATGTAATATTAGTTAGACAATAAGAATAAAGAAACCCAAAAATAAAGCGGATGCAGATTAATTTCATCAACTGCATATTTTTTTGTTCGAACAAAATCCGTTTTGGACGCATTCCCCGTGTTCTCGCTGCTTTCTGTACGCTGAGTCCGCGTGGAGTGACTCCCTCTATTCTCGCTGCTCCCTTCGATTCCCGGAGGAGCCCTTGGGGAAAAGCGAGAATACGCCTTATGGTACCAATTTTTCATGGAAAAGAAATAGGGAATTCAGAGCTAGGTTGGTAACGGTGTTTTTCCGGTAGTGACCCACCCTCAGTAGGGTGGGTCAGCCTCCCACAGTTAGAACTTGCAAGTAGTCTACTTACGATCTGCAGCTATGATCAGTGACACCTCGGGCAGTAGGTCAGCAAGGGTGTTCTTCCACTCCTTGTTGAAGAAGTCAAGCTCGTGGACTGTCAACTCGCCAGCGGTCTGGTCCTTGTTGGTCTCGGCGTTGGTTCGGATCATCTTCAGGATTTCACCACGGTCAACATCTAAAAAGTATTTTTTTTTTAAATCGATGATTTAACCGTTCGAGGGTTTGGCTGTAGTCAAGTCAAAAGAGCCTCTTAAGGACTACGTTATCTTGAAATCCTCCATGAACCACTCAACCCCAAATATTGTTACTGTTGGTTACTGTGTTATCTTGGAAGACCGGTGAGACTACCTACTTAAAGCTTAACCGAAAAGGGATCGGATAGGACAATCTAGTTACCCATCACATATTCACTTAAACTGGCTTGAAGACCCGCTGAAAATGCGTTACGTCGTTGTTCCGCAATTCACGGATAATCGGTTTCCAAATAGTAAAATTTCCGTGTGATTTGTCGTACCTCTATGCGCTTGTATTTTTGTTGTATGCCTTACGAGAAAGATTTATGATTTTTTTTTCTTTTGTTCAGGCAGTAAGCAATCTTCACCAATCTCACCACTGCCCACTTAAGAGCCGCGTTTGCGTTGAGATTAAAATTTCCCGCGTCATAGTAGAATTTACGCTGTGGTGACAGCCGAAGATATTCTGAACGTCAACCAGAGCAGATAGTGGAAACTAAAAAAAAATCACTTTGCAGAATTCAAATAATTCAGTGTATTCATTTAAGTGACACAGAAGTAAGTTGGCTTTTTAGTTAAACTTTAATTGACCCATCCCAGAAAGGGCGTAGTGTAAGCTGGAAATTGGATTGGGCCTAACCAGCACACGACTCCCTCCACTGCTTCCTGGCCGAAGGTTGAAAATTTAGTGTCTTCTTTATGTGTCTTTGATGTGTTTCATTTATTTTCTTTCCCTTACTCCGCTTTTTAAAACGGCGGGTTCCGAATAAATTACTTAATTACTTACTTACAGCAAATGACCATAGAATTACGGCTTTTTGGGATCCCAAAACGTAAGTGGAGGGATACCTATGACATCGCAAAAGTTGTCTGTCCGTCCGTCTGTAAGCACGATAACTCTCGAAGGGAAAGAGATATTTTGATGAAACTTGGTATGGGGATTGTTTGGGTCAAGGGTAAGGTCGAGTTCGTAGATGGGCTCTGTAGCCGTATATTTGGGGGTGGGGGAGGGGGTTCAATTTAAGGGACAAACAAAATATTTTTAAACAGCTAATGTGATAGTCGATTATGGGGTAAGAAGACATGCTGAGCACGGTGGTGACAATCATTTTCTCGCCGGACAAGTAGTTCGTCCGGAATGCGGCAAAAACTAGAAAGTTTGTTAAAAGTAAAAGTTTCATTTGAAGTTGATTAAATGTTTGAATAAAGGGTAAGATGACATGCTGAGCACGATGGTGAAAACTATTTTCTCGCTGGACGAGTAGTTCGTCCGGAATCCGGCAAAAGCCGGAAAGTTGGTTTAAAGTAAAAGTTTCATTTGAAGTTGATTAAACGTTTGATTTAGGGGTAAGAAGACATGCTGAGCATGACGGTGAAAATCATTTTGTCGCCGGACAAGCAGTTCGTCCGGAATCCGGCCAAAACCGGAAAGTTGGTTAAAAGTAACAGTTTCATTTGAAGTTGATTAAATGTTTGATTTATGGGTAAGAAGAGATGCTGAACCCGATGGTGAAAATCATTTTCTCGCCGGACAACTAGTTCGCCTGTAATCCGTCCAAAACCGGAAAATATGTTAAAAGTAAAAGCTTTATCTGAAGTTGATTAGATGATATATTTGGGGGTAAGAAGAGACGCTGAGTCTGTATATAATGATAATTTTTTACCCGGACATATAATTAGTCCGGAATCTGGTTGTACCCGCATTTTTTTCAAGTCAAAATTTTATTTAAAGTTGATTTGATTTCTTTATAGGGATAAGGAGATACGCCGGCTTCGTTTCTGAATTTTTCTTTTTTTTTGCTGGACTAGTAGTTCGCTCGGAATTCGGGCGAAACCGCAAATTTGGCAGTAGTAAAGCAGGAAGTTTCGGTCAATATCGTCAAAATAGATATGGCTTATAGAGGTATAGATAGGTAGATAGAATATCTGAACTCGGTTTTCTCTGATGATTAGCCTGGCGAAGACAAGACCAAATTGTCTGGATCAAACCTTAGATTTTCGGGATCCCATCGACACCTTTGGTCTCTTGTTATCAAGTGGAACGACCTGACAGTGGGGCTAGCAATCGGCATCGCAACTGGATTACTTGCCTAATCCACTGGAAAAAACGCACAAATTCAGTGAATTGGTCCATTCGACCTTGACATAAGAAGTCCTACGGCGGCGATGGGAAAGGTTACTCGCTTCCGTGGCACAATACCTTTTAAGTTTAACCGAAAACGGTTGGGGCAGGACAATCTAGTTACCCATCACTTATTCACTTAAAGAGGCTCGAAGACCTGATGAAAATGCGTTACTTCGTTGATCCGCTATTCACGAATTATCGATTTTCAGATAGTGGAATTTCCGTGCGATTTGTGATGTCTCTATGCTCTTGTATTTTTGTTGTATGCCTTACCAGGAAGATTTGTGATTTTTTGTGTGGGCAGGCACTAAGCATTCTTCACCAATCCCACACTGCCCACTGAAAAGCCGCGTTTCTGTTGAGATTAAAATTTCCCGCGATCATAGTAGAATTTAGGCTGTGGGGACGGGCGCAGATATTCTGAATGTCATAACTAGAGCAGATAGTGGAAAATAAACAATCCCTTTGCAGAATCCAAATAATTCAGTGTGCTCAATTAAATGATACATAAATAAGTTGGCTTTTCAGTTAAACTTTAACAGTCGAGTCAGTTTCAGGAGTAAGCGTGTGCATTATTTTGATACCTCATACGACAACAGATCGTAGGATCTGTGCACTTTCCCCATGTACAGTCGTTTTTTTATGGTTTCTAAGTTATGTAAATAACTGTTGTATTTTCTGGATACCAATTAAAGAAGTTTTCTTACCTGTCGCAATGACTCGCTTGGCTACCATAGCTGCTGCGACGCTCGTAAGCCCGACTCCCGAACCAAGCTCCACGACCGTATCATCAGCATACTTTTCAGCGTTGTGCAGAAGATAGTCGGCTAGGAAGAAGGCTCCTCTCCAGATTTGCTGCCCCACCAAGTGCAGACTAGTTAAGGTTGAATGCTCTAAAGGAAAAAAGATGAGGGAGATACAAGGCGATCAAGCGTCGCTGTGACGATGCCATAGCAGCGCACAACGTGAGTTACCCATGCATCATCGTTACCGCTTACTCGTCTCGTATGTCCAGCTTAACGGATTTGTTCCCATTACGTTGGAAATCTCTGATAAAGGTATCCCCGACCAAGTCTTATAGTGCGAACACACGATCAGGATCGGGAGCTTCCTGGCTGGAATTCCTGCCGGGATTTTCGGTAGATTTTTTTAGATTTTTTTTTTTAGATTAAATTTTTATTTTACACATGTATACAAAACATTTTACAGCGCCTGCTAAGAAAGCCCCAGAGGGTTTGTTGGCCGCAGGTGGCAGTCTTCTCTATTCTACATAATGTGGTAACATTATTTTTACATTATTCTAAATGCCATTCATACATGGTTCACACATATACAACAAACATTCTGCTTACAAAAAACACTCACGTATCAATTACTATTCTTTTGCAAGGAAAAATCTCTTCGCTGTAGCCTTGAAGGATGCCAGATGACTCGAGTTTCTAATTTCAACTGGAATTATATCCCATACAGAGGGGGCAAAATTTCTAATCACGAAAGAAGCTCTAGTCGTGGTACCATCATCACTTCCATATGGAAACTTTTTCAAGTTCAAGTTCTGTTTATTTCAAATTAAATTCAACACAAAGAGCCTTGATGATGATGAAAGTGCAGGAAATCCGGCCTTGAAATCCTGATCAGTGTTCGCACTTTTAATAGTGTCAGAGGCTGCGAATGCTAATGGTATCGGAGTGCTGATCTTACGACAACACCAAAGCTCTGCAGTGTTTCCACAGTTATCATTTGATCAAGTACCTGGAGGCGTGAGTTTCCTCTGAACCAAAGATGCAGTCGCCAACCTGCACAATGATACTGAGGGGTTTCGATATTCTCGTAAGGAGTCGTAAGTGTATGCGCGCAGCTTGCTCTGCATTGTAACAAAAAATTCTTGCAGCATTTGCTACTGGGATTAAACTTGTCTCTAAAAGGATAATCTTATCTCTAATTCGGATTAATCTTATCTCAGTAAAGATTACATTAATCCCACTTCAGTTCAATTCAAATAATTTATTTCCTCCAGAAATCGGAGAGTAAAAAACATAGTAAACACATACATAACTGGCCAAAAATATAAAACGACAACTATGACATAACAAGGCTGTATCGCATAAAACAGATCAACAAGCAAATATCAAAAAAAAAAAAAAAAAAAATTAGATAAAACGTATGCGTAATAACTCAACTGCAGAAAATACTGCAGTTAACTTTGGTCCTTCTTACTCGGAGAAACTTTTACAGTGTGGTCGAGACGTACAAACAACTTGGTCGGGAATATCCTTCTTAAAGCAGTTCCAAACGACGGTGGAAAAGCCGGTACCATGAGTGGCTGTTTGCCTGAGCATTCCTCGCGTTAGATCGCTGGTTAAAGTTACTTCGGTGATGTTAGTACTTATTTGTGTCGGGGCACGCCCTCTTTCTGGCAAAAGCAACCAATGGACCAAGTCTTTAATGCGGGTATCGAGAGTTAAAACCCCTCCTTTCCACTTTACTAAATAGGTGCCCGCACTTAAAGGACCCCTCGCACAACTAACTACTCAACTTGCAGTATTTTAAAATATTTGATACTTTAAAACTAGGCCGTGCTTTCACCAAATAACCCACGATTTTTGCTGTTTTAACCCTTTACCGAGACCCGTTGACTTACAGCGAAAAAAGGGAAAAATTTACATAACCGGTTTTTCTGATCGAAAACTTGTCGCAGACAGCCGTCGACAGCGTGATACACATCGAAGGTGGCAAAACACGGCAAGTGAGAAAATCAGCGTGGTTTTGTTAGAGGGGTTAGAATGTACGGTACGAAATTGGGGTCTCCGGGTTTGGAAATATATGGAGTGATTATGGAAGCAGGTTGCGTTAGCATTATAGGTAAGAAGGATCCTTTAACTTTTCATGCTCCCCGGCAACGATCTTCCACAGGTCCAACTCAAAACGAACTCAATTAAATTTCTTCCAGTTCTCTACCTCAAACTTGAGTGACTGAGACTAGTCATCAGGAACCTGAATGTTACCTGGCGGATTAAACTGAAAGAACCAAGGTGTAGCCAGCTCCCTCGTGGAAGTACACCTAGGTTACAATATGCCAAAGCCAAAGTTTCATTTTCTTTATTTCTCATTATCATCATTCCCCGATATGTAAAACCGTACGGTCTGTCAGTTCTACTTCACATTAGATAAGGTGACAAAACGAACCGAATACAAATGCTGGCAAATGATGGTAGTAGCAGTTTATTCGGCTGCCCTAGGAATTGCGGAATATGAACTGTCTTGACGATTTGAATTTTACTCACCAATATACAGAGTCCTTTCCTCTGAAGGACTTTGTGATCGAACAACGTCAAGATCGCCGTCTTCGTCCACCGCTGGAGTGAGATCTAGTGGACCGCGACTGATCTTGGAGAGGTGTTTTGGAACCTTGTAGCAGAATCGCGTCACGATGCCTATAAAGATACACGAGAAAAAATACAATCATTCCTTTCTTGCGACAGCTCCTATGCCGAATTCACATCATTTCGTTTTTTTTTCTAAAATATAAAAAGTCAACTACTTTTTTCTTTTCACGCCTCTAACACCCGATTCCGCTAAAATTTTCTCCGTGCAAAATCTTCCCAGAAAAATAAGTCGTTTTTCCGAGAATTTGTCAAAATTTTCAATCAAGGGAAAGCTTTTTTATTGGGGAGACGGGGGTGTAAGCGATGGGAAAGAGCTGCTTGAAAATTGGTATCCGGATGTTTCGACCATTTCTTTCATTTGATATGACGAGTTTGCAATCTTGAGCGAAAACACGGGTCGCGGCAATAGAGGCGCCTTTGCGAGGGCGGGAGGCAGATGGTGCACTGAATTTCTGAGGGACACAAAATCTTCTACCTTGGTACATGATAGGCCATAAATAGTCCTCAAAAAAGTTAAAGCAATGACGTTACTTTAAGCTATGTTAACTTTACCCCAAAAGAGTAATTTTTGATCCTACCTGGGATGTGGGCCCAAAACTGACCTCTGATGATATGATGATGATGAAATTTTATTTACGCACTTAAGAAGAGAAAATAGCGCAGTACAGACAAATAAAAGGAAAAAATACATTGAGCTTTCAATAATGTAGTAAATGCGCAAGATCAGGAATCTGGCCCTGGCCCTTCAGGTTTACTGAAATGGCACCTCTGTGCTGAAATAAAGAAGAATCCGAAACTCCGCGTTGAAATTTTTGATCGTGCCACGAGAATCAGGGGGGGGGGGGGGTTTAAATCCACATCGACGACTGGGAGTATCTTCGGATAACCTTTTCACTCAGCCACTGTGACTTGTTACCTCTTTTCATGAGACAGTTGTCGGATAAACCTTTCTTACTTTTCTCACGATCTCCCTCCCCATCGCAGTCGGGTGCTGGCAACACTGCAAAGATGTTGACTTCACTCGACACCATGTGCACGTGCTCTGGAGATTCGGGCCTTGAATCATTGTCGCTCATCTTGTTTTGCTCTAAAGCCAGCCTGTTCAAGGGAAAAGTAGTTGAAAAGGATTCAAGGCAATGGTGCTTTAAGGACATTGCAAAATCTGTATTGCATGCGTTTCTTTTAAAACCAATAAACCATTTTTAACAGTTAATTCAGTGTTTCGATTTCGTGTGGCTCGGTACGAAAACGGCGCATTCAAAGTATTCTCTTCATTTCCAACGAAAAAAGCTTCAACCCAATGTCCAACTTATCCCCCCCCCCCCCCGCCGTGGGCCGCAGCGGTAACTGTAATAAGTAAAAATATATGATAGTTTGTCAAGTAAAGATCAAAGCAGGCTATGTTAAATAAACAAATAAAAAAAAAGTAAAGTTAGTTTTTTCGCTAAATTACCAAAAAGTGTTCCAAACTCAGGTAGCTCCTTAGAGCCCTGGATCTTCATGTCCGAGCCTGCGTCAACCAGGTCATGACGTCACCAAAAATTTTTGCTGACGAAACCGTTTACAGTAGATAGGCCCGTATCCAGGAATTTTTTTCGGGGGGGGGGGGGTGCCTGCGGGTCGGACAAAAAAGCCATAAATCAGAGGGAAAAACCTATAAAAAATATTATTTTTGTATGTTTCGGGGGGGGGGTCAACCCCCTTACCCCCCGCCCCCCTGGATACGGCCTTGACAGTAGAGGTATGCTTATTTCACCGTCGTTTGTTGACACTGAAAAGCGCTGAAAAGTGCTATTTCATGCACTTGTTGCGTTGCTAAAGACAACCACCAGTTAGCCAAAGTAGCTAATCAAGAGACCCTGAAAAAGCTTGAATCTTCATTATATCATTTAGCCCAAAACAAGAGCTACGAGCTCATATGGCACTTGTACGAGTAGGCTGTACAAGAAAGTAGATGAGAACGTCACAAAATACACCCGCCATCCAAAAATGCGGTTCGGAAATAGAAATAGGATATTTAGTTTCACTCATTTCTGAGCAGTTCCGGCATCGTCTCGATTGTCTGTAGCAAATGCACATGACTGTTCAATCTTTCATCCCAATAAATCCATTTGTTTGATCCCTAGACGTGCTACACGATTTCCGGTACCCACTCTATCTCGACCTACCGTGGCCGAATCTGGTTCGGAATATAAAAAATCGACCACCTAAAGCATCTTCTTTTATACCATCTATCAAGTTTCACTCGAATCTGAGCATTTTTGGAAAGTTCCGGTACCCCCCCCCCCCCTCCCACCAACGTTGTCGGAGCCGGTTCGGGCCCAATCTCTTAATTCCCTGTTCCTGTCCATCAAGTTTTACTGAAATTGGAGCTTAGCCTATCTGCAAGTTTCCAGTACCCCCCCCCCCCCCTACCTTGGCGGAATTTGGCCCGGACGCCAAATAACAAATCTAGGCCGCATAAACTCGGCACTGTCGAATTTGCATCTCATTCGGTCCATCCGTTTGGTTTTTGTGCATGTCAAAAGTCCCCCCACCCCCAATTCCCCTAATCGTGGTCCCATATGGTTCGAACGCATGTTTTACATGTCGAGGCCATCGATTCGTATCACCCATAAAGTTTCACTCGAATCAGAACACTCGTTTGCAATTTATAGAAGTCAATTTCCATATTTCTCTTCTCGTGCTCCCCAAAAAATGCTCGGATCTAGGAACGGAAGTTTCCGGGGGTATGTTGTGTCAGGTTCTTAAGTCAAGATAATTCGGGTCGCTAATATGCCTGCAAAGTTTCGTTGTCGTTTTACATCTGGAACTATTCTAACTCACGACTACCGGAATTCCAGGAAACCCCTCCAACTCCCCCCACAGAGCCCCGAAACCATCTGGCTCCTTCAATTTCATCTAGGCCTAATGCTTGTTCCATCCATTAAGTTTCGTCCCAATCCCTCTGCTTTTAGAGTTTCTCGAGTTCCCCCCCCCCTCCATCCCCACAGGTATCGGACCCGACCCGGACGTGACACTGAACGTCCGAGGCGATAGCTCACCAGACAAGTTTCATTCAAATCCGATCACCCGTTCAAAAGTTATGCACGCCACTAGATTCCGGACTCCCCATCCACCTACTCCCCCCACGATGGTCGGGTCGGGGAAACGGCTGTTCTCAAGTCAATATGTTCGGATCCCTGACATACCTGCCAAGTTTCATCGCCCTAGGACATCAGGAAGTATGCCGAACTCGCGGGATCGCTAGAAATCCGGACCCCGACCCCAACTCCCCCACAGTGCCCTGATCCGGTCCGTTTATGTCAATGACGTGTCTAGGACTTGTGCTTGTTTTTCCCACCAAGTTTCATCCCGATCCCTCCACTCTAAGCGTTTCTCAAAATTTCCGGTTCCCTCCTCCAATCCCCCCAGTGTCATCGGATCCACCCGGATTTAAAGTGGGATGTCTGAGACACGAGGTCATCCTAAATATAAAATTTCATCAAGATCCGATCACCCGTTCAAAAGTTATACACGCCACTAGATTCCGGACTCCCCATCCATCCACTCCCCCCAGTATGGTCGGATTGGGGAAACGGCTGTTCTCAAGTGAACCTGTTCGGGTCCCTGACATACCTGCCAAGTTTCATCGCCCTAGCACATCAGGAAGTATGCCGAACTCGCGGGATCGCTAGAAATCCGGACCCGTTTGGCGTTTCTCAAGATTTCCGGTTCCCTCCTCCAACTCCCCCCAGTGTCATCGGATCCGGTCCGGATCTATAGTGGGACGTCTGAGACACGGGTCATCCTAAATATAAAATTTCATCAAGATCCGATGACTCGTTCGCAAGATAAAAATACCTCAAAATTTGGCTTCCCCCTCCCTCCACTCCCCCCCCCCCCCCAGATGGTCGAATCGGGGAATTGACGATTTCCTATTTAATCTGGTCGGGTCCCAGAGATGCCTGTCAATTTCCATCGTCTCAGCACATCAGGAAGCACGGAACTCGCGGGATCACTACAAATTCGGACTTCTCCCCCCCCCCCCCCAACTCCCCCGAAGTGAGGGGACCCGTTCCGGTTATATCAGCCATGTATCTAGGACTTGTGCTTGTACTTTCCACCAAGTTTCATCCGGATCCCTCCACTCTAAGTGTTTTTCAAGATTTCCGGTTTCCCCCTCCAACTCCCCCCAATGTCACCGGATCCGGTTTGGATTTAAAATGGAGGGTCTGAGACACGAGTTCCTTCCATATATCAAGTTTCATTAAGATCCGATAACCCGTTCGTAAGCTAAAAATATCTCATTTTTCCTCATTTTTCCGGATTCCCCCTCCCTCCACTCCCCTCCATATGGTCGGATCGGGGAAGCGAGTATTTCTAAATTAATCTGGTCCAGTTCCTGATATGCCTGCCAAGTTTCATCGTCCTAGCTTATCTGGAAGTGCCCGAACTAGCAAAACCGAGACCGACAGACCGACAGACCGACTGACGGACAGAAATTACAATCGCTATATGGCACTTGAGTAAGCTCAAGTGCCATAAAAACACCGTTAAGTTAAGTAACTGTTGAAATTAGCATACCTCTACTGTAGCAACTTCAAGTTCGAAATCCAAATCTATAAGAAACGGTTAAAAGAGTTTGTTTCCTATTGAAGCTAGAGGATATTCGAAATTCGAGCAAAAACAGAATATACATAAAACAGTATCTATGAGGGACGTCTTTTCGGGGAGGGGGAGCTCTGATCTACTCAGGAAAAACAGAAAAACAGCCAGAAAAAAAGAAATTTCTCATCAGAATTGTGACATCTTGGTTGCGCCGTACCGGTTGTCCAAGGTAACTCATGAAAACTGAACCCTTTTTAATCCGAGATAACTACCCATTAGTCAGTTGTGTGTCTGAACTCCTAATGTGAAGATATGCATTATCTTTGCAACAAGGCAAGGCGTCGTGTATCACTTTATCATTTGTTCCTGGGTAGCTGAGGGTCCCCTTGGAAATTCAACGGGGGGCACCACCCAGAGGAGCACAAAATATAAGAGTAGGGGGAGGGGGAGAGAGGGTCAGCAAACACTCACTGCCTTTAGGCCTACCACTTAACCCCTTGTTCATTTTGTAAAACGGTAAGAAAAGTTTTCTATATATGTTTAAGGTGGGTTGCAGCAAAGGCTACTCTGTTTCAGTTTTGTTCCGGAAACTCATTGTGTTGCGAGAGCAACACTTTGGTTTTGTCCTCGTTTTTTTTTTTTTTTTTTTTTTTTTTTCCTATGACTCCGATTTTATTTTATTCCTAGTAACTGAGAAGGGTCTAACCTGTGCGGTTTTTACGGAAAGTGTGGACCTTAGGCCGGATTGATGAATATGAGATTACATTTTGGAAAGCTCCGTAGAACTCTTGCCTGGGGCCAATAAGGATGGTTTTTGCTTATCCTCGAGCCAGAGCCTACGGTTTGCGAAGTGAAGTGGAGTTGTATAGCCTATGTCAGAGAGGACTATCTGAAGTTGTGTAGCGAACCTTTCGTTTCATCAAAAGATGTTTCTGCTTTCGAGTGGAAAGCTCCGTTCTAGCACGCAAGCAGGCAGGCACCAGTTTCAAATTGAAGATGGACTAAAATCTATAAGTGTTAAATATATGCGGCAGTTATCCGGCCCCACAGCCAACATATCTTCTTTGAGTGATAAATAGAAAAATCTACAGAGACAAAAAAGTGGCTTTTTCCCACGGGTCCGAAAGTGCTGCCATCTATTGTTTCTGTCCATGTCTGCGACGATTTCAGCTGAGTTTATAAATTTTTTTTTTTGCACTTTGGTTTGTGGTAGAGTAACGGTATCAGATGTGCCTCTTAAACTTTAAAAGTTCTCTCATTGCTAAAGAAACTAGAGCTTATCCTTTACTCCTTTCTAAGTCGTGACGTTAGAAAGTTGGCCTACGGCAAAAAAGTCAACTTTTGAACTAAGACAGGTAGAATTTTTTTTTCGACGGCAATCGATAGCCATTGATGAGCTGATCAAAGTATGTGTCATCCATTTTTTGGTACAAAAATTCCTTCATGACAGTCGACTGTCGACTGTTAGCTCATAATCATCTTCGGCAACGAGGAGTTTGCAGCTTTTGCTAGTTGGTATACCTGTTATTTGTCTCAGGTGTATTCGATGGTAAGAACAATTTTGTTCCCAATTGTAAGACATGCATGGGACTTGTAAGTAATAATCGGCTTTTATGCTATAATCATCTTCAGCGATGAGGGGTTTACAACTTTTGATAGCTGGTGTATCCATTATTTGTTTCCGGTGAATTTGATGTCAATCACGGGAGACTGACTTGTAAGTAAGATCGGTTCACGAGGGGCTAGAAATTTTTGAAAATTGGTGCACATTGTATTCGATTTCTGTAAATATGACAGTAAGAAAGTTTGTATCGATGGTCTATCGCTATAACCTAGGATTAACTGTTTACGCAACGGGTACAAACGATACGGTAATGTAAAACAATAAGGTAGTTTTGTAATAATTAATAGTGTCATCTATGGTATTTTAATCCTGAAACGTTACGGATAGCCTTCTTCCGATATTGTTTTGTTGTTGGTTTTACAACGCTAAAGAACAGCTTTTGATTATGTGATTATTCTTTTTAGAACATACCGTTTTAAAAGCTTCGATAAGTTGACAATTTCAGCATTTAACCGACAGCGAAGAAACAAAACCAAAGTGTTGCTCTCGCAACACTTTAGCCGGCGAAGCCGGACAAAGGTTGCCGCAACACTTCACGTTGCCCGGGCAACGTAGGTCTCATTTTATCTGGAAAGAGTCGAAACACCGTCATGTACCAGTTTTCAGTTGAATGTCACACTGTTTGAAATGCATCGTGACCAAACACTGTGAGCTGCTGTATGATAAGGGGCCCCTTACTTTCATTTGTGCAGGCTGGAACTAGATTTTAAGGAGAACTTAGACTACTGTAGGGCTAATTGCCGAATTTTCTAGGCGCTAAGGCCCCCTCATGGCTGGCCTTGCTTCCACCCAACACTGATCGACCAAGCGGTGATTGCGTCTGGTGTGACTGCCAGATTGTGGATTGGGTAAACGGTCCAACTCCTACGGATTGGTGAATTTTCACTAATGTGTTCTATCTTCTCTATGTCTTTATAAGTGTGAACGGGGCAAAAGTAAAAACGTTCGTTCGTTTAACTTTATCCAATCCGAAGTCAAAAGTCAATCTGTAACATACCATTAGGTATAGCAGATTGTATGGTTTCCATCGGGTAGGGCCACTCCAGTTTGGACCTGGATATCTTTCACGACTAAACTTCAATTGCATTGTTCTTTTACGGCTAAGCCTAGCAGCGTTCAGGTGAAGCGTAAATTGTCGCAAAAGAAAGCTTGAACATTTTTTGTAGGGTACGCAAGGGAAAGTGGACAAGTCAGCTGGGTTGGCTTTTGAGGTGGGATTCTTTTATACATACGAAGCCATGAAGCGTGGAATATGAACCATCGGAAATGTGGCATCCTCCGGTGTTGTACTATCCTGCAAATATGCACTCCGATCATAAGGAATTTCAAAAATTTCGCATGCGGCGCCGTTTCTTGTACTCAACTCTGAGGTTCTGGCTCACAATTTCGAGGATGGGCCATTTTAAAACGTAAAATTTGCTCGGTAAGTACTGAATTTTTTTTAGAAAACAAGCAGATTCAAAAAAAAATCGCATACGGAGCTAATTGGCATTTTGTTGCGACACACATTAGAAAATGATGTGGCGGCTTCGCTCTCCAACGAGTTCTTGTTATTAGGCATGACCTTTATCTTTTACAGACTGGTTTCTTGAAATTCGTTTAGTTTTCACATGTGGTGCAGTACGTTTTTTTGTCTATGGTTTCTAAAACGTTTGACTCCTCAGCCGTGCTGGATTTCCGATAAATATATTTTGAGGCATCCCCCACCCCCCGACCAACCACTTCAAGACACCCCTGCATAACGGGCTTAGGTTGCAGTGAAATGGCCCCTCTGGATAATAAATTGGCCATATTCCCGTTCAGCACTTCCATGCGGACTAGTTTGTGTTCATCCCCCGATGACTCACCGTCAGCACTTGGATCAGACATGATGGTGGGTTTACACACTGCGTAAAATCCGAGCGTATTTTGAAATCCGAGATTATTTTACGCACGTTTTGAGCTTGAAAACATTTCTAGCAATATTTGAGAAATCGGTCCGTTTTATATCCAAATACGTCCGTATTGCTAGAAATCCTCTCAAGCTCAAAACGTGCGTATAATACTCTCGGATTTCAAAATACGCTCGGATTTTACGCAGTGTGTAAACGGACCATGAGGCCTTTTTCCGCAACACAGTTGTGGGCCACGCAGTTCTGGGTGTTTGTCGCGGAAACACGATTGTGTGCCACACAGTCGAGCCAAGAGTTGAAACTCGCGGAAACGCCGTTTTGTCTATTTGTTTGGCGGAAATTTCAAATATCTGTAAATAAAATAAAATTCACGTAAAATCTCAATAAATAGAACTCCAGGCTTATTTACTTACCATTATGTGCAAAATGGATCCTCAGTTTTAAGTCTATATGCTTAGAGAAGTAGTTAACTTTATTGTTTAGACACTATTGTGCCTCTTAATTTGAATTTCCCGCCAGAATTGAGCCACAAAATCGACTATCACCTCGCCAGTTGTTTGTCGAGTTTGAGCCACAAAGCGAGCCAGGAAAACCTTCTTGGTCGCGGAAACACAGTTTTTGGGCCGCATAAAACAACGCGGAAACACTCTTATCGAGCCACAATCGACCCACAAACTGCTTGTGGGAGCACGGAAAAACGCCTATGGTAAAACAGATTCACAGGTTAGTGAGTGGAAAACCTGCTGTGTCCCAGGTAATGGAGGTTTTGCATACGTCTCAGCAGCAGAACAGAAAGTGACAGTGACCCACTACCCTATGGATCCGACTTTTTACTATGTCTACACAAGTGTTGATTATGAGGCAATGAGGGACTAACAGAAACTAGTCCACTTGCAGCGCTGAACTGTAACATGGCCAATTGCACCAAAAAGGCTTTTGTCTCTATGAATTTACCCCGACACTATGTACACTTAAACTGTATGTCAGCCAGTTGACAGTCCACGCCTGCTTTAAACTGATAAATACTTTCTGCATTTACGACACTTTCAGGCAAATGGTTCAAGTGACCATTACCTAACACTGCTATCAGACGTGACTTTTCCGTTAAATCCTAAACAGGGGAAACGAGCCAGTGTAAATTCGATCCAAATCCGACCAATAGTTATTAGCATGACCTGTGCGCCATCTTTTGCTCAAAAAGTAAACGTGACCGGCGAAAGTTTCTGGACTAGACTAGAGTAAAACTTTAACGCTAAATTATCCGCTTCAGGTCCTCAGAAATAAAGGTAAATTAAGCATACTAAGAACTTGGACTTATTGTCTTCTTTTTACACTTTCCAGGTCGTATAACGTTGACAGAATTTCTCGAAATTAAAGAAAATACTTACTCTTTTACAGAGACAAGTTGTCTTTTCGATCGCTAGATGTCTACTGAGTGTCCTGGCGCTACCAAGTCGCACGTCAGTCCTTATTTCGGGACAGAAAAAGCCCCTGGAGAGCTGATTCGCCCGAGAAAAAGGAGGAACAAAAGAGAACAAGGGGATAACGGCTCCGGCGACAGGAAGCTACAGAAAGTGACTCCGGGTCTGGGGCCATTGATTCACTCCGGTTGCCGCGTAGGCCGCTCTTTTTTTGCCCTCGAATGTGTAGACTTGGCAAAGCGCATGCTTGGGTCTGTTTTGGTTCGGAGGATGGAAGATGGGACGATTCTAAAGGGAATGATTGTAGAAACGGAAGCTTACCCAGGTAAGAAAATGCATCAGAGACATCTTCAGTAGTTCTTTTGGAGCAGGACCTTAACTAGGTCAAATTATATTTTTTGTTGCTAACCAGACTATCTAGTCAGAAGACCTTAGCTTTCGCTCAAACCGTCTGTTTGGTGTCCTTGATTGCTTTCGCTGACTTATCAGTCTAGCAAAATGAAACATCATTGGTAGTCAGCTTGGGCGGAAGGACTTGTACACGTTATTTAATGTAACAAAATGCGTACTATATGCGCACGACAGACAAAAACGAAAAAATGTACGAATAAATTGGAACGTGCATCTATTCATATTCTTTCACTCAGGAACAAGACTAACTTCAGAAATAACTACGGCTCAATAAGTGTCAATGTTAGATACAGTGAGCAAATGACTTTATTCGTCAGATTGCGGTAGTTTTAACGTTTAGGCTGATCGGAAGTCCTCGAAGATTTTCAGAAAGTTTGCGCTCAGCTGATTGATTCAGTGCACGTCTTTTGTTTAAGTTGCATCGCCACTGCAAGGGTCGGTGCAGTACTCACACGTTGGGTACTGTGACAGACGTTAAGTATGTGCTAATCACAGAATAGATAATAATATTAAGGAGACAATGAAGCTTAAGTACGTGCTGATGATGGATAGCAATTGACTGACGTTTCGAACCATGGTTAATACAGACTGTGTTAGGTATGTTTTCCCAGCTACCGCAAAGTCGCTCCGTACTGACGCACAAGTTGCCGTTTTTAAACGCACATTGTAGCGAAAAGGCGCAAAGCATGCGCCATTAGACACACTTCTTCGCAAAATGTAGCCTTTCCATGCATAAGCACTGCATGTGTGAACCATAGGTGACGTTCCAACGGTACATCCCAGCCTATACTTTTTACAGGTGGTACTGATGTAGCTTCTCATTCATTCAACGGTAGACGGACTGCTCGCAATGAAGCTATGTATATGGGGGAGGGAACAGCGTATGTCTACTTCACTTATGGGATGTATTACTGCTTCAACATAGTCTCAAACAGTAAGTTTTGTTACGAGTTGAATGTGTTGAGCTTTCGGGCTAGTTTCGTTAACAAGCTCTGGAGCTATCGGTCTCGTGTCAATGGGTCTATATCCAACAACATGCCTCTTAGCCCTGTCTCTAAACGGATACCTAGTATAGTGTTCTTGGATGACACTGACCTCAGCTTTGCTACATCAGTTTTCGGTAAGTCGCTGTTTAGAAACGTGAGTGGCAGATTGCATGGGAAGTCGTAGGCCTCGTTTATCCTAGGATCTCGGTCGATTCGATAAGTTAACGTATTTTTATGGTGCATGGTGCTTGCACCCTTCGATCCAAATGTCTATACCGATCGCTTACCCGGCAGTCCGTCTTGTGTGGTGTTGGGGTACTTCTAGACGGACTAGGGCCTATACGACGACCTCCCCCCCCCCCGCTGTGTTTGGAGAGGGAGCCCACAATTTTGTGGAAGGCTTGGCTCCCTAACTGGTGATTAAATACGGATGAAACTTCACGGGTGGCAGGGTATCGAGCATAGGGATTGGAACAAAACTTGGTAGGAAGTATTTTCATAAGCGCGTATGTTGCATTTATTAACTGGACCAGCTTTTGGTAGATCTGAAAAGGGTCCTGAAAATCTTATGTCATGTGAATGGTGGGAGAGATTGGGTATGCGTAAATAAGACAACAATCGAATCTGTATTTTGTTAATATTACCCCAAAATTGAGAAGCCACATGCAAGGCCTGTTTGCCTCGTGAAATGGGGACGCAAAGGTGATCAGACGTGAAAGCGTGCATCCAAGCTGAAGTTGGGCGTCAAAGGAAAGTCGCTTTCGCAACTGTGATTCCTAGTTCAGGTCCCAGGGTTGGTCACCAAAAGTAACTTCGTACACCCTGGAAAGTAACCCGAAAGTAACCCAATGCAACCTAATGTAACCCAATGCAATGTTACCCAATAGTAGCGTTTTTGTTCGAATTTTCCCTCGCCTTTTCGACGGCTTTTTACTTTTTTTGCGTTTTCGTAAAATGGTCCTAAGCACTGTTTGACAATTTTCCCGTTTTTTGTCAAAAAGGCAAACGCCGACTTTCGCCTTTTCCCTCGCCTTTTTGCAAAAAAAGCAATCTTGGTAGGTGACCAAGTTACGCTCTCGTTTTGGCTTTTTGCCTTGCTACTTTAGCCAGTTTATCCCAAAATCCAATAAAAGAGGAATTTGATTCAAAGTGAAAATCAGTATTTCGAGACTGTCTCGGATTTAAAGATGAAAAATTTGAAGTGCAAGTAAAATACAAATAAAATTGCATTTGTCAAAATAACGGTTTCATCCTAGAAAAGTGAAAAGTCCTTAGTAGTAACGGCAACTTGCGGAAACGCGAGAATGTTAAAAAAGGCCTGAAAACGATAAAAAGCCAACGCTGAAAAGGGAAAGGCAAAAGCCGAACAAAAACGCAACTAATGTAACCCTGAGTAACCCAAAGTATCCTGAAGTAATGAAGTAACCCGTACACCCTGGTTCTTGGTGACCAACCCTGGTTCAGGTCCTTGCCCGTTTACTTTTAACTCACACATCTTGCAGCTCCCGGAAGTGCTGTTCTGATCCGCGCGGCTCAGCCTATTGAAGGTCTTGAACGGATGCTCCACAACCGCCTGAGCAAACGGAAGGTAATGCCACCTACCCCGCTTAAACCACATCACTACTGCAACGGACCCTCTAAACTGTGCATAGCCTTTGACATTGAACGCACCAACTTTGATAGGAGAAACCTAGCTGACCATGAAAATATGTGGATAGAGGAAGGAGCTCCCGTTTCGGATGGTGACACTGTAGTATCAACTCGGATTGGAATAAGCGGTGCTGGAGATGAGTCGGTGGTAAAGCCTTTAAGGTTCTATGTTCGGGGTAACACAAGTGTTAGTAAGAAAGACAAGAATGCCGAGCAGGAGCTGTTAATAGACCAGTAAACAACAAGTGAAATTCTTAGAAGCCCGGAAGAACTAATTGACGGTCGAAGGTCAGAACCACGGGTTGGATGGCGGCAAGATTCCGGCCACCGACAAATCTCACATCAGGAACGAAGAAAAACAAACCTTGGTGTTGATTGTGTAGCATAGCCTAAAGATGTCTCATAACGACTTTTAGAACGATCAGTTTCATCTTGCGGTCCAGGAAAGCCTGACGGTTTTACTGAATCAAAAATAAAATTCTAGGTTAGGAGTAAAGGGTGAACTATGAAGATTCGAATTATATAATCCCGGGTTGATTGCGACTTGCGACCCAGCCTATATGTCTTTTTATTGCCAGTTAGCCTATAATGCCCTCATAGTATTCCCCGAAGCCGCGCCAAAAGTCGTCTGTGTGTCGCCGGAAATAACTCAGCGGGCCGCCGCCGAAAACATGTCAGCGCGCCGGCGCGCCACCGATGGGGTCGGCGGCAGCGGCCCGCCGGTAAAGTTCTGACGCCGAATAATTTTCAGTGATATGTATCTGATTTTCTTTCCATGGAGCTTTATCCTTCCAAGACTCCAGGTTGTTGTTCTGTTTTTGTCACCAGCGTGCACTAACAGAAAGAGTCTCAGCTTAGGGTGGCAGTGCAGGAATGACACTTTCTACCAAAAATTGTATAGTGGCTTCAAACCTTGTAAACAAAGAGCCAATTAGCATTCGTACTGCCTGTCGGTAGGTCCATCTGTCCAACTTTAGTTAGTTCAGATACTTCCAGACAAGCTAGGACGGTAAAACTTGTCATTCCTTCTGGACGGGGGCGTAATTCACTGAACGTTGGCAAACGTTTGAAATTCCCTCGATTGCTGGAGGATTCCAAATTCCCTAGAATGTCTCACTTTGCTATTTCCGGCATTTCCGTATAAGCTATAGGTCTACGAAGGACTACAAAGGACCCGACCGATACTCAATGAAACCGTCTTTTCTGGATCCGACCATCCGTGTGTTGGTTGGAGGAGGGGGAATCCGGGACCTTGTGAACTTGTGAATGCGTGCATCGCGGAAATTGTCATGGCTCCTAAATAGTCCGGATTTGGAATCCAGGACCTTCTTGAGAGCTTGAGAGCTTCATGGTTAAGTCACTTGAGTAGTAGTCCATCTACATAGTATCTGGTCGTATCGTATCCGGTCCAGATCTCAAATAACACATCAGAGCAGTGGCGTCGCAAGGTGGGGGGGGGGGGGGCATCACCCCCCAACTTTTGAGATTCGGTAAAAATTTTGGCCGGATGCCCAAAATTTTACTAAAATTGTTCGGTACTTTTTCCATAGCATAACTATTCGGTAGATTTACGGGGATTCGGTAGTTATACGGAATCCCAAATAGGCTATCGGTACAAATCTGTTCGGTATAATGATCGAGATTCGGTATAATTACCAGTATTCGGCACTTATCACGAATCCGGTGTGAGAATTTACTGAAATTATTTGGTAATTTTTCGATGCCAGAACTGTTTGATATATTCGGGGAGATTCGGTAGTTACACAGAATCCTGAATAAGCTATCGGTCCAAAATTATTCGGTATCATGACTGGGATCCGGTAATTCATTCGGTATAATTTTCAGGATTCGGTAGTTACCACGAATCCCGACTTTTGTTCCAGTTTCGACGACATTATACCAAATACGAATATTATTCGGTAGTCTTTCGATACCAAAACAAGTCGGTATAGTGTACGGTAGTTATACAGAATCCCAAACATGCTATTGGTCTAATCTTATTCGTTGTAAGAACTATAGGATTCGATAATTTATTCGGTATGATTGCAAGGATTCGCGAATTACCAAGAATCTCGAAACTCGGAAGAATTCGAGTGAAGCACTAAGCAGACAAAAGGACTGATCTGTGATTTCATCGATAGTCCTTACTTTTATCTTGGATCTTTTAGCTTATCTTACTTTTTATCTTGTAGGATAGGGATTTCGAAACATTAAAAGCTACAATTTGGGTGGAAATAATTAAATTTTGGAGGAAAAAAATAACTTAATCAATCAATCAATATTTTATTTCCGCCAAAGATAGCGAGTAAAAAAGAAATTAATAGACACTGACAAATTTCGGCTAAAACACTATAACTCAAGAACTGCCAAAAGATAGCCTAACTAAAATCTCGCCTGCGGCGCTCACTTTATGTGATCATGGGTAGTACTGACTAGACTGCAGTATACTGCTACTGCTGCCGGAACGTCGCTCCATCCGGTTTCTGGAGCTTCTTAGAGTTTCGGTATTGAATCCGCGGTAAATGATAAAATTTGTAAGAGAAGCAGTTAAATTTTAGCCATTTCAAGAATTTTTGCTGCCGCGCTAGATTTAATCTTTTCTTGGATATAACAGATCGAAGCTGTTGACGCAATCGTGCCCGGTAAGGCGGCAATACATTCTCCAGGTGGCCTTCGCCAAAACTTCGCCTAATAGTTGGACTATCGTCTTTCATGCTGCCCTTTAATGTTTCTCTTCCTATGTAATCCTTTCTGTTCCATAATTGAAAGCTCGAATTCTCTGCTTCTAGAATTCGGTAAAATCCCCCCCCCCCCCCCACACACACACACAACGAAAATGCACTTGCGACACCCCTGCATCCGGGTCTATGACTTGTGTGCCGTCCCACTTTCAAACTCTATTCTTTTGGTCCTCATGCGCAAATAGTTTCCAAAACCTTCCCCCCACCCTCACCGTGTTCACATGCGATTCAGACACATAAATATCAAAGTTAAGGCATTTGCTCCTATTACCCACCGACTCACTCGAATGGAAGCCCTTACGGATCTTGGTCCCGTTACCTTTGCACAATCCAAGTTTCATCCCAATCCCTCCTTCCACTTGGCTCCTATGCATGTTGCCTAGCCCCCCCCCCCCCTTTCATCCCACCATCGGATGCGGTTCGGACCCGCAAACTTTTCATCGAAGGCACTTACTACCGAACAGGTTTTCCTTGAATCGGAGACTAATGAGAAACTTGTTGGTGACACCCAACTTCTCCCGACGAGAACGGATCCGGTCTGGACCTCAAAATAAGATGGCCTATCTATGTTCCATGACCTTTGGCATGTTAAACGATTTCCCAGCCTCCCTCTCCCCCCCCCCCCACCAAAGTGGAATGTGATTCGGAGAATTATGTCACATCGAGGGCATTCGCTTTTATGAACCACCAAGTTTCTGCCGAATCGAAGTATTCCGGAAAATCCAGCCCCTTCCAGTGCGACCCTTCCAGCTCCCAGCACCGATGTCGGATTCGGTCTGGACTTCAAATTCACATATGACCCAATATTGTTTGTGTTCCAACTAGTCCGCCACTGTAAGAAATTCCGAATTTCGAATAGAAAATCCCGCGTTGCCGGCTAGTTGGCTATGGTCAGAAATCATATAGGAGAAAAGTTTGAAGCCACACTCGTGTAGGGATTATAGAAAATTTCCAACTAGTTGGATTGTATGAATTTCGATAGAGATTTCGGAAAATATCCAACTGGTCGGATGGTATGAACGCGAATAAGAATTCCAGAAAATATCCAACTAGTCGGAACAACTTTTAGTCCCAACAAGGATTTCGATCCCTTTAGTTGCCTATGCGCCACTTTGTCTAATAGTCAATGAACTAACAGCCATCTTATTTGATAAACAATGTGTCTCTATACACATTTTCTCATTTTAGAGAATTACTTTGATAATTCTGTATTCCTTGACGAGTTTTCTCATTTTAGCCAACTAGTTGGATATTCATCCTCATGCCTTAATCACCGAGTAGCCATCAACCGAGCGAAAAAAATGGGCGCTCGGCAGTTTCTTTTGCGTATGGTAGCCAGTTTCTTGCACAAACGGAGGCAGTGTGTCGCGCTCGGAGACAAAGAAGTATCTGAATTTGCTGAAATTTGGTGTGGAGCCCCTCAAGGGACAAAATTAGGACCGCTACTTTTCCTGATCGTGTTCAACTCCGTCCTAGCAGAATCACAGAGTCGCTACAAGTTCGCCGACGACCTGTCGAGCATTTCATTCCGAACCTCAACTAGGGTCGCAGAGCAAATCACCATCTCATCTATATTTTCCAAGCTAAAACACGACCTTCAAGATGTCATGCTTACTGTTAGTGAAACAAAGAGCCATGTGTTACAAGTTAGCTTCTTAAAATCTGCGATCCCCCCGCAAGACGATATTGGACTAGACATCAAGGATCAAATAAAAATTTTGGGGGTGATTTTCAAAAGCAACCTTAAATGGGATCCGCATGTTGAATCCATTCTCCAAAAGGCTGCCCTATGTCTGAAATCGTTTGCATGCCTTACCCGATTCAACATCAACGTCTCAATTATGCGTGGGCTATACTGCATGTACGTCCGGTCCCAGACCGAATACGCCTGTCCAGCTTGGCATCCAGGACTAACTGCTGTGCAAACCGAAAAACTTGAAAATGTCCAGAAACGGGCATGTAAAATTATGCTTGGGGCTAATTACATGTCCTATGATGACAGCCTGCAAAAACTGAGGCTGCAAAGGCTGGCTGAAAGGCGTCACGACCTCACCATGCGCTTCGGGAAACAATGCCTGCAGTCCGAGGCTCACCGTAAAATCCTGCCTGATTTTCAAGAGGCACGCAGCAGTGGGCCGAGGACTCGTCGAGGAATCCTCACTTCAAGATGCCAACTCCTCTGTCCCCCGCCTCGAAAATCTTCAAAGAGATACCTATCGTCCTTCGTCCCTTACTTCGTGGGCCACTTCAATGACGAATCGATGGGAAAAACGTTAGACGTCTGAAATGTTAATTAATTGTATATAGTATAAATCGTTTTATTTTTGTAACGTATGACGTCCGCCGCTAGCCACGTGCTATTATGGAAATAAAGAGTTTATTATTATTATTATTATTATAGGATTTTTTTTTCTTTTAGCTAACTAGCTGGATAACCCCCTGTTCTTATAGGAATCTCGCATGGCCAACTAGTTGGCCACGACGAGCATTCGTCTAGGAGAAAACTTTTTATTCAGCTAGTTGGGTATGTCTCTCACTCGTACAGAAATTTTAGAAAATATCCAACTAGTCGGATTGTGTCAATTCACATGGCAATTTCGAAATATCCAACAAGTCGGTTTCAAGCTTTCAGCCTCGAGAAGAATTTCACCCCATTAGTTGGCTATGCGCCACATTATCTTATACGCAATGATGTCTGATCGTAGCCAACTAGTCGGCAACGCGGGATTTCCTATACGAAATATCTTACAGTTGCGGACTATTTGGGACACAAACAAAAATCCTATAGGAATTTTTCTCGTAGCCAACTAGTCGGCAACGCGGGATTTCCTATACGACATTTCTTACAGTGGCGGACTAGTTGGAACACCAACAAAAAGCCTATACGAAATTTTCTCGTATCCAACTCGGCAACGCCGGCTTTTCCTATAGGAATTTTTTTCGGTAGACAACTTGTTGGTTAGTGACCGTGAGGTGTATATGTATCAGATATATATGATTTTATACTCAGATTTTGTATTTTTATACGACAATTTCTAATAATTTCCAACTAGCCAAGAGTATGTCCGGTCGTGTTCTCGGGAAAAATAGCACACTTTGGACAGGAGCACGTAGCAACCCTGTTCAAAACCCCGCAACATATTTGAATCGAAGGACCACGTTCCAGCTGCGCGCTTACTATTGAAGAAATTAAATCATTACAGTGCCAAGATTAACAGGTAAATAAATATTAAGAGATTCTTCGTTGCAGCAAGTAATCTTTCCTCGTCACCCCATAGAATACTCACAAGAACAGGCCTACACAATCAGCATGTTCCAACCTACTTGCTATGTATGACATCCTGGATTGGATTCTGGCATCATCAAGGCTGGAACACGTTTTTCTATTTTCAGCGCATGCCACAAGGTGATGCAACCGCTCACAACAGATTTGTAGTCACCATGCTTTCTATGCTCCTGAGCATGGTAAGCAAATAATTGCCACTAGGCCTAGTTACTATTTCCAGGAAGAGACAAAAAAGAATCTGCTGACTTTCTGTTTGTCGATGGTGATAGACAATATGCTTTTTTGCCCTTTTTTCTGTTCTTCTTGTTAGAGTAGCTACTAAAAGTAGCACCGATTTTTGTGTAATGAAAATTGAATTGCTGGGAATTTATCATAATTTTTTTTTTCAGTCGAAAACAGCTAGAATAAATGTTTCAAAGTCAGCTTGGGCTTCAAGAATATTTATGTGCTTATATTATCATTAAACAATTGCATGGAATCTAAGGTATACAAAAAAAGTACCTGAACTTCCCTAGAAGAATTTATTGATACCTAGGACTGAATATCCAAAACTGGCTACACCAGTAAATAGCTGGTTCTTCGAACTTGAGCATCATGTTCCCAGTTTCTCTTATAATCCACCATCATCTGCTTCCAATGAAAAGAACTAACGTTTCAGCATCATTAACGTTTCATTCTAGGAATATTTTTAGTACGAAAAGACGCAATTTTTGAAGCTCCCATTGTAATTATTGTTTTTTAAATCAAGAATTGGGATACTTGGCAGCAAGTTAGTGAAGTATTATTGAGCTCAAACTAAAGCTAAAGTTCAGAAGAATCATAATCCTATGACCAAAATATCAGTATTTTAAAGTTATCTTTTAGTAGCTACCCTATTTTTGTTTTGATAACAATTCATTCATAAAGTTTTCTAATACAACAGATAACATCCCAAGACCAAGTGTTGTCTTTTATGCATAGTCTGTTGAAACCGTGCATCCTTGCGTTGGCTGTTATAAACTTCTAACAGTGAAGGAGGGATCACTGACCTTCGATTACACACCTCAAAATTTGCAAGAATGTCAAAGCTGCAAAGTGAGTAGTGTTGGGCATTATCTGGATTTTTCTAGATATCAGCACATCACTGTTTTCATTTCGGTAACGGCTATATACCAGTATTTTGGGACCATGTTTTGCCTTCATATACATCTCATTATGCTAAAACCAAGGACAAAAGTTGCAGTCAAATAGCATTTTGCACATTATTTTGTCAGAAACTTTGGATAATATATAAACTGAATCACTGAAAACATATTGCTCCAGCTCCGGGTTCATTAGAATTAAGTTAAGTTAAATTTTGTACAGTACCGTAAGTACAAATTTACAAAAATAGGTTTTGATATCAGTATTTATATTTTGATATTCTATATTTGCAGTGATAAACCATATCTTCTTCATCAGTTTGTAAATCATGGCAATGTAGCTGAGGTGAGAATGAGGTTTTGTCTTTTATGCATTGTCTGTTGAAACCGTGCATCCTTGCGTTGGCTGTTATAAACTTCTAACAGTGAAGGAGGGATCACTGACCCTGGATTACACACCTATTTGCAGCAAGAATGTCAAAGCTGCAAAGTGAGTAGTGTTGGGCATTATCTGGATTTTTCTATATATCAGCACATCAATGTTTTCATTTCAGTAACAGTTATATATCAGTATTTTTGGACATGTTTTGCTTTCATATACATCTCATTATGCTAAAACAAACCACAAAAATTGCAGTCAAATAGCATTTTGCACATTATTTTGTCAAAAACTTTGAATAATATATAAACTGAATCACGGAAAACATATTGCTCCAGCTCCTGGTTCATGAGAGTTAGTTAAGTTAAAATTTTTACAGTAAGTACAAATTTACAAAAATAGGTTTTGATATCAGTATTTACAATGATAAATCGTTATCCGTATCGAATATTGCCTGACACAAAAAAAATGAGATTTCCATGCAGTCCTGACAGTCAGGAATCAAAACCTGACAATTTTCAACAGTTTTGATTCCCGTAATATCCAAATTATTTGTCTTTTCTTTGTTCTCAGCCTGCCTAAAAAGGGATTTTCTGGTTGCGGACTTCAAGTAAATCTATCTTCTTCATCAATTTGTAAATCATGGCAATGTAGCTGAGGTGAGAATGAGGTGACTCTGGATGAGAATGAAAACATGTTTAATTAGAACAATCTAGCAAGAATTTATTCTTCCAGCATATAAACGAGAGTATAAGCTTCAATCTAGCATTTTTGTCATATTTTTTTTGTTCCTTTTTAAGCTGGATCCACTATCATCTGTTGACTCGCCTTACGTATCTATAAGTTTTATAAAGTGTATGTAGTGTTTCGTTTTTTTTGTGTGTAATTCATTTTTCTTTCTTTCTATTACTCAGCTCTTTCATTTGTTATATAGCGGGCCTCAATAAATTATTATTATTATTATAAAGGAAAGATTGTCTGGAAACTCAGATTTTTGTCTGAGGTTGGGTTCTTGTAGATAATATTTCTTTTCTTCCTGACCCAACCACCTTTAACGAATGGGGGGGGGGGTATGGAAAGGGAAATCTTGAACCTTAGGAGAATGCATAATCAATGAAATGCTGTTCAGTCGGTGAAAACCAGTTCATTGTTTTGCAGAATAACCGATGCAGCAGCAGAACAGGTTACTAAAGATGTGAGCAAGGATTTATAATTCTTGCTATTCATATGCCATAATGGGATAAAAAAAAAGGCTGGGTGACTCATAAACCTTATACACAATGTGTGAAGATTGGAGTGAGGTGGATGAACAGCAGATTCATTGCTTGTGGTTCCTGTTCTTAGATGTCACCCTGTTTTAGCTGTGGTTTTTCCACTATTATGGAGCCAGCTTACCCTGGCTGGAATTTGGATTGCATTGTTATTTTCTAATGTCAGTGCACATTCTACTATTTTCTTTTACTGTTGTATCCATAGGAAACATAATATGAGCTCATCGCTATTGTTTTCTATAGGGTATGAGATTAATTGTATATTTTGTTTTAGTAAAATGGTTAAGTCAAAGGCAGCTGAAGAAAACGGGGCACAAGAAGTAGCTGCTGAGGAAGATTCATACGACGACAAACTTAGGTTTGTCAGTGTCATCGCTAAGCCTATGGCTTCAAAGAAACTTGCCAAGAAAGTTTACAAGTTGATTAAGAAAGGTAGAGAACTTGTTCTTTTACTGGCTTTACTGGCCCTAAGCTACTGAACTTCTGTTAGTCATGAAAAACGGCACCTTGACTGCAGAGAGAACTGACAAATTTTGCTAAATACCCAGCATATTTTGAGTGCATTCTGACTTGGTGACATACTCACTCAGTACGCATATCTATCGAGTATGGAATCAAGATCGTGTGGATCCTGGTTCTGAAATAAGGTAAAGGACTCGTCCTGTCTGTAATGCCAATGCAACCTACTTCCCAAATTAGATTCATTATTCTCAAGCCGGAAGACCCAAATTTCATGTTACACATTCCGAACCAACTAACGAGTAACGATACCACTAATGTTTGCACTTGCCATAATTCACTGTTTTTCATGCACTTTATGCTCCCGATAAGTGTTCACGTATCATGCTATTGATGGTTATCTGAATTTTGTTGAGCTTTTTTTACAAATCAGTGGACCTGCGAAAAGGCTTAAAACAGCCAAAGTCGTTGATAATTTGTCAAAGAGAGAAGAAATATTTTAAATATTGGAACATAAACAGTAAATAGTGCGAGCTATGCTTTAAGCAGTGCACATGTAGTCGGATGAGATTTCGTATCCGGAGATATTCATGCGGAATTCTGAGGAAATGTGCATGCAGTTTGCTAAAAATTTTCGAGCGAAGGAGAATCTTGTGACTGCAAAAATCAGACTGTGCACAAATCTGTATGGTAGCTACCCTTTCTGTGTATGCCCGAACCTTGGAATCAAGAAAGCAGACAAGCTCTTAGAGAGGGCTGTTTTCTGGTCTGTTACGCCGAATACTTAGGTGTTCGGAGTTATCATGATTAAGACTTGATCAGCAGACACATATATCATTTAAATCTTTTTTAGCAACAAAACAGAAGACTTTCCTACGAAATGGGTTGAAAGATGTCCAGGGTAGGATCAGGAAAGGAGAAACCGGGTGAGTTTAATCTTTTTTTGTCTGACAGGTTTGCTTCCAGAAAGTTACCAAATTACCAAGGGTGTGGGGCATGAGACCTGGACATGCCATGTACAACGTTTCAGAAATTGATTAGGACAAGCAGTGATGGACTTTCATTTGAGGTGGAATTTGTAGGATCATTACTTTCTCTCCTTGTGAGCTTCCTCTGTAAGGATCATAGTTGAATCCAATCTTACTAAATTTCTAAAGTTGGCCATACAATAGACATGACTGTCTACAAACCAAACTGCTTCAGTTACTTCACTAGTCCATCAGGGTTCCTAAGACAGTTAGCCGAATTCTTAATAGGGGCGCTCGTTGCACTCGTAGTAGTGACTGTTTCTCACTGACTGGTATCTGATGTTTTCTATATGAGGACTTTTTTGGATGGTGACTTATCACTAGAATCTGCAATCTGCATCCTGACCAGGTTCAGTTCAATTTTTTTTTTTCAACACCAATCAGGGGCGTCACGACTGGGGGGGGGGGGACGCCCCCCCCCCCCCCCAAATGCTGTCGGCCAGTCGGTAAAAAAAAAATAACCGAGTCTGCGCGAAGCGCCGCGATTTTTTTGTCAAAACAATAGATTTTTTTTCAGGAAAACAGTCAGTGAAAATTGGACGACTTATTTAAATTACTAGCCAGTCGGTAAATACCTCGTCCTCCCCCCCCCCCCAAACACTTTGGCTAGTAACGCCTCTGACACCAATTACGGACTAGCTGATCAGCAGGTAGTAAAGTCAAACATACATTAAAAACTAACCAAAATTATCAACAGATTCTAAAAAGTGGTCGAAGTACATATAAATCCTTCTGGTCAGTCAGCACTGGTGAGTCTGGAAACAGTTTATAATACTAGGGAGCAGTCACCAGTGAATCCAAAAACGGCTAACAGGAATAAAAAAACAGACCACTAGTGAGTACGCAGCTAATGTGATTTTCTGGAAACGACACGGAAACACAGACTGACGACAGTGAATTTTTGGGTTGGAAGGCAACAACTTACGGTTTGTCAGGACTTTGGAGATCCCGTGATGATGTCAGTGAAAAATTGGAAATCCTTGTGCTCTCAAATTCAGGACTTGGACTCGATAGTCCAGATGTGCTCGAAGGGTATGACTGGGGGCTTTACTAACCCTTTTTTTCAGTCTGGTTGTCTTCGCTGGTGACGTTACGCCCATCGATATTATGTGTCACATGCCTGCTGTATGCGAAGAGAAGGGTCTACCATATTGTTACACACCCTCCCGCCAAGACATTGGTGCAGCAATGGGAGTGAAACGAGGTTCCCTAATGGTTCTCGTCCGCCCACATGCTGACTACAAAGATCTCTATGATGAGGTGGCTGATGAGCTGAAAAAGCTTCCAGTTCCTCTTTGAATTTTTGTTATAATTTGTATTTTAAGTACAAAACCAGCCTGACGATACGCAAATAACTCACGTTCTGTGGATAAGTAACCTGCTAGTTTTGCTGATGGGGTTGTAAGGTGACTTCTTGGGGCTATAAATCCGGGCTGCAGTGAACTCTGGGTTTGTCTTAAGTAAATGTGTTTTATTTTATAAGTAGTGAACTGATAGACAAAAATGCTCCTCGGCCGGGATTTGAACCCAGGACCCTCTGCTTACAAGGCAGTCACTCTACCACTGAGCTACCGAGGGGCTTGTGAACCGAGGGGCTTCGCAAACCACTACAATAGACTGGATTATATCATTTAAATTATATATTTGGTTTTCATCATGAGACCCCGTCTTGTGGGTCCTGGTTTGTCTACGTGGCTCCGACAAGGGAGTCCTAGACTTCTAAATGATATTCAAAAAATTGTTTATGGATTTGGTCACGGTACAAGTCCCTTGTGTAAAGTGCCATCTATAATGCGTTTTATATAGAATGGTACGAAAATAATTCAAAACAAGTTGCCAATCGGAGCTTTGCGCAGTTTCGTTTTACGTTTGGTCTAAAAAGAACTAGTATTGAATGAGCTCCTTATTTGTACTTTCGTTCCGACAGGCCGCATGGCCTTGTTTTGGCGGACATGCAGTTTGCTGTGGGGAGTATATTATTTTGTTTGTGTTAGTAAATAATCTGAAATACCTACGATTAATAAAAGAGGAACTTAACGCGTTTATATTATTTTGATCGGATCGTGGCGTGGGATGTGGCTCCTTTAAGCCGCCATAGGGTTGCACATATGGGGGGGGGGGGACGTGTCGCTCAAAGTGTTTTACATAAATGTTAGGCTACACTCACGTGCCGATTTCTTTAGTTCCAGCCTTCTACTGTGTAAAGTTAAGTAAGAATTCCTGGAACATGGAGTAGTAGCTTTCCCCATCTACGATTACGTGTATCCCTAGCTAAGAGCCTCGTCCAAGAAGCGCCAATGACTTCAGTTCTTCGTATGGAGACCTGTAGAAGGCTTCTGAGAACCAAAAAAACCTACCTTCGCCTGACCATCCCCCTCTTCCAATTCTTAGGAAAATGTCAGTTCAGCAAAGTGCGCGTTCCTGGAAAAGTTGTCTCCGGAGTCCTCATGTCTTTCCGGCGGTATATAGCGGAAGACATGCTCTATTTCACTTAGTTTGCTCCTAGAAACCAAGATGACCACTGAACTGCAAAGCGGAAACGAGTTAAACGTTAGAGATAGAATTGCCAGACCTGGCTCTAGGAGAATGGTTCCTAAGTGTTGCGGTTGTAGCCGGTGCCCCGACGAGTGTCTTGACAACTTAGGAGTTCTTGATAAGATGCCTCTTAGCCCTGTCTCTAAACGGATACCTACTAAAGTGTTCTCGGACCACCCTGACCTCAGGTTTGTTACATCAGTTTTCTGTAAGTCACTATTTAGAAACGTGAGCGACAGGTTGGCATGGGAAATCGTAGGCCTCGTTTAGCCTAGGATCTCGGTCGATTCGATAAGTTAATTTCTATGGTGCATGGTGCTTGCACCGTTCGATCCAAATGTCTATACCGATCGCTTACCCGGCAGTCGTTCTTGTCTGATGTTGGGGTACTTCTAGACGGGCTAGGGCCTATAGGACGACCCCCCCCCCCCCCCGCCGCTGTGTTTGGAGAGGGAACCCGAAATTTTGTGGAAGGCTTGGCTCCCTAACTGGTGACTAAATCCGGGTGAAACTCCATGGATGGCAGGGTATCGAGCATAGGGATCGGAAGAAAACTTGGTAGGCAGTATTTTCATAAGCGTGTATGTTCCGTTTATTAATTGGGCAAGCTTTTGTGAGATCTGAAGAGGGTTCTGATACGTCATGTGAATAGTTGGAGAGATTGGGTATGCGTAAATAAGGTCGTCAATTCAGGATGTGCTGGGTCCCTGCAAGATTCAGAAAATGTACTTTCACTCGCGCTAGGAAGATGAGATGACACTTGACATATGTGTTGGGGACGTGAGCTGATTCAGTACGCCCCTCATAAAATTCCTCTCAGATTAGTTCTTTTTTTGGTTTCCAGGTTTGTTTTGCTATTTTCAATTCCTCTAGGCCTAACCATGGTTGTAACTGTTTAAACTGCCTCTTCCCCTCTTTTTGCTTTACCCAACTCTGTTCGGTCAAGCGTCATCAAGTTTGTCATGCTGAGTGCTCGCTGACTTGTCAACGGGGCTAAAGCGCGACTTGATATGACGCGAAAGCCTAATACCTTATTCACCCTAACTTATCCCAAGATCTCACGTGTGATTGTTAACTGTTCCTCTAGCGCGTCTGTCGGCAATTCGTCATCGGATTTTATGAAGGACGTATACAAATCCTCGTTTTGTGTGTGACAGTTGAGGAGCTTTGCCCCATGCCTACCTGTAGCGAGTAGCACGACTTGGTTAAGACTTGACAGATATCAAGGGCAAATGCTCCAGGCAAGCCAATACTCCATATGACTTAAGTCCAAAACACGCCAGCGTTCCTCAGGAAGAACGAGAAAACGTCTCACTAACGACTCAAACTCAACAACTCAAACCTTCTGTCAAACAATCACAGCAACCTTCGGTAGCAGCTGTGATACCCGAGGTGATACCGCTTCAGGCTCTTTCGCTAGGTATCCGGCCATTTTGCATCGGCAAGGAGAGTTAGTCATCATGAGTACAAGTCCAGACCGGAGAAGGCAAAAGTACAAAGGGCAGATCAAACTACCATGATGTCATATTACTAGTACCACTCCGTATAATATGCCATCCTGTAATTACTAGTTGTGACATAAATAACGGAGTTTCTTTTTTCTTATCCATTAACTGCTGCGAAGACGGCTTATTTTGTATTAATGAAAAATAATACTACCGACAATATTAGATGAAAATTCCTTGTTAATTCTGGACTGAGCTGCAAGTAAGTGTGTTATATTTTACATTTTTTGGCACTTCTAAAACTTCACATCCAGAAATCAAAAAAATTTCTTTGGTTCCGCAAACAACAAAAGCAAAGCCAGTCTTGCGGGAATTTGTAAGTTTTATGACGCTTTATTTATGTACAAACATTACAATGAAGTTTTACCCCAGTGCTTTTCTCAGTATTTTTCCCGTGCGTCATCTTTTCACGAACATGGAACTCGTAGTTCGCAGCTCATCCGTAGGCCGGTTGTAGTAACTAGTAGATCGAGATTTAGCATTAGACATGTTGGGCCTTTAGTATGGGAAGGTTTGTCGACAGAGGTAAGGTCATGTAGTGTTTTACTAGATTTTCGTAACATGTTAAAGGTTCATTGTTTTGCTGTATATGAATTTGATGCGTTATTGTTGTGTGTTATCATTAAGTTTTTGTTTTGGATAGTTAGTGGTGATTCTGGTTGAAAATGAGTTGTTGTTTTTTGGTTGATTTTCTGGTTGGGCGTCCCAGACCGCGTAAGTCAAGCTCCTTTCTTTCTTTCTTTCCCCTTTTTTCCTTTGTTTTTGTTTTTGTCGAAGTTTTGTTTTTATTAATGTTTTGTTTCGAGGGTAATTAGTCCCTTACAGGTTCGCCTCTGGGCATTGAAGATTCCATTTTTTTTTAATAAACCCTTCATTCATTCATTCAAAAAAAATCACTTTGTTTTGTAAAATGACTGATCTTCCTGCGTTACCGACGGCACTGTCTAGGGAACCGGGAGCCATACATTATATCCTACGGGCTGCGGATCCGGTAGTTCTCACGGAAATAAACTATATGAGCTACGATTCCGAGATCTGACGTCATTGACTAACGGAAACTTGTATGTACTGGCTCCTGTTCCGGTACTAATAGAAATAGATCATGGAAACTTCATCGTACCATCTTCTCGTCCGGTAGTCTCACGGAAGCCGGAGCCGGTAGGTGATTACGGAAACTGTATAAGTGGTGCTTGTGTTCCGGTAGTGTCTGCAGGGGATATAGAACTCGTGGAATAGTTTTGATGAGAGCTAGGATGCCAGGATTTTCACTGATTTAGGGAAAACAACATAGGGAGAAATCCACTGCAGGAACTCATATATTGAGAGCTAAGATACCAGTAGCTACAACTATTTGGTTTAACGTGACCAGCTCACGGACACAGATGGCTATGGGCTAGGGTTCCGGTAGTACAATTTTTTGTTTGAGCAAACAGACCCGTGCCAATGCAGACTAGGAGTCAATATTTTCAACTCACGGAACCCAACTCCCATGCGCTAAAAAAACGAACTTGACACGTGTCAATAGTATTATCAACTCATGGGGTAAGAAGTATAATCACGCACTACCGGAACCCTAGCCCATAGAAGTTGGGTTTCGTGAGTTGATAATATATGCTACCGGACTCGAAGAACATATTGACACGTTCCCGTGAGTTTGTAATTTAAATTTTTGGAACTATCGGAACCCTAGCCCACGTGAATTCGGTTCCGTGAGTTAAAAATATTCACTCCCGGTTTTCCTAGTATGCACTGACATGGGTCCGTGAGGTCAAAAATTTAGTTTTTGGCACTACTGGAACCCTTGCCCTTGGTCGTTTGTGTCCGTCAGCTGGTCATTTTCAACCAAGTAGTTGTTGCTATCGGTAGCTTAGCTGTCAGCTTAAGTCTTAAGGCAGTAAAAATCCCGGCATCCTAGTTCTCATCCAAACTATACCTTGAGACATACCTATACCTTCCATGTAGACACTTCCTGAACACAAGCTCCAATTATATAGTTTCCGGTATCACCTACAGGTTCCCTAGCTTCTGAGTACGTAATTCTGTGAGACCACCGGATGAGAAGCTGGTGCGATGGAGTTTCTGTGAGCTATTTCCAAGTAGGCTACTACCGGAACAGGAGCCAGCACGTACAAGTTTCACTTATTTAATGACGTCAGATTCAGGAATCGTAGCTCTTATGGAGAACGACTAGTTCCGTCGCCCATAGGACATACAGTACGGCTTCCGGTTCCCTAGATAATGATGATGATGATGATGATGAACGAATTAAAGACCGTGCCGTTACCGAGAGGTTTGAATTTTCGTGCTGTGCAATCTCCGAAGAGGAAGTGGCAAGCGATAAGAAAAATGGCTTGTTTTTGAACAGCCATCTAGGGGTTAGACATGTTTATTTATGAAGCATTTTTTGGAAAATAAAGCATAATTAGTGCCCCTTGTAATCTTTAGAAGACGACTCATGAACATGATGACATCCAGGCACGTCTCTGACTAGTCGCAAAACCATAAATATATGTATATCTGATACCAACAGACTAGGCTGTGACTACGTCACACATCCCGGAGCTGCCCACTCAGTGGGATAAATTTGTCAATGCTCGTCAATTTAACTGAAAACGCTTCATGTAAACCGGCCAACTTGGCGTCCCTTTTCTAGTCCCAGCTTGTCAATTCACAGAAACTAATCAGCCTAGAATCTTAGACCCAGTTATCATCCATCTTTCGAAAAAGGGACAGGTTACTCCCCAGTTGGTGTGAGGTGCCAACTCGACTTGATCACAGGACCAGACTTCTAGCGTCACCCAAGCTCTTTCCATACAAAAAAAAGTCTTGGAGACAGTATAAGAAATTCATAGACTCTGCCAAGAATCTAACCATTAACAGTTCGGCAATTTATTTCTTTGTTTGATCCTATCAGACATTCACTTCCGACTGAGGATGTAGGCGAAGATCAAGGGCATATTTTCCAGTTCTGAGACGCGGGGGCGTCACGATTGGGGGGGGGGGACGCCCACCCCAATGTTGTCGGCCAGTCGGTGAAAAATAACCGAGGCGGCGCGAAGCGCCGCGATTTTTCTAAACAGTTGCTTTTTTCATGAAAACAGTAGTTTTTTCTGAAAATTAGTCAATTTTTCGTCAAAACAGTCGGTTTTTGGGATCCCAAAACGTAAGTGGAGGGATACCTATGACATCGCAAAAGTTGTCCGTCTGTGCGCACTATAACTCTCGAAGGGAATGAGATATTTTGATGAAACTTGGTGTGAGGATTCTTTGGGTCAAGAGTAAGGTCCAAGTTCGTAGATGGGCTCTGTAGCCCTACATTTAGGGATGGAGGAGGGGGTTTAAATTAAGGGGCAAATTAAATATTTTTAAACAGATAATGTGATAGTTGATTATGGAGTAAGAAGACATGCTGCACACGGTGGTGGAAACCATTTTGTCATCGGACAAGTAGTTCGACCGGAATCCGGCCAAAACCGGAAAGTTTGTTAAAAGTAAAAGTTTTATTTGGAGTTGATTAGATGTTCAATTTCGGGGTAAGAAAACATGCTGAAAACAATTTTCTACCCGGACAAGTAGTTCGCCCGGAATCCGGCCGAAACCGGAAAACTATAAAAAGTTAAAGTTTTATTTGTAGTTGATTAGATATCCAATTTAGGGGTAAGAAGAGATGCTGAATCCGTTTATGACAATCATTTTTTACCCGGACATAAATTTCGACCGGAATCCGGCTGGAGCCAGAAATTTTTTTATAAGTTAAATTTTATTTGAAGTTGATAAGATGTTCAGTACTGGGGAAAGAAGATACGCTGAGTTCGTTTTTGAGCTTTTTTTTTTCGCCGGACAAATAGTTCAAAACACATATGACTTATAGGGGTAAACACACATGCTGACTCCATATCTGAACTTGGTTTTCTCAGATGATTAGCTGTTTGGCCTTAATCTGTTTCTGAATCTTACAAGACCCAGTTGTCTGGATCAAATATTGAATTTTTGGGATCCCATCGAAACCTTTGGTCTTGTTCTGAAAATCGGTCGTTTTTTGTTGAAAATAGTACTTTTTTGTGCAAAAACAGTCAATTTTTGTCAAAACAGTTGCTTTTTTCATAAAAACAGTAGTTTTTTCTGAAAATTAGTCAATTTTTCGTCAAAACAGTCGGTTTTTCTGAAAATCAGTCGTTTAGTTTTTTGTGCAAAAACAGTCGGTAAAAATTACCACCCAGCCGGTATACCTCGCCCTCCCCCAAACATTTTGGCTAGTAACACCTCTGCTGAGAAGATTATAATTTTTTCCTTCTCTTTTAGAATGGAAATAGGGGATATCAACCATGATGGATGCCAGAGAATAAGAACGAACTCAACGCTGAAGAAGACGTCGACCCTTGCCTAAGCAATTTTACGAGTTGTCCAGCCTCCTTATTCGGAATCTTTGTCGTAGTTTTGTACCGGATTTTTCTATATTTAAATCTATTTTATTACTACATAGCAACGTTCGCAAATTCGATCGAAGAAGGTCTTAGTTGATTTATTTCACTGTTTCAAGCGTCTGAGAGGTTAAATATTCTTTTGGTGCCCAAACCTTTTTGTTTTTTCCTGCAGTTTGCAGAAGGCATTATGTACTCGCAGTCGTGGATCAGTGTTGTTATATTGAAGTCGGATAGACAAGTCAATAGAGAGGTTGCAACCTATCCGACGAAAACGCACACAAACAACTTAATATATTAGCTGCGTTTTTACCGAAACCGACTTTGAGATTGAACCAGCGACGTTTGGTAAATAGACTGAGCCTGTAAATGATTGAAAACATGTTCTGGCTCTTTCCTTTTTGAGTTTTGTAGAAAATTTTCATCAGAAATGAGAGCTTGAAGGCTTTAAAGTTCTAGGCTAATCTTGCTTCCTATTGGTTGTACTTTTCACGACTTTCACGTACTTTCCGTTTTGTGTTCAAAAATTTAAGGCTTTAAAATGTAACCGAAAGGGGCCGAGGCAGGACAATCTAGTAACCCGTCACTTATTCACTTTAAGAGGCTTGAAGACCCGATGTAAATGCGTTCCTCCGTTGCTCCACTATTCACGAATAATCGATTTTCAGAATAGTGGAATTTCCCTGTCGGATTTATGGTATCTGTACCCGCTTGTACCTACGTTTTATGCTTGATGAAAACCATTTACGAAAAATAAGTGTTCACGCAGTAAGCTACCTTCCGTAAAATGGCCACTGGCCACTGAAAACCCACGTTTCGACTGAGATTCAAATTTGCCGCGTCATAGTAGAATTTTCCGCTGTGAGGATGGCCGCAGGTATTCTGAACGTCATGAAACTAAAAAATCACTTTACACGATCCAAATAATGCCTACAGTTAAATGATACAAAAATAATTTCAGTTAAAATTTAAGCTCTCAATCCCAAGGAAACTTCCGTACAAAAATGTGATCAAACAAACAAAAAAGAGTCAGGTTAAGGTTTCGAGCATTTGACATGCTTAAAATAGTAAACAAATGCCGATAATTTGTCTCAAGTCGAAAGTTATACAGGCTACCTCCTAATGTTATATTACATGTTTTGCACATTTGACCATCATGTAGAAATACCCGTTTACGTCGGGTAGTGTGCTATGTCTCTATGGAAAACCTCTCCGAATTCAGCTTGGGCCGTTCCTCCAAAGTTGAGTTTCTTTCTTGACTTCAGCCCCCCCCCCCCCCATCTCACAAGCCTGCCCTTTTCTGGACGTAAATCAGCGACAGCTCCAAGGGCAGACAGTTTTAAAAGCTAATTTGCAAGTCTTAAGATGTTCTGGATGGAAATTTATGCCATCATTGATAACTCTTGGCTTCCTACTAAGACCCGGTAACCAGGGGCGTCACGACTAGGGTGAGGGGGGGGGGGCGTGTTGTCGGTAAAAAAATAGCCGAGTGGGCGCGAAGCACCGCGATTTTTCATAAAAATAGTCAATTTTGTTCTTGGAAACAGTCGATTGTTTTTAAAAACAGTCGGTTTTTCGTAAAAATAGTAGATTTTTCTTAAAATAGTAGACTTTTCTTAAAAATGGTAGATTTTCTTCAAAAATAGTAGTTTTTCTTAAAATCGGCCGATTTTTCGTCAACATCGTCGTTTTTTCTCAATAATAGTCGTTTTTATCTGCAAAAACAGTCGGTAAAAATGCACAGGCCAGTAGGTAAATACCTTGCCCCCCCACTCAAACATTTTGGCTAGTAGCGCCTCCGCCGTTAGCATCTCGAATTAGCCAAATGCAAAGGCCCACCCCACGCCATTCCCTTCAGACGCAGGATTCCCTCAGGTGTGAGCTCCAGAGACGCTGCTATATCTTAAACAGAAATACGCAGGGCACACCCTGAACTCGAAGAAACCTTGCTTTTATTGAAATGCTCCCCAGTCCTTCCCAGGAAGTGAAATAAGCATGACGCACAACTTGGATGTACAGGATGCGGCTCCAAGAAGAAAGACAGCAAGCATGAAAGTACTGAAAAGGTCTACGAAGTGTAGTGGTTGCAGCAAGTGCCCGGAAGACTGCTTGAGTGCGCTCGGCATTGACAGTAGGAAAATGCCGGTTAGCCCATCTGCGACGAGGTCGAAGAAGTTCTACATGCCTTTGGATCATCCCGATTTAAGGTAATATATGAACAAGATCGAAGGTTTTGATGGGATCCCAAAGGGAAATATTTATCGATCTTCTTCACCCAGCTAACGGTTCTTAGACATTTCCAGTCTTCGTAGATCCCGCAGTAATGTAATATATCCCTTATCAACCACTTAACCAAATACATTGGTAATTCATTTCTGTCTTTAATTTCCGGTCTAGCCTACATTACGAAGGATGTAGACAAGAAGTACAATAAAAGTGCTATGTACTCTCATATTATAGTGGATCTCTGTGACTATGTTGACGTTTCCGATGCTATTTTCCTTAACGAAGAATTTTTGGAATAATAAAGCGAACTGAATTGAACTGAACACACCAGCAGGGGCGTCACCCACCCAATGCTGTCGGTAAAAATAACCGAGTCGGCGCGAAGCGTCGAGATTTTATGGAAAAACAGTTGATTTTTGTTCATGAAAACAGTCGGTTTTTCCGAAAATTAGTCGATTTTTCGTCAAGATAGTCGTTTTTTCTAAAAATCAGTCTATTTTTTTTCAAAACTCTCATTTCTTGTTGTTGAAAACAGTCGGTAGAAATTACCGGCAAGTCGGTAAATGCCTCGTCCCCCTCCCCAAACATTTTGGCTAGTAACGCCTCTGCATACCAGTGCCAGTAAAAAACCTTGAGGATATTCGGATCCAGCATTTTCTTTATCTATAGACACAGCATCTTTATAAGTTTCATCGGAGGAATTTGATCTTTCCAAAATTTCCAGTTAACATCAGAACTCGATCGTGCCATTAACTGAGTGATATTGAAACACAGCCTTGTTATCTCTATATCGATATAAAGAGCTGGATAAAGACGTGTTGGATAAAAACCTATAGGTCACTATAGCGACTTCGCAGGAAAACGAAGCGGGAACGTCGACACAATACGATTCCTCCCGAAATTCCGGTTTTCACCGGATTCTGTCGGTAGTATCAACCAGGCAGTAAAGCAAGACCTAAGGTTTCGATGGGATCCAAAAAATATAATATTTGATCCAGACAATCGGGTCTTGTCTTGGCCAGATCCAGTCTTCGCCACTCTAGTCATCTGAGAAAACCAAGTTCAGATATACCTCTGTAAACCATACCTATTTTGACGATACTGACCGAAACTTCCGGCTTTACTTCGGCCGAATTTCCGGTTTCAGCCGAATTCCGAACGAACTACTTGTCCAGCAAAACAAGACCAAAGGTTTCGATGGAATCCCAAAAGTTCAGTATTTGATCCAGACAATTGGGTCTTGTCTTGGCCAGATCCAGTCTTCGTCAGATCCAGCATTCGCCAGGCTAATCATCCTAGAAAACCAAGTTCAGATATACCCCTACCAGCCATCTATTTTGACGATACTGACCGGAACTTCCTGCTTTACTTCTGCCAAATTTCCGGTTTCGGCTGAATTCCGAGCGAACTACTTGTCCAGCAAAAAAAGAAAACTCAGAAACGAATTCAGAATTCAGCAATAAAAGACATCTAATCAACTTCAAATAAGACTTTCACTTAGAAACAAATTTCCGGTTTCAGCCGGATTCCAGACAAATTATATGTCCCGGTGAAAAATTATTGTCATATACAGACTCAGCGTCTCCTTACCCCTAAATCTGTTATCTAATCAACTTCAAATACAACTTTTGCTTTTAACAAATTTTCCGGTTTTGGCCGGATTCCGGGCGAACTATTTGTCCGGCGAGAAAATTGGTTTTCATTATCGTGTTCAGTATGCCTTCTTACTCCTAAATCTGTCATCTCACCAACTTCAAATAAACCTTTTTTTTTAACTAACTTTCCGTTTTTTTGCCAGATTCCGGACGAACCACTTGTCCGGCGAGAAAATGGTTTTCATCATCGTGTTCAGCATGTCTTCTTAACCCTAAATCAAATATCTAATAAACTTCAAATAAAACTTTTACTTATAACCAACTTTACGGTTTTTGCCGGATCCTGGACGAACTACTTTCCAGGCGAGGAAATGGTTTTCACCTTCGTGATCAGCATGTCTTCTTACCTCTAAATCGCACACTTAATCAACTTCAAATGAAAATTTTACTTTTAACCCCCCACCCCTAAATGTGGGGCTACAGAGCTCATTTACGAACTTGACCTTACACTTGAACCAAAGAATCTTACAAGTTTCATCAAAATATCTCATTCCCTTCGAGAGTTATCGTGCTGACAGACGGACGGACAACTTTTGCGATGTCATAGGTATACCTCCACTTACGTTTTGGGATCCCCAAAAGAACAATTTCAAAAACGAATTTAGTGTATCTCCTTATCCCGATAAAGAACATCGAATCAACATCAAATAAAACTTTACTCTAAAAAAATTCCGGTTTCAACCGGATTCCGGACGAATTTATGTCTGGGCAAAAAATGATTGTAATATACAGACTCGGCGTCTTTTCTTAGCCCTAAATCTGTCATCTAATCAACTTCAAATAAAAGTTTTGCATTTAACAAATTTTCTGGTTTAGCCGGATTTCGGACAAACTAGTTGCCCGGCGAGAAAATGGTTGTCATCATCGTGTTCAGCATGTCTTCTTACCCCATAATCAAACATCTAATCAACTCCAAATAAAACTTTTAATTTTAACAAACTTTCCGGTGATTGCCGGATCCCAGACGAACTACTTGCCCGGCGAGAACATGGTTTTCATCATCCTGTTCAGCATGTCTTCTTACCCCATAATCAACTATCACATTAGATGTTTAAAATATTTTGTTTGCCCCTTAACTTGAACCCCCACCCCTAAATCTAGGGCTATAGAGCCCATCTCCGAACTTGACCCAAAGAATCATCACACCAGGTTTCATCAAAATAAATCATTCCCTTCCGAGATTATCGTGCTGACAGATGGAGGACAGACGGACAACTCTTGTGATACATAGCTATCACTCCACTTACGCTTTGGGATCCCAAAAACTGATCAATCCGACTCGTCAGCTTACGCTACTACCGAAACTGTTCCTTCTCCAAATTTCCGGTTTAGGCCGGATTCCGGGTCAAATAATTTTACGGCAAGAAAATAAAGTTCAAAGACGAGTTCATCTTGTCTTTTTGCCCCTGCACCGAACCTCTAATCAACTTCATACACAACTTGTTACTTTTAACAAAATTTCCGGTTTTCGCCGGATTCCGGGCAAACTACTTGGCCGATGAGAAAATAAGTTTCAGATATGGATTCAGCACGCCTCCACACCCCTAAGCTGATTAGCTTCTAAAAATATTTCGTCGGCCCCTTAATTTGAAACCTCTCCCCCATCCCTCAATATCGGGCTACGGAGCCCATCTACGGACTTCGCATATATTGTAAGGGTCGGCATACCAAGTTTGAAGAAAATATCTCAGTCCCTTCGAGAGTAATCGTGACTGACGAACGGACACGTCACTGACGTGTTGGGATCCCAAAAACAGTATCTTGGTACACACAGAATGATTTGTTGCACTGCATTTTTCCTCGGCGCTGAAGCTGTGATTTTTCAACGAAACAGCCAAATTGACCGCCAAGACAAGTTCTCAGAAACACCATTTTGGCACCAACAGTAGCGTCATCTATCGCGGGGCTAGGCCGCAGGAGTAGGAGTAGAAGCAAACACAAACAAGAGCTGACAGCTCATATAGCACTTGTAACGGTGAGATGCGAGTAAATACGAAATATTCTGTAATACAGCGAGCTAGATTTTCCTTTTGGGTTCTACGTAGCCAGTCTGTAAAAATGTCTATTTAGAAAGTGCCCGTGAACAAAGTTAAACAAATTGCAGAACGTGAGCACGGATTCAGATAACGGCTTTAAGTGATAACGACTCCCTGCTATATGTTTCAACTTGCCAGACTGACGTAAAGACAGTTACTATGTCGTGAATTTCGCTCGGAAAGGACCTGTTTGTAGTTGTTTGGTTACGAAGAAGTTTCCTAGTCGTATTTTCTAACGTTGTCACTTACCAGAACGACAAAAGGCAGTGGCCGAATGGTGAACTACACCCCCCCGCGCAGAGTTTGAACAAATTCTGGTTTTGAAGAGAAATCTTTCCAATTTAGCAGAAAAGGAGCTGATTTACGAAATTATATTCTTTGGTTATGCGCAAAAATCTAGCCGAAAAGAGGTGGATGAAAAAAAAATAATCCTGCTGCAGGGCAAGGTTTGAACATAAATCGCTTTGTTAAGCCCAGTATAAATTTAGATCAAGTGTCCTTCCTACCTACTTTGTTCTGGTCGGCCACTACTTTTTTTGTAAAGCGTCGAGACTTGTATCAGTTTTTGTGGTCATATTTGACAGTGCAAAACGGATAAGTCAGCTATACTTTATTAGAGCTACATTTTGGCCCTTCTTGGCAAGGGTCATATTCAGGCTCAAGCTTTGGAAAATGAAGTTGGAAAAAGTTAATTTTCCAGATTGAGCGGGTTGAGTCTTAATAGGACCCTTGCCAAGAAGGGCGGCATAGTTACGATAACTTGGCTACTTCTATGTACGACCCTGGTTAGTTTTTATGGCACTTGAGCTTACTCAAGTGCCATATAGCGATTGTTATTTCTGTCCGTCAGTCGGTCTGTCGGTCCCGGTTTTGCTAGTTCGGGCACTTCCAGATAAGCTAGGACGATGAAACTTGGCAAGCATATCAGGAACTGGACCAGATTAAATTAGAAATTGTCGCTTCCTCGATCCGACCATTTGGAGGGGAGTGGAGGGAGGGGGAATCCGGAAAAAATAGGAAAAATGAGATATTTTTAGCTTACGAACGGGTGGTCGGATCTTAATGAAACTTAATACATGGAAGGACTTCGTGTCTCAGACCCTCCATTTTAAATCCAGACCGGATCCGGTGACACTGGGGGGAGTTAGAGGGGGAAACCGGAAATCTTGGAAAACACTTAGAGTGGAGGGATCCGAATGAAACTTGGTGGAAAGTACAAGCAAAAGTCCTAGATACGTGACTGATATAACCGGAACGGATCCGCTCACTTTGGGGGAGTTGGGGGGGGGGGAGAAGTCCGAATTTGTAGTGATCCCGCGAGTTCCGTGCTTCCTGATGTGCTGGGACGATGGAAATTGACAGGCATGTCTGGGACGCGACCAGCTTAAATAGGAAATCCTCAGTTCCCCGATTCGACCACCTGGGGGGGGGGGGGGGAAGTAGAGGGAGGGTGAAGCCAAAATTTGAGGTATTTTTAGCTTGCGAACGGGTGATCGGATCTTGATGAAAATTGATATTTAGGATGACCTCGTGTCTCAGACACCTCACTTTAAATCCGGGCCGGATCCGAAGACACTGGGGGGAGTTGGAGGAGGGAACCGGAAATTTTGAGAAACGCTTAAAGTGGAGGGATCGGGATGAAACTTGGTGGGAAAAACAAGCACAGGTTCTAGAAACTTCATTGACATAACCGGACCGGATCAGGGCACTGTGGGGGAGTTGGGGTGGGGAACCGGAAATTTTGAGAAACGCTTAAAGTGGAGGGATCGGGATGAAACTTGGTGGGAAAAACAAGCACAGGTCCTAGACACGTCATTGACATAATCGGACCGGATCAGGGCACTGTGGGGGAGTTGGGATGGGGGTCCGGATTTCTAGCGATCCCGCGAGTTCGGCATACTTCCTGGTGTCCTAGGGCGATGAAACTTGGCAGGTATGTCAAGGATCCGAACAGATTGACTTGAGAACAGCCGTTTCCCCGACCCGACCATCGTGGGGGGAGTGGGTGGATGGGGAGTCCGGAATCTAGTGGCGTGCATAACTTTTGAACGGGTGATCGGATTTGAATGAAACTTGTCTGGTGAGCTATCGCCTCGGACGTTCAGTGTCACGTCCGAGTCGGGTCCGATACCTGTGGGGATGGGGGGGCGGGTGGAAAACTCAAGAAACTCTAAAAGTAGAGGGATTGGGACGAAACTTAATGGATGGAACAAGCATTAGGCCTAGATGAAATTGACGGAGCCAGATGGTTTCGGGGCTCTGTGGGGGAAGTTGGAGGGGGTTTCCTGGAATTCCGGTAGTCGTGAGTTAGAATAGTTCCAGATGTAAAACGACAACGAAACTTTGCAGGCATATTAGCGACCCGAATTATCTTGACTTAAAAACCTGACACAACATACCCCCGGAAACTTCCGTTCCTAGATCCGAACATTTTTGGGGGAGCAAGAGAAGAGAAATATGGACTTCTATAAATTGCGAACGAGTGGTCTGATTCGAGTGAAACTTCATGGGTGATACGAATCGATGGCCTCGACATGTAAAACATGCGTTCGAACCATATGCGACCACGATTAGGGGAATTGGGGGTGGGGGGACTTTTGACATGCACAAAAACCAAACGGATGGACCGAATGAGATGCAATTCGACAGTGCCGAGTTTATGCGGCCTAGATTTGTTATTTGGCGTCTGGGCCGGATTCGGCCAAGGTAGGGGGGGGGGGGGGGTACTGGAAACTTGCAGATAGGCTATGCTCCAATTTCAGTCAAACTTGATGAGGGAATTAAGAGATTGGGCCCGAACCGGCTCCGACAACGTTGGTGGGAAGGGGGGGGGGGGGTACCGGAACTTTCCAAAAATGCTCAGATTCGAGTGAAACTTGGTAGATGGTATAAACGAAGATGCTTTAGGTGGTCGATTTTTTTTTATTCCGAACCAGATTCGGCCACGGTAGGTGGAAATAGAGTGAGTACCGGAAATCGTGTAGCACGTCTAGGGATCAAACAAATGGATTTATTGGGATGAAAGTTTGAACAGTCATGTGCATTTGCAATCGAGACGATGCCGGAACTGCTCAGAAATGAGTGAAACTAAATATCCTATTTCTATTTCCGAACCGCCTTTTTGGATGGCGGGTGTATTTTGTGACGTTTTCATCTACTTTCTTGTACAGCCTACTCGTACAAGTGCCATATGAGCTCGTAGCTCTTGTTATATTCATGTCAACTGTTTCATTTTCTTGGTTCTGTTTTCAGGTACGACATCGGTGAAAAAGTGCTTACACCTAACCCGAACACAATTGGTAATGTCAGACCAAAGATGATGAGAAGAGGCAAGCTGGCAGTCATCCGGACCTTGTCTGTTCCTAGCGGCCTTGGGGGATCCTTTGACAATCCCGAAGACCCACACACACCAACATTGAATAAGCAGTTGACCGTGGAAATTAAGATCGAAAGCGACGCAAAGTTTACTCCATGAAACTCAAGTTGACCAAGAACTGTGCAGTGACGACCGCAACAAGCGGTTAGTAGGCTACATTGAGAGTGGAAGGTGTTGTGACTCTACTACGCATGTAACTTAGCAGAACTTCGAGTGCGCGATACTAAGATTTGAGTCTTGCACTGACGATATTAAAAGTTATTTCAGTAAACTATTCGCTTCAACCTGTTTACCTCCCCATATCCCTCGAGCATTCTTTCCTCAGAAAATAATTCGAAATCAGTTTTGCGGGGTTGAAAGCGGCTAAGCTGGGAAACAGAACCGTTTTCCGACACCCTTTCCGCGCTTCTGATACGAAATAGCCCAAGGTGAAGCTGGTGACGATATCAAAATAAAATGCATATTTATGTAATACTACTGAAACACATAAATTATCAAAGCGGAACAGGCTAGAACTCGACATTATCAGACTTGAACTTGGTCCATACGAATCACACACGCACTACGACGCTGACACAATACTTGACCGACTTGCAAATCCAGAATTCACGCGAAATGTTCAAAACGAGCGCTCGTAAATAAGTAAAGACCGGTAGAAATCGAACGCAAAAATACTACACTGGCACTGACTTACGCGTAGGCTGAGGCGACTTCAAATTTATCTGCAAAACAAAGAGGTTTATTAGATCTGCAAATAATGTGAAAAAAAAACTTAAAAGTACACCTCGCACTATTCACTATTTCTGTTAGCAAATTATCCATGGCTTTTGCTGCGTCAAGACTTTTTCCAGACCTATTGACTTGTAGCAAAACTTGGCAAAATTTAGAGAACCGGTTCTACACGATACTCGAAGCCTCGTCGGAAGAAGCATAATGCGCATGGAAACTAGTGATTCTTGTCAAATGCAAAGATGAGCGAGATGTAGTTAGTGGGTTCGGAATGTTGCACATGAAATTTGGGTGTCCGGGGTTTAGGAATTAATGAATGCAGTCACGGAAGTAGGTTGCATTGGTATTGCAGGCACGACAAGTCCTTGTATTAATCACTAGACACCTTACTCCTTAGACACAGTGCTGCGTTTAAACAAAAAATATAGACCCCGGCTCTTTTACCCGATGAACAATTATTTGACTGTGTAGTTGTATGAAAAGGTTGCATATATTGATATGTAGTACTGTGGAATACTCTGATTAATCTTAAGCAGTAATTTCCGATAGCATCCGATCTTGCTGTAGTAGCATCCGGTTTGCTAGTAGCAGCATGCAGTGGCAACATCTACTACTGCATGCTACTTTTTCGTGCAACTCCATACCATTAATTCTCGAAATTTTTCATCGGGTAGCCACGCATGGACCCCTTAGCTATTATGAGAAACACGGAGAAAATTTCACAACAGGTCTTTCTGACCAATGATCTCGAAGAAAGCACTAAGCGGGAGCCTGATCCGCTTCAAAAAGAGCCAGACGTGGCAGATGTCAAAACGGTTTAGTGCCGTTTGGGTGGATACAAATGACATTGCAAGTTTGAAATCACAGAAACGAGAATGGACGGAACGATTAAAGCACAATGGACACTTCTAATGCTTTACTTTGTATTAAATGCTTCACAAATAAACATTTCCGACTTCCTTTAGAAGGCACTACGAAAATCGGCCGTTTTCTTGTTATCCCTTGTCTTTACCTCTCTGTCATTTCGGCGACCCAAATCTTAAGAGTTGGGATATCATGGCAGGAAATTCAAAAACTCCCAGCAATGCTTGACAGAAAAGGATATATTTGAGATGTCACCAAAGTCAAGCCGCAAATGCTGTTTACCTGATTATTCTAGTGTTTCATCAGAAGCTTCATGGCTTAAAGTGCCTATTAATAAGTTTTTCTTTGTGGAATACTGTTGTGAAGCTTGACTAGCTTGCTTTATAAAATGTATCAGAAGATGCAATAAGCTTATAAAAAATAACATAGCTACAAAAATCATTCAAAAACAAATAACTTTTCAAATCTGAATTATACAAGCTAATTTATGCATAAAATAAAGATCTAATAAGTGTTACAAGAAACATCACTTTTATCTTTGTCCAAGCTAGTAAACTGAGCATGTACCGGCCCAAAAAAATACGCTTTGAAATATCACAGAGAGAAACTGTTGAAAAAGCTGCTGATCTAGGGGGTAAGCATTGTTCCTAGGTTGTTACAGAGTGGGATTGGGGTAGTCTGATGTACCCATTGAACTTTAAGGACGTAGATCGGATCAGTAATATATGTACGACTGGCCCTTTAGGATTTATTATTATTATACATTTATTAAAACTAAAATAAATAGGAAAAATACGCACAAATAACTTTCAAAACAATAAAAAACAGTTGACGTACTTTAACAACACACTGTACCTTTTATCGAAAAACGGAAACAGATCGGAAACAGAACAGATTGAAACAATGGCTAAGATTTTGCAGACTACAGGTTCGTTTCTTGCGCTCAAGAAACAACCTGACGAGGGCCTTTGCCAAGAAGGGTCGAATTATCGCTGTCAAACATCGTAGCTGACTTTCCGTTTGTAGCCATTGTTTTAATACAGATAGATAGATAGATAAGGTGTATTTCAAAAGCACGAGGGTCATACACACAAAATAACAACAAAAATATAACTTAAACGCCCAGATTTCTAAACATTTATCTATATAACCTCCCACTCGAGTAACGGTGGGCTTAACATTACTCAAAATTTTAGGAAACGACAAAAGGATACCATTTAAATAAATTTTTCTTAAATCAGAAAGCTTCGGGCATCTATGGAGAAAACGTTCCAAACCTTCTTCCCCCTCCTTACAAAGCGGGCAAGCATACCTCTCATCAGGAACCACACTACCCCTCTCGAAAACCTTCTGCCTACTCTGAATTGAGAGGCAATTTGCCCTTAGTTGGATCCCAGTCGGCTTGGGCTCAAGGAGTATTTTTGGTCCTTTAAGGCTGGCTGACACATCCGCCGTGTTCATAGAGCTCCCGAGGAAATCATGCCAATCACATTTACTTACACTACTAAATTCCATGCAGAATTCCTGTATTTACAACTTATGACCGCCGCTTAGCTAGCACACGGGGGATTGCAGAACACACCTTATCAGCACCACCATGTCCAACTTTTTGGGACAGCTTACAGCTTGTGACAAGTGTAGAAAAACGGTCTGATGCACCATGGAATTTCTCTGACAACCTACAATTCATCCTGCTTTCAAAAGGACTCAATTAGAAACTCTGAGATTTCTATAGCGGAAAGAACGATGACTCCAGCAATAGATGTGAGAACGGAGTTGATCCTCCTCATAACAGAGCACAAACCCGGTAGGGAATGAATGACAGAATTCATCATTTATTGCGGATGACGCTTTAAGTAAGAACATTTCTTCATAAAAAAAGGAACGGACATGTCGATGGCTGTTTTGTTCTGTCAATAATAACACTAATCAAGTAAACACTTAACATCATGTCAACAAATATACAGATATCGTTCAAACTTATGTATCACCTAACTGTTGTGCTATTGAGCCAGGTCAATAATAGTATCTAGACAAATAACATACATAACTTATATACTGTTATTAGAACAGTAAACAACATGTGCGCAACGGCTTTTCATCACCCTTTAACTTGAAGCCCCCTTTCAACTCTAAGAATACGGCTACAGGTTCCATCTACGGATTTGACAACGTTGTTATGACAACTTTGGACTTTCTAAGGGACCGATAAGATACCCTTCATCATAATAATACTACTACTAATGATAATAAATGAAGGTTTCATTAATAATAGTAATAATAATAAATCAAGGTTTCATTAATAATAATAATAATAACAAAATCAAGGTTTCTCAAGGACGTGTATAGTGGAGCTTTAGTAACAGAATTGTTGATCCTTGGAACAGCCTAAACGAAGACGCGGTTAATGCTGGAACGATCAATAGTTTCAAGTGCATTGTTGATAGGTTTTTAACTCTGATCAGTATGATTACTCCAAATTTCTCAGAGTTATTTAGTGGCGAAAGCCATTACTAGTGCTTCTATTATTATTTAGCGCTTCTATTATTATTGACGCGTACTTTAATCGAAAGGATTCTCACATCAAGTTTGAACCAACTATCTCAGCGCCTTCGATAGCTGCGTGTCAGGACATCTCGCCACAAGACAACTCGCTACACCGACAATTGGATCCGACTACACTGTACAAAATTTCTCCGAGAGACGATTAAAGTCAACTGCAGTATTTGCTAATGGGATTAATCTTATCTCTACAGGGATATGATTAATCCGAGTTAGTAATAATCTTATCTCAGTAGAGACAATACTAATCCCAGTAGCAAACTTCATGTATGACGATCCACCACCATTTTTGTTAAAAGATATCATGGTAATAAACGAATTTGAATTTGAAAAATAGTGCAAGATTTTTTGTTACAGTGTACTCACCGCACAGATATCTCGCCACATAGAAATCACACCATAGCCATAGCACACCATAAACGGATCTACAATATTTATCGTTGCATTAAGAAATAAATTTATTTTGTTTATCTAGGCGATATAGTGAGTAAAGCTAATTTACAAATTTGAAGTCTTGACAAATTAGACGGTGGATTCCATAGAAAGCTCAGCAGATTTAAAAAACCTTGAACAAAAAACAACAACAACAGAAAACCACTATAGGCCTATGATTGTAATAGCCTCGGATGAGATAAGATTTTATTTACTAAGAGCCAACGGGCATGGCAAATCTCTATGGGCCAGGTGTACACTGAGGAACCTTGTGTACTGACGTAGTTCACGCCTCTCGATTGTAACTCTGAAACCTCTGCACAAATGCGCACCTGTCGACTTGCCCATTCTCAGAACCGCAAGATACCGAGCGTGAGTCATAGCCGTGGGACTGAGTCCTGACCGGCTCACTTGGATTTACCGACTTAACAATACCATGAAGACAGTTTTTATTGATGACGGATGCAATATCGGCAAGTCTGCAGGTGCGCTAGTGCCTGGTTTTAGTGTATCGGTTAATTATGTATATAAGTAAGATTCTCCACGTTTAAAGGAGATCAGTCGAGCCTAAGACTAGCAGTGTTGCTGTACAATTGGTAGTAATTGCCATATCGTTATTTGAGGATTATCTACGTATGGATTAACGTCTACTTGGAACCCATTGAGCTGTAAGTCCATTGGATAATAAAGTATATTGTAACCCTAGTTTGTTCAACTCTACAAGCCGTAGGAGATAGACCCCCACGAGCCTCCCCACGCTACCGAATCGACCATACCGCGTCTTATCTTCCGTATTACACTTGCCAACCCTTTAATACTTCTGAAACAACTATTCCCCATGACACTTCACCTCCAGTTTAGTATTCCAGATCCTGCCCCGTCACTGCCTGGATGCGATAAATAACTGACCTGGATAACAAGCAATCCATAATCCGTGTTATGTCATCATATCTGTCCCTGTTGGGACGGCAGTCACATTCGGGCCTTTCAGAGATTCGTTGATATCGCGACGGAATGCTGATAGATTTTGTGTGAATCTAAAAGGGAAGAACAAAATAACAATAGCTGCGTTCGTTCCACCCCGGGCTGTCTCTGATCTTTTGCCACCGGTGTCTGGTTCTTCTCTTGTAACGCGTTTTTTGGTTCAAGGGTGAGTAGTCACCGATGAGTTCAAAATCGGCCTGAATTCTGGGGTTTGCGCGAAACCACAAATTTGACGAGAACTTGCTAACTTCTCGTTAAAGCCGAGCTCCCGACCAGGTCTGGCTAGTCCGCACCAGTGAGTCAAACCGGACATCGATTAACGCCTTATGAGAATAACCGGAGACCACCGGTGAGAACTCCCGTGACAAAGAACGCAGCTAATACGATATGGTGGACGTGGAAGATGCGCCAGATGTCCGCAGAATGTAAGTAAGTAAGTAATTTATTTCTAACCCGCCATTTTGGAAAAGCGGAGTAAATGAAGAAAATAAATAAAACACTTAAACACACACTTAATTTTCAATCTTCAGCCAGAAAGCAGTGGAAAAGGTCGTGCGCTGTTGGGCTCTGTTGCCAATGACTTTGAATACCGACGAAGAAACATCCAAAAGGGTAACACTTGCATCTTGAATTTTGAACTTCTCCGTCAATGTATGGTTATGGCATAATTTTGACTTTCGATGTGAAACTGATCCGCAAGGAAGGGCGGAGAAGATTCGACATGGATTAAATGGCGCGAAACGGACCTTTCGCTGGTCTGCGTCGGATTGAATTCTTTGATCTCGAGGATATCAGAGAATAAGGAGAAAAATGGAGAATCTTCAAAGTTTAAACGATGTGGGCTAAATTACGACTAGTTCCCCATCATTTATCCACTTAAAGTCTTTGATTCATGTGGGCCGAGAAGGTGGGAAACACCATCATTTTTCGAAAGGTCGAATTTTTACGAACCTTTGTTTTCCCCAAAATCCTCACGGTAGCCAACGTTATCGAGAAATTACTTGATCACAATTCACTTCTGAACGCCAATCAGCCATTGCTAATTAACTATTCATTGATCTCCTGGCGCTTATCAAAAGATTCGAGAAGATCGAGTGGCGTGTAAGAGGATTAAAACAACTATGTAGAACATGCGGACGTTTAGATATGTCAGAAGAAGAAATTATCGGCCAGTTTGACATTTTTTGGTCTCGGAAGCTGAAAATTATTTAGCTCAGTTTCAGAATCTTCAAGAAATCACTGTGACGAACTAAGTATAATTTACGGCGTTTGTTTATTGTGATCTAGTTTACATCCTTACAGAAAAAACAGAAAGCAAAATACTTAAAGAAATCGATAATGCAAATAATTAGGTTAATTTTTCGAAAGATTTTCCATATGCCTGCTCCAATAAAAACCTTTTGTTAGATCCAAAGTCAAAGTATGATTTCATCCTCCCCACGTCGGGCGCGACCCGCGCCGCTAGATGACCCAGCGGTCGGATCGAGCCGTGGCTTCATCTTGGGTCTTAGGTGGAGGGGTTGTAGACGTTGCAAGTGCTAGAATGCTTATGGATATAACTCCTTTAAATAAGCTTGGAGACCCAATGAAAACGCATTACTTCGTGCTCTGCTATTCCTTTAAGGAACCAATTTCAATCCATTAAACTTTTTCTTTTGGTTTGTTGGTATCTCTATGTACTTGTACATCTATGAGCGATTTAGCAAATACAACGGTAACCTATTGCCGAAAAACAAATCCTTTTTGGGTCACAATCAATACCGGTCTTTCTTCGGAAGTGACCTTACAATCCGGAATTAACATTTCCTGCGATTCGCTTCATTAGCCAATGCAATGCACGCTTTTGTTGAAGTTCACATTCTCTGTGTCGGGACCAACGGGCCATCAATGCACATTCTTAACCACACTACTAGAGACCAAGGTGAAAGAATAGAAAACAAGACCAAAGGTTTCGATGGGATCTCAAAAATGTAATATTTACAGACAATCGGGTCTTGTAAAGGTCCAGTGGTTAATATTTAATATTCACTAATATGAAATTTTAACTAATTTAATATTTACACACAATCGGGCCTTGTAGAGGTCCAGTAGTTATCATCTGAGAAGACAAGTTCAAATATGGATTCAGCATGTGAGTTTACCCCTATAGCCTGCGTCATGTCTACTTTGGCGAAAGTTCCAGCTTTACTTCTGCCAAATTTTCGGCTTCAGCCGGATTCCGGGCGAACTATGTCTTGCAAAAAAACTGAAGTTCAAAAACAGATTCAGCGTATTATACCCCTATGTCGAACCTCTAATGAACTTCTGCAAAAACTTCAACTTTTAACAAATTTTCCGTTTTCAGGACAAATTTTCATGTGTCCAGGTATAAAATGATTGTCATAAACGAATTTAGCATGTCTTCTTACCCATAAATTCAACACCTAATGAAATTCAAATAAAACTTTTGCTTTTAACAGATTTTCCGGTTATGGACGGATTCCGGGGCGATCTACTTGTCTGGCGACAAAATAATTTTCATACTCGGATTCAGCCTGTTTTACTATCCTTATGTCGAACCTCTAATCAACTTCAGGTTAATCTTTTATTTTTGACAAACTTTCCGGTTTTGGCCGGATTCCAGGCGATCTACTTGTCCGACGAGAAAATCATTTTCATATTCAGACTCAGCATGTATCTTTACCCCTAAATCGGATATCGAATCAACTTCAGATAAAACTTTTACTTTTAATAAACTCTTTCGGTTTTAGCCGAATTCCGGGTGAACTACTTGTCCGGCGAGAAAATGGTTTTCATACTCGTGTTCAGCATGTCGTCTTACCCCGTAATCGACTATCTCATTAGCTTTAAAAAAAAAAATTGTCGCACCTTACTTTGAAACCAATCCCCCTCCCCTAAACCACCCCTAAATATGCAGCTATTGGGCCCATCTACAAACTCGACCTTTCCCTTGACTTGAAGAGTCCTCACACCAAGTTTCATGAAAGTATCTCATTCTCTTCGAGAGTTATCGTGATGAAAGACGGACGGACGGACAACTTTTGCGATGTCATAGGCATCCCTCCACTTACGTTTTGGGATCCCAAAAACTTGCTGGCTTTTCAGCTAAACTTTAATTCCCGTGGTTTGAAACTATAGCCGAGGCCGAGCTGAAATTGTTTAGTCATCCTAGCAGCTCGTTCGACACCAGTGACTAGGTGATTCAGAGGCTTACCTGTCACGGTTCTTTGCCATCAAGTTTCTTTCAATGCCGTCCATGAGGTTGTCGAACCCTTGCGCCATCAAAGACTGCTTATCGGGTGGCTGGCCACTGATTATCGAGTCCCGCAGTTGCTGGAAGTACTAGAAAAGAAAACAAACTCATTTCCGATAAAACAAGAGCTAGAAGATCATATGGCACCTGCAAGGCTGGGTAAGAGGATGAAAGTAGGAATTTGCCAATTCGTGGGTGTGTTGTGATCATTTGCAAGCAAAACCTTTGAGATAAGAATGATGATTGACCCTCAAAACAAGGCCGTATCGAGGAGTTAGGGGGTTCGACCCCCCACAAAAGTAGTCGTTTTTGTCTAGGCTTTATCTTTAAAATCTGATCTAAGTCTTTTTTGTACGTTTTGGTCCGAACCGTGCCCCCCCCCAAAAAAAAAAAATTCCTCGAAATCACGAGGATGTACCGTTTGGTTAAATTCCTTGGAAATCACGAGGATGTATCGTTTGGTAAAAAGTATTTATTTTTGGGATCCCAAAACGTAAGTGAATGAAACTTGTCCGTCTGTCTGTCAGTCTTTCAGCACGATAACTCTCGAAGGGAATGAGATATTTTGATGAAACTTTGTGTGAGGGCTCGTTAGGTTAAGACAGAGGTCGAGTTCGCAGATGGGCTCTATAGCTCAACACATAGGGGTAGGGGATATGTATATAGGGGTATGAAAACCATTTCCTCGCCGGACAAGTAGTTTGCCCGGAATCCGGTGTTACGGTGGTGCAATCTGGACCCCGTACTGCTCACTTCTGCCACCGTCAGGCACCGTTACTCCCTTTCTATTCGGTTTGTTTAATCTTTTATACTGTCGCGGCTCTTGCATTATTTATTAACTCATGTTCATGAAACCGGGGATGAGTCGTCTTCTTCTACACTTGTTTTCCGGGCCTCGGTCGGAACCCTTTTACCAAAAGGTTGTTTATTTTGTAAGTACAGTTAATACCAGACAATAAAACCTTCTGTTTATTTACAGAACTTAGGTCATTGTTATGAGTGTTTAAAGCTCCTTAGAGTGAGCTGGCTTGTAGGGCCTAGTGTATGATGGATGGTTTATAGCCTATTGTGCTTCGGTACGCAAACCTTAGTGTGAATCAATCGGGGGAATCCACAACGAACCCCTGAAGTCTGCACGTGTAGTAGGCCACCAGACGCCCTAGGCTGTCCTGACTCCGATGATTGTATCTAAGGACATTTACCATCTATGTCCGGCCTACTACACCCCTCGCCATAACATCAGGTTGAGAATGCTTCTTCACATACAAATACAGTCGTCGTAATGCCGACCAAAACTGGGAAGTTTCTTATTAAAAGTCAAAGTTTTATTTAAAGTTGAATAAATGTTCGATTTAGGGGTAAGAAGACATGCTGAACATTTATATAAAATCCTTTTCTCGTCGGATAAGTTCGCACGCTATCAGCGCGAAACCCGGAAAATTTGTTAAAAGTAAAAGTTTTATCTGAAGTTGATTAGATGTTCGATATAGGGGTAATGAGATACGCTGAATTCGTTTTTGAGCAAGACAAGTAGTTCGCCCGGAATCCAGTAGAAACCTAAGATTTGGCAGAAGTCAGGCAGGAAGATTTGATCAATTTAGTCAAAGTAGATATGACGAATAGCCTAAGGGTAAATATACACAGACTGAATCAATATCTTAGCTTGGTTTTCTCGGATTAGCCATTGGCCGTCTTATGTTTCCAAATCTTAACAGAAGAAATGGTCAAGGAGTCTGGCGAAGACCGAATATATACAAGACCCATTTGTCTGGATCAGATATTAAATGTTTGGGATCCCATCGAAACCTTTGGTCTTATTGCACTTGGCTGTGATGATGCGCACTTTAAGCGCTAGAAATTCATCTATAATCAAAACCCTTGAGGCAGAAATGATCCTAGACCCTTTAGTATCATGGATATATTTGGTTGGATCAAAAGCATTTTTTTTTACTTTTCGGTAGCGCACTTTAATGGTGCGAGAAATTGATTTCTAAGCAAAAACCCTTCAGGCAAAAATGTTCATGTTCAGAGTGCCCAAATCTGGTTCGGTTCTGTCACTAATATATCTAGGGCTTAAGCTTGTTCTTCCCACCAAGTGTCCTCCCAATCGCTACACTAAGCGTGTAAAAAAATTATCGCCCCCCCCCTCTCCCAACTCCCACACATTGATCGGATCCTGTCCGCACTTGAAACGGGACATTTGAGACATGATTTCTTTCCGAATATCAAGTTTCATTAGATCCGATCACCCTCAAAAGTTGGACATACCTCAAGATTCTGGATGCCCCCTCCCTCCAGTCCCCCACGATGGTCAAATCGGAGAAACGACTGTTCTTAAGTTAAAATTGCCGAATCCTTGACACGACTACCAAGTTTCATCGTCCTAACACATGTGTAAGCATCTTAACTCGGAATCATCGGAATTCCGGAACCCTCCTTCCAACTTCCCCCACAGTGCTCGGATCCGGTCCGGTCTTGTCAACTACATATGAGGCCTTGTGCTTGTTCTTCCCACCAAGTTTCATCCCCATCCGTCCACTCTGAACATGTCATAGGATTTCCCGTTCCCGTTCCCACCTCCAACTCCCCTCAAAGTCACCGGATCCGTTCCGGACCTGAACTGTGACATCTGAGACACGAGGTCTTTCCGAATATCAAGCTTCTCTAAGATCCGAGTCCCCGTTCAACAAGTTATAAATAAGTCAATTATTCCGGATTCCCACAGATATTCCGCATTCCTCCCTCCACTCACCCAAAGGTCGTCGGATCGGGAAAGTTTTAGTTTGGTGGGGCCCCTAATATGACTGCCGAGTTTCATTGTGCATCGTCCTGACCGACCGACCGACTGAAAACTGATCGATATAGGTCACTTGAGCGAAGCTGCAAATGACATAAAAAAATAGGCCCCAAAACCAGTGGCGATTTTAGGAAGTAAACCAGTCAATTTCTTTATTGCTAGCATAGCTGGATTAGTGGAATTCCGCAGAAACGGATATGCATTTGAAGTAGAATAAGAGCTGTAACCTCATATGGCACTTGCAAACATTTGCAGTAAGTAATACAACAACAAGAAAAAATTAAGGGGGCTGAAAATTATACCTATGGTTTCACTTTAGATATAAAAATAGGAGAGATAAAGCAAAAGAAAGCAAGAAGGAAAACAAAAACTTGCAGGGCTGGGTCAGATGGAAGTAATGATCAAAAGTATTTTTTCACTTTTTTGGTTAAGACGCGTACTTTAAGGGTTCTAAAAATTATTTTCTAAGCAAAACACTTAAGGCAAGAAGGATCATGTACTCATGGCGATCTTGAAAAAGTAAATTTAGCTTAAAAGTATTTTTTGTATTTTGCGGTTAAGATAAGTTCTTTAAGGAATGGTCGGATCCGAAAGGTGACGATGTCTAACCTAATGATGTCAAGTTTCTAATGCTCCAGCAAAGTTTTATCGTCCTAGCACATCTGGGAGTACCTTAACTCATGATCACCGGAATTACGGAAAACCCTACAGCTCCCCCCCCCTTCGGTATCTGAATCCGGTCCGATTCTGTCACTGATGCACCTAGGACTTGTGCTGTACTTCCGACAAAGTTTCATCCTGATCGCTCCAATGCAGTTAGTTTGGTCGGGTCCCTAATATGCCTGCCAAGTTCCATCGTCCTAGCACTTCCGGAAGTACCCTAACTCGAGAAGAGTGGACCGACAGACCGAAAAGTGATCGGTATATGGCACTTCCGCGAAGCTGTAAGCGCCATAAACAAGAGCTACGAGCTCATATGGCACTTTTTACGAGCAGGTGGTGTGAGAAGCGAGAAAGTAAATGTGAGCATTTTCCCGGGAATTCCTGTAGCCCTCCCCACCGCGCACGGATCCGGTCCAGACCCTCAGATATGTTATCTAAGGCATACAATCTACCTACTTTCGAAGTTTCATTCACATCACTTCACTCGTTACACCCCTATGCGAGCGACAACATTTCCGGGACTCCCCTCAAACTCCCCACTAATATGACTTGGGCACATAAACTTCGCATCTCCTCTTCCCGACCATCAAGTTTAACTCGAATCGGAGCATATCTGCAAATTTCCGGTTCCTACTTCATCCTCCTCCTACCTTGGTGGATCTGGTTCGGACGCCAAATAACAAATCTAGGCCGCATAGACTTGGTACTCGCGAAGTTGCATTCCATTCTACCCATCCGTTCGGTTTTTGTGCACGTCACAAAGTTTTCGCCCCCCCCCCCAACTCCCCCAACCTTGGCCGCATGGGTTCGTACATATGCTTTGCATATCTAGGTCATTAGTTCTTATCACCCATAAAGTTCCACTCGAATCGGGCCAATTTTTTGGAAACTACGGAAGTCAGTAACTTCCGGATTGCCCCTCCCTTAACTCCCTGGAAAATGTTCGGATCCAGGAACGGAAGTCTTGCCTGGAACATTGTGTCGGTTCCTTATGTCTATTTGGCCCCGTCACTAATATTCCTGCCAAGTTTTACTGTCCTTAGCACATCAGGAAGTATCCTATCTCGCGATCACCGGAATTCCGGGAAACCCCCTCCAACTCCCCGAAAGAGCCCCACCATGATCTGGTTCTGTCAAGAAAGTATCTAATGCTTATGCTTGTTTTTCCCACCAAATTCCACCCCGATCCCTCGACACTATGCGTTTCACAAAAATGTTGGTGCCCCTTTCCAAACTCCCCCCCCCCAGTACCGAATTCGGTCCGGACTTGACACCAAACATCCGAGGCAATATCTCTTTCCACCTGCCAAGTTTCATCCAAATCCGATCGCCCGTTCAAAAATTATAAATGCCACTTGACTCCGGATTCCCCATCCCTCCACTCCCCCCACGATGTTCGGATCGTGCAACGACTATTGGCAAGTCGGTCTATTTGGATTCCTCATATTCCTGCCGAGTTTCGTCATCCTTTTACATCAGAAAGTACCGAGCTCGCCGGATCACCAGAATTGACCCCCCCCCACACAGTGCCCGAGTCCGGTCCGGTTATGTCAATGATGCATCTAGGACTTGCGCTTGTTCTTCCCACCAAGTTTCATCCCGATCCTCCACTCTGAGCGTTTCCCAAGATTTCCGGCTCCCCCAAAAGTTACCGGATCCGGTTCGGACTTGGGTCGTCTGAGTCACGAGGTCTTTCCAAGTATCAAATTTCATTAAGATCCGATCACCTGTTCAAAAGTTATAAATACATCATACATCAAGATTCCCTCCACGATGCTCGGATCGGGGAAGTGACTAATTCCAACTTAATCTTTTGGGGTCCCTCATACGCCTGCCAAGTTTCATCGTCCTAGCTTATGTGGAAGTACCCAAACTAGCAAAACCCGGACCGACCGACCGAAATTGCGATCGCTACATGGCACTTGGCCGAAGGGCAAGTGCTATAAAAAGAACACAGCCAGCATATTATTATTATTTATGTTGATCTGATTCCTTCAAAACTGAAGATTGATGTCTAAAACTTTAAACAGCAACATATTACTAAAACTCAAACACACTTACACTGTAAAAAGTTTCTCCGAATAAGGATGCAGTATTTGCTACTGGGATTAATCTTATCTCCATTGGGATAAGATTAATCCGAATTAGGGCTAATCTTATCTCAATAAGGATAAGATTAATCCCAGTAGCAAATACTGCACGATATTTTTTCTTCCGGTGTACATAAATATAAACAGCTGACAAAGCCTAAAAACAAACAAGCCTACTAAACCTCCAATCAAACACAAAAGAAAATATTTCCTTAAACTGCACTTAGCGAGCAAATTAAGATCCGATGTGCGGAAATTCGCTCCTGAGTTGATTAGTTGGCTCATCATAGTCGGTATGACCAGGACGGCTGTCCTACTTATATTTTTAATCTTTAGTGGCCTACTGTTTGTAGGCTATATGTCCCATTATGTTCGTGTAGAAGCTTTTTCTGGCCCTTGTTTTAACAGACCGTTCGAATAGCTTCTTTGTGCGTACTCAAAGTGCACCGGGAGGGGCCTGTTTAGTAGTAGGTGCTGAACTGGATAGTTTGTCTGTCAGCATCACGTCACCATGGTTAAACCTATAGACGAGGACAGGGAAGTCGATCCCGTTATCGATTCTGGTACTCTTTGTCGCCAATTTTATATGGCCATCGTTACTCTCCTCTGGAACTTTAGGAGCCGAAGATAATGCTTTCTCTTGATGTAAGTTATTCGGCAATAAATGGACAGATTCATTAACTAAGGAAAAGAAGTAGTTGAGAACAATGTGGAATAGGTCTAGGCAAGGAACAGTAATAACAACACAAATTTACCAACTGTTACGTTCCAAGTACTCTTGAGCGCACCTTGTTTCTGGGATCGTCGCCCACTTATATGTTCAGAACAGAAAAACGATGGCCGTGTTAGTAATTCGGTTATCAATATTAAAAATAATTATTAAGCTTTAGTTTTAGTTATGGATTACTGGACAAAAGTTTAGTATGGCAGTCGAATAAACCTAATTCATAACTACATACATGTTTATTCTTGTATTTTATAATGACGAAACACAAATCATCGGCTGCGTCTGGCTTAAGTTTTTAGAATAAATTACTGATGATGATGACGAAACCCAATCGAGCCTTCTTAGCTGTAATTCGCAGCACCTTACCTCGGAATTCAGTAGAACTAACCCTAGTAGCGGGCGGGACATGCTGAACTGGTTCCGACATTCTTCGAACATGATTATATTCAATACAGTGGCCAACATTTGTTGAAGGATTTCGGGGTGCTGATCCAAAACCACCAATATATTTGAGCCGTTCGTCGTGCTTCCACCTCGACTTTTCGCTAAAAATAAAATGTTTAGTTGGTTTGATGGTAAACAAAAACGGATCGACTAAAAGCAGGAAGGGAAGGGAGAAAAACAGGAAGGCATACTAAAACTAGGAAGGGCATACTAAAACGAGGAAGGCTGTCAACAGTATTCAAGGCTGCGGAAAACTAGAAAGCCGCACCGTTCCCTTCCTCTGTTTAGTATTCTTTGAGGGGTCGGCAGCTTTCTAAATTCAAAGTTCACCATCCCTTCCTCGATTTAGTATCCTGGCATACGTAGGCAGTAAGTTCAGTGAGGGGTCTGCAACTATCAAAATTGTAATCAACCTTTTCATTAATGTACTAAAACGAGGAAGGAAATGGTGGATTCTCAATAATTAGTCTTTGAGGGCTAACAAAAATTAAAGTCCTAAAGTTAATGTTAAATTAAATTAATGTTAATGTTAAATTAAAGTCCTTCAAGTCCACTTCTTCCAATCTTCCCTTCGTAAGCCTAACCAATCAGTACGACTCCCACTTCTTCATTCTGCTTTTGACCAACATCCCAATTTGTGAATGAAACATAGTCGTCACTTTAACGAGGCTAACCATGAACAAGAGCTAAGAGCTCATATGGCACTTGATACGAGTAGTTAGTACACGCAAGAAGATGAGAACGTCACAAAATACCCTGCCATCCAAAAATGCGATTCGGAGGGTATGCAGTTTCACTAAAGTCTGAGCATTACCGGCATCGCCTTGGATCATCTAGGGCAAATGAGTATTCTACCTTCCAAGTTTCAACCCAGTAGATTCACTCGTTTGGTCCGTAGACGTGCCACACGATTTCCTACCGTGGCCGAATCTGGTTCGGCTTCATTTTCTCTTACTGCCTATTAAGTTTCATTCAAATCTGAGCGTTGTTTGGGAACTTTCGGTAACTCTCCCCCCTCCCCCACCGTGGTCGGATCCAGTTCGAAACCCTAAAATATGTCATCTAGGGCATGTGATCTCTCTACACTCCAACTTTCATTCGAATCACTCCACTTGTTTGACCCCTATGCGAGCCACATCATTTCCGGGACCCCCCTCCCAACCCCCTTGCTGTGGCTGAATATGACTCGGACGCATAAAAGTCGCACATCTGGAATGTCCTATTCCCGTGCATGAAGTTTGATTGGAGACGGAGCATAGCCTATCTGCAAATTTCTGATTCCCGCTTAACCCCCCCCTCCCTCCCCTATACAATGACCGAATTCGATCCTGACGCCAAATAACAAACAAGGCCGCATAAACCCGGTACTATCCAACTTGCACCTCTTTCTGTCCATCCGGTTGGTTTTTGTGGATGTTAAAAAGTCCGCCCCCCTCCTCTAACTCTCCCAACCGTGGCGGCATGTGGTTCGGACGCATTTTTTGCTTGTCTAGGTGCTCAGTTCTTATCACCCATAAAGTATCACTCGAATCAGACCACCTGTTCACAGCTTACGGAAGCCACTGATTTCCGGATTCCCCTTCCCTAAACTCCCCAAAGATGGTCGGATACAGGAAAACGAGTATTCCTAGGGCATTATGTCTGGTCCTTAAGTCACTAATCCGCCTGCAAAGTTTCATCGGTCCTTAGAATATCTGGAACTATCCTAACTGGCGATCACCGGAATTCCGGGAAACAGCCTCCGACTCCCTCATAGAGCCCCGATCTGGTTTTGTCAGTTACGTATCTAGGGCTAATGCTTTTTCTTCCCACAAAGTTCCATCCCAATCCCTCGACTCTAAGCGTTTCACGAGATTTCCGGTGCCACACTCCAATCCCCTCCACAGATATCGGATCCGATCAGGACTTGACGTGGAACATCTGAGACGATAGCTCTTTCCACATTTTATTCAACTCCAATAACCCGTTCAAAACTTATGCATGCCACTAAATTCGGGCTCCCGATCCCTCCACTCCCCCCGTGATGGTTGGATCCGGGAAATACTACTCTAAAGTCAGCCTGTTCGGGTCCCTGATTCTCTTTCCAAGTTTCATCGTCCTAGCACAACAGGAAGTACCGAACTCGCGGGATCACCAGATTCCAGAGCACCCCCCCCCCCCCCCCAGTGCCCGAATCTGGTCCCGTTATGTCAACGTGATGTATTTAGGACTAGTGCTTGTTCTCACCACCAAGTTTCATCCAGATCCCTCCACGCTCAGCGTTTCCCAAGATTTCCGACTCCCCCCCAAAGTCACCGGATCCTGTCCGGATTTTAGACGGGTCGTCTGAGACACGGGGTCTTTCCAAATATCAAGTTTCATTAAGATCCGATCACCCGTTCGAAAGTTGGAAATACCTCAAGATTCCGGATTCCCACTTCCTCCACTCCCCCTACGATGCTGGGATCGGGGAACTGACTATTTCCAACTTATTCTTTTGGGGTTCCCTGATATGCCTGCCAAGTTTCATCGTCCTGGCTTATGTGGAAGTGCCAGAACTAGCAAAAGCTGGACAGACCGGCGGATGGACAGAAATTGCGACCGCTATATGGCACTTGGCCGAAAAGCAAGTGCCATAAAAATCATAACATATGCGAGAAGCAAAGTGATTTGACAAAATGACGACAGGCAGTCGTGGGAGTTTATCTTAAGACGGGTCCCTCACCAAACATTGACCTTCTTAATCCGAGCTGATGACTAGGAACAGCGCCACTGCGCCCTTAGGTCTTCTCGAAACGACGCCCCTGCTACTGAAACTATTCCAGGGACGAGTTCTTGTAGTAGGAAGTGCTCAATGATTTATCCTTCTTTTACACTATTAAAGGGCACGTCGTATCTATAATGATAATGCAACATACTTCCGTAATCCTTCCATCTACTCCTAAACCCTGAAACCCGAGTTTCCCACGATACATTCATACATTCTAATCCCCGAACGACACCGTTTCGCTATTTCTTATGGGTACCATGGTCCCGACGATGGAAGAATTCGTCAGGAAAACCGGTTATCTGAATAATTCCGTGTTTTTGGGATCCCAAAACGTAAGTGGAGGGATACCTATGACATCGCAAAAGTTGTCCGTCTGTCCGTCCGTCCGTCCGTCTGTAAGCACGATAACTCTCGAAGGGAATGAGATATTTTGATGAAACTTGGTGAGAAGGTTCGTTGGGTCGTCGGACCAGTCAAGTTCGTAGATGGGCTTTGTAGCTCTACATTTAGGGGTGGGGGAGGTGATTGAAATTAAGGGACAAACAAAATATTTTGATACAGCTAATGTGATAGTCGATTATGGGGTAAGAAGACATGCTGAACACGATGGTGAAAACCATTTTGTCATCGGACATGTAGTTCGACCGAAATCCGGCCCAAACCGGAAAGTTTGTCAAAATTAAAAGTTTAATTTGGAGTTGATTGGATGTTCGATTTAGGGCAAGAAGACATGCTGAACACTTATGTGAAAACAAGTTTCTACCCGGACATGTAGTTCGTCCGGAATCCGGCCAAATCCGGAAAACTGTTGGAAGTCAAAGTTTTATTTCTAGTTGATTAGATAAGCGAATTAGGGGTAAGAAGAGATGCTGAGTCCCTGTGTGGCAATCGTATTTTACCCGGACATATAGTTCGACCGGAATCCGGCTGGAATCGGAAAATTTGTTATGAGCTAAATTTCTATTTGAAGTTGATTAGATGTTCATTACTGGGGAAAGAAGATACCCTGATTTCGTCTTTGAGCTTTCTTTTTTCGCCGGACAAGTAGTTCTGGAGTTCGGCCGGAACCGGGAAATTGGCAGAAGTGGCAGGAAGTTTTCGTCAAAACAGATATGACTTATAGGGGTATAAAAACGTGCTGAATCCAAATCTGAACTTGGTTTTCTCAGGTGATTAGCTATTTGGCCTTAATCTGTTTCTGAATTTTAATTGTAAAAATGTTCAAGGAGTCTGGCGAAGACTGGATCTGGCTAAGACAAGACCCAGTTGTCTGGATCAGATTTTGAATTTTTGGGATCCCATCGAAACCTTTGGTCTTGTTGCTTGACGTCACCGAGACTGCAGAAAGGCTTAAATACGAATGTGGAATACGAGAAAAAAATTAGTAAATAGTGCGATATGTCCTCTAAAGCTTTAAAAATTTAAATTCGGAAGCCCAGAATGTGTCTATACCGCACGTCTTCTGATTACACGCAGTAAAATTTTGCGAAACAGTAAACTAAGAAGGATCATAACACAAATATTCTCAACATCCATCATAACATGTAGCACAAAGGTGCGCATCTATGTGTTAAAGCTCCCTTCATATTGACTTAAGAAACTTAAGTGAGCATTTCAATCTCGGTCCAGCTGCCAATGAACGGGAGGGAGGGGTGGGGTCAGGATCCATAAAAATGCGTATTTACACTTCTTTTCCAACAAGTATCCCAGCTTAGAGTTTGATTCCAGTCACGGGTCAAACACTTTTTGGGATCCCAAAACGTAAGTGGAGGGATACCTATGACATCGCAAAAGTTGTCCGTCTGTCCGTCCGTCCGTCTGTAAGCACGATAACTCTCGAAGGGAATGAGATATTTTGATGAAAGTTGGTGTGAGGGTTCGTTGGGTCGTCGGACCAGTCAAGTTCGTAGATGGGCTTTGTAGCTCTACATTTAGGGGTGGGGGAGGGGATTCAAATTAAGGGACAAACAAAATATTTTGAAACAGCTAATGTGATAGTCGATTATGGGGTAAGAAGACATGCTGAACACGATGGTGAAAACCATTTTGTCATCAGACAAGTAGTTCGCCCGGAATCCGGCCAAAACCGGAAAGTTTGTTGAAAGTAAAAGTTTTATTTGAAGTTGATTAGATGTTCGATTTAGAGGTAGGAAGACATGTTGAAGACGATGGTGAAAACTATTTTCTCGACGGACATGTAGTTCGTCCGGAATCCGGCCAAAACCGGAAAACTGTTGGAAGTCAAAGTTTTATTTCTAGTTGATTAGATAGGCGATTTAGGGGTAAGAAGAGATGCTGAGTCCCTGTATGACAATCGTATTTTACCCGGACATATAGTTCGACCGGAATCCGGCTGGAATCGGAAAATTTGTTATAAGCTAAATTTCTATTTGAAGTTGATTAAAAGTTTTATTTGGAGTTGATTAGATGTTCGATTTAGGACAAGAAGACATGCTGAACACTTATGTGACAACAAGTTTCTACCCGGACATGTAGTTCGTCCGGAATCCGGCCAAAACCGGAAAACTGTTGGAAGTCAAAGTTTTATTTCTAGTTGATTAGATAGGCGATTTAGGGGTAAGAAGAGATGCTGTATGACAGTCCCTGTCCCTGTATGACAATCGTATTTTACCCGGACATATAGTTCGACCGGAATCCGGCTGGAATCGGATACATTCATATCATATCATATCATATATTCATATCGACGATACATTCATACATTCTAATCCCCGAACGACACCGTTTCGCTATTTCTTATGCGTACCATGGTCCCGACGATGGAAGAATTCGTCAGGAAAACCGGTTATCTGAATAATTCCGTGTTTTTGGGATCCCAAAACGTAAGTGGAGGGATACCTATGACATCGCAAAAGTTGTCCGTCTGTCCGTCCGTCCGTCCGTCCGTCTGTAAGCACGATAACTCTCGAAGGGAATGAGATATTTTGATGAAACTTGGTGAGAAGGTTCGTTGGGTCGTCGGACCAGTCAAGTTCGTAGATGGGCTTTGTAGCTCTACATTTAGGGGTGAGGGAGGGGATTGAAATTAAAGGACAAACAAAATATTTTGATACAGCTAATGTGATAGTCGATTATGGGGTAAGAAGACATGCTGAACACGATGGTGAAAACCATTTTGTCATCGGACATGTAGTTCGCCCGGAATCCGGCCAAAACCGGAAAGTTTGTTGAAAGTAAAAGTTTTATTTGAAGTTGATTAGATGTTCGATTTAGGGGTAGGAAGACATGCTGAAGACGATGATGAAAATTATTTTCTCGACGGACAAGTATTTCGCCCGGAATCCGGCCCAAACCGGAAAGTTTGTTGAAAGTAAAAGTTTTATTTGAAACTGATTAGATGTTCGATTTAGGGGTAGGAAGACATGCTGAAGACGATGGTGAAAACTATTTTCTCGATGGACAAGTATTTCGCCCGGAATCCGGCCCAAACCGGAAAGTTTGTTGAAAGTAAAAGCTTTATTTGAAGTTGATTAAATGTTCGATTTAGAGGTAGGGAGACATGCTGAAGACGATGGTGAAAACTATTTTCTCGACGGACAAGTATTTCGACCGAAATCCGGCCCAAACCGGAAAGTTTGTCAAAATTAAAAGTTTAATTTGGAGTTGATTGGATGTTCGATTTAGGGCAAGAAGACATGCTGAACACTTATGTGAAAACAAGTTTCTACCCGGACATGTAGTTCGTCCGGAATCCGGCCAAAACCGGAAAACTGTTGGAAGTCAAAGTTTTATTTCTAGTTGATTAGATAAGCGGATTAGGGGTAAGAAGAGATGCTGAGTCCCTGTGTGGCAATCGTATTTTACCCGGACATATAGTTCGACCGGAATCCGGCTGGAATCGGAAAATTTGTTATGAGCTAAATTTCTATTTGAAGTTGATTAGATGTTCATTACTGGGGAAAGAAGATACCCTGATTTCGTCTTTGAGCTTTCTTTTTTCGCCGGACAAGTAGTTCTGGAGTTCGGCCGGAACCGGGAAATTGGCAGAAGTGGCAGGAAGTTTTCGTCAAAACAGATATGACTTATAGGGGTATAAAAACGTGCTGAATCCAAATCTGAACTTGGTTTTCTCAGGTGATTAGCTATTTGGCCTTAATCTGTTTCTGAATTTTAATTGTAAAAATGTTCAAGGAGTCTGGCGAAGACTGGATCTGGCTAAGACAAGACCCAGTTGTCTGGATCAGATATTGAATTTTTGGGATCCCATCGAAACCTTTGGTCTTGTTTCTTAGGCAATTTTGGCCCACTTGCCCACCAACGGGGAGGGTAGTGGTGGTTCAACTCCACATATATCCCCAACCCTACGATCCAAAAGCACAAAGAAATTTTATCGCCTTTCTCCAGTTATTGTTAAATTAAAAACATTAAAAAATGGGCAATCTGGGCCCAATTGCCCCTGAACCAAGTGGGGGTGGGGTTTGGGACCCGCAAAAAGTAAAAAGAGACCCCAATGCTCACAAACCTACCAACCTACCAAGTTTCAACTTGATACCTGTTGATTCCTGTCACAGGTACCGAACTTTACTTCTGGTCAATCTGGGCCCAGTTGCCCATGAACGGGATGGGTGGGAGAGATGCAACTTCAAAAGCAATTTCCTAGCCCAACGATCTAGACGTGCACGCAATGTCATCGTCAACTTTCAAACATCAAACAACTTTCTGTTGTTTGTAGTCCAGTTCTGGTCAAGTTATGAACATTATTCACTGGGCAATCTGGGCCCATTTGCCCCTGAACCGGGTTGGGGTGGGACCCTCAAAAGACAAAACTAGACCCTAATACCCATTAGACTAGTGTACTAAGTTTGAACTTGATACTTACACTGGTTCATGAGCTGTGAGCTCCACAAAATACGGTGAAAACCGGAAACCGAAAGCTGCTACAGCACTCGCAATAGTGGATTCTTCCAAGGAACACTCCATTAAAAACAGATATAGATTCAGCATGCATCACCCCCAAACCAAAACTCAAATAAACATGAGCATTATAAACTCCAGTTTAACAAAATTTTTGCCGAATTCCGGGCGCATTGCTTGACCAGCGAGAAAATAAACTTCAGATATGAGCTCAAAATGAGCTTTTCATCTTTTCCCCCGACATCTAACCTTTAAAGCACAATGTGCACTAACTATTCTTTAATTTTTATAAAATGCTTCACACATACACATTTCTGACTTCCACTAGATAGTGCTTCAAAAATAAGCCGTTTTCTTGTTATCGCTTGTCATTGACTCTTCGGCGTATCGGCGGATACTATTTCAGAGCATGGTATTGCAAGGCGCGGAAATTCAAAAACTCTCGGCCATGTAACAAAATCAATCGTTTTTTAGAGCTGAGTGGTGAGAGTGCCATGCCTGCTAAAATAAACCGACTCTGTAGCTGCCAGATTGCTCAAGTGTTCTCTGATGAAACTTTCTGTTGTTTGCAGTACCGAAAAAAAGTTTTGCTTTCTATATGTAAAGTTTCAACACTGCAAAAAATGTACAAATATAACCGACCTACTAGCAGCTGATTCCAGAGCTTACAAGCGATTCTCATTTAAGACCGTTAATATTAATATTTGTCAACAATACAAAATAATCCGAAGTATATAATAACAACGAATGGAGAAGAAAAAAGAAACTACGCGTATATTTGTCGAAGCTAGTAAATCGGAGTACGGCAGTCAGCAAAACAAGACCAAAAGTTTCGATGGGATCCCAAAAGTTCAAATTTGATCCAGACAACTGGGTCTTGCCTTCGCCAGATCAAGTCTTCGCCAGACTCCTTGAACACTTTTACTATTAAAATTTAGAAAAAGATTAAGGCAAAATATTTAATCATATGCGAAAACTAAGTTCAGATACGGATTCAGCATGTGTGTTTATCCCTTTAAGTCATATCTATTTTGACGAAGCAGATCGAAACTTCCTGCCTTACTTCTGCCAATTTTCCGGTTTCGGCGGAATTCCGGAACTACTTGTCCGGCGAAAAAATAAAGCTCAAAAACAAATTCAGCACGTCTCCTTACCCCTACATCCAACCTCTAATCAACTTCCAATTAAACTTTTACTTTTAACAAATTTTCCGGTTTCAGCCGGATTCCGAGCGATCTATACGTCCGGTAAGAAAATGGTTTTCATATGCGAATTCAGCATGTCTACTTACCAGCAAATCGAACATCTTATCAAATTTAAATAAAACTTTTACTTTAAACAAATTCTCCGGTTTTGGCCGGATTCAGGCCGAACTAATTGTCCGGCAAGAAAATAATTTTCATATTCGGACTCAGCACGTTTCCTTGCCCCTAAATCAAACCTCCAATCAACTTCATATTACTTTTCACAAATATTCCGGTTTTCGGCGGATTCCGGGTGAACTATTTGTCCGGCGAGAAAATAAATTTCATATTCGGACTTTGCATGTCTCCTTACCCATAATTCGACTATTTCATTAGCTTTCTAAAAATTTGTTTTGTTTCCCTTAATTTTAAACCCCTCCCCCATGAGAAACCCCTTGACAAACTGTTCATGATATTTGGTTTTCTCACTGCTTGCCACCATAAATTTAGGTGCTGCCATTGTAGTCAACAGAGGCCTATGGTGCCTGTCTCTTACTTTCTTCAACGTATCACTGAGTTTGTCCAGGACTCAAGCCTCTGATAAAGGAAGAATATCCGTGTTTGGCACAAAGTAAGAAGTCAGATTTCTCCTCTTTCCTTAGGCTGTTTGCAATCCGGACCTGCTTCTTGGTCAGTTGACCCATTCAATACCCCAACACCGATGAGTACAACAACACCACACTTAGATATTACATTATTAACAAACCTTTCAATTACAGAGGAATTTACGGTCATTAAAATAAATATAACTCAATAGAATCTGTTGATTTTCAGCTTGGCTAACTAGTGGCAAATAAAAACCATACAATTTCTTATAAAAAAAGAAAATAAACAATACAGCACGTATTAGGGACTCAACATGGTAGCCTTTTATAATAATGGAGATTTTTGCAAGTAAACTTTATTCTGACTACCATGGCTGTGCGTATCAGCTTTTTTCAGGGTTCTGTATTTTTTCCCTGTACTAAGGATCAAACTACAGGATATGAAAATAATTCTGCTGACTAGTCGGAGACTCGCAGCATCCAGGTTATTCACTAGGGTACTGATTTACTGTAACCCGACTTTGCTACTGTTTCTCAGCCTTTTTAGCTGTTCAAATCAGTCAAGTTATCATAATTCAATTAAAAAATGGAAATAGCCATGTGACATGGTTCGACAAGCGTCAGACATCCGTACAGTATGTACAGTGACCAGGGGCGTCACAACTGGGTGGGTGGGGGGGGGGGGGAGCCCCCTCTAAATGTGGCTAACCAGTCTGTAAAAAATAACTGAGTTGGCCTGAAGCACTGCAATTTTTCGTCAAAATAGTTGATTTTTTTCATGGAAACAGTTTTTTTTTCTGAAAATCAGTTGATTTTTCATCAAAACGTTTTTTTTTTAAATCTGTCAGTTATTTTTCAAAACTGTCATTTTTGTTCTTGAAAACAACAACTTTTTTTTTTAAATCTGTCAGTTATTTTTCAAAACTGTCATTTTTGTTCTTGAAAACAGTAATTTTTTCTGCAACACGCAACACAAACATTTTCACGCCTAGTGACAGTAACCTAGCATAGCCTCCGGCCTCCGAAAATTAGGTTTTTATGGCACTTGAGCATACTGAAGTGCCATATAGCGATCATACTTTCTGTCGGTCTGTCTGTCTGTCGTTCTGTCGGTCTGTCCCGGTTTTGCTAGTTTGGGCACTTTCGCATAAGCTAGGACGATGAAACTTGACAGGCATATAAGGGACCCAATCAGATTAACTTGGAAACAATCACTTCCCCGATCCGGCAGATCCCCCCCCCCCATCAGGAAGGTGTTGGGACGCCCCTGGAAACATGTCTTATTTTCTCCCTTGTTAAACATATGTTGTCTATTCTGAAGGCATTCTGATTTTGTATGGACTGGATAGATACCCATTAAAGGAAATCATCTTATTATTGAGAGGACAAGAATGGAAATCTCTTTCGAACTATTCTCGTCTGGGGCTGATTAGTAATTCATTTGGCATTCAAAATAAAGAGACCCAGAAATAGCGATTTCTTTTTCGACGAAAACGTCCCGTGCTTGGAGGTGGAGAAAGACACGCCCTAATTTACCAATGACTGCTAAAAGCCGAACGAGTTTTTGGGATCCCAAAACGTAAGTGGAATACCTTTGACTTCGTAAAAGTTGTCCGTCCGTCTGTGGCACGATATCTCTCGAAGGAGTAGAGATATTTTGTTCAAACTTGGTATAGGGATTCTTTGGACCAAAGTACGCTGCCATGTGGCTGCCAGACCACCGACAGATACTTTTTTGTTCACAGACTGCGTGCATTTTTGCAATTTCCCGTATGGATGCAAGCTCACAACCCTAGACCTGTCTCTTTGACCCACTGGACTATGGATGGGCCGATGAGTAAAAGCAGTGACAACTGATGGGCCATGTTTGCTAGGCAGTGGTCGGTGTTTTTTGTGCCTGCAAGAAATCTTGCAGCAAAAGTGCTCATGTGCTGTAACCGAGAGATCTTGTGATTTACTATGCCCATCTGGGGGCAAATGTGTCAATGTCATTGTAATAGACGAGGAAGAACAGTTATTCGTGATTAAATATTTGACAGGATCAACTTTTGCAAATATGGTTTTAATAAATGTACTCTTTCACCTTTAAGACTTGATTAAAGAGTTTTTACCTAAATAAACTTTTCCGTTGTTTCTGAAGGATAGTTGTCAGTGAGAGTCGGAATCAGCGCAGCTGGTTAGCTGATAATAGCTTTCGATCCGCTTTAGAAACATGAAACGGAACGCCAAGACATCCAAATTTGAGTGTTGGTGCGTAACATCTTAAGTGCATGTCTGATCGCAGTATTCTGCCCAAATTCGAAATCAGCATGGTCGATTTACCGAGAATCCATCGTCAGACCAGCTGCCCCCGACCGGAAAGCTATTTTTCACATTTTTGATACTTGGGCCCCAGACTAGCATGACTTTGTTTAAGGAAATATATTTCTGCGGTTATGCACCGAACATGTTTGAACGTAAGGAAAGCAAAAAGCGTTGGTTGTTGAACGCTAGGATATCAAGGTCCGATAATAATATTCGACGAGACCACTGTGCACCATAGCTTTGAACAGTCATTCTTAATCTCATGAAACCCATCGCTGCAACTTCTTTTCCGAAGTCTCCAAGTTTCGTAACCTCCGAGAAATTACGGTCGGTCCTCCAAATGACCATCGTAAGTCCCAGCCGTCGAAGATAACTCTGAGATAAGGGAACAAAATGGGCTTCATAAGATTCTCTCCCCTGCGGGTCCAACATTAAACTGTCTTTCCTTTGTCCCGACCTGGCCCCAGGCCAACTAGTAGATAAACGACGGAACGTCACAAATAGCAATCTCAATAGACCCTAGGCAGAATCAGAAATTTGCTACAAAGTATTTGGGTCGATGCGTATTGCGCAATCATCCGAGGTTATCTTTGCTAGCCTCTGTGGAAGTTTCAGAAAAGTGAAGTTGGTGCACACACACCAAGATGACCCAATCAAACCTGCACTGACACGGTCAGGCGCCCTCAGGACGCCAAGTTGGACCTCAACGGCCTGAACAGTTATGTAAAAAAAAATATCCATTTTCTCGTCGGTCAATTATTTCGCCCGGAATCCGGCTAAAACCGGAAAGTTTGTTAAGAGTAAAAGTTTTATTTGGAGTTGATTAGGTGTTCGATTTAGGGTAAGAAGACCTGCTGAAGACTTCCGTGAAAAAAATTTCTACCCGGGCAAGTAGTTCGCCCGGAATCCGGCCAAAACCGGAAAAAGTTAAAGTTTTATTTGTAGTTGATTAGATATCTGATTTAGGGGTAAGAAGAGATGCTGAATCCTTGTATGAAAATAATTTTTTACCGGGACATATCTGAACTTGGATTTCTCAGATGATTAGCTATTTGGGCTTGATCTGTTTCTGAATTTTAATAGTAAAAATGTTCAAGGCGTCTGGCGAAAGACAAGACCCAATTGTCTGGATCAAATATTGAATTTTTGGGATCCCCCTCGAAACCTTTAGTCTTGTTCAATACGAAACTTGGCAGGCATACCAGAGACCTGATCAATCTGACAGAGCCCTTACCTACTACATACAGTTGCAAGTGCCATATGAGCTTACAGCTCTTGTTTTTGCTCTTCCTAACAAAGCTTGTTATGCGTAACATTTCTTGCATAACGATTTCAAACAAAAACAACATCCCAAGTGTTATCTGTTACGCATTGTCTATTGAAACCACACATCCTTATGTTATCTCCCTATCCTTATTCCGCCTGTAGCTGGAAATGTGAACCAGCAATGTCGCAGTAAAAAACCTTGGCTGACTTACCCCTCTAGCGTAATCAAGCATCCTTTACACCTTTTTTGATAGTGCAAAACGGATACGTCAGCTAAATTTTGTTAGAGCTATATTTGGTTTTCCCACAAGTTCGCTTTTCCAACTTGAGCAACTTTGAGCCTGAAGAGGACCCTTGCCAAGAAGGGCCGAAATATACCTCTAATAAAATTCAGCTGACGTATCCGATCTGCATTATCAAATATTATCCGTAGTTAGCTTGGGCTGAAGGAATATTTATCCTTTAGAGCTTACATTCTTAAAGTTTAACTGGAAAACCAACTTATTTTTGTATCATTTAACTTAATACAATGCACTATTTGGAATGTGTTAAAGGATTTTTCATTTTCACTATTTGCTCCAGTATGACGTTCAGAATACCTACCGCAGTCCTCACAACGGAAAATTTTACAATTGAAGCGGAAAATTTGAATCTCAACACAAATTGGCTTTTCAATGGCCAGTGATCAGCTCGCTGAAGTTGCTCAGTGCGTGAATACTTATTTTTCGTAATTCGTTTTCATCAAGCATACGACATAGGTACAGCACAGAGGTACCACAAATCCGACAGGAAAATTCCACTATTCTAACTTCGATTATTCGTGAACAGCGGAGCAAAGAGGTAGCGCATTTTCGTCAGGTCTTCAAGCCTCATTGGTGAATAAGTGATGGGTAATTAGATTGTCCCATCTCAGTTCTTTTCAATTAAATTATTAGTATTTTTTGGGATCCCAAAACGTAAGTGGAGGGATACCTATGACATCGCAAAAGTTGCCCGTCCGTCCGTCCGTCTGTAAGCACGATAACTCTCGAAGGGAATGAGATATTTTGATGAAACTTGGTATGAGGATTCTGTAGATAGGCTCTGTAGCCCTATATTTGGGGGTGGGGGAGGGGGTTCAATTTAAGGGACAAACAAAATATTTTTAAACAGCTAATGTGATAGTCGATTATGGGGTAAGAAGACATGCTGAGCACGATGGTGACAATCATTTTCTCGCCGGACAAGTAGTTCGTCCGGAATCCGGCAAAAACCGGAAAGTTTGTTAAAAGTAAAAGTTTCATTTGAAGTTCATTAATTGTTTGATTTAGGGGTAAGAAGACATGCTGAGCACGATGGTGAAAACCATTTTTTCGCTGGAAGAGTAGTTCGTCCGGAATCCGGCAAAAACCGGAAAGTTGGTTAAAAGTAAAAGTTTCATTTGAAGTTGATTAAATGTTTGATTTAGGGGTAAGAAGACATGATGAGCATGATGGTGAAAGTCATTTTGTCGCCGGACAAGCAGTTCGTCCGGAATCCGGCCAAAACCGGAAAGTTGGTTAAAAGTAACAGTTTCATTTGAAATTGATTAAATGTTTATTTATGGGTAAGAAGACAAGCTGAACCCGATGGTGAAAACCATTTTCTCGCCGGACAACTAGTTCGCCTGTAATCCGGCCAAAACCGGAAAATATGTTAAAAGTAAAAGCTTTATCTGAAGTTGATTAGATGATATATTTAGGGGTAAGAAGAGACGCTGATTCTGTATATAATGATCATTTTTTACCCGGACATATAATTAGTCCGGAATCCGGTTGTACCCGCATTTTTTTTAAGTCAAAATTTTATTTAAAGTTGATTAGATTTCTTTATAGGGATACGGAGATACGCCGGCTTCGTTTCTGAATTTTTCTTTTTGGGATCCCAAAACGTAAGTGGAGGGATACCTATGACATCGCAAAAGTTGTCCGTCTGTCCGTCCGTCCGTCTGTAAGCACGATAACTCTCGAAGGGAATGAGATATTTTGATGAAACTTGGTATGAGGGTTCGTTGGGTCGTCAGACCAGTCAAGTTCGTAGGCTTTGTAGCTCTACAGATTCAAATTAAGGGACAAACAAAATATTTTGAAACAGCTAATGTGATAGTCGATTATGGGGTAAGAAGACATGCTGAACACGATGGTGACACCCATTTTGTCATCGGACAAGTAGTTCGCCCGGAATCTGGCCAAAGCCGGAAAGTTTGTTGAAAGTAAAAGTTTTATTTGAAGTTGATTAGATGTTCGATTTAGGGGTAGGAAGACATGCTGAAGACGATGGTGAAAACTGTTTTCTCGACGGTCAAGTATTTCGCCTGGAATCCGGCCCAAACCGGAAAGTTTGTTGAAAGTAAAAGTTTTATCTGAAATTGGTTAGATGTTCGATTTAGGGGTAGGAAGACATGCTGAAGACGATGGTGAAAACTATTTTCTAGACGGACAAGTATTTCGCCCGGAATCCGGCCCAAACCGGAAAGTTTGTTGAAAGTAAAAGTTTTATCTGAAGTTGATTAAATGTTTGATTTAGAGGTAGGAAGACATGCTGAAGACGATGGTGAAAACTATTTTCTCGATGGACAAGTATTTCGACCGGAATCCGGCCCAAACCGGAAAGTTTGTCAAAATTAAAAGTTTTATTTGGAGTTGATTAGATGTTCGATCTAGGGCAAGAAGACATGCTGAACACTTATGTGAACACAAGTTTCTACCCGGACATGTATAGTTCGTCCGGAATCCGGCCAAAACCGGAAAACTGTTGGAAGTCAAAGTTTTATTTCTAGTTGATTAGATAAGCGATTTAGGGGTAAGAAGAGATGCTGAGTCCCTGTATGACAATCGTATTTTACCCGGACATATAGTTCGACCGGAATCCGGCTGGAATCAGAAAATTTGTTATAAGCTAAATTTTTATTTGAAGTTGATTAGATGTTCATTACTGGGGAAAGAAGATACCCTGATTTCGTCTTTGAGCTTTCTTTTTTCGCCGGACAAGTAGTTCTGGAGTTCGGCCGGAACCGGGAAATTGTCAGAAGTGGCAGGAAGTTTTCGTCAAAACAGATATGACTTATAGGGGTAAACACACATGCTGAATCCAAATCTGAACTTGGTTTTCTCAGGTGATTAGCTATTTGGCCTTAATCTGTTTCTGAATTGTAATAGTAAAAATGTTCAAGGAGTCTGGCGAAGACTGGATCTGGCTAAGACAAGACCCAGTTGTCTGGATCAGATATTGCATTTTTGGGATCCCATCGAAACCTTTGGTCTTGTTTTGCTAGACTAGTAGTTCGCTCGGAATTCGGGCGAAACCACAAATTTGGAAGTAGTAAAGCAGGAAGTTTCGGTCAATATCGTCAAAATAGATATGGCTTATAGAGGTATAGATAGCTAGATAGAATATCTGAACTCGGTTTTCTCTGATGATTAGCCTGGCGAAGACAAGACCGAATTGTCTGGATCAAATCTTAGATTTTTGGGATCCCATCGACACCTTTGGTCTTGTTATTCTTTATAATCATCTTTCCACTTCAGAAACTGGCAACTCGTTTACCCACATAGAAAAACGGGTATTCCCAGCGTATGGCTATGAAGATACCAGTGTCGCAGGAAGCACCAGTGTCTAAAAAAAGTCGGTACTGACGCAAAAATAATCTGACATCATGAGGACCAATCCGCTGCACTGTATGAAATTGAAGTATTCGTGAACAAATCAATCGAGGAAGAAGAGGGAGTTTCTTTATAGTGCAGACATACGGTCAAGATTTCTCGTCCGAATTGTCTCCACTTTCATCATCACGTTGAAAATAACACCAACTTTTCTACATGAAATCGATGATGGTGCCGAATCCAGGCAGGAATTCCAAGCCGTATGCATCCAACCATGATTGTCTGTTCAAGGCATTAAACATGGGAAGAGATACAGAAGCATAGGCTAACATTTAATTTCAGGTCCGGTGCTACATAAATTGTACCATTAGGAACGGCCTTCCAACTGAAGAGATGGTGACAGCTTCCTGCCAAACCATTTTTCCACGCCAATAGACCGGACGTCGCAGATATGAATGAAAGGAAAAACTTGTTTGTGAGATCGAGAAAGTCCCTGGCTTTTTGTTCAAGGGGCCATTACGGCTGAAAGAATACCATCAATTGGGAGGGGGAAACCGCTTCCTTGGGAAGCGCCTTATTTACGCAGGAGAAAAGCCAATCTGCGGAGATCACCAAAAGTGTGCTAAAGTGGTGGAAGAGATATGAGTAGAAATGTCTTCTCTGCGTGATCATTTCTGACCTGAGGGGAAACCCCGGGGAGATTCCTCTAAAGGAATTTACCGGGAGTGTGTTCCTTAAAGTTAAGGGACGGCAAAGAATGAGTGTTACGCCAAGATCAGCGGTATATTCCTCCGTATCCTGCTGATTCGTCAGCCCAATTTTTAGACAGTTTCGTTCCAAAATTAAGTCTGGTCATCTGTGGTGCGTTAACTACTCGGCTGTTTTAAATGTATTTTCTAAATATTTCGCTTTTTACCTCTTCTAGCTTTCTATTTGGGATTAAAGTTGTTGATTGATAGACTGAAAAGTGTGCGCGCAAGCTAACATTCTTGAAAGCCGCTAGTGCGGCTACGTAGAATCGGATATTTTGTTGCCCTAGGCTGCATAATTCCCCATAAATGGCCTACAATCACACGGTGCATATATTTCCGTACACGGACTATGATGATGATGAAATTCTATTTACGCAATTAAGAAGAGGAAAATAGTGCAGTATAGACAAATAAAAGGAAAAAATACACAGCTTTCAATAATGTAGTAAATGCACGAGATCAAAAAATAAACATTTAAAAAAAAAAGAATAGGGACTAATCGGGCCTAAAAAATCTTCTTCCTAGAAACGTGAAGGTCCTGGGCAATTGAAGATAACTTTGCACAAGGGTCAGAGGGCAAAAAAGTTGCATACGGGAATTCCTATAACGTCAAGGAAGGTACAAGAGAAATTTACAGTATTTGAAATAATCAGTCGTGATACATTTTAAATCTTTTTGCTTCAGAATACCAAAATTCCGGAAAAGGTTACAGACAGAGTTAGAACAAAAACTATTATGCAAACTACCAAGGGCTTTTCTGTTATACTTTCCTCTATTTGGAACTATTATACAGTACCTGTAGGTACGTCCAGACACAGTCCGATTTTCGTAGTCGAATGCGAATATTAACTCCTTCGCTCTGGAATTTTGACGCATCGTATGCGGGTTGACCCACAGTAACAGAAACTTCGGACAATCTGTTAACGTAGCTTAAAGGACCTGTATTACTTATAATACTAACGCAACCTACTTTCGTAATTACTCCATGTATTTCTAAACCCAGAGACCCCAATTTCGTACGGTACATTGTAACCCCTCTAACAAAACCCACGCTCTTTTTCTCACTTGCCGTGTTTTGCTACCTTTAATGTGTATCACACTGTGAACGGTTATCTGCGAGAGGTTTTTCCATCAGAAAAACCGGTTATGTAAATTGTTTCCACGGAAAAGGCTTAAAACAGTCAAAACCGTGAGTTAATTGTTGAAAGCACGTTTTAAAGTATTCAAATATTTTATAATACTCTAAGTTGAAGAGTAAATAGTGCTAGGGGTCCTTTAAGATCGTAAAGGGGAGACGTTTTCGTCCCACGAGGTCAGAACAGGCTCCTTTTACTGTTTCACGCCGGTGATGGCCGCGACGACTTTGTTGGGATGCTCCTGACTTGCTAGTCAAGGTCATCAAAGAATAAAATGGAGTTAGCACAATACAGATAACAAGAGCAGAGAGTGTTGTCGGGGTCGCTAAAGTACGCTTCGTGACGTTAACACAGCTTCATCAATACGACTTTTGTGTTCGATATTTTATAGCTTGAACGATGCGTAGTCAGATGTAGGGTCCGTTATTTTTCGTGTAGTAAACTGTTATAACAGAGGAAAATAAAGTGTATTATTTCCTATCCGCTAGTCTAGTGAGCGTCGCCACAGTCCCTCTTTCGATACTAGCACGTTGAAAAGAAATGAAACAGCTCTTTAGTGACAACTGATGCAGCGGGAGGGGGTAGGGGGTTGACCCCCCCCCCGAAACACACACAAATAGTCATTTTTACAGGCTTCTCCCTCTGATGTATCTCTTTTTAGTGCTTTTCTGTCCGACCCGCAGGCACCCCGCCCCCCCCCCCCCCCCCCCCGAAAGACAACCCCCCCCCCCCCCAGAAAGATTCCTGGATACGAGCCTGCCCTCCCCCCATCGGTTAAAGTCGGGGCCGGCAGTTCTATACTTTACTCCACGTCGAAACAGTTCTCGAGGGTTAACACAATTCTTACCTTTTGACGTAACTTGTTTGAAGATGTAGGTCACAACATGATCGAGGGCGTTACAACAGGATGTGCACACCATTGTATCTGAAAAAGAAAAATAAGTAAAAAACATTTTTAATCTTTTGAGCAAAGTTTTGGAGCTTTTTTTTTTTATCACTATACGCCACAGCTGGGACTGATGTGGACAATCGTTCCAAGGCCAAGCTTGAATATGTACACGAAACGACAGTACCCCCCCCCCCCCCATTTTTTTTTTTTTATCAAATTTTATTTATAACCCGTCTATAGTGTACATACGGAGTACAGTAAAACTGAAAAAGAAAGAAACAACACTACAGCAACAACCAAAATAATTAAAATCCACTAAAACGAAGCATCATTATTTGAACCATTCTGGCATTCCCAATGTATAGATCACTTTCAAGACGCTACTTCAAACCAGGGCTAATTAGTTAATTTAAAGAGGATGAGTTTTGTGCCTGTTTTATTATTGCTTTCGCAACTTCTTTTTAATTTGAGAAAAGAGCGAGTGATTGTGTTTGTGTGAGTCAAATGATTGTTAATCCGTGCATTCTCGCTTACTTCTGTTCCATTTCTTGATTTTTGGGAGTTCGAAAGACCTGTTTGGTAGTTCACATATTATGTTTCAGTTTTATAGAGCACATAATTTTTTAATTTGTTTTTACTTTATTGTAAAATTATGCCTTTACCTTACCCTACTCCTAATTATGCCACTGCCTATACGAAGTTTGTTTTCTGCAGCGCTTGTTTAATGTAGGCTACGTGAAGACAAAAAGCACTTGAATGACCATGGCATCATCCATCCGTGCGACTTGAAAAGTAAACTGTGGTCACTGCCAAATCAGCTCTCAATAAGCAAACAAAGAGATATAAAACATGTCTAGGTGGTACACGAACGAAAAGTGCAAAACAAGACAGCTAAATATTTGGAAGTGTTTATTTCTTTCAACAAACTATTTTGAGTATTATTGTAACATTTGTACTTATATATTCTCCGCATTTTAAAGACCAAAAGATGCGACCGGCAGTCGGTGAATACCAGCAAACCTGATGAATACTTGACAAGTTGTCGAACAAGACCAAAGGTTAATTTAAATGTTTGCTCCCAACAATTTGGTCTTGTAGATATTCGGTCTTCAACAGACTTACTTAAACATTTTTACTTTTAACATTTACAAACAGGTTAAGGCCAATGGTAATAATCAGAGAAAACCAAGTTCGTATTTGGCAGTGCAAACCGGATACGTCAGCTGAATTTCAACAAGTTCAGATGTATTCAGATATCCATTTTGTGCTGTCAAATATTCAAATATGGATTCAGCATATGGTTTACCCTATAGCCTACGTCGTATCTCCTTCCTTCCTTACTTCTGCCCAACTTCCGGTTTCGGCCGGATTCCGGACAAACTACTTCTCTGGCAAACAAGTGCGCAAGCGCTCAGACGAGGAGTGTAAAAGTAAAATGTTTATCTCATTTTATATACAAATAGCTTTAGAACCAAGACATTTCTCATCCCCAATAACCAAACAAGTATTGAAATAACCTAATTTGTAATCATCCCACTTTAAAAGCTTTAAAAGTAAACAAACCGCCAGTAAATCCATAGAAATCTTGAAGATCTTGCACGAATAGCTTGACTTCGAAGTCTTCGAACATTGAAAATGGTCTGTCAGCCAGTCCAACAATTTGAACCTCTTTCATTAGCAAGGTAATAACAAGTGCAATAAACCAAATCGTAGCAGCCTAATGACCCTTTGTCACAAGAACGGCATATCACCGATCATATGAGAAAACAGTCCAGTTTCCAACTGGTAATTAAAGATTAAAGTACGTCGCGTCGTCTTATTTGTTGCTATTACACCAAATCCTCATCCATAGATATTTCTCCCCAAATATACAAGAGTTGGACTTGACACCTGTCAAAGACGACGAGCTTAATTCAAGGGAAATCTGGGCCCAGCTGCCCATGAATGGCAGTGGGGGGGGGGGGGGGTCGTGACCCATGAAATGCGTATTTACACCTCTTTTTCCTCAAGTATACCAGCTTAGAGTTTCCAGTCACGGGAGTGGGGGTGGTTCAACTCTCTCCAACCCCTATGATCCAAAAGCACAAAGGAATTTCATTACCTTATTTCCAGTTATTGTCAGGTTAAACCATAAAAAATGGGCAATCTGGGCCCAATTGCCCCGAAACCAAGTGGGGGTGGGGTTTGGGATTCGCAAAAAGTAAAAAGAGACCCCTATGCTCACAATCCTACCAAGTTTCAACTTGATACCTGCCACAGGTAACGAACTTTACTCCTCGGCATTCTGGGCCCAGTTGCCCATGAATGTGGTGGGTGGGGGAGGTGCAACTTTCAAAGCAATTTCCCAGCCCTAGGATCTACACGTACAAGGAATTTCATCTTCCTATGTCCAGTTCTGGTCAAGTTATGAACATTATTCAATGGGCAATCTGGGCCCATTTGCCCCTGAACAGGATTGAGGTGGGGGGTGGGACCCCAAATGGCACAACCAGACCCCAATACCCCACTAGTATACCAAGTGTGAACTTGATACCTGTTGATTCCTGTCCCGGGTAACGAACTTTACTCATGGGCAATCAGGGCCCAGTTGTCCATGAACGTGATGGGTGGGGGAGGTAAAACTTTCAAAGCAATTTCCCAGCCCTAAGATCTACATGTACAACGAATTTCATCGTCCTGTGTCCAGTTCTGGTCAAGTTATGAACATTATTCACTGGGCAATCTGGGCCTATTTGCCCCTGAACCGGGTGGGGGGTGGACAACTATACCCCAATACCCACTAGTATACCAAGCTTGAACTTGATACTTGCACTGGATCACGAGTTATAAGCTCAACAAATACGGTGAAAACCGGAAACCGAAAAGCTGCTACAGCGCTCGCAATAGTGGATTGTTCCAAGAAACACTCCACTAAAAACTAAAGCTCATAAACGAATTCACCATGTCTCCTTACGCCTACATCCAACCTCTAATCAACTTCAGATTAAACTTTTACTTTTCACAAATTTTCCGGTTTTCGCCGGATTCCGGGTAAACTATTTGTCCGGCGAGAAAATAAATTTCATATTCGGATTCAACATGTCTCCTTGCCTCTAAATCAACTATCTCAACAGCTTTAAAAAAACATTTTTTTTGTCCCTTAATTTGAAACCCCTCCCCCACCCTCAAATATAGGGCTACAGAGCTCATCTTCGAACTTGACCTGTACTTTGACCCAAAGGATATTCTCACTAAGTTTTCATCAAAATATCTCAATCCCTTCGAGAGTTGTCGTGCGGACAGACGGACAACTTTTGCGATGTCCATCCCTCCACTTACGTTTTGGGATCCCATAAAGAGGTACAAATTGGGGCTTGAAATGGGTTTCTATAGTTTGTGAGTGATACTGGCTGGTAGTAAGATTCGCAAAAAAGGGTACAACTCTGTTCACAAAACCCATTCATATCGACAGGCTAGCGGATACTGGAGCCAGATTTTGTGAGCCCGCGACGTGAGTTACTTTACAAACGCCGAACGGAGGCTGGTATTAGGATTTTCCAAAAAAGTAGCCTACATTTGTGTTCGCAAAAATCATTAAAATCGACTGTGATGATTTTCCCCCATTTTAAGCGTATCATACCACCCTCCTCGCGTGTTCCTTGAGAGCAAAACTAACAGAACACACATAGCTGATTGCTTCTCTCAGCCCGGGAAAAAGTTTGACTTTACTTTACAAACCTTAATCCCACTTCCCTGTCAGAAGCAGCTGTTAGCCTTCATCTGCGTAATTTTCCTTTCGTGGGAGGGCTGGTTTCCTGAAGGGTTTCATCGGGATTCTCTCTAATGGAAAGGTATTCTCCAACCAATCTCAGTGTGTGTTTAAGGGATTAAAATTTCTACAACAAGGTACTCTTGGTTTAATTTACAAGATATCGATCCAAATCAGACGATGGAATGCATAATGGACTTGAATCAGTAATAACGCGGACATTGACATACTTTACGTGCCTAACGTGAAGAGATAACAAGTGCGCAAGCGTTCAAAGATGGAGTGAGTGAGTCTGACCTAGTCTAAGTTTTATTTTCGCCTTTCCATCGCAGTAGGCATAGATAGATTCATTTTATTCTTCCTGCCGGACCGATATTCCGTCGGAATCCGGCAAAAACTGAAATTCTGCAGTCAATATAATTTATTGATAAAAATCGTTTACCGTGTTCGATACTACGGATGGAATCTGGCGAAAACTGGTAATTCGGTTGGCTTCGTGACCAATGTTTTTTCATATTCGGGGATTCAATCTAGGGATTAAGAAATATCACATTCGCTTTCCTATGTCGATTCGAGCGAAAACGGAGTCGTCGGGGAATTATAAATTCGGCTATGGCCAGAATCTGACTGAAACCGGAAAGAGCTAAGTTCTCTAAAAATAAAATGAGACGAGATCCTGACTTTCCGGTCGTATTCTGGGCTAGACGGTAAATTAATCAAAGAATATAATTTCCTAATGATTCAGGGATAAATAACATCTTTACTGGAAATCCGAAAAAATCCGAGATCTACAAGAGCTGAATGTCCGGGTGAAGAAGTCCAATAAACATTCCGTTTGGGATTCCACCGAAACTTTTGGCCTTGCTGTTTTTCGTCAAATGTTCTTCCTTCAATTCCTTCTTGGGATCCCAGAACGTACCTATGAATCGTAAAAGTTGTCCGTCTGCCCGCCTGTTAGCACGATAACTCTCGATGGGGTTGAGATATTTTATTCAAACTTGGCATCAGGACTCTTTGGGTCAAAGTACAGGTCAAATTCATAGGTGAGCCCTATAGCTCCATATTTAGGGGTGGGAGAGGGGCTTCAAATTAAGGGACGAAAAAACAAATATTTTAAAAGGTCAACGAAATAGTCGATCTGGGGGTAAGGAGACTTGCTGATACGTATCTGAAACTTATTTTCTCGCCACACAATTAGGTGGTCTGGAATCCGCCATAACCGGAAAATTTGTTGAAAGTAAAAGTTTTGTTTGAAGTTGATTAGATGTTCGATCCAGAGGTATGAAGACATGATGAATCCATATATGACAATCATTTTATACCCGGACATATAGTCTGCCGGAAATCCAGCCGAAACCGGAAAATCTTTAAAAAGTTTTATCATAAGTTGATTAGAGATTCGATGTAGTGCTAAGGAGGCATGCTGAATCGGTATAAGAAAATTATTTTCTCGCCAGACAAAATAGTTCGCCCGGAATCCGGCTAAAACCTGAAAACTTGTTAAAAGTTGCAGTTTATCTGACGTTGATTAAAGCTTCCATATAGGGGTAAGTAGATATGCTCAATTCGTTTTGAGCTTTATTTTTTTGCCAGAAAAATAGTAAATCGTGAATCCGGCCGAAACTAGATATTTGGCAGAATTAAGGCAGGAAGTTTCGATGCATTGCCTGCCTACTTGGCAGAAGCTACTTCTACTACGATAGATGTAGTTTACCGGTGTTTTAGGGTGTTGTTGTGTATTGTATGGCTTCGTGCTGATTAATAAAATTTATTGATTGATTCGTCAAAGCAGATACGACGAGTAGGGGTAAACACATATGCTGAATCCACACCTGAACTAGTTTTCTCAGGTGACTGGTCACTGGCATTAATCTGTTTCTAAATTTTAAAGGTACTAATGTTAATATGTACAATGAAAATAATTACGTTTCTCAGATAGGCCGATCTACAGGACGTAACTGTCTGAATCAAATACTAAATTTTTGGGATCCCATCGAAACCTTTGGTCTTGTTTCTTTTAATGCTGTGGCACTTGGAACGAACAAGTTATTGTTCTTACGAGAAAACCCAAACAAGAAGAAACGAAACAGGAAAAGATTTATGGGCTGAGTACTCACGTACTGTGAGACAGCCAGTCATTAAGTTGCCCTTCAAACAGCAGGTCTAAAGAATTAATAGCCTCCATATTGCCCCCCCCCCCCCCATAATGCAACGGATCCAGAGATCTTAACATTGGATTACCCTACATTCCACCAAACAAACATATGAACAAACCAAATGAAGGTCATGTTTTAGTTTCCTGCTGCGGAGTTGGGAAGACAACAGCATGAACTTTGTTTTGAGTTAAGTGAGGGGCAAATTTGAGGCGGAGGAAGGATCTTCCTTGAAGGGAGGATCAATGTCGGAAGCCATCAAAACACTGTCACGAAAGTCGTTTAAAAAGTACTTCTCCGTTACTTGGCAACGAACGACAAGGTTTAAATTTCAGTTGGCGAGGCGGGCTGACGGATGAGTCTAGAAGACTCAGGCAACCAAACAATGAGTCAGGCTATCTTCCTTATTAGTTGAAGTGGGCTATGGCAGTCTATCCATAACGACTATGACTTCTGTGTGACAGGCCGATACGTCAATAATTATTTTTGCCAGACAATCAGTATTATTTTCTCACGACCTTATTAGAAAACTAGTCAGAATGCAGAACAAAGAAGAGTAATAGTTGTATTCCATGTCTCAGATGCTTATGCCATTCAAACATCCACCTGGGAAACAGGGGCGTTATTTGGGAACCAGGACCGAGTGGCAAATGCCCCCCCACCCCCCCTCCGGAAAGACGCCTTTCAGTCCGTTCAGGTCTGTGGTTGAGAGATTTCATGCCACCAAGCAAGTATTACCTCCAGAAAAGCTCGAAGCCTGGAAGTGGAATAACCTAGACGAGTTTCAGGAACGAACCAGGTTGGCCAGGGCTTGAGGGAACCGGCGCAACTTCAACTTCTAGTATTTAAAAGTGGAATATTTTGTTCAAGAAATTACAAATGGCTTTGGCTGTTTCTGGCCTTTTTCGAGGCCGTTGACTAACAGCGAAAACAGGGAGAAATTTACATAACCGGTTTTTGGGATCCCAAAACGTAAGTGACGGATACCTATGACGTCCTAAAGTTATCCGTCCGTCCATCTGCCTGTTAGCTTGATAAACTCTCGAAGGGATTGAAATATTTTGTTCACACTTGGTGTGAGTACCCTTTGTGTCAAAGCACAAGTCAAGTTCGTAGATGGGACCCATAGCTGTATACTCAGGGTTGGGGAGGCGTTTCATATTAAAGGGCAAAAAAAACAAGTGCGCAAGCGCTCAGACGTGGAGTGTGAAAGTAAAATGTTTATCACATTTTATTTACAAACAGCTTTAGAACCAAGACATTTCATATCTCTAATGACAAAACAAGTATTGATATAACCTAATTTGTAATCATCCACTTTAAAAGCTTTAAATGTCAACAAGCCGCAAGTATAAATCCAAAGAAATTTTGAAGATCTTGCACCAATAGCTTGAGTTCCAACAATGGTCTGCCAGCCAGTTGGACCATTTAAACCTCTTATCCATTAGCAAGGCAATAACCCTTTGTCACAATTCATTAAGAACGGCATATGATCGATCCCCCAATTTGGGATCCCAAAACGTAAGTGGAGGGATACCTATGACATCGCAAAAGTTGTCCGTCTGTCTGTCCGTCTGTTAGGACGATAACTCTCGAAGGGAATGAGATATTTTGATGAGACTTGGTGTGAGAATTCTTCGGGTCAAGGGTAAGGTCAAGTTCGTAGATGGGCTCTGTAGCTCTAAATTTAGGGATCGGGGAGGGGGTTCAAATTAAGGGACAAACAAAATCTTTTCAAACAGCTAATGTGATAGTCGAAATGGGGTAAGGAGACATGCTGAGCACGATAATGAAAACCATTCTCTCGCCAGACAAGTATTTCGTCGGGAATCCCGCAAAAACCGGAAAGTTAGTTAAAAGTAAAAGTTTTATTTGAAGTGGATTAAATGCTAGATTACAAGGTACGAAGACGCGCTGAACACGATGGTGGAAAACATTTTCTCGCCGGACAAGTAGTTCGTCCGGAATTCGGCAAAAACCGGAAAGTTGGTTAAATGCAAAGGTTTCATTTGAAGTTGATTAAATGTAAGATTTAAGGGTAAGAAGACATGCTGAACACGACGGTGAAAACCATTTTCTCGGCGGACAACTAGTTCGCCCGGAATCCGGTCAAAACTGGAAAATTTGTTAAAAGCAAAAATTTTACAGATTGAGGGGTAAGGAGAGACGCTGAGTCTGTATATGACATTCATTTTTTACCCGACCATATAATTAGTCCAGAATCCGGTTGTACCCGGAATTGTTTTTAAGTCAAAGTTTTATTTAAAGTTGATTAGAAGTTCTTTGTAGGGATAAGGAGATATGCTGGATTCGTTTCTGAATTTTCTTTTTCTTGCTGGACTAGTAGTTCACTCGGAGTTCGGCCGAAACCAGAAAATTGGCAGAAGTAAAGCAGGAATTTTCGGTAAGTATCGTCAAATTAGACATGGCTTATAGAAGTATATCTCAACTTGGTTTTCTCTAATGATTAGCCTGGCAAAGACTGGATCTGGCGAAGACAAGACCCAATTGTCTGGATCAAATATTAGATTTTTGGGATCCCATCGACACCTTTGTTCTTGTTCTCCAAGTATACCAGCTTAGAGTTTGATTCCAGTTAGGGTCAAAAACTTATTTCATGGGCAATCTGGGCCCACTTGCCATTATCTCATACATTCTCATGATCTCCATGTGCCCAGGATCGTTTTCGCCTCAAGGGTTTTGCTCAGAAATGAATTTCTAGCACCCTTAAATGACACCTGAATGAAGAGTACCAAGTATCATCCCTATCTGTATGACTTCCGTTAACATAGCCTGCAGAAAACCCGATCCAAATACAAAATCGTGTTTCCAAGCTACGATTTTTGCTCCATTTTGCATCTGTCCTTATTTCAGTACCGAACAATTTTAGAAATGAACGAATGTCTCCAATCAACCCTTCTTCTGGAATATTTTTGTAACCAGTTACGCCTAAACGTATATCTAGAAGAAATTCCAATACGATCCGGCCAGCGTTGTACAATATTTGAAATATATTATATATTGAACAAACCTCCAGAAACGAACATGCCTATTTTGAAAACGTCACGCTCAGGAGAAGAATGCTCTCCGTGGCCATGTCAGTAAATGAATTCTCCATGGTGTGTTCAAGTATGGTTTCATTGTTCAGGTTTCCTTTAAAGTGCGCATCAACCGAAAAGCAGGACGGGACTGGTTTGAAAAATGATAACCCCTTAAAATCTGGCCTTTCCGGAATAAGAACCCACCCCTTGGGATGGTACGAAATCTATAAATCCTCAGGGGTAACCCAGCACCCCCGGACACAAATATAAAAAATAGGGTGCGTAGCATATTGGTCGACTGCAATCGCAACAGTAGAAAAAGAGCGTTATACCAGTAATCAAATACTCTGAGCAAATTTAAAGGACTCCATCAGGATTTTCACTATTTTTAGTATCAATCCACTATACCGGCCGCACTAGTCGGTTTTATGTGTTCACAATTTAGTTTGAAAATAATGAACCATGGAGGGTAACATGTTGAAACTTGGTATCCTTGTTTGGGGTTTAAATGTGTCTTTCAGGAGTCCTGCCCCATTGGAGCCCAGCGACTTACTGTTTGTAACTTGGCAACGGTCGGATACGGGACGATGAAAAATCATATACTTTTAGGTGGGAGGGTCTAGAAGTGACTTTCCAAGTTGCACCTCCCCCACCGTCTCCATTCTTGAGCAGCTTGGACCTGATATGTTCAGTGTTTTAAGTTAGTGAATCACTGGAAGACTTTCAAGTTATAACTCCGCTGGGGTTTGCAACTGGTGTCAACCAGACCCACGTTTTCCAATGACTTTCACTCGTAACTTAACCACGGTTAACCAGAGGTAGGAATGAGAAATTTCGTTAATAATCTTTGACAACACAAAACGGATGCGTCAGCTAAATCTTCTCAGAGCTATGTTTCGCCCCTACTTAGCAAGGGTCCTCTTCAGGCTCAAGCCGGAAAATAACCTTGAAAACTTCCGGACAAGAGAACCCTCTCTAACAAAATGTAGCTGACGTATCCGTTTTGCATTGTAAAATACGAGCCTCGGTTTTGTTGCATGCTGCAGGTCCACTTCTCGGCCGATTTCGGACTGATTCTTTCTACATCCGTTTTTGCACTGCAGCGCTTCCGAGGAAGACGGCAGCGCTTCTCGAGAATCACGGACTTGCTCCCGACCAAGTCCGTGCTTCCCTGCAAGCTGCCGCAGCGCTGCCGCTTCAACCAAGAGGAAAGTGAATCCAAAAACGCATATTATGCAAAAGCAAAGAAGTGCTGCAGCAGCGATGCGGCAGCGCTATTGCAACAAAAACGAGGCTACGATTCGCAGTGGCATGGCAACTGACCCTAGATTCCCCCGTAAGTAAATTTCGTAACTTGACATTCGTTAGAGACAAAACGATGGTTTTGTTACAGGTCGTAGGGTCTTTATGTAAATTCCATGGATTTTTGGTAGCTTAAGCCTCTAAAAACTAAGACGGTTCGAGTAGGACGGTGAAATGCGACATAGCTATCTAGTTGACGCAGGTACGGGAGCAACAGGTCCCAGCGAATTGCCTTCCTTCATCTTGGTTCTAGGGCAATCGGACCAAGTCATTTTACTAAACGTTGCCGCGCAAGTTATTTAAATAGCCTACTTATGCAAGAGTTGAGACAAATATACTCCCTTTAGTGCAAGTTGCCTGACATTTGCCAGTTTAGTGAAACCAGTCACCTTCAAGCCCCCCAAAAACTGAACATTTAAGGGGTCACCAAATGGTTCTAAGTTCTATGGCTATTATCATCAGCGCGTGCGGGTGAGACATTACATATGAGCAGAACGAGCGAGACGTAACATGAGCTGACAGTGTGAAAATTTATGATTAATCCAAGTAGAAACCATCAGGGTATGGAACGAACAAATGGAACGGCAACAAAACTACAACTAGAAAGATGGGCAAAACTTAGTTTGGGGGCTTGCAGAGAGCTCATTTGAGATGTTTTAATGCGAACCTGTTCCGTATTAGGAAGGCCAAAACAAACATAATTTCACAGCCGAAGTTGAGCGCTTGCGCACTTGTTCCTCGAACACGAACATATGCTGATATACTTCAACTTTGGTGTTGTTAACGCATGCAACAAAGGCCCTTAATTTTCTTTAAATGCTAGGCCAGTTCAGAGGATGGTAAAAGCTCATTTTAAGCACCGCTCATATTTAGCAATTTCTGGACAGATTTGACGTAGGCCTGCCCGTAAGCTGTATTCCGTAGCTCATCTTAAGCATTGTCCTAATAGGTGTAATAAGGTGTATTACCGCGTATAAGACTTATTACAGATTCCTCTTTTCCTCGGAGCGCGCTGTAATAAGGTGAATAAGGAAAATAGAGCTCGGCTAATAGAGCTCTATTCTTTCTTATGCAGAGCCAATCAGCTCGGTTGGTTCCGCCAGCGGGCCGAGGAGAGGCGCAGCGTCGTCAGGGTTGCCAAAGAAAGCACAATAGTTCTACTTTTTTGGAAGCTAAAGAAACAACTTTTCTTAAAAAAAACATGTTTTTGTTCTATTACGACTGATTTTCGTCAGTTGGAGGATCAATGCTGTCCATCCCTTATTTTAATAGCTTTTTTACAGTATAATTTGTGTTATATTGTACTCGTGTACTTCAAGTAGTACTAAGAACCTTTTCGAATATTTTTAGAGCTCGAAAAATTGTATTACCTCGGCAACACCGGAAGCCGCATTGATAAGAACCTCTTGGGTTGTATTTGAACAGGCGTGTGTGTTAAGACGTAGACATCGCGTATAGCGCTATTCACCTTATTACACCAATTAGGACAATGCTTTGCGGCGTTCTCCGTTGAGGTTGTTACAAAAAACGCGTATGCACCAATTTCAAACTGAGGGGCTAGTAACTAAAAAATCAGCATTTGCGTACGATTCGCAGGTAACCTTTCTCGCACAGTGTGCTGAATTGGCATGTGAAGCCAACGACGATTTTAAGTGAAGTCAAGCTGAGCTTTTTCGTATATACACCTGCGAACTTTCGCTCGCATAGATTCAAGGCTTCAAGGAACAGTTGAAACGCAGAACCACGTTATTTGGTACGAACATTTAGTGCCTTGCACAACATAAATATCTGTTGGTTCCGTGCGAACTTTCGCTCGCACAAATTCGAGGCTCTTGCTGAAACGCAGAACCACATTATTTGGTACGAACATTTACTGCCGTGCCCAACATAAATATCACCTAGAAGCAAACCCCTTGTTTACACCTTGGCTGTGAGGTAAAGTATAGATACATGAGAAGCGAAATCGAACCATGGAGGGTGGCATGTTTACTAAGTCCTCGGCAAGACTAAAACCAACCAGTCCCAAACCGTCAGGTTATTATCATCGTACACTTTTGGAAATTTCGTGGCTCTCCAAAAATCATGGACAACTGGGACCAGCCAGCGCTCGACATTTACACTCTTTTCTGGCCGAAGAATGAAAAATTGTCTGTTATATTTGTTTTTGTAGTGTTAAATTTAATTTCTTTCTTTTATTTTACATACTCCACTTTTGAAAATGGCGGGTCAGAAATAAATTATTTACTTACGCACGAAAATGACACATAAAATTTCGCGGTGCGATGTCAGATATCGGAAGCATTGGGCTGGCGCAATGTTTAAGCGGATCTCGAAGCAATTTTAGACTGGTGAGCCTACCCGCAACCACGCATATGAAAACCAATATTTTAGGAGTGGATATTCCTTCAGCCCAAGCTGAAGGTCCTGAACAGGACCCTTGCTAAGAAAGCAGAAATATAGCTCTAATAAAATGTAGCTGACTTATTCGTAGCTGACTCAGCTGACTTATCCGATTCATATTTTGGTTTTCTCAAACGAGCATCTGAAGTAAGTAAGTAAGTAAGTGTATTTATAACCCACAAAATGTTTTACAACATAAGAGTATGGAGCAGAAGAAATAAATTGAAATAAAAAGAAAAGAACAAAAGACAACAAGAAATAACATACAAACAGACAATACGCATCAGCTATCAGCCAAAAAGTCTAATCAGTCGATGATGCGGCAACAGACGTAGACAAGACTTCTGACGGAAATCAGAATGCAAATCTTGCAGCCGTGACAAAATGTCAGTAGCTCCGTAAGATTTAATAATCTTAGAATTACTGTGGGACCGGGGCAGATACAGAAGAAACTTACAGTAACGGAAATAATCTATCCTTATTCTGGATAGATCCCGTTTATCAAAAATATCAAACAGACTGTCTGAGACTCTGAGATTAGCCTTGAATCATTTACGCATTCCCAAAATACGGATTCAAATCCTCACCGCCTCAGATAAAAAAGAGCTTGCGCACGAGAAGCAGCTATTAAAATCAAACGAAATATGACGTAACGCCCCGAGCTGTTTGACAAGGTCGCTTGCCTGTGGAATGGAATTTCTTTAACAGCCACTGTTTATTCGCAGGTATTGGTGAGTGGCTCGCTATCTTTGTCTTTATTTTAGGCTTTCAATTCTTCCAATTTTGTTTTAATTTTCGTTTTTTTGTTGGTTTTCTACTTTGTTTTCGTTTTCTTGGTTGCTGATCTTCATCCTCGTTTTGGCACTTTTCCTCGAAATTTTCGGTCTGCGCTGAGGAAGGGAGGCGGTTGTCCTCCCGAAATGTTCGCCTTTTATTTCAGTATATTCGTTGGCCTTTACAAACCCAATTTTCGTTGGTCTCTTCGTTGATTTTTTGTGATATGTCAGGCCAATGTGGTTTACGAAATTATCTTTATCCAAGGAGTGGTCATACCACCCTCTTACTTACCACCCCCACCGTATAAGTCGTTTTTTCCGTGCTCCCACAAACAGTTTGTTGGTCAACTGTGGCTCGAAAAAAGTGTTTCCGCGGTCTTTCGTGGGGCCCACAAGCGTGTTTCCGCGACGAACAAGGTTTTCGTGGCTCGCTTTGTGGCTCAAAATCGACAAACAACTGGCGAGGTGATTGTCGATTTTGTGGCTCGATTCTGGCGGGAAATTCAAGTAAAGCAGCAAAAGAGTGTCTAAACAATAAAGTTAACTACTTTTTCAACTATATAGACTTAAAAGTGAGGATCCCTTTTGCACATAATGGTAAGGAATTTACTGAGATTTTACATGAATTTTATTTTTATTTTCAGATATTTGAAATTTCCGCCAAAAAAATAGACAGAATGGCGTTTCCGCGAGTTTCAACTCGTGGCTCGACTGTGTGGCACACAATCGTGTTTCCGCGATAAAAACCCAGAAGTGTTTGGCCCACAATTCTGTCGCGGAAAAGGCCTATAGTATTATCGTCATGCTCCCCATCCGGTATAATTAGTGTATTCCGCTTGTGGATCTTCTACAGCACATGCCGAATGATGCGTTACTCGGGTCGATGTACAAAACAATACCACAAACGGACCCACCTAGATAAAATCTGCTATTTTCAAGAATAGGACCCACCCCTGCTGTATCTATTCTTTTTTTGGGTGTTATTTTCGACCAGAATCTTTCACGGAAAGAGCAAATTAATTTGGTTAGGACTAAGGCTTCTCGTGGTGTTGGACTTGTGTTTACACTTAAGCATCTTCTCCCGTATCCAGCTCTGAGATCAATAATATATATGAATACGTTTATAAGTCATATCAAACCTAGTCAAATCATACAGAACAAAGATTTGCGCGTTTTGAAATTGTTTCTTCCAGCCCCGTCCAAGTTAACCCCAATAAAACTTCATCCGAGACCCTGTTTACACTACATAATATTCTTCCAGTAAGAACTGCAATGCAGTATTTAGTAATCCTTTTTAAAATTAAACTTGATCCATCATTGCTACCCGAATACTTTTCGTCAATGAATCTTTTGTGTCTTTCTGACTCTCTCAGACTGAAACGAGATCCAAAAATAAATTACAAAAGCCTCGGGTTATTACCGAAAGGTCCAGGTTCTGTCTTCGGTATCTCATTCCTCTTCACTGGGAGAGTGTAAAGTTAATTATGGATTTAACGGTAGGAATAGCTGCTATAAAATCACGGCTTAGAAGAATGGTGATCAAGAATTACAGAAGTTAGGTAAGTGATTCACTTTTCAGTTTTCTTTCATTTTGTTGTTTATATAAAGTCATCGATATTCCTGTCTTTGTCTACTTTTATTTCTTATTTATATATTTATTTTTGTTTAATTGTGACTGTGCCTTGGCCTTGCTTTGCGTTAGCTATATGACTATTTAGTGGATGGATGTTATTGGGTATGATTCGTCATGTTCAAGTTAATTTGGTTTTATTTTTTGTTCGTGTGGACTCGAGCCCTGCTCTCAGCAGGCAAAAGTGATAATGATCGATTTTTTATTGTAAATAAAGATAACCTTGAATGTTTAACCCCACCCAGCTAGGGTTCTAAACTTTCATACCAGTCCCTTCTTGTCGAGAAGTGAAAAAAACACTTTTGACCAAATGATATATATTCCTGATCTCCAAGCGGTCCATGATAATTTTTTTCTCAAGGGCTTGACTTTACCAGTGAATCACTTAAGTACAAAAAGTACTTTTGAGCAAAATATACATTTTCATAATCCTGATGTGCCCATAATCATTTTTGTCTCAACAATTTTAGTTACAGATGAACTTCTAGCGCCCTTAAAGTGCACATCATCATAGCAAAGTTAAAAAATAAAATAACTTCTACTGTTATGTTTCCCGCATGAACAACTACATTCTCTATCTGGCAAAAGCAGAGCGTGGCATCATCCGCTCTTGTAATAGCTGCTATCAAGAACAAATAGTTAGATAGAATCTCTGTGTTTGGTACCATGCAGCGACTATGAATAACCCCGACAAAACTGAGCGGTATTTACTGTAGCTTTTTACCCGTCTACTCTACTTCCGTTTTCGCCATTGCTCATCGCAGAAAAAGAAAATGCAGGAGGCGTACTCCGCGCGCTAACCAGCTCTTGAGCACGTCAAAAGAACCAATCAGCTTTGTCTTGTACTTTTCCTCAAAATGGTTTCAAAGCGATATCGCTAACTGTAGAGGAAACTGAACGTGATGTGGCGCGAAGCTGGTAACTTCTGCTCGTTCACAGCGTAAAAGGTACGGGGAAATTCTCGACTCCACATAGTCATAGTGCAGAGATAGGGAGACGGAGGTTCTATCTGATTATTTGTTCTTGCTGCTATGTCATTACCAGAAGCCGAAGGGCCTAATGAGGGCGAGGAATTTCACCGAGAAATTAAACTAGCGGATAGCTGTTGCAAATAGCTATGAACAAACACATCATAGGCAGGTTGGTAAAACACATATTCTAGTCTAGTATATCAGGATTCTACATCGTTTAGGACGCGTTAGCAGGTACGCGACGAATTATTACGATGAATTCTGCACGGAATATCTAAGAGTTTAGTCATCCACAGCAATCAGATGAAACTACCACAGAACGACGACATGAATTGCACACAAGTTACTTTTTGACATTATAAGTGCTCCATTTTTGGATTGATTATGCGTCAGCTTGGTGCGTCTCAGGATGCTTGCTTTGGGCCTTGACTCTATATTTTATGTCTGAAAAACTAAAATATTAAGTCAATGGGGCACTGTCTTTCGAGCAAGGAAAAACGCAATACTGCTGACACAGTCTGGACGAATAGGGGTTAGAGTTACTGAGATAAGACCCTTGCCAAAGGGCCGAAATATCGCTGCCAAAGCATATATAGCGTACGTTCCCGTTTTTTATCCATTGTATGAATATATGTTTCCAAGTCAGCTCGGGCTCAAGGAGTATGTAGCCTAGTTACTAAGATACTTACGAAAACGGCGGTATGCTACGGATTGGGATATGGGACCTTAAGGCCTGTAATCGCAAACATTGATACATTGTCTTTTCCGCTGTCAAAAAACGCATTGCATCTGACACACTCTGCGTGGCCAGGGGGGGGGGGGGGGTACGTTACTTGGTGAAAGGGAAGAGGGGTGCAGAGCAACAACAAGGCAGGATCAGCAAACTGAACTTCTATCAACTAGGGTTGAACTTTGTGGGTGAGGGTGGGGACAACAAACGAGTTTACGTGCAAGTTCAATGCAAAAGAAACATGCCCGGATGCTGACCCTGCCCTGTACCTGCGAAAGGACTGACATTCCCACCTAGAGCTGCCAATCCTTCGGAGATGGTGGACAGGAGGTAGAGAAACACCGGGGCGTCCAGATTGCCAAGGAAGACCATGTGATCCTGAGTAAGGCACTCCAGCAGGAAATAATAAGACTGTGACAGTTTGGGATACTCCTGCAAGAAAAGAACTGCATTAGTCCCATGGTTGGAATCGAATGATGCAAGATAGTCCTACACAAAATATGCAATATTAACCAGCGCACGACCTTCTACACTGCTTCCTGGCCGACGATTGAAATTAAGTGTCTTTTTGTGTATGTTTATGTGTTTTATTTACTTTCTTCATTTACTCAGCTTTCTGAAAACGGAGGGTTATAAATAAATTACTTACTTAATTACTGTATACTACAAAATAAAACACAATACGCACATACTAGCTTTTTTGTGTTAGCGTACACTGGCGTGTCTGACGCTTGTATGCCATTTGAACTTTTAAGTTTTAGATAAAAGTGTATCTTACCTTACAAATCCTCAACTTTTGGGCACAGTGGTCATACACTGGGGCACAGTGCCGTGCAGCAAGGGCGCAGTACCCAAATGATAAATAGTAAAACTATAGGCTAACATACTATCATGGGGGTATTGTGTCCTTACTCCAGGGCACTGCTCCTAAACGCTGGAGCACTCTGCCCCAGACTTCAGGATTTGTATGACTTTCAAGCAACGTAATACGAAATTCGCAATTAGATCCCAAATTTGAAGTCGGATTGAAATTAGGATTCCAAACCTGTAATAAAAGCGTTTAGGATTTCCACGTCGACTGAATATTGCTTTCAGATATCTTCGGAGGTCTGGATCCAGAAATCTCGGGATCTGTCTGCCAATTTGACAATCCATCTCAAAGGAACTTGTGGAAAAGGGCTATCGCCCGCTCTAAGTATTAGAACAAATTCTTCCTGTCTTATCATTATACAGATGAAGTCCAGTGAAAGATCACAAAAAATTAAAACCCCTATTTATTTAGAACACCGAATTTGCAAACTGAATATTTACTTTGCGGCCTAAATTTAAAATCTCTATTTAATTTTGTTCAAGACTTTTCACCCCCTGAATCACACGACACGAATCCGGAGCTAATCTTCTAAATGAACCGATCAACCAGGAATGTCTTTCAAGTAGGAGACAACTCGGGAAACCTTTCCAGAATAGCACGTGTATTAACGAGTCCTACTATTTCCAGGCAGAGCCTCTTCAGTTGGAAATTCGGGGGATGGATTTCACCGAAAATTACGTTGCTACGACGACAATGGGAAGGACAATACAAGATATTACAGAAGATTAGATTCTGGAGCCTTGGAACTAAATTAACAAGCGTAAAAGCATATGCAGGAACACGGCTCCGGGTTTCTGAGTAGCTGCCCCAGGCCAGCACGAACAACCTAGGACCATTTAATCAAATTTTGAAGTTTTAGAGATGTTAGAAATTAGGGATGATTCCTTAAGGTGGCTATGGTCGACAGGAAAAGTTGCTCGCAGTTATTCTGTTGTTCAAGTTATGGTTAGATAGATAGATAGATAGATATCGCTTTTATTCTTTTCGGACTATCGTGGTGAAATCCAAATTTGTCGAAATCGTCATAGATACATGTAGACACTTATATATAAATATGTCAACGTCATATATAAAAGTGAACACTAAATAAGATTACAAATTTTAATGAAAGACGGTACAAACGTCTTTTCATACCGTGCATGGTCACATTTTACGTGTTGGAGTTTTGGGATCACCACTGAGGCTGCACTTGCAGGTGGTTCGCGAGCAGTATTGAACGGTGGCGGAAGTATGTTCTTATGGATAGGGTGCTCAAGCATCTTCTTACCGGAAGCCATGCACAGTTTCAACCTACGGGACTCAAGGGATTCGAGTTTAAATTCCTGAAGGAGCTCATTGTAAGGAATTTTGGGGGATCGTGCATAATTAGTATGGCCAAGTTTCTGTATTTTTTCGATCCAATAGGCCTGGTCTTCAGTAAGGTCAAAGTGCCAAGCTTCCACCAGGTATTCTAGCCCCGAACGTATAAAAGAAACATAAAAACGGAGCAAATCTTTTTCAGGGAACCTATTTTTTGCAAGTAGTTTCAGCACATGAAGGCCGGTGTGTCAACGCTTTACCATTTCCTTCGTTCGGGGTTCCCCGTTTAAATCGTTTGACATAATTAGACCGAGGAGTTTTATTTGGTTTACACGCAAAGTATCTGGAATAGGAGGTTAAAAAAATTGGCCCTTCTTTCAGGAAAGAAATTGTAAGAATTGCAGACTTCTTTCATTCACAGCCATGTCTGAATTTAAAACTTCGGCCTGTATCTGCCGAAATTATATTGGCCGCTTCACTACTTTGTCCTTTTCCGCATATTTCAACAAGAGAAAGATCGTCAACGTATTTCCATCTTTCTGGTCTGTCAAAAGCTGTATTGTTCTAATCATTACAAGAAAAAGTAACGGACCTAAAATTGTTCCCTGTGGCAGAACGCAGAAAACTGCCTGCGGGTCCGACAAATTATTATTATATTTTAGAATATGGGACCTATCACTCAGTTCGTTTTGGTGTTGTTTCCATGGCCTCTGTGCTTTAAAGGAATAAATCTTATCTATCTTATCTTATCTATGCACGCCTAATGGTAAATATTATTATTATTTATTTGATGACATGACACTATTATGATATGACATGAGCGAAAACGTACCGCTTTATTTTGACGCAAAAAAACTGTATCTATTCTGGCGCCATTTCGGCAAATCTTGTGAGGGGGGGGGGGGAGGGCAAAGAGAGGGTGTGAATTAAAGGAGTTCTCGAATATACCTTAAACTAAAGTCATTGCTTTTCATTTCGCCTTTTGAAACTAATTTACGGCAAAAACAAAATTTCATTGGGTGCCCCCCCCCCATGGCACACCTGGCGACTGTGAGCATTAACAAGAGGGATTCCCTGCATTTGCACAGCCCGTCCAGACCTGTCAACAAATTCAGACGTGTTCGATCTGGTCTGCAGAAAGTTCCCACAGAACTTCTTAGCGGCGATATTTGCGCCACTAAGCTTAGCTGCTCCAATTATTCTTTGGAATTCCATTTTTCATGTAATTTAACATTTTAATGGCACTTGAGCTTACTCAAGTGCCATATAGCGATTGTTATTTCTGTCCGTCAGTCGGTCTGTCGGTCTGTCGGTCCCGGTTTTGCTAGTTCGGGCACTTCCAATGAGATGCAAATTCCGAATGAGATGCAAAACTCCGAATGAGATGCAAATTCGACAGTGCCGAGTTTATGCGGCCTAGATTTGTTATTTGGTGTCCGCGCCGGATTCGGCCAAGGTAGGGGGGGGGGGGGTACTGGAAACTTGCAGATAGGCTATGCTCCAATTTCAGTAAAACTTGATGGACAGGAACAGGGAATTCAGAGATTGGGCCCGAACCGGCTCCGACAACGTTGGTGGGAGGTGGGGGGGTACCGGAACTTTCCAAAAATGCTCAGATTCGAGTGAAACTTGATAGATGGTATAAAAGAAGATGCTTTAGGTGGTCGATTTTTTTTATTCCAAACCAGACTCGGCCACGGTAGGTGGAGATAGAGTGAGTACCGGAAATCGTGTATCACGTCTAGGGATCAAACAAATGGATTTATTGGGATGAAAGTTTGAACAGTCATGTGCATTTGCTACAGACAATCGAGACGATGCCGGAACTGCTCAGAAATGAGTGAAAGTAAATATCCAGATCCAGATAACCGGTTTTACGCATCTGTAGCATGAGACGCGAAAACTCTTTCGGAGCATAACGAACACGGAAAATAGTGAAATATGGCAAATGCAAAGATTAGTGAGGTGTCGTTCTTGTTCATCCTACTCGTACAAGTGCCATATGAGCTCGTAGCTCTTGTTTTTTACTGAATCTTGCGAACGTTTGGGATGATTATAAGACACTCCGGTTTTGACCAGATTCCTGCCGGACTATCCATCCAAGGGGAGAAAAAATATTATATTCTAATTCCAAATCACCATGTCATTTTTCTGGTCCTTTGAGCAGTTTATTGGAAAACCTATTAAGTCTTAATTTTAGGTTTAGAAGGTGGATGAGACAGTTGAATAAATATTCGTTTTTTGTGGTTGTTGTTTAGTATTTGATATGTAACTGGTAGCGAATTAATTATCCATCTATTGGTAGACTTTCACAATTGTCAAGGTAACTTCACGTATGCAAGACTCCGCCCTCAGGTAACCGGAACGCGGGATGTTTAGCCTGCCCTACTCACTCATATGTGTATCAACTCAACTTACCGTAAACATTCTCTCGTTAGACTAAACCAACAAGTCCCTGCACAGATCTACCTAGTTCTTGGTACAATATCGCATTCACTTTTAGTGTTAGGATTTTACAGACAGAAAAGATACAGCTGGGTTCCTATACGGTTTTTACTCATTTTCAGCTATTTGAATATTCGATTTTTATGGCACTTGAGCTTACTCAAGTGCCATATAGCGATTGTAATTTCTGTCCGTCAGTCGGTCTGTCGGTCTGTCGGTCTGTCGGTCCCGGTTTTGCTAGTTCGGGCACTTCCAGATAAGCTAAGAAGATGAAACTTGGCAGGCATATCAGGAACTGGACCAGATTAAATTAGAAATGGTCGATTCCCCGATCCGACCATCTGGAGGGGAGTGGAGGGAGGGGGAATCCAGAAAAAATAGGAAGAATGAGATATTTTTAGCTTACGAACGGGTGATCGGATCTTAATGAAACTTGATACGTGGAAGGACATCGTGTCTCAGACCCTCCATTTTAAATCCAGACCGGATCCGGTGACATTGGGGGGAGTTGGAGGGGGAAACCGGAAATTTTGGAAAACACTTAGAGTGGAGGGATCCGGATGAAACTTGGTGGAAAGTACAAGCAAAAGTCCTAGATACGTGACTGATATAACCAGAACGGATCCGCTCACTTTGGGGGAGTTGGGGGGGGGGGAGAAGTCCGAATTTGTAGTGATCCCGTCAGTTCCGTGCTTCCTGATGTGCTGGGATGATGAAATTTGACAGGCATGTCTGGGACCCGACCAGATTAAATAGGAACTCGTCAGTTCCCCGATTCGACCATCTGGGGGGGGGGGAGTGGAGGGAGGGTGAAGCCAAAATTTGAGGTATTTTTAGCTTGCGAACGGGTGGTCGGATCTTGATGAAAGTTGATATTTAGGATGACCTCGTGTCTCAGACATCTCACTTTGAATCTGGACCGGATCCAAGGACACTGGGGGGGAGTTGGAGGAGGGAGCCGGAAATTTTGAGAAACGCTTAGAGTGGAGGGATCGGGATGAAACTTGGTGGGAAAAACAAGCACAAGTCCTAGACACGTCATTGACATAACCGGATCGGATCAGGGCACTGTGGGGGAGTTGGGGTGAGGGTCCGGATTTCTAGCGATCCCGCGAGTTCGGCATACTTCCTGATGTCCTAGGGCGATGAAACTTGGCAGATATGTCAGGGATCCAAACAGATTGACTTGAGAACAGCCGTTTCCCCGACCCGAAGATCGTGGGGGGAGTGGATGGATGGGGAGTCCGGAATCTAGTGGCGTGCATAACTTTTGAACGGGTGCTCGGATTTGAATGAAACTTGTCTGGTCAGCTATCACCTCGGACGTTCAGTGTCACGTCCGGGTCGGGTCCGATACCTGTGGGGATAGGGGGGGGGTGGTAGAAAACTCAAGAAACTCTAAAAGCAGAGGGATTGGGACGAAACTTAATGGATGGAACAAGCATTAGGCCTAGATGAAATTGACGGAGCCAGATGGTTTCGGGGCTCTGTGGGGGGTGTTGGAGGGGGTTTCCTGGAATTCAGGTAGTCGTGAGTTAGAATAGTTCCAGATGTAAAACGACAACGAAACTTTGCAGGCATATTAGCGACCCGAATTATCTTGACTTAAGAACCTGACACAACATACCCCTGGAAACTTCCGTTCCTAGATCCGAGCATTTTTTGGGGAGCAAGAGAAGAGAAATATGGATATTGACTTCTATAAATTGCAAACGAGTGGTCTGATTCGAGTGAAACTTCATGGGTGATACGAATCGATGGCCTCGACATGTAAAACATGCGTTCGAACCATATGCGACCACGATTAGGGGAATTGGGGGTGGGGGGAGTTTTGACATGCACAAAACCAAACGGATGGACCGAATGAGATGCAAATTCGACAGTGCCGAGTTTTTGCGGCCTAGATTTGTTATTTGGCGTCCGGGCCGGATTCGGCCAAGGGAGGGGGGGGGACTGGAAATTTGCAGATACGCTATGCTCCAATTTCAGTAAAACTTGATGGACAGGAACAGGGAATTCAGAGATTGGGCCCGAACCGGCTCCGACAACGTTGGTGGGAGGGGGGGGGGGGTACCGGAACTTTCCAGAAATGCTCAGATTCGAGTGAAACTTGATAGATGGTATAAAAGAAGATGCTTTAGGTGGTCGATTTGTTTTATTCCAAACCAGACTCGGCCACGGTAGGTGGAGATAGAGTGAGTACCGGAAATCGTGTATCACGTCTAGGGATCAAACAAATAGATTTATTGGGATGAAAGTTTGAACAGTCTGGTGCATTTGCTACAGACAATCGAGACGATGCCGGAACTGCTCAGAAATGAGTGAAACTAAATATCCAGATCCAGATAACCGGTTTTACGCATCTGTAGCATGAGACGCGAAAACTCTTTCGGAGCATAACCAACACGGAAAATAGTGAAATATGGCAAATGCAAAGATTAGTGAGGTGTCGTTCTTGTACAGCCTACTCGTACAAGTGCCATATGAGCTCGTAGCTCTTGTTTATGGCACTTGAGCTTACTCAAGTGCCATATAGCGATTGTAATTTCTGTCCGTCAGTCGGTCTGTCGGTCCCAGTTTTGCTAGTTCGGGCACTTCCAGATAAGCTAGGACGATGAAACTTGGCAGGTATATCAGAAACTGGACCAGATTAAATTAGAAATTGTCGCTTCCTCGATCCGACCATCTGGAGGGCAGTGGAGGGAGGGGAATCCGGAAAAAATAGGAAAAATGAGATATTTTTAGCTTACGAACGGGTGATCGGATCTTAATGAAACTTGATAAATGGAAGGACTTCGTGTCTCAGACCCTCCATTTTAAATCCAGACCGGATCCGGTGACACTGGGGGGAGTTGGAGGGGGAAACCGGAAATCTTGGAAAACACTTAGAGTGGAGGGATCCGGATGAAACTTGGTGGAAAGTACAAGCAAAAGTCCTAGATACGTGACTGATATAACTGGAACGGATCCGCTCACTTTGGGGGAGTTGGGGGGGGGGGGGAGAAGTTCGAATTTGTAGTGATCCCGCGAGTTCCGTGCTTCCTGATGTGCTGGGACGATGGAAATTGGCAGGCATGTCAGGGACCCGACCAGATTAAATAGGATATCGTCAATTCCCCGATTCGACCATCCGGGGGGGGGGGGGGGGTGGAGGGAGGGTGAAGCTAAAATTTGAGGTATTTTTAGCTTGCGAACGGGTGATCGGATCTTGATGAAAATTGATATTTAGGATGACCTCGTGTCTCAGACATCTCACTTTAAATCCGGGCCGGATCCGATGACACTGGGGGGAGTTAGAGGAGGGAACCGGAAATTTTGAGAAACGCTTAAAGTAGAGGGATCGGGATGAAACTTGGTGGGAAAAACAAGCACAGGTCCTAGACACGTCATTGACATAACCGGACCGGATCAGGGCACTGTGGGGGAGTTGGGGTGGGGGTCCGGATTTCTAGCGATCCCGTGAGTTCGGCATACTTCCTGATTTCCTAGGGCGATGAAACTTGGCAGGTATGTCAGGGATCCGAACAGATTGACTTGAGAACAGCCGTTTTCCCGACCCGACCATCGTGGGGGAGTGGGTGGATGGGGAGTCCGGAATCTAGTAGCGTGCATAACTTTTGAACGGGTGATCGGATTTGAATGACAATTGTCTGGTTAGCTATCGCCTCGGACGTTCAGTGTCACGTCCGGGTCGGGTCCAATACCTGTGGGGATGGGGGGGGGGAGGGGTGGAAAACTCAAGAAACTCTAAAAGCAGAGGGATTGGGACGAAACTTAATGGATGGAACAAGCATTAGGCCTAGATGAAATTGACGGAGCCAGATGGTTTCGGGGCTCTGTGGGGGGAGTTGGAGGAGGTTTCTGTCCGTCAGTCGGTCTGTCGGTCCCGGTTTTGCTAGTTCGGGCACTTCCAGATAAGCTAGGACGATGAAACTTGGCAGGTATATCAGGAACTGGACCAGATTAAATTAGAAATTGTCGCTTCCTCGATCCGACCATCTGGAGGTGAGTGGAGGGAGGGGGGAGTCCGGAAAAAATAGGAAAAATGAGATATTTTTAGCTTACGAACGGGTGATCGGATCTTAATGAAACTTGATATATGGAAGGACTTCGTGTCTCAGACCCTCCATTTTAAATCCAGACCGGATCCGGTGACACTGGGGGGAGTTGCAGGGGGAAACTGGAAATCTTGGAAAACACTTAGAGTGGAGGGATCCGGATGAAACTTGGTGGAAAGTACAAGCAAAAGTCCTAGATACGTGATTGGGAGTCCGGAATCTAGTAGCGTGCATAACTTTTGAACGGGTGATCGGATTTGAATGACACTTGTCTGGTGAGCTATCGCCTCGGTCAGTGTCACGTCCGGGTCGGGTCCGATACCTGTGGGGATGGGGGGGGGGGTGGAAAACTCAAGAAACTCTAAAGCAGAGGGATTGGGACGAAACTTAATGGATGGAACAAGCATTAGGCCTAGATGAAATTGACGGAGCCAGATGGTTTCGGGGCTCTGTGGGGGGAGTTGGAGGAGGTTTCCTGGAATTCCGGTAGTCGTGAGTTAGAATAGTTCCAGATGTAAAACGACAACGAAACTTTGCAGGCATATTAGCGACCCGAATTATCTTGACTTAAGAACCTGACACAACGTACCCCCGGAAACTTCCGTTCCTAGATCCGAGCATTTTTTGGGGAGCAAAAGAAGAGAAATATGGAAATTGACTTCTATAAATTGCGAACGAGTGGTCTGATTCGAGTGAAACTTCATGGGTGATACGAATCGATGGCCTCGACATGTAAAACATGCGTTCGAACCATACGCGACCACGATTAGGGGAATTGGGGGTGGGGGGACTTTTGACATGCACAAAAACCGAACGGATGGACCGAATGAGATGCAATTCGACAGTGCCGAGTTTATGCGGCCTAGATTTGGTTATTTGGCGTCCGGGCCGGATTCGGCCAAGGTGGGGGGGGGGGGGGGGGTACTGGAAACTTGCAGATAGGCTATGCTCCAATTAGATTAGATTAGATTAGATTAGATTATGTTTAATATAAAACCAACGCGTAAAATTTGTCTGCATCACCTGCAGGGAAAGTCCCGGGGGACTTGTTAAATAACAGGCGGAAAACAAAATTCACATCTATTTACTAATGAAGACTAAATCCTACTACTACTGAAAAATAAATACTACTACTAACAAACTTGATGGACAGGAACAGGGAATTAAGAGATTGGGCCCGAACCGGCTCCGACAACGTTGGTGGGAGGGGGGGGGGGGTACCGGAACTTTCCAAAAATGCTCCGATTCGAGTGAAACTTGATAGATGGTATAAACGAAGAAGCTTTAGGTGGTCGATTTTTTTTTATTCCGAACCAGATTCGGCCACGGTAGGTGGAGATTGAGTGAGTACCGGAAATCGTGTAGCACGTCTAGGGATCAAACAAATGGATTTATTGGGATGAAAGTTTGAACAGTCATGTGCATTTGCTACAGACAATCGAGACGATGCCGGAACTGCTCAGAAATGAGTGAAACTAAATATCCTATTTCTATTTCCGAACCGTATTTTTGGATGGCGGGTGTATTTTGTGACGTTCTCATCTACTTTCTTGTACAGCCTACTCGTACAAGTGCCATATGAGCTCGTAGCTCTTTTTTTTTTAAGTATGGTTCCAACGGTCTGAAATTCATGTAATCTGTTTGAACAGTAATCAGACCACCCTTCCCAAACCCCTGCAATGGCGTCATAAGTGAATGTCACAAATCATAAAGGAATGAACAGGAGTCAATCTAGGTATATCCCCAAATAATTGCAATGGCGTCAGGGGTGACAATCACCAATCACAAAGGGTGTATCTGTTTGAACAGGAATCAGACCACCAGTCACAAACCATTGCATTGGCGTAATAAGTGACAGTCACCAATCATAAAGGGTGTATCTCTTTGAACAGGAATCAGACCACCCATCCCAAACCATCGAACGCGCAATGGCGTAAAGTGACATTCATCAATCAGAAAGAGTGTAAGTGGGAAAGTTGTTAAAGTTTAACCGAAAAGAGCTGTGATAGGACAATCTAGTTACCCATCACTTTTTCACTAAAATTGGCTTGAAGACCCCCTGAAAATGCGTTACTTCGTTCTTCTACTGTTCCTGAACAATCGATTTTCAAATAGTGGAATTTCCGTGTGAGTGCCATACCTCAATGGGCGTGCATTTTTGTTGTATGCCTTACGTGAAAGATTTATGATTTTTTTTTTTCAGGCACTATGCAATCTCACCACTGCCCACTGAAAAGCCGTCTTTGTGTTGAGATTGACATTTCCCGCATCATAGTAGAATTTTCGTTGTGGGGCGGCTGCACATATTCTGAACGTCATAACAAGAGTAGATGGTGGAAAATAAAAAAAAATCCCTTCGCAGAATCCAAATAATTCAGTATATTCAATTAAATGACACACAAATAATCGGCTCTTCAGTTAAACTTTAAAGAAGTTAGAGTATTAAAGAAGTGTTGAAGAAGTTACAGTTAGAGAGTATAAGAGGGAAAGTTGCTTACCAAGAGATCATTCTGAGGAATCGAAGACAAGAGCTTGATGAACGTCCGAAGAGCATTATCCAAAGCGTCGTCCCCGTATAAGCGAAACACGCCAAAATTCGTATAGCCACCGGAAAGGGCCGCCTTAAGCATCCCAAAGCAGATGGAGACACCCTTCAGCTTCAAGGCGTACTGTTGCTCTTTACCGATATCTACAGTTAATATCCGGGTGCCTGCAAGGAAAATAAAGACTTAGTACCTGTTTGTATTCCCCCACACGAACAGAACAGGGCCAGTTGATTCAAAAACCAGCCGCCAAAACATGAGCCACCAAGGATCCGGGGTCATTTACACGGATGGGTGTAATTCATTAACCAATTTTTTAAGACAAAATTCACAAATGGAATATATGGGGAAAAAAGACCAAAACACGTAACAAAACAAATGGGTTTTGGTACTCTCCTTTACACACGTATACACGTCTATCTATAAACTTCTTAATCCAGACAATCGGGTAACCTGTGACCAAAGGTTCACTTCTCTTGCATGAGCCTGAAGAGGACCCTTGCCAAGAAGGGCCGCAATATCGCTTGAATAAAATCAGCTGACCTATCCGTGTAGGACAGTCGACTATAATTCGCAGTCAACTTTTTGAAGGAACATTTGTATTTGGTGGCGATACAGGGTTGGGTCAGCTAAGATTTGATTTAGTAATATTTCGGCTCTTCCGGGTAAGGTTCCTTGTCAGGCTTTAGCCAGGTTCCTCAATCCCGTGTTCTAACTGCAGGTTCTAGATGTTAAGAAGGGACGAAATATCGTCAGAGAAAATTGTAGCTGGCTTATCCGCACAACACCATCAAATATTATCCCTCATCAACCCTTTAACCAGATCCGATAGGTACTTATTTGCTGCCTTTGATAGCAGAACCATTTACGTCGGACTATGAATGCTATCTGAAGACGCATCGCACCTTCTGATAAAACAAACTCAATATCCATGTTTCCCGTTTACATCAGATAACCGTCGTACCATTTGCCCGATATGAGAGAGAAGCAGATGGATGGATCAGTCTTCTTATTGTCGGTATACCGACACGAACAAGTGGACAACTACATTATTAGAACTAACGAGTTTCCCACGTTCGTCGATTCAAGCAAATCCGGCCGAAGTACCAACTTGATCGGATTTCTTACCCCTAGATTGAAACTCCGAACAACCAATAATGACATAATGCGCGTGGCATACTATATTTCCATCTTTCATATTTGGGAGCTAAACGGATGATAAATCACTTGAGATTTGTTCTAGGGATACTTCGATACAAACGAATCCGCAACAAGTTAAATCCTGACAAGATTCGTTTATTCTGAGCGTGTTCCACCCTACTTACCGTAGTTACTACGCGTGACGTCAAGAATTCTGGCTTTTTGCCGTCAAGGCTTGAACGATTTTTCTATTTTCCAGCAGGATTTCACGCCAGGGGTGAATCCGACCAATCACGTTACAGAGATGCATAGTTACTACACTTACTACGCTCCCGAGCATGGTAAGCAAATAGTAACTATTAGTTACTATTCCGACAAGGTTGGAACGGTCAGCGTAGTAACTTTTCGTGAGGATGGAACGAAAATAGTAATCAATAGTAACTATTGTTAGAAGGGTAGAACACGCTCTCTAGCTTCGGCCTGACGAGGACCCTCGCCAAGAAGGAGCGAATCATCGCTAGATCAAGAATCTCAGCTGAACTTCCATCCATTTGGTTCCATCAAATATGATTAGCCGTTTCTCGGGATGAAGGAATCCTTCTTCAGGATTTCCGAGGATTTCGTCCATAGTTATGGCGAAGCAGGAAATCAAACAAGACAGATCGATTCATCATGTCAGCTTACTCCCTTACCGATACCATGAACAAATTTATCAAGAAATTATAAGCCGAATATCCGTCCGAGTCCGAGATCCGAGAAAACGTGCATTAATTCGATCTTCTACATACTTTTGCCGCATTCAAAGTTCCGTTACTTAAGTTACGGGACAGCTCTGGTTGGAAAATATAAGAAATTGTCGTATAAATATACAAAATCTGAATATCTAATCATACATATGCACCTCGCGGTCACAAGCCAACTAGATGGCTACTGTCAAAACTTCCTATAGGAAAAGCCGGTGTTGCCGACTAGTTGGTTACTAGAAAATTCTTACAGGATTTTTGTTTGTGTTCCAACTAGTCCGCCACTGTAAGAAATTTCGTATAGGAAATCCCGCGTTGCCGACTAGTTGGCTACGATAAAAATCCGTATATGATTTTTGTTTCTGTTCCAACTAGTCCGCCACTGCAAAAAGTTTCGTATAAGAAATCCCGCGTTGCCGACTAGTTGGCTACGAGAAAAATTCGTATAGGATTTTTGTTTGTGTTCCAAGTGGTCCGCCACTGTAAGAAGTTGGGAAATCTCGCGTTGCCGACTAGTTGGCTACGAGAAGGATTTTTGTTTCTGTTCCAACTAGTCCGCCACTGCAAGAAGTTTCGTATAGGAAATCCCGGGTTGCCGAATAGTTGGCTACAAGAAAAATCCGTATAGGATTTTTCTTTGTGTTCCAACTAGTCCGCCACTGTAAGAAGTTTCGTATAGGAAATCCCGCATGGCCAACTAGATGGTCAAGGCGAGAATTCGTCTAGGAGAAAACTTTTTATTTAGCTAGTTGGGTATGTCTCTCACTCGTACAGAGATAGTCGGATTGCGTCAATTTACATAGAATTTCGAAATATCCAACTAGTCAGTTTCAAGCTTTCAGTCTCAAGAAGGATTTTGACCCTATTAGTTAAAATTTTCTTATTATAGCAAACTGGTTTGATAATTCTGCATTCCTTGACGAATTTTCTTATTTATGCCAACTACTTGGATATAAAGTTTTCTCCTATACGATTTCTCTTCGTAGCCAACTAGTTGGCAATGTGGGATTTCCTATACGAAATGTCTTACGGTAGCGAACTAGTTGGCTACAAACTTTTCTCCTATATGATTTCTGATCGTAGCGAACTAGTCGGCAACGCGGGATTTCCTATACGGTATTTCTTACAGTGACGGACTAGTTGGAACACAAACAAAAAGCCTATACGATTTTGTATAGTAGCCAACTAGTCGTCAACGGGGCTTTTCCTATAGGAAATTTCTTACTTCCCTATTCTCCTTTATGTTTAAGAATTGCTTCAGTGGCGAACTAGTTGAAAAACAAACACAAATCCTATACGAATTTTTCTATTAGCTACCTAGTCGGCAACGAGGGATTTCCTATAAGAAATTTCTTACAGTGGCGGACTAGTTGGAACACGAACAACAATCCTATACGAATTTTTCTCGTAGCCAACTAGTCGGCAACGCGATTTCTGATCGTAGTCAACTATGATTTCTGATCGTAGCCAACTAGTCGGCAACGCGGGATTTGCTATACGTTATTTCTTACAGTGACGGACTAGTTGGAACACAAAAAAAAAGCTTATACGATTTTTTATCGTAGCCAACTAGTCAGCAACGCGGCTTTTCCTATAGGAACTTTCTTACAGTGGCGGACTAGTTGGAACACAAACAAAAACCCTATACGAATTTTTCTCGTAGCCAATTAGTCGGCAACGGACACCTCTAGTTGGAAAATATAAGAAATTGTCGTATAAATATACAAAATCTAAATATCTAATCAGACATATACACCTTGCGGTCACTAGCTACTGTAATAAATTTCGTATACGAAATCCCGAGTTGCCGACTAGTTGGCTACGAGAAAAATTCGTCTAGGATTTTTGTTTGTGTTCCAACTAGTCCGCCTCTGTAAGAAATTTAGTATAGGAAATCCCGCGTTGCCGACTATAGTTGGCTACGAGAAAAATTCGTATAGGATTTTTGTTTGTGTTCCAACTAGTCCGCCTCTGTAAGAAATTTCATATCGGTAATCCGGCGTTGCCGACTAGTTCGGCAGTTGCAGTTGCGGACTAGTTGGAACACAAACAAAAATCCTATACGAATTTTTCTCGTAGCCAACTAGTCGGCAACGCCGGCTTTTCCTATAGGAATTCCTTACAGTAGCCAACTAGTTGGCTAGTGACCCCGAGGTGTATACGTATGATTGGATATTCAGGTTTTGTATATTTATACGGCAATTTCTAATTATTTCCAACTAGAGTATGTCCCTTAAGTTACGCATTGGAAAGTTTATCAGCCGTGGGCTATAGGTTACTTAGCTATTGAGATACGGGTATTATTGTACACGTATTATACACGGAAAGGGAAAAGTATGAGAACTTATAAATTAATTAAGTTCAAGGGCGAGTTCTGAGTCCCTAGATGGGATTTGTAACTCAACAATTAATAGAGGGGTTAAGAGATTTAAGGATAGAAAGGTTCTTCGATGAAACAGATTGGAAGGCTGGTCTGCGGGTAAAAGGTCTTGCTAATTCAGAAAAAAAAACCATTAGTTCTGGCGTCGGAAAAACAACATATTTTAAGTTGTATAAATACCTTTTTTTCCTTCATCCATAGACAAGAAACCGCCACCTTGTTAATCGTTACAATACTCCGATGTCAAACTGAAACTCGAAAAACTGCACTCCAACCAAGTACGATTCCGATCCCTCGAATCTAAGCGTTTCGCGAGATTTCCGATGCCCCCTCTCCAGCTCCCCCCCCCCTCCCCAGTTATCGGATCCGGTTCAGATGTGAAACCGACTGAACACATGAGACACTTGCCGACTAGTTTACCTAATATGTCTGCCGAGTTTCATGGTCCTAAGCACATCTGAAAGTACCCTAACTAGTGATCACGAATTCCGGGAAACCCCTCCAACTCCCCCCCCCCACCCTGATACACGATCCGGTCCTGTTTTGTCAGTAATGTATATCGGATATCAATATGCAAACAATAATGAATCTAGAATTTATGCGTGTTCGTCCCTCCAAGTTCCATCCCGATCCCTCGACTATAAGCGTGTCATGAGATTCCCGGTCCCCCCCCCCCCCCCTCCAGCTCCCCCAGTGATCGGATTAGTTATGCATGTTACTAGTGTCCCGATTCCCTATCCCTCCACTTCCCCCACGATGGCTGGATCGGGGAAATGATTACTTCCAAGTTAATCTGGTGGGATCCCTGATATGCCTGCCAATTTTCATCGTCCTAGCTTAAGTGGAAGCGTTTCGTAAGATTTCTCGTGCCCCCATCCTGCTGGCTCCAGCTCCCCGCCCGTTATCGGATCCGGTGCGGATTTGAAATCCAATTACCCGTTCCAATGTTATGCATGTTACTAATTTCCGATTCCCCATCCCTCACTCCCCCCACGATGGCCGGGTCGGGGACGTGATTATTTCTGAGTTAATCTGGTCAGGCCCTTAATATGCCTGCCAAGTTTCATCGTCCTAGCTTATGTGGAAGTGCCCAAACTAGCAAAACCGGGGCAGACCGACAGAACGACAGACATTACGATCGCTATATGGCACTTGTTCAAGTGCCACAAAAATGACAGCAAGAAGGTGTCAAAGTGATCCTAGAGACTTAAATAGAAGGGATCGACTTCTTGAATCCTTCCGCGTGAAAGATTTCAGTTTTGAGTTTCGAAAAGTCAGTCCAGTTTTGAGCTTCGACAAGCTAGTCTCGCCCTTAAAGGACACCTCACACTACATACTGTTTCTGCTCAGATGTTCTAAGATGTTTGACTGCTTTAAAACCAAGCTATGCTTACAGAAAGTTACACACAGCTTCGGCTGTTTCTGGCCTCTTCCCATAACCCTACCGTTCATGGCAATCTTGGCAAAATTTGAAGAACCGGTTTCTTGACGAATAAGCTCTTTTGAAACAATGATGGGGCGCATGATACCGATACGTCACGGAAAGATAACAGACGTAGCAAGCGTGATAATCAGTGTATTGCTAATAGAGGAGATAGGATACACTTGCGAAGTGAAGTATCTCGGGAACAAAAATATATGGAAATACTACTAAAGTAATAAGCATTACTATCATAAGTACGACATGTCCTTTAAAGCTCACAATGCGAAACCAAGGAGACAGAATAAACGGAAGTCTCAAAACAAATATCCGCAGGAAAAGGGCTGTATAAGTTGACAGTCCTATGTTATCATGTCTTGAAACAGATATTCAGGAATAAATACAATGATTGACTACCCTGTGGGTAGTAACACTCATTTCCATTACGGTGGCTTGTCCCACGGAAGCCTTCGACCACTGTCAGAACTTCGATATGGCAAACTTTTGGATGCGCATCCTTATGTTAAATGTTGTAATGTTGTAACGGATTCCATGAATATTTACTTTCTGACCCTTTAAGTGTTATCTTTTAGCAAAATATAACCAAGGGTCATAACATAAATAATGGCATTCGTGAAAACCTTCAACACTAGGATGCGCATCCTTATTTTAAATGTTGTAATGTTGTAACGGATTCCATGAATATTTACTTTCTGACCCTTTAAGTGTTATCTTTTAACAAAATATAACATAAATAAGAGCATTCGTGAAAACCTTCAACACTAGGATGCGCATCCATGTGTTAAATGTTATCGTATTTATGACAGTGTATAGTCCCGAAACAAATGTCATCGATGTCCCTCAATTTCGTTTGGGATACCGAAAAAGGTAGTGAATTCAGCTTACCATAACTACAGATGACCTTGCTCGCCTCCCTAAACAAGAGAACCCCGTTTGGAGACGACACATCGAAGTGGAGCCTCTGTGACCTGTTCTGCACCAACTCGGCGAAAAACTTGAGTATCGGGGTCGTGACTTGGGGCTGAGCATACCACAGCTGAATAGCACGGGTCAACAGGTCTGTATACGTCGGGTAGATCCAATCGAAGAGCATCATGAATGCTGTTTTCGTGTTTAGAGCATAGGCAACGCCTCGTAGGTCCCGCCCCAGTCCAATGACAAGCTTTTGTGCTTCTTCACTGCTAAATACCGGGCTTTCCGCTTGAGACAACATCCGGGCGAAGAGGTCGAAGTTTCCTGAAAATTTGATATGCAAATTTGGTCAATTCCTTCTACGAAGTGACAAACATAGGGCCATACTACCACCGGTCATGTCGAATCCAGTTGACACTAGGTCTAAAAACAAAGAAAAACTGGCACCACCTACCACACGAACAAATCGGTTTACAAACACGTTCGTTCCGTATTACACGTCAGTGTTTAATAAGTGCTGAAGTTTCTGTTCTTATTTGTGTCTTCTTTTAATTTGTAAGCCCAAGCGCCATTTAGTTGAGTTCTCTTCTTGACTATGATAGCTTGTGTAAATAAATGATTCTGATTCTGTAACGTGAGTATAAATATTCCTTGACCTCATGCTGACTTATAACTAAGCAAGAAAATTCAAGCTGACCTATCTGTTTAGCAACACCTAGAGAGATGTTAGTCTTATCAAGGGCCGTGATATGAAGTCTTTCACAACGCCCTCCTCCCCCTCCAATTCCCCCAAAATGGGTCACGTCTGGACCAATACAAAGCAAATTCAGAGCGTGTAGTCTTACTACCAAAGGTTGGTCAGATTAGACTGGGATGAAACTTTTGGGGAGTTATGAATGCCACAAGGTGCAAATATGCCACCCCATCTCTTCCCCGATGAATGGGTCGAGCCTGGGAAATGATTTCCAAGCAAACCTGATAAGGTCCCTAATACCCCTGCCAAGTTTCACCTGCCCAGTCCGAGTCATCTGGAAGCTCCATAGCTCATAATCCCTAGAAGGGCCGAACGACCGACCGATGGAAAAGCGATCCATGTACAGCATTTCTGAGGGGTCTGAAGGTTGAAGGAAACTGGCAGTGATTGCTACGCGTGTTAAGGCTTATTAAAAGAATTTCCCAACCTCTTGGTCTAGATCTGCCTTGCGGTGCATTCATAATATTACCGGACATATTCCAAAACACAGGCAAAATACTGGAAACTTTTCGCCCAGGACTAAGACAATGAGCGTGTTCCACCATTGTAACAATTGTAACGAATAGTTACTATTTTCATTCCAACCTTTTGAAAAGTTACTACGCTGACCGTCCCAACCTTCTCGAAATAGTAACCAACAGTAACTATTTTCTTACCATGCTCGGGAGCGTAGTAAGTGTGGTAACTACGCATCTCTGTAATCTGACTGGTCGGATTCGCCCGTGGCATGATATTCTGCTGAAAAATAGAAAAATCGTTCCAGCCTTGACGGCAAAAAGCCAGAATTAGTGACTTCATGCGTAGTAAGTAGGGTGGAACACACCCAATTCCTGTACCAAAGCTATGGCTGTCTGTTTTCAAATCTCTGGTAAAAAAAAAAAAATATATAGCAAATCTTACGGTACCTCTAAGGGGCATCATAAACTGCTCAAATCGCTCTTCGTCTTCTCCCAAATCGACCATCAGCAGTCGGCCAAGCGAGGTGTAGAAGGTAGTCCGGCATTTCATACTGGCAACGTCGATTCCGGTACCCAGGAAAAGAAAATGCTCGCTCTAGAATAACAAAAGAAAAAATAACATAACTCTGGAGAAAGAAGAGGAGAATCTTTGTAGTTTGGAGAACACAACCGAACATCGTTACATAACGGACAACAGAAACAGCAAACCTTTTAAAAGGTTTGAAGTCAAGCTGACCATTCATTACGAAAGAAATAGAAAACCTTGATTTTTTTTTTTTTTTTACTGGTCAGCTAACTAAGCTGGTACTGTGTTGGGTTTTATGATTTACTTTTTTGTTCTGTTTTTCGCTGAGGACGGTTTGCCGGAAGTGCAACCGAAATATCCAAATTTATATTTATCCCTCGCACATCATCCTAGAGGGATATTACCTGATCAATAAAAAGAAAACCGAAAATCACGGTTTTCTATTTCTTTAGCAAACCTTTTCGCTCTTGCCTGAATAATGGGACCCTGAATCTCACCTACGATAAGAGACCTTGTTATGTAACAGACAGCTTTCCCCACAGAGAAATAATCATGAGAGAAAGGTAAATGACATGTGTATTTATCTATGTTTTGCCATAAATTTCTCTCCTTTTCGGGATCCCAAAACGTAAGTGGAGGGATACCTATGACATCGGAAAAGTTGTCCGTCCGTCCGTCTCTCAGCACAATAACTATCGAAAGTAATGAGAAATTTTGATGAAACTTTCTGTGAGGATTCTTTGGGTCAAGGGAAAGGGCGAGTTCGTAGATGGGCTTTGTAGCCCTACACTTAGGGATGGGGGAAGGAGTACAAATTAAGGGGCAAACAAAATATTTTTTTAACAGCTAATGAGACAGTCGATTAGGGGGTAAGAAGACGAGCTGAACACGATTCTCGCCAGACAAGTAGTTCGCCCGGAATCCGGCCCAAACAGGAAAGTTTGTTAAAAGTAAAAGATTTATAAGTAAAAGATTTATTTGAAGTTGGTGAGATGTTCAGTTTAGGGGTAAGAAGACATAAGTAGTTCACCCGGAATAGGGCCAAAACCGGAGAATTTGTTAAAAACAAGAGTTTTTTTTTTAAGTCGAATATATATCCGATTGGGGGTAAAGATGCTGAATCCATCTACGACTTTTTACCCGAATATGTAGTTCGCCGGAAATCCCGCTGAAACCGGAATTTTGTTCTTAAAATTTATCTGAAGTTGATTAGATGTTGGATATAGGGTAAGGAGATGTTTTTTAGCTTTATCTTTTTGCCGGACAAGGAATTCGCCTGGAATTCGGCCGAAACCGGAATTTGGTAGAAGTAAGGCAGGAAGTATCGATCAATATTCGTCAAAATAGACATGACTTGTATGGGTAAACACACATGCTGAATCCATAACTGAATTTGGTTTTCTCAGACGATTAGCTATTTGGCCTTAATCTGTTTTAAGATTTTAGTAGTAAAAATGTTGAAAGAGTCTGGCGAAGACTTGATCTGGCGAGGACAAGACCCAAGTGTCAGTATCAAATTTTAAATTTTGAGATACCATCGAAAACTTTGGTCTTGTTTTCCTCTCTCTCTTCTTTACTCCGTTCTTAAGTCCTGGAATACGTCCTTCTTCCAGAACTAGTTGAAAAATGTGGCTTTGGTTCAATGCAATTTGGATTCCGTTCGAGCGCCAGTAAAATTACGAAGCAGGCTACGCGCGACAAGTCTGCTATTCATATATTTTATTAGATATAATAGCTGCTGCTTTTGACAATATAACGCATTCTCAGACCCTATTTTCTCTCATTAATTCTGGCGTGAATCTGTCTGTTGTCTGTTAAAATTTTTTGGTATGTTCATTCTTCAGTAAGGTTCAAATGGCAATGTAGCTTGTCAGAGATTATTCCTGTCCGAACTGGTGTTCACCAATCTCCTGGCCTTTCGCCTGAACTGATGTTTCGCCAATTCTTATCTCCCTACATCCTGAAATCGGCCATATCTTCTTGTCACGATTCTTTTCACTTCGCCTACTTTTATAAAGACCATGCCTTCAGCTACTTAGCCTACGCTGACGACTTGCTCTTAGTAAGCCGTAGCCGATCCATACTCACAAAAGCTGTCGCTGTCACCAGAACTGCTAAAAATCGGCCTTGAAGTTAACCTGTCAAAATGTGAATACCTGCATTTCAACCGTTCGTCAAATGGTTCGAATGCATCCAAAGCTTCTATCTCTCTTAACATTCAAATCTTCATTGTCAAAACTTTGGTTGTTCAAGAATTTTGTAAATCGATCCATACCGCCTATGGGCGGATCGTCCCCAACCGGGGGCGCTGTAATCGTAAAGCTTCGTGAAATTTGTACAACACCTTTTGCGCTCCTTCTATACTATTGCGTTCTGGTGTCACCCATGTTCTGCGAAAGGAGGAGAATAAAAAGATGAGATCGTGTTATTTCCAATATGCAAAGCCCCTGCTTTGTCGAAGTCGAAATTATGTCATAACCATACATTGACGGAGAAGTTCAAAATTCAAGATGCAAGTGTTACCCTTGGATGTTTTCTCGTCGCCTATCAAACATCATGGACAACAGGGCCCAACCAGCGCACAACATTATCCACTGCTTCCTGGCCGAAAACTGAAAATTACGTTTCTTTATCTGTGTGTGTATGTGTTTTTGGTTTGTATTTCTGTATTAGGCTAGTCAATATGGAATTTCTTTTTCCGGATTAAAGAGTATGTATGTATGTATTTTCTTTCATTTACTCGGCTTTTTCGAAATGGCGGGTTATAAATAAATTACTTACCTACTTGCTTACTTAGAATACTGTTGGATGACTCCGAATAAAACAAGAGCTACGAGCTCATATGGCACTTGTACGAGTAGGCTGTACAAGAAAGTAGATGAAATTGTCACAAAATACACCCGCCATCCAAAAAGGCGGTTCGGAAATAGAAATAGAATATTTAGTTTCACTCATTTCTGAGCAGTTCCGGCATCGTCTCGATTGCAAATGCACATGACTGTTCAAACTTTCATCCTAATAAATCCATTTGTTTGATCCCTAGACGTGCTACACGATTTCCGGTACTCACTCTATTTCCACCTACCGTGGCCAAATCTGGTTCGGAATAAAAAAAAAATCGACCACCTAAAGCATCTTCGTTTATACCATCTACCAAGTTTCACTCAGATCTGAGCATTTTTGGAAAGTTCCGGTACCCCCCCCCCCCTTCCCACCAACGTTGTCGGAGCCGGTTCGGGCCCAATCTCTTAATTCCCTCATCAAGTTTGACTGAAATTGGAGCATAGCCTATCTGCAAGTTTCCAGTACCCCCCCCCCTACCTTGGCCGAATCCGGCCCAAACGCCAAATAACAAATCTAGGCCGCATAAACTCGGCACTGTCGAATTGCATCTCATTCGGTCCATCCGTTTGATTTTTGTGCATGTCAAAAGTCCCCCCACCCCCAATTCCCCTAATCGTGGTCGCATATGGTTCGAACGCATGTTTTACATGTCGAGGCCATCGATTCGTATCACCCATGAAGTTTCACTCGAATCAGACCACTCGTTCGCAATTTATGGAAGTCCATATTTCTCTTCTCTTGCTCCCCCAAAAATGCTCGGATCTAGGAACGGAAGTTTCCGGGGGTATGTTGTGTCAGGTTTTTAAGTCAAGATAATTCGGGTCGCTAATATGCCTGCAAAGTTTCGTTGTCGTTTTACATCTGGAACTATTCTAACTCACGACTACCGGAATTCCAGGAAACCCCCTCCAACTCCCCCCACAGAGCCCCGAAACCATCTGGCTCCGTCAATTTCATCTAGGCCTAATGCTTGTTCCATCCATTAAGTTTCGTCCCAATCCCTCTACTTTTAGAGTTTCTTGAGTTTTCCACCCCCCCCCCCATCCCCACAGGTATCGGACCCGACTCGGACGTGACACTGAACGTCCGAGGCGGTCCGGTTATGTCAATGACGTGTCTAGGACCTGTGCTTGTTTTTCCCACCAAGTTTCATCCCGATCCCTCCACTTTAAGCGTTTCTCAAAATTTCCGGTTCCCCACCCCAATTCCCCCACAGTGCCCTGATCCGGTCCGGTTATGTCAATGACGTTTCTAGGACCTGTGGTTGTTTTTCCCACCAAGTTTCATCCCGATCCCTCCACTTTAAGCGTTTCTCAAAATTTCCGGTTCCCTCCTCCAACTCCCCCCAGTGTCATCGGATCCGGCCCGGATTTAAAGTGAGGTGTCTGAGACACGAGGTCATCCTAAATATCAATTTTCATCAAGATCCGATCACCCGTTCGCAAGCTAAAAATACCTCAAATTTTGGCTTCACCCTCCCTCCACTCCCCCCCAGATGGTCGAATCGGGGAATTGATGATTTCCTATTTAAGCTGGTCGGGTCCCAGACATGCCTGTCAATTTCCATCGTCCCAGCACATCAGGAAGCACGGAACTCGCGGGATCACTACAAATTCGGACTTCTCCCCCCCCCCCAACTCCCCCAAAGTGAGCGGATCCGTTCCTGTTATATCAGTCACGTATCTAGGACTTTTGCTTGTACTTTCCACCAAGTTTCATTCGGATCCCTCCACTCTTAAGTGTTTTCCAAGATTTCCGGTTTCCCCCTCTAACTCCCCCCAGTGTCACCGGATCCGGTCTGGATTTAAAATGAAGGGTCTGAGACACGAAGTCCTTCCATGTATTAAGTTTCATTAAGATCCGATCACCCGTTCGTAAGATAAAAATATCTAATTTTTCCTATTTTTTCCGGATTCCCCCTCCCTCCACTCCCCTCCAGATGGTCGGATCGAGGAAGCGACAATTTCTAATTTAATCTGGTCCAGTTCCTGATATGCTTGCCAAGTTTCATCGTCCTAGCTTATCTGGAAGTGCCCGAACTAGCAAAACCGGGACCGACAGACCGACTGACGGACAGAAATAACAATCGCTATATGGCACTTGAGTAAGCTCAAGTGCCATAATATTATCAACACAGACTATTTTAGCAGTGCAACAAAGACATAAAGAAATAGAAAACCGTGTTTTTTTTGTTGTTTTTTTTTATCAGCTCCTCTAAGATGATGTGTGAGGGACAGATATAAATTCGGATATCTGGGTTGCACTCCCGGCAAAACTTGGTGCTGACCCGGGAGGGCTTTTTCGTGGGAGCGTTGACATGCCGAACTCTTTCACCTGGCCCACTCTCGCTAACAGCTGATGTCTAGCCTTCCCCTTCATTCGAAGCCAGCTCTCCTACACCCCAGTCTATTCGAGCAGAAACACATCGGAAGATTGGAATGCAGATTTACCGGATCCCACTGGCAACCTGTCACAGAAAGTTTCCCAGCGGGGATCAAGTAATGGAATACGTCTTTCATAGGTATATTGCAGTTCGCCTGTAACCTGATTCCGCAAGGAACTCTGTAACAGTTTGTCCTATTTGGTCGGCAGTTTTTAATCATTTTCGTTAAAAAACGTTAGAGCAAGAAAACCATCATTGGGGGGGGGGAGGCGCTTAAGATAGGCTGTTGCAAACTCTCGAACACTTCTCTAATTAAAGTAACTCAAATGAACAGGCTGAAAAGTTCCGTATTATGAGGACGAATCCCCCATCCCCCCGAAAAAAAACAAAAACACATGAAACATTAATTTGAGTAGTGGCACGACGAAACTTGGTATCAGCTTTTTTAAAGGTTTCAACTCTATTCGCGGTAATTTTCAAACTAAGCGAGTGATCTGCTGGCTGTTCTATCGAAGCATGACCGTGAAGAAAGTGACAGACTGGACCCCTTGGAAGCCGTTGACAGAAAATCGCCAAAAGGATGGACAGTATTGTTTCACTTTACACTGTGATGTAATATTATATGATATGATATTTATTTGCCTTGAACACCCAAAGGCCATAACAGACACATAAATACAAAAGTAACGGTCACACTACTACAAAAAAACCCAGCAAACACTTTTTCCTGTGAAGACTGGCCACTCTGAGGAACCTCGCCAGGTTTCTCATACTATGAAAATCCCTACTCCACATAATATTTAACAACCACTTCCTCCCATGCATCCCTCCCTTAAATATTTCCTCCCTCAGATCCTGAATTTCATCACATCCACACATAAAATTAATTAGATCCTCATCTCCCTCACTGCACATTTGACAAATTTAAGGACCAGATTTCTCCCCAACACTTCCCAAATACTTTCGTCTTTCACCAAGTGCCAAGCTATCTGCCCTCACATTCAAAATTAGTTTCATTTCCTCTTTATTTAGACCCGCTTTAAAATAAGTTTCTTCAGCCCAAATCTCTTTAGCCTCTGCATACAAACTCAAGGATCCACTATCTCTTATTCTAGCGAACCAAACCTGGATTTCTTGGTCATTTAACCTACTACTAACTTCTTTTGACACAAATCCTAACTCTCTCCCCGGACCCTCCCCTCTATTCCACATATAACCAAGCCGGCAACTATCTAATATTGAACGAATCTGGAAAGCACAGGAATCGTGTGTTGCATCCTTCAGCGACTCAAGATACGCACCTTTCCATAGTCTTTCACCCGGCAATATTAATATTTTTTCCCAATACTTAATCATTTTAACTAATCTAATACTCTTCAGCGACCTTCGGCCTAAATCCCCCCTAACCACCAATCCATTAATTTTATTACTTAGACCTAGTGCCCTTTTAAAATAACTTAACTTTAACTGTTCTAACTTTTCTCCCTGACAAAACCCCTATATTTCGGCCGCATAATGGACTGCCGGCAACACTTTCATATTAAAAATATCATTAAATACCTTTAAATTACAACTCCTTCTTATATCACTTCTAAGTATCATGTTGACACACCTTTTACCTCTAGCTATACTAAATTAAGGCAATGCCGTCAGATAACCCACAATTGTATGGCACATACAAATATTAAAAAATTCTTCTACACAATTTTTACGTAGTTTCATTCCATCATTTATTTCTCGTAATTTCTTGTAAGTGTATTAGTTAATTTGTTTCTTGTGTGTCTGTGTATTTTGTAAATTTGTATTCCTTTTCTAGCTTTTAGCTATTCGGATTAAACTTGATTGATTGATTGAATATACCGATCACTTTTCGTTCGGTCGGTTTGTCGGTCCACTGTTTTCGAGTTAGGTAACTTCCAGGGAACTTCCTACGGGGACTTCCCGGGAACTTCTTAGGGACGATGAAACTTGGCTGGCATATCGGGGAACCGAGCAAACTAACATGGAATAAGTCACTTCCCCGATCGACCACCGTGGGGGGAGTGGAGGGAGGGGAATCCTTAATCTTGAGGTATGGTATAACTTTCGAACGGGTGATCGGGTCTTAATGAAACTTGATATTTCGAAAGACCTCGTGTCTCAAATGTCCCATTTCATGTCCATACCGGATCTGATGAATGTGGGGGGGGGGGGGGTGAGGGGAGAACCGGAAATATTGTTAGACGCTTAGATCGGAGCGATCGGGATGAAACTTGGTGGGAAGAACAAGCACAAGCCCTAGATACATCAGTGACAGAACCGAACCGGATTCTGGCACTGCTGTGGAAGTTTGAGGGGGGAATTCCGGTGATTGCGAGTTAAGGTACTTCCAGATATGCTAGGAAGATGAAACTTTGCTTGAACATTAGAGACTTGACACAGTTGGCTTGGAAATTGTCACTTCCCAGATCCGAACATCCCTAAAGCATTCATCTTAACTGCAAATGTTTCGATGGGATCCCAAAAATTTAATATTTGATACAGACAATTGGGTCATGTCTTCGTCAGATCCAGTCATTATTATTAAAATTTAGAAACAGATTAAGGCCAAATAGCTAATCACCTCAGAAAACCAACTTCAGATATGGATGTGTGTCTACCCCTATAGGTCATATCTATTTTGACGAAACTGATCGAAACTTCATGTCTACTTCTGTAAAACTTCCGGCTTGGTCCGAGTTCCGGGCGAACTGCTTGTCCGGCAAAAAATAAAACGGGATCCCAAAACGAAAGTGGAGGGATACCTATGATGTCGTAGATACATCAGTGACAAAGCGGACCGGATGGCGGAAGCTGGAGCGGGGGGGGGGGGGGGGGGGGTCAGGAATTCCGGTGAGTGAAGTTACTTCCAGATATACACGGTTGGCTTAGATATCGTCACTTTCCATATCCGACGAACCCGACCATCCCTAAAGTACTCAACCGCAAAGTATAACAACAAATTATTAAGTTACTACTCATACTCCACTGTTATCGAAAAAGCCGGTCACAAATAAATAAATAATATCCGGAATTCCCTATTTTATATACTGACTTTTTGGGATCCAAAAACATGAGTGAAGGGAATGAGACATTATCATGAAACTTGGCGTGAAAATTCTTTGGGCAAGGGACATGTCGAGTTCGTAGATGAGCCCCATAGCTGCATATTTAGGGGAGGGCGAGGGTTTTCAAATTAAGGGGCGACAAAATATTTTTTAAGTTTAATGAGATCGTCGATTTAGGGGCAAAGAGACATGCTGAATTCGATGATGAAAAATTATTTTTTCGCCGGACATGTCATCGGGAATCCAGCAAAACACAGGAAATTTGTCAAAAATAAAAGTTTCATCTGAAGTTGATTTGAGGTTCGATTAAGAAAATTCTGAATCCGATATGAAAATTATTTTCTCGCCGGACAAGTAGATCACCGGGAATCGGGACAAAACCGGAAAATTTGTTAAAATACGTAAAAGTTTGATATGAATTTCATTCTTTAGGTGTTCAATTACGTGTAAGAAGACATGCTGAATTCGTGTATGACAATCATTACCTACCCGGATACACAGTTGACCACGAATCCGGCTGAAATCGAAAAATTTGTTAAAAGTTAAAAAACAATTATCTGAAGTTGATTAGATTAGAATAAATTTTATTTTACACATGTATACAAAACATTTTGCAGCACCTGCTAAGAAAGACCCAAAGGGTTTGTTGGCCGCAGGTGGCAGTCCTCTCTATTCTACATAATGTGGTACACTACTTTTACATTATTCTACATGCCATTCATACACGGTTCATACATATACAACAAACATTCTGCTTACGAAAAACACTCACGCTTCTTACTATACTTTTGCAAGGTAAAATCTCTTCGCTGTAGCCTTGAAGTATGCCAGATGACTCGAATTTCTAATTTCTACTGGAATTATATCCCATACAAAGGTGGCAAAATTTCTAATCACGAAAGAAGCTCTAGTCATGTTTCTAAATGGGTATACCAGATTGATGCCCCTCGTGTATCATGACTATGGAGATCACTGTTAATGGAGAAACAATTTTCAAAAGAATAGGGAAGTATATTATTGAGAAATTTATATGTGAAAATACTAACTTGATAATCTCTAGTTTTTGAAATATAAAGTAGTTGATTTTTAATGTAAAGTTCATTAATATAAAGAGTAATCAAAGTTTTAGGTGACAAAAGTTTAACGGCTTTATTTTGGACTTTTTGTATTTTTTTTATAACACGACACAAAATTACTTGCCCATATTGAACAACCATAGCAAATGTACGGGTAAAAAAGAAATAAAGCAATCGAAGAATTTTCTGTGAGACTAGGTTTTTAACTCGGCGAAGCACTCCCAGAGACCTTGACAATTTTGAAGCTATAATATTTGGATCTGTTTTCCATGATAAATTTTCATCAATCATAAAACCCAGGTACTTTGTTGCCTTTACTCTTTTTATATGATGTCCGTTTACTATTGATTCTAAACTAGTTTCGATACTAGATATCCGAGAAAATAAAATGTAATTAGTTTTGGTATAATTTAATGTCAAAAGATTGAAATCTGCTCACTCAACAAACTCGGTCAATGCCTTTCTAATTTTATCAAAAGTAGGGTTAATTTCCAGCCCGTTTTTTAGGTGTCGTTGTAACATCGCCCTGGAAATTACATGTGTAAAATGTGCTGCATTCCTCTGTTTATTGGTGATGATGGTTGGGTTGTTTTTTGTGGTTTTGGTTTGAATATATATCATTCTTGAAACACAGAATCTCAGGTTGAATAGATGCGGAAGGGGAGGAGGAGCGAAGCAGCTTCTGCTCCCCAATTTTAGCAGGCTATCTGATCTACGGGAAGATGTTGGATAGAGTACTATCCGACAGCGAACCCGAGGGCGGATAGCCGACGTTCTTTGTTTAGGAACGAAGGAATTTGGTTATCCTGTTACGTCAGTGAAGAGCTGGTGATAACATACGTAGACAAATCTGAGGACTTGACGTAATGGGCCACTTTATTAGAAAACAAAAAAAAAAAAAAAAAGAGAAAGGGAGAAAAAGCGTAACGGAAGAATAGGTTTCCCAAGTTTGGATAGCATCTCTTAGCAGTTGCTATAGCAGCTTCTGCTCCCCAATTTTAGCAGGCTATCTGACGTACGGGAAGATGTTGGATAGAGTACTATTCACCACAATTTGCTTCCGGTCACTCAAATAAGATTCAAACCATGACAAAGTCTTTCCAGTCACGCCGATTTTTTCCAGCTCAAGTAATAACTGTTTATGGTCAATGGTGTCAAACGCCTTCTTCAAATCCAAGAATAAAGCAGCTGGAATCAGACCCGCTTCAAACGCCGTATTTACCCAGTCAACAAGTTTAATAGTAGCCATTTCAGTTGACATTTCTATGGCACTTGCCTTCCGGCAAATTGCCATATACCGATCACTTTTCCGTCGGTCTGTCAGCCGGTTAGTCCGGTGTTTGCGAGTCAGGGTACTTCCCTAGGACGATGAAACTTGGCAGGCATATTAGGGACCCGACCAAACTAACTTGGAAATAGTCACTTGCCTGATCTGACCATCGTGGGGGGAGGGGGAGGTTGCAGAATCCAGAAAATAGGGGCATGCATAACTTTTGAATGGGTGATCGGATCTTTATGAAACTTGACACCTGGGAAACATCGTGTCTCAGATGTCTCATCTCAAGTCCGGACAGGATCCGAAGAATCTGAGGGGGAGTCGGAGGGGGAACCGGAAACGGTGTGAAACTCTTGGAGTGCAGCGATCGGGATGAAACTTGTTGGGAAGAACTATCACAAGTTGTAGATAAGTAACTGACAGATCTGGGACGGATTCGGATAATAGGGGGGGAGTTGGAGGGGGGGGTCCGGGATTCCGGCGATCCGTAGTTGATGTACTTCCAGGTGGGCTAGGACGATAAAACTTGGCAGGCGTATCAGAGACCCGACCAGATTAACTTGGAAACGTCACTGGCCCGATCCGACCGTCCTGGGGGGAGGGGGAGACGGCGAAATCCGGAAATTAGTGACATGCAAACTTTCGATCGGGTTATCGGATCTTAATGAAACTTGACATCTTGAAAGAACTCATGTCTCAGATGTCCCTTTTTAAGTGTGGACTGGATCCGATGAACTGGGGGGTGGGGGGTGGAGGGGAGAACCGGAAATCTTGTGACTTGCACAGAGTGTAGCGATCAGGATGAAACTTGGTGGGAAGTACAGGCACAAGTCCTAGGTGCATCAGTGACAGAATCGGACCGGATTCGAGTACGAAGGGGGGGATGTAGGGGGGTGTCCGGAATTCCGGTGATCGTGAGTTAAAGTACTCCCAGATGTGGTAGGACGACAAAACTATGCTGGGGCATTAGAAACTTGACATCATTGGGTTAGACATCGTCACCGTCTCCGATCCAACCATTCCTTAAAGAACTCATCTTAACCGCAAAATAAAAAAGCAAAATTTAATTTTTCAAGATCGCTATAAGTACATGATTCTTTTTGCCTCAAGGGTTTTGGTTAGAAATTAATTTTTAGCACCCTTAAAGTGCACATCTTAACAGAAAAGTGAAAAAAAAAAAAAATTGACCATCACTTCCATCCTCTGACCCAGCCTCGCTGGTTTTTGTTTTCCTTCTTGTTTCCTTTTGCTTTCTGTCTCCTATTTTTATATTTAAAGTGAAACCATAGGTTGAATTTTCAGGACCCTTCATTTTTTTTTTGTTGGGGTATTTCTTACTACATATGCTTGCAAGTGCCATATGAGCTTACAGCTCTTGTTTTTTCTAAAACCAAACTGAGTATTTATAAGAATTTTATTATTTTCAACGTAATCAGTTAGCCTGGATCCTATAACCTTTTCATATATTTTTGAAAAAAAGGGAGGATGGAAATGAGCCCTTTGTTTGAAGGGTCGTCTCTCTTACCTCCTTTATGCAATGGTTTGATTTTAGCGACCTTCAGTCCTTCCGGGAAAATCCCTTTTTGCATGGATTTATTAATAAATTTTCATAAAAAATTGGTGTTATAACTGGTTTAACTGATTTAGCAATCTTAAGAGAAATCCCCTCTACACCACTTGAATTTGATTGCATTCCACTGATAATTTTTACCACTTCTTTTATATCACAAGCATTAAAAACCAACTGACAATCTACTGGAACTTCCGACTGAACTATTTTGGGAGCCCGGTTAATTCTATTCCGAGCACCATCAACTAGTTTCGTTCACCAGAAAAATATTCTCACAAATAATTCGCGACATCCTTTGGGGTGATCAAATTCCCCCTCTCTGTTTCTAATTTATTAATAACTTCTATTTACTCTTTTGTCCCAGGAGTGAACTTACCGTTTTCCATGTTTTTATGGCCCTTGCCATATACCGATCACTTTTCCGTCGGTCTGTCGGTCGGTCGGTCGGTCAGTTAGTCCGGTGTTTGCGAGTTAGGGTACTTCCAAATATGCTAGGACGATGAAACTTGGCAGGCATATTAGGGACCCGACCAAACTAACTTGGAAATAGTCACTTACCCGATCTGACTATCGTGGGGGGAGGGGGAGGCTAGCACAAGTTATAGATAAATAACTGACAGGTCTGGAACGGATTCGGATACTGTGGGGGGAGTTGGAGGGGGGTTCCGGGATTCCGGCGATCGGTAGTTGATGTATTTCTAGGTGGGCTAGGACGATAAAACTTGGCAGGCATATCAGAGACCCGATAAGATTAACTTGGAAACAATCACTGGCCCGATCCGACCGTCGTGGGGCGAGGGGGAGACGGCGGAATCCAGAAATTAGTGGCATGCATAACTTTCGATCGGGTTATCGGATCTTAATGAAACTTGACATTTTGAAAGAACTCATGTCTCAGATGTCCCGTTTCAAGTGCGGACTGGATCCGATGAACTGGGGGGGGGGGTTGGAGGGGAGAACCGGAAATCTTGTGATTCGCACAGAGTGGAGCGATCAGGAAGAAACTTGGTGGGAATACAGGCACAAGTCCTATATAGGTGCATCAGTGACAGAATCGGGCCGGATTCGGGTACCAAGGAGGGGGGATGTGGGGGGGTGTCCGGAATTCCGGTGATCGTGAGTTAAGGAACTCCCAGATGTGATAGGACGATAAAACTTTACTGGAGCATTAGAAACTTGACATCATTGGGAAAGATATCGTCACCTTCTCCGATCCGACCATTCCTTAAAGAACTCATCTTAACCGCAAAATACAAAAAATACCTTTAAGCAAAATTTAATTTTTCAAGATCGCCATGAGTACATGATTCTTTTTGCCTCAAGGGTTTTGGTTAGAAATTAATTTTTAGCACACCTTAAAGTGCATATCTTAACAGAAAAAAGAAAAAAAAAACTTTTGACCATCACTTCCCTCCTCTGACCCAGCCTTGGGTTTTTGTTTTCCTTCTTGTTTCCTTTTGCTTTCTTTCTCTTATTTCTCTTATTTTTTATTTTTTTTTGTTTGTGTTTGTTTTCCATGAATTTACCATGGCGTTTGGCTCTTTGCAATATTCTTATCAATAAGAATAACACAGAAACAAACAAACAAAGAACAAGAAACAAAAACAACAAGACCAAAGGTTTCGATGGGATCCCAAATTCAATATTTGATCCAGATAATTGGGTCTTGTCTTCGCCAGATCCAGTCTTCGCCAGACTCCTTGAACATTTTTACTATAATTCAGAAACAGATTAAGGCCAAATAGCTAATCATCTGAGAAAACCAAGTTCAGATATGGATTCAGCGCGTGTCTTTACCCCTACAAGTCAAAGCTGTTTGGAGAAAACTTCCTGCCACTCCTGCCAATTTCCAGGTTTCGGGAGACTACTTGTCCGGCCAAAAAAGAAAGCTCAAACACCAACTCAGCATATCTTCTTTCCCCAATATTGAACATCTAATAAACTTCAAATAAAAATTTAACTTACAATAAATTTTCCGGCTCCAGCTGGATTCCGGTTGAACCACATGTCAGGGTAAACAATTATTGTGATAAAGGATTCAGCATCACTTCTTACCCCTAAATCGGATATCTAATCAACTACAAATAAAACTACTGTTAACAGACTTTGCGGTTTTGGCCGGATTCCTGGCGAACTACTTGTCCGGGTAGAACTATGTTTTCAAATAACGTGTTCAGCATGTCTTCTTACCATTCAATCAAACATCCCATCAACTGCAAATAAAACTTTTAATTTTAACAGACTTTCCGGTTTTGGCCGGATTCCGGGCGAACGAAAAACATGGTTTTCACCATCGTGTTCAGCATGTCTTCTTACCCCTAAGTCGAACATCTAATCAACTTCAAATAAAACTTTTACTTTTAACAAACTTTCCGGTTTTGGCCGGATTCCGGGCGAACTACTTGTTCGATGACAAAATGGTTTTCACCTTCGTAATCAGCATGTCTTCTCACCTCATAGTCGACTATCGCTCTATCTTTTTACAAATATTTAATTTGTCCCTTAATTTAAAGCTCCTCTCTCACCCCTAAATGTAGGGCTACAGAGCCCATCTACGAACTCGACCTTACTCTTGAGCCAAAGAATCCTCACATCAAGTTTCACCAAAATACCTCATTCCCTTCGAGAGTTATAGTGCGCACAGACGGATGGACGGACACCTTTTGCGATGTTATAGGTATCCCGCCACTTACGTTCTAGGATCCCAAAAACTGAGTAGCATATGTTAAAATGTTTTATGAAATATGTATCGCTTCGGCGATCTGATTGGCGGAGGAAGAAGTTCGAGCCTCGGGTCGTTTTTGCTTAGCGTGTTAGGGCCAGGGGAAGGTGGAATGAAGTCCGAAAGGATGGTCCTGCGGTTGTCGCGAAAAAATTTAGTGGCAAAAACACATGAGAAGATTGTGTTTCTTTCCGACACTTCTCCGATGTCCAAAAGTTTGAAGGTTTTCACTGTAGGAGCTAAGCGAGGAGCTACTAGCTTACGTAATCCTGTCTTCATTCCCGAAAAGAAAACAATGACAAATTTTTAGAAAGCTGCTTGACCAGCAATGGTTATATAAGGTCAAGGTCTCGAAAGTAATCATGTTAGATAATGACCGTTTGCGTCAGCACATATTGCCCATATTCGATAGGACGACAGGGCAACACCAGATATTTCCGTGAAATAAGAGGGCTTGTCATGTAAGGCTTTCGTAATCTAGGAAAATATTGAGGCAATCATGAAAAGGAAATAATGAGAAAGAGAATGTATGAAACCGGTAAGATTGAATTTCCAGCTTTAGTAATCCAGTAATAAATCTCCCGGGGACACGCTTTTAAACTGTTCAGCCATGGATATTCCGATCAGAAAATGAACTAAAAAGATGTTTTTAATTTTACCTTTTTACCTGAAAAAAAAAGTGAGGACACTTAGTGGTCATCAGAATGGCTTGTTCAAAATCACGCGAGCACCATTGTGTCGTACATCCCTGTCCTGAACAGAACAGACATCCATTTCTTATCTTTCTCAAGAGATGTCCACATAGGACAACACAGAAAATGTTAGACCATCCTGGCAGGAAGTTCAGTCCACGACCGCACGACCTTTACCGTCTGTTTGCGCCATAAAGGAAAACTATCGAGCTGTATATAGCGAAGGCGAAGAAAAATCTTTTAAAGGACACCTCACATAACCCAGTGTTTTTCCTAAGATTTTGGAGATAATGTACTATTTTAAAATTTAGCTAAGCTTACGGAAAATTAAACAAGGCTCCGACTGTCTTTAGCCTCTTTCCATGTCCCTTGCCTTGGATGACGAGCTTGGCAAAATGTGCATAGCCGGTCTTCTGAGCAATAAGCTTCTGAGAAACAATCATTCCCTTGCCATGGACTCAGAGATAGTTGGCTGATGCGTCACATAAAGAGAACACACGTGGCAAGCATGATAATCGGCGTAATGCTAATAGAGCGGATAGGATACAATTAAGGAGTGTCGAATTATTGTCAGAAGTTCATTGTGAGTACGACGATAATGACGTGCCCATTTGCCACGAACTGAGCATCCTTTGACCTTTAAGAAACGAGAAACAATCACATGCCAATGATAATTCCAACTTACCGTATGATTATTGAGCATGAACTGAATCTCGTCAAGCTTGATCAGCTTCCGAACACTGCTGTATCCGACTGAAAGTTCGTTCAGTAGCTGCAAAGTTCTGGAGACGATGGGTTCGCATCGTCCCCAGTACTTCAAGTTGGTGATTCTGGAAGAAAAACATCACATGCCAATGATAATTCCAACTTACCGTATGATTATTGAGCATGAACTGAATCTCGTCAAGCTTGATCAGCTTCCGAACACTGCTGTATCCGACTGAAAGTTCGTTCAGTAGCTGCAAAGTTCTGGAGACGATGGGTTCGCATCGTCCCCAGTACTTCAAGTTGGTGATTCTGGAAAAAAAAACACTTTTTGTTACCTTAATTCACAATTCGGAGTGATAAAGGTCATGTCCTGCTCCCTGGGTGACAATGGCTGGCAACTGTTACTGGTCTGGTTCAAGGCTCAAGGTTTTAATTTACACTTCTGTTCAAAACGACCATAGATAGAGGGTTCAAGACGGAGACACAAGGTCGATTTACAACAAGACCAAAGGTTCAGATGAGATCCCAAAAATGTAATATTTGATCCAGACAATTTGGTCTTGTAAACATCCGGTCTTCGCCAGACTCCTTGAACATTTTTACTATTAAGATTTAGAAAAAGAACAAGGTCGATAGCTAATCATGTGAGAAAACCAATTTCAGATATGGATTCACTATGTGTGTATTTACCCCTAGGCTATACGTCATATTTACTTGGACGAAACTGATCAGATCTTCATGTCTTACTTCTACCAAATCTCCGGTTTCGACCGGATTCTGAGCGAACTACTTGTCTGGCAAAAACTAAAGCTTAAAAATGAATTTAGCGTATCACCTTACCCCTATGTCCAACATCTAAACTTCAGATACAACTTTAACTTTTTACAAACTTTCCAGTTTCAGCCGGATCTGGCGAACTATATGTCCGGGTAGAAAATGATTGTCAAAAGTGGATTTAGCATGTTCTTACCCCTAAATCAAACATCAAATCAACTTAGAATCAAACTTTTGCTTTTAACATTTTGTCCGGTTCCGGGCGGATTCCAGGCAAACTACTTGTCCGGCGAGAAAATAGTTTTCATATAAATGTTCATCATGTCTTCTTACCCCTGAATCGAACACCTAATCAACGTCAGATAAAAAGTTTTGTTTTAACAAATTTTCCACTTCCTGACGTAATCCGGGCGAATTACTTGTCCGACAAGAAAATGATTTTCATATAAATCTTCACCCCTAAAATCGACCCCGAAATCGAATATCTAATCAACTTCACTTTCCGGTATTGGCCGGATTCCGGGCGAACTACTTGTCCGGCGAGAGAATGGTTCTCATATTCATGTTCAGCACGTCTTGGTCACTCTTTAATTTGAAACCCCTCCCGTCAGAGCACATCTCCCTTGACCCAAAGAGTCCACACATCAAGTTTCATCAAAATATCTTGTTTCCTTCGAGAGTTAACGTGCTTGCAGACGGACAGACGGACAACTTTTGCGATGTCATAGGTATCCCTCCACTTACGTTTTGGTATCCCAAAAAATGCAGAAGAAACTGAGCACGAAATAGCAAACTTTGCACAAGAATAATAGTTTGTGGCTTTCACTTGATTTTATTCGTGTATGATTAATGTTTGCACCCACGGCTGTGCACAAATATCTGCTAGGCTGAATTTCGTCATGTTCTTTGGCGCCGTTCACACCTGGCGACGTCACAAGAAAGCGACCTCTAACGAGCGGTAAAATAGTGTTCATCTTCCAAAGCGGCTATGCGGATTTGCCTCGTCGCTGCGCGTACTTTTTCGTCGAGTAATCTAAAACAGAAGCGGAATTCCACCCCAGCCGCACCCTGGCTTAAAGGCTACCTGAAAGCTTCCCGGTGTATTCTAAACAAATGATACCACGATAAAGTCAAAAACTGAGGCGCAATACACGACCCCATTTCTTCTAATTTTCTTATTCTGGTGAAATATCCACCTTTTAAAGCCGCTTCAACTCCGGAGAGCGTCTTCCGATTAGACCACGTGCCACTAGTTCAACACTGAAATTAGCAATATCATAAGACTCAACGGAAACCGTCATCACAGCAACACGTGTTAAAGCTTTTTAAATCGCGTTTCCTCAAGGATGTGTATAAGGGGAGTTCTTCAGACATAATTTTTTTACCCTGAACCAGACTTGCCGAAGATGCGCTTAATGCGGAAATAGCCGCAGGTGTAGGTCTACACTAAAGTTGTATCAGAATTCCATACAAGCGTGACGTCACACCCACTGATCTATTTTCCTCAGAAAACAAAAATTTGACTTCAGACATCGAGGGTGATATCAGAAAATAACACCGAGACTGTCATTGAAAATAGGTAGTAGTCTTCTTTGCTTGGTAGTACTTATTTGCTACTTTTGTATGGGATTTTCGTTTAGTGAAATGCTCTAGCCTACTATAGAAATGTGAAAATGACTACTGCTGTGACCCGTGCATCAGTTTATCGAAATCCCAACACCATCTTTTTCATTTGTGTCGAAGCAGATGCCATCTAGCGGCGGGCTAGATGGATAGAATGTATCAAGGCGGGCTCTTAGAGAGATATAATTAATCAACCTCCAGCCACCGGTTGCAGAATTCTGCGATTTGTCACACATTTTCCTTTCTTCGACAAAACGAGCAAGAACTCTGAGACCGGCACCTATCATTAAATGCAAAAACGAAGCAAGAAAGTTAAGGCTAATAATTATGAAGATGATAAAGCGAGAAAGAAACAGAAAACCGTGATTTTCGTTTTTTTTTTCTTGATCAGCTAGTTATCCCTCTAAGATGATGTACGAGGGATAAATATAAATACAGATATTTCGGTTGCACTTCCGGCAAACTGTCCTCAGCGAAAAAAAAAAACTAAATCATAAGAAAATCACAGTTTTCTAAAAAAAAAATTCGTAATGAACGGTCAGCTTGGCTTCAAACCTTATACTGATAAAGCGAGATTTCTCGCTAATAGTTGGTGAAAACGACCAAGTTTCGTAGGTGTCAGAATTTAATTGTTTTTTCCAGCCAAAGTCACAGGTTCGATCAGAAAAAGTGGCAACACTGAAGTTTTCAGAGCAACGTCAAGAAGAAAAAAACTGTGGTAATTGCTCAGTAGCTGCCTTTTGTAGATTTGGAGGAAATAAGCTGGAACTAATGTTGTTTCAGTTGAAAAGTTGCCTTTTCATTAGGAATGTGATTGCCCAGGGTGTTTGGCTAGGAAAGCAACATTTCCTTTCAGTTTTGAACATTTTTTTCTCTAATGTTTTTCAGTATTTTTTTTCTGTCTTATTTTTCATGTTTTTTTTTCTGAAAGTGATGTCTTTTATTTTATTTTCTGGAGGCCAGGTTCTACTTTTCAGTAGTTGGTAAAAAGTGCTCGATGAACTTCTGCGGAGGTTACTACGGCTTCGTATCATCCTCTCTGGAGGCTGATATGCTATCGTATCAACCTCTACAAAACTCATTCTCATGGTATAACCGCCTGTGGGATATAGGAATATATACACTACATACCTGTTCGAGAAAAGCTATATTTTAATATAGATAGAGAGAGACGAGCGGTCAGCGAGGCGCCGGTCGCATTTGCATTTATAAAAAGACCTAGGTACAACCAAATTCTATGTTGGGTCCTCAATCGTCGGTCACTATGTAAGTAATGACTATATGAAATTCGGATACAATTTAGTTGACCCCCAGGTATATTGTGGACAAGATTTTAAATCCGCTCAGTACGTCCGAAATCCGAATTTCTTAGTGCACTGTGGATACAAAAGCCTCTTACTATGCAACATTTTATATTATTATTACCAAGAAGCATTCTACAAACTTCTAAGCGTACTGCGATAATATGGTAGGGAATGAATATAAAACACTAATCACAGTGCGGCGGACTAGTAAAGGCGCTGCTTACCGAAGAACATGATGAAAAACTGTAGGTCTGCAGCTCTCGAGATCACACCTTTTCATCAATCTTCACAGGCCTTTAAAAACGCTGTTGTTATGTCGAAAAAAAAAAAATTTAAATTAAAGTCTCAAATAGGGGCTCATTACGATCCAGATCCGATTTCCGACGGAAATTGTTCACCAGACTTTCATCGGAAGATTGACAGGAGAAAATTCAGAATAACGAGAGCGTATAAAAATAAACACAAAGAGGAAATATGTTACCTAGGTGACTGTAACGTCATTAGGAAACACATCATTTCCAATTTCAAGACTGTTCCGAGTTCCGAGGCTCTTTATTACAGACTGTCTGCGAGATGGGGGGGGGGGGGTAGGATGTCTAACAAATGGCCCTATCAGCATCTTTGTAATCTTTCTTATCAGGGAGATAGGAAAAACGTTAAGTGAAAGGGTTCCTAAAAGTCCTAAAGGAGTGTGAGCTGGAACCCCTTTCTGTTCGTTTCTGAACAAATTTGTTATCCCACCCTTTCTACAAAAATATCCTTCCTCCTCCCATTAAACCGGAAAGAACCAGACCTCCAAGAAAAGCAGCTATCCCACACCTGTCGCATGTAAAACTGAAAGGTATCGTGATAGTTTTGTGCCTGAGTTTACCTTGTATCATAACAACCTTACTTGAATTACTGTATTTATTCTATGACAACTGTATATATGTTTTAGTTGTAGGTTAATGACAAGTGCCAATTACTTGATGACACATGAAATGTTGTGCCGCATTAATTTTGAAATTAAATTAAATTAAATTAAATTTATATCCATCCAAATTACCATGTTGATATAGCAACATCTGAAAACAAAACTGTCAGAAGAAGCTCTTCAGCTAGCTGTCCGTCGTCCGTCCATCTGTAAGCACGATAACTCTCATACGGAATTAAGATATTTTTTTCAAAATTTGGTATGAAGGTTCTTTGGGTCATAGGACAGGTCAAGTTCGTAGATGGGATGCCTAGCTCTATATTTGGGGGTGTGGGTTGAATTAAGGGGCCAACGAAATATTTTTTAAAAGCTAATGAGACAGTTGGGGTAGTCAGATATGTTGAATCAGAATATGATAATTATTTTCTCACCGTACAAATAGTTCGTCCGGAATCCGGCCAAAAAAGGAAGATTTGTTAAAAAGAAACAAGTTTTACTTGAAGTTGATTACAGGTTCGATACAGGGGTACGGAGATATGTTGAATCCGTATACGCAAATTATTTTTTTTGGACATACAGTCGTCCGGAATCCGGTCAAAACCGGAAATTTGTTAAAAGTTTAACTTGAAGTTGACTAGAGGTTTGATTCAGGGGTAGGGAGACATGCTGAATCAGTTTACGCAAATTATTAACTCCCGGATATACAGTTCGCCCGAAATCGGCCAAAACCGGAAATATGTTAAAAGTAAAGGTTTTACTTGAACGTGATTAGAGATCCGAGACATGCCTTAATCCGTGTATACAAAGTATTTCCACTTTCGACACACAGTTCGCCCGGAATCCGGCCAAAACTGGAACATTTGTTGAAAGTTAAATCAATCAATCAATCAATCTGTTTATTACCCGTCAAAAACAATGGAGGGTGTGTGGCCCTAGTGACGGAGTACAAAAAAAAAAGGAGAAGAAAAAAAAACAACAACAACAGACAATGCACGTAGGAAAACTTTACACTAAACACAGCACAAACATAACTACAGATTACACGAAAAGCGAAGACCACTGGTGGTTCAGTTTACTAGCGGAAGATTTGAAATCTTCCACTCTCTTATCAATAATTTTAGCAGGCAGAACCAGATGGAATTTCTGCGCCAAAAAAGAATTGCTGGTCCAAGGGGGCAAATGCAGCAGATACTTGGCAAACTTAAAATACATCCGGTGAACATTTTTCTTATTAGAAGCAGACAAAAATTGCCAAATGGGGGACATAGCAAGAAGATGGGGCACAGTTAGACTGTTGTAAAGTTTAGAAAGATGAAACCGACTAAGACGTGTGATATTAGAAGCAAGTGAAGCGTAAGCGATCCGTATCTTTTTAGCGAGGTTTTGAATAGCAAGCTTGATTGTTTCTTTAATGGTTTTTCCGATGGGCATACCAAGGTAAACAAGACTTTCAGAAAGCGGAATAGATGTTTCACCAAGTTCAAGTCGCTTGTTTGGATTACCCTTAAGATTGAAAGCAATTGCTACGGTTTTGTCAACATTAAAACTCAGACCGATCTGCTGATATTCATGTTTTAGTTTCGCAAACGTACTCTCACTTCCCAAAAAAGTGCGACTTAGATTTAAAATATCATCGGCGTAAGTAAATAGGGACACATCAATACCGCCATAAATACACGTGCACTCGACAGAATTTTGAGCAGGAAGAACCGAGTTGTTGAAAAGAGCAGGGGAAGTTAAACCTCCCTGTCTTACACCTTTTAATACATTGAAGAGGTCCGACCCCCCTTTCATTTTAGCTCTGAGATGACTGTACATATAACGAAGACATTTAATAACGGAGGGATCAACCCCTCTTTTTACAGCTTCTGCCAAAATTTGGGCAAAAATACAGGAATCGAAAGCTCTGGCTATGTCCAGTGCACAAAGTACAAGGAAATCCCCGGAGCCTTCCACATCCGCAAGAACATTAAACAGGGCGAAGAGAGCATGCTCCCGACTCAGTCTTTTCTGGAAACCGAACTGATGCGAAGGAACAGAACACTTCCGGGAAATTTCACTAAGAATAATAGACTCAAAAATTTTAAACGAAGTGCAAGAAACGGTTATAGGACGATACGATCGACAATCATCAAGATCTTTTTTCCCTTTTTTGGGAATAGGCGTGATCTGGCCGACGCAAAACTGCTGAGGCACAATACCTGATGAAATTGAAAATCTATCTAAAATTAAAGTTCTATCTAATGTTGGGCAGCGTCTATCGTTCCCCATATCTGGGAATCGATACTCCAGACGTTATTGTTCCCCGTTTGTCGGGGAATCGATGTGTCAGGAGCTAATGTTCCCCGACAGATCGGAGAATCCACTTGCCCAGGGCTAATATTCACCACCAAGTCAGGGAATCGATGTGCCCTGGGCTAAAATTCCCCGAGTACTCGGGAATCGAAGTGTCCAGAGCTAATGTTCCCTCATAATCAAATAATAGATTTAAAGATCGGGGAATCGAGGTGTGAGGGGCTAATGTTCTCCGACATGCAAATATTGATTTTGTTGAGTTGTGGTCGGGGAATCCAAATGCCAGGTGCTAATGTGCAAATGATCGATTTTTAGATCGGGGAACCGAACTGCGAGGGGCTAATGTTCCCCGACATACAAATATTGATTTTATCGAGTTCTGGTGGGGGAATCCAAGTGCCAGGGGCTATTGTTCCCCGATAAGGAATAATGGCTTTTGGGGTCGGGGAATCGATGTGTCCAGAGCTAATGTTCCCTCATAATCAAATGATCGATTTAGAGATCGGGGAATCGAAGTGTGAAGGGCTAATGTTCCCCGATATGCAAATACTGATTTAGTTGAGTTCTGGTCGGGGAATCCAAGTGCCAGGGATTAATGTTCCTCTACAAGCAATAATGGCTTTTGAGGTAGGGGAATCGAAGTGTCCAGAGCTAATGTTTCCTCATAATCAAATAATCGATTTTGAGGTGGGGGAATCCAAGTGCCGGGCCATTGATTATGCGGGAACATTGGCTCTGGTTGATTCGATTCCCCAACCTCCAAAACCGTCATTGCTTATCGGGGAACACTAGCTCCTGGCAATTCGATTCCCCTGCCTCAACTCAACAAAATCAATATTTGCATGTGGGGGAACATTTGCCCCTCCCACTTCGATTCCCCGATCTCAAAATTGATTATTTGATTATGAGGAAACATTAGCCCCTGGCATTGGATTCCCCGACCTCAACTCAAACGAAATCAATATTTGCATGTCGGGGAACATTAGCCCCTCAAACTTCGATTCCCCGATCTAACAAGAGCTACGAGCTCATATGGCACTTGTTACGAGTAGGCGGTAAGAGAAAGTAGATGAGAGCGTCACAAAATATACCCGCCATCCAAAAATGCGGTTCGGAGATAGAAAAATGATATTTTGTTTCACTCACTTCTGAGCAGTTCCGGCATCGTCTCAATTACGTGTAGCAAATACACATGACTGTTCAAACATCCAAGTTTCAGCCCAATAAATCCACTCATTTGATCCCTAGAAGTGCTACACGATTTCCGGTATACTCTCGATCTCCCAATACCGTGGCCGAATCTGGTTCGGACTAAAAAATCGATCATCTAAAGTATCTTCTTTTATACCATCTATTAAGTTTCACTCGAATCTGAACATTTTTGGGAAATTTCGGTATCCCTCCCCCACCAAAGTTGTCGGACCCGGTTCGGGGCCAAAATATGTCATCTAGGGTATATGCTCTCTCTACCTTCCATGTCTCATTTAAACTGATGCACTCGTTTGACCCCTATGCGAGCCTCAAAGTTTCCGGCAATCTCCCTCTAACTCCCCCCAATGTGGCCGAACAGGACTTGAAAACATAAATGCCGTATCCCTTATTTCCCTCTTCCTGTCCAGCAAGTTTTACTGAAATTGGAGCATAACTTATATGAAAGTTTCCAGTACCCCCCCCCCCCCTACCTTGGCCGAACCCGTCCCGGGCGCCAAATAACAAATCTAGGCCGCATAAACTCGGCACCGTCGAACTTGCATCTCATTCGGTCCATTCGTTTGTTTTTTGCTCAAGTCAAAAGTCCCCCCCCCCCAATTCCCCCAACCGTAGTCGCATAAATTTCCAGCGCATGTTTTAAACGTCGAGTCCATCGATTCTTATCACCCATTAAGTTTCACTCGAATAAGACCACTCGTTCGCAATTTGCAGAAGTCAATTTCCATATTTCTCTTCCCTCGCTCCCCCAAGAATGCTCGGATCTAGGAACGGAAGTTTCCGGGGGTATGTTGTGTCAGGTTCTTAAGTCAATTAAGTCGGGTCACTAATATGCCCGCAAAGTTTCGTTGTCTTAGTACATCTGGAACTATTCTAACTCGCGACTACCAGAATTCCAGGAAACCCCCCTCCAACTCCCCCACAAAGCCCCGAGACCATCTGGCTCCGTTAATCTCGTCTCCTTAATTCTTGTTCTCTCCATTAAGTTCCGTCTCAATCCCTCTGCTTTAAGCGTTTCTTGAGATTTCCGCCCCCCCCCCCATCCCCCACAGGAATTGGACCCGACCCGGACTTGACACTGAACATCTGAGGCAATAGCTCTTTCCACCATACAAGTTTCATTCAAATCCGAGCACCCGTTCAAAAGTTATGCATGCCACTAGATTCCGGGCTCCCCATCCATCCACTCCCCCCAAGATGGTCGGCTATTCTCAAGTCAATCTGTTCGGAACCCTGACATACCTGCCAAGTTTCATCGTCCTAGCACATCGGGAAGTATGCCGAACTCGCGGGATCGCTAGAAATCCGCCCCCCCCCCCCCAACTCCCCCCACAGTTCGGCTTATGTCCATGACGAATCTAGGACTTGTGCTTGTTCTCCCCAAGAACTTTTGTCAAGTCACCGGTCGGCTTATGTCAATGACGAATCTAGGACTTGTGCTTGTTCTCCCCAACAAGTTTTATCCCGCTCCGTCCATTCTACGGGTTTCTCAAAATTTCCAGTTCCCTCCTCCAACTCCCCCCAGTGTCATCGGATCCGGTCCGGATTTAAAGTGGGACGTCTGAGACACGAGGTCTTCCTAAATATCAACTTTCATCAATTTATTCAAACCAAGTTAACAAAGGATACGTCAGCTACGATTCTTCATCAGCGATATTTCGGCCCTTCTTGGCAAGGGTCCTCGTCAGGCTGTAAATATCGCTGATGAAGAATCGTAGCTGATGTATCCGTTGTAAACTTTGTTTGAATAAATGTTTCAAAGTCAGCTTGGGCTCAAAGAATATTTAACTTTTATCAAGATCCGATCACTCGTTGGCAGGCCCGTATCCAGGAAAGCCTATAAAAATGATTATTTTTGTAAGTTTCTGGGGGGGGGTTCAACCCCCTACCCCCCCCCCCTGGATACGGCCTTGCTCGTTGGCAAGTTAAAAATACCTCAACTTTTGGCTTCCCCCTCCCTCCCCCCCCCCAGATTGTCTGATCGGGTCGTACTTAATCGGGTCGGGTCCCTGACGTGCCTGCCAATTTTCATCGTCCCAGCAGATCAGGAAGCACCGAACTCGCGAGATCACTAGAAATTCTAACCCCCTCCCCCCAACTCCCCCAAAGTGAGCGGATCTGTTCCAGTTATATCAGTCAAGTATAGTAGTAGTAATTTTGGCTTCACCCTCCCTCCACTCCCCCCCCCCCCCCAGATGGTCGAATCGGGGAATTGACGATTTCCTATTTAATCTTAAATATTCTTTGAGCCCAAGCTGACTTTGAAACATTTATTCAAACAATGTTTACAACGGATACGTCAGCTATGATTCTTCATCAGCGATATTTCGGCCCTTCTTGGCAAGGGTCCTCGTCAGGCTGTCTTAATCTGGTCGGGTCCCAGACATGCCTGTCAATTTCCATCGTCCCAGCACATCAGGAAGCATGGAACTCGCGGGATCACTACAAGTTCGGACTTCTCCCCCCCCCCCCCCCCAACTCCCCCAAAGTGAGCGGATCCGTTCCGGTTATATCAGTCACGTATCTAGGACTTTTGCTTGTTCTTTCCACCAAGTTTCATCCGGATCTCTCCACTCTGTGTTTTCCAAGATTTCCAGTTTCACCCTCCAACTCCCCCCCCATATCACCGGATCCGGTCTGAATTTAAAATGGAGCGTCTTAGACACGAGATCCTTCCATATATCAAGTTTCATTACATCCGATCACCGGTTCGTAAGCTAAAAGTCTCTCATTTTTCCGGATTCTCCCTCCCTCCACTCCCCTCCAGATGGTCGGATTTCTAATTTAATCTGGTCCGGTTCCTGATACGCCTGCCAAGTTTCATCGTCCTAGCTTATCTGGAAGTGCCCGAACTAGCAAAACCGGGACCGACAGAAATTACAATCGCTACATGGCACTTGCCCAAAAATCGATTATTTGCATGTCGGAGAAAATTAGCCCCTGGCATTTGGATTCCCCGACCTCAACTCAACAAAATCAATATTTGCATGTCGGGGAACATTAGCCCCTCACACCTCGATTCCCCGATCTCTAAATCGATTATTTGATTATGAGGGCACATTAGCTCTGTACACTTCGATTCCCCGACCTCAAAAGCCATTATTGCTTATCGGGGAACATTACCCCTGGCACTTGGATTCCCCAACCAGAACTCAACAAAATAAATATTTGTATGTCGGGGAACATTAGCCCCTCACACTTCGGTTCCCCGATCTAAAAATCGATCATTTGCATGTCGGGGAACATTAGCCCCTGGCATTTGGATTCCCGGACCCCACTATAGTCACACCTAGTAATAACGCCGGTAATAAGCCCGTCTTACGGTCGAAATTGGGAAGAAAAGACGCTGAAAAGGTAAGGTCGTCGAGATGGAAAAATCCATCTCCGCCATTTTGAAACGTATCTTTCGAGTGTTTGGACCAATCACAAACCAGAGTCGCTGATTCTAGTAGTTTTGTTTATGTTTGAGTGATGATGATGGTAATATATCTTGAATTTCTTCGTTCCAGGTGTGAACAGGATGAAACGTAAGAGTGGGTAACTAACCAAATTAACGAACCAAATTACGTACAGGTGTGACTGAATGTGGCCCGGGCATAAGATGGTCTTATTACCGGCGTTATTACCAGGTGTGACTATAATAATAATAATATAATAATATAACTGCAGTAAAAAAGGCCTTCGCCTCGGTTAATTTCTCGGGACACTGTGTACACTAAATTCAATTTCAGCCAGGTGTCGATCCACGCCTGCTTTAAACTGATTGATATTTTCGGCATTTACGACATTTTCGGGGAGATTATTCCAGTATTCCACTATCCGGTTTTTGAAGCTCCATTATAGTAGGGCCTAGCATTATACTCCCGACGAGTGCTCGCGTATCTATGCAACTGATGTGTAAAACCGGTCCTCTGAATTTTGCCAAATTTTCGAGAAGTCAATGGGCATAGGAAAAGGCTTAAAACAGCCAACGCCGTGGATAGTTTGCTAAAAGCAAAGCCTAGTTTCACAGTATTCAGATAGTTAACAGTTAGTAGTGCGAGGTGTGCTATAAGCTCACAGAATTCTGGCGTCGCGGAACAGGCAGAAAGGAGTGACAAGCGATGAGCAAATGGGTAACAGACTCCACAATTCACAACCGAAAAGAAGTGAATGCATGGGTAATTTTTTCAGGGTTAAATGACAAATTGGTGGAGGGAAAAGCTTACACGTATGAGGGAACGTATAGGTAGAAATAGCCTAATAGGTCAGGTAATAACAAAGCAAACAAAATGTTCTACCAGACTTTAATGTCCGCCATCCTCCTACTTAACCTTTTCACATCTGCAGAGAATTAGTACCCCCAGCCCCTAAGATTTTGCAACTTGGACTACAATTCTAGAGACAACAATTTTGTCTGGCAACTTCCCTATCTAGTCAAGCGGAAAAAAAAACTTGTACCGTAACAGTACAAACAGAGCGGGGAAAACTCGATGCCTTCCTTATTTTGCTTCTAACAAAGGAAACTGTCTAAGTCACAATCACAGAAAATTTGCAAGAAACAACTTTGATGATGATGATGAAATTAAGAAGAGGGAAATGGCGCAGTACAGACAAAGAAAAGGAAAAAATACACTGAGCATAATGTAGTAAATGCAGAAGATAAAAAAATAAACATAACAAAAAAAATAAGGGACTAATCGGGTCCCAAAAATCTGTGTTTCTTATAGGGTTTCTGGAAGTTGTACGAGGCAGTTGGGTAACTGGGCTTACAAAATAAGACTTTCAGTCCTCCTGTCAACCTTCTAACTCGTGTTTATTTTTCTATCGACCCTCCCTCAATGCATCAACCAATGCAAAATCATACTCACATTTTTCTTACAAATATGCTCAGAATCTGGGACTCTTCATTGATGCCCAAAACGTCGGACAGGGCCCTATACACCTTGGATGTCTTCTGGACTTGGTCGCCAACGTATATCTTCCGGAACTGCTCGAAGAAACTCAAAATGGCGATTTCGAGCCTTTCACAACCACCAGATGGAAGCCGTGAGTCAGTCAGGGTCATTAGCTGAATCACCCTACAAAGCAAATCAAGAGTTAATCCCCTTTCACATCGAAACGTTGCGTTGCACGTCTTTCACGCATCGCGCTAAAAGCTTGGTACAATCACAAATTGAGGCATTCTAGTAGCTTGATTTCTGCGTCTGAGTTCAAGTTCGTTTTATTTGTACACTAAATCATTACATAGTTTGCTAGGCTTATAGAGAGAGATATTCGACAATATTACGCCTATCCAGGGACATACCCTACATTAAATAAACCGAATGTGAAAGCAATAGCTGGTTCACAAACTAAACAATAGTGAACAAGCTTCAATTTTAAATCTCAATCAATCAATCAATAATTTTATTAACCCGTATAAAAATGGCACAGAACATGCCCATACAGAGTATATGAAAAACAATAAAGGAAAGAAAAAGATCAGACTAAACTAAATGAAATGACTATACAAACGCACTATAATACGGATGGCACCTGTCTAGAGAAGAATCAAACTCGTCACGGCGTTGGACCACAGCCACAAAGAGCGTGTCCCACCCTACTTACCGTAGTTACTACGCATGACGTCACCAGCAGAATATCACGCCACGGGCGAATTCGACCAATCACGTTCCAGAGATGCCTACTTACTATGCTCCCGAGCATGGTAAGCAAATAGTAACTATTAGTTACTATTTCGAGAAGGTTGGAACGGTCAGCGTAGTAACTTTTCGTGAGGATGGAACGGAAATAGTACCTAATAGTAACTATTGTTAGAAGGATGGAACACTCTCAAAGGGATCAGTAACGCCGTCTAAATCTGACCGAGTTACTAAGCTGAACTTTCAGCTATATAATTGCTATGGCTCCATGGGGCTCCTTATCCTAATCCTTCTCCTCCTTATCCTTAATCTCCGTGCTCCTTATCCTTAGTGTATTATTCCAGGAAACAGACTGGGAAAGAATAAAAATTACTTACAGTGGGTTTTGCTTTTTTTAACATTACTCAGACATAATTAACCATCTTGTCGCAATCTCTCTTGGAAGGGATCGTCTAAAACCGTAACGGACGAGGACGTTGCAGGAGGAACAAGTACTCAAAACGGGAACAGGTAGAATAAAGGGAATGACATAATAAACAAAACAAGACCAGGAGGCAAGCAACTGAAAAGAGGAAAGGTACACCGTCACTCCTCGTTTTCGTCGCTTGGGTACGAAAATCGTTAATAAGTGAGTTTGTGTGGTTTTTTGTTTTTTTTTTAAGTACGAGGCGTGAAAGCCTTTAGCAGCATCATATTTAGTTATTTGGGTATGGACTTTAGAGCACGCCATCACGACCACTATTATAGTATATATCAAGTATCTGGGGAAAAGATGCAGGGTTGAAACAGACATTTCTCACGCTGGACTCAAACTGCCCTGTCTCATTAATCTTTCTTCCGACCAGCAATTGTTTCCTTAGAGCCTTATAATTGTGGGTTACAGCTGGAAAATCAGGGTTTCCGGATGGGAGTCCTGGGTCGTCGTTTTACATTTTCTATTCAGTGTTACGTTTTACTTTTGCCAATAAAGAGCTGTGTCCCGTTAACTCTCTGGGAATAAAGAACGATGTGTTCGATAAGAAGCCTCAAGAACGCTACCATTAGATGAAGAATAACGGCTTATAACATCAGAAGAAACCCCGTTATAAGTAGTTGCGTTTCTTCTTTAAACGTTGGGTTCAAGTTCAGAACATGCCCGCTCAAGATCGGCCAGGACCCCTCTTTCACTGTTCCAGCAGTCCTGTTCCTCTGTTTAGTAACGAGGGTCAAAGCAGGTCTGCGAGGACAATTACGAACATCAGAAGGAGGGCAAGAGTTTACGAGCAGGTCTGCGCGAGCAATTACAATGTCTTTTTTATTTTTGTTTCGCGCCGTTTTTGCTTTCACGGATTTTCCACGGCACAGTTTTCTGGCTCGTTTGCATCGCCCAGTTTTCGCTTTGGTGGATCCTACATACTGGCACGTATCGCGGTTTAGGTTTCGCCATTTGCTGCTCAAGGTCTTCGCTTTCGCGATTCTTACTTTCAAAGTTTTTCCTGTACACGATATTCCCTTCTGCCCTTTTTGCCTTTACGAATTTTGTCTTAGTCGCAACTGTGTCTCGCCTGGCCCTGTCATTTTAGCGAGGGACCACTCATGCCTAGGATCCCATTCTGCCCTTCCTCGGGGTCCAAAAAGGATAGCGCCTGAACACATGTTTCCCCTGGAGATTTCCTTTTTTTGGTAGCCCCATTAATAAATGAAATGACTCGTCACTAGCGCTTTCCCGCTGGAAACTAAAGAAGATATGTAACCAAAACCCTAGATGCACAAAAGACAATGGAACATTAGTGTGAAAGAGCAGTGATCCTGCTTTCCCCAGAGCGCGGGCATGCTGTTGAACTGGTGCCAAAATGCGAGAAAAAAGGAACACAGTTACTCGAATAGGGGTCGTGCACAGACGTGCTCTAGCCCTAGCAAGCGACTAGAAGAAGAAACAACAGTGCATCGTTTTTTAGTCACACGAGATTTTAGTACGCGCCCGGTTTTCAGTATTATTTCCTCCTGCACCGTGTCCCTTCCATTCCGTCCGTTTAGTCGTATATGCCTTGTGTTCCTTCGCTTAATTACTTAAAAGCCTGTTCGCTTCTTCAATCAATAATTTGGCTCCGTTATACTGAAATAGTTGTCATCGTTACGCAATATTTAGGATTATAGTGTTTCTATGAGGTTTATTGTTGTTATACACGAATATGATAATTGTTTGCATTGCTCCAAGATTCGTAACGGCAAACCGACAGAAAAACTTTCCAAAATAAATACCAAAATACAATAAATTACCAATCCGTGAAAACCACGTAAAGGTGTTTAACCAGTAATGATGTAGAGAAAGTTATATTTAATATAGCTAACAGTGTTCACCTTATCCCGTACAATACCACACATTAGGGATGTAGTATTTTCCCGCAGCCGAATTTCCCCTCGTCCGGCCTACACTACCATAATAGGCCTCTAGCCCCGGCCAGAGCAAAATAACACTAGAGAGTAGCGCCAAGACCTATAGGCGTATTCTCGCCGTTCCCCGAGGACTCCACTTGAGGAGTCCCCGCGTTTTTGTTTGTCCCGGGGACTCACTCCCCGTATTCTCGCGAGTCCCCACCGACGGGGAGTGCTCCGATTATCATCACCATCATCGAAAAGGACTCTCTTTCAGATTCGGAGGGGAATCAATTTTTGCTGGTGTTGGTGCAATGTAAAATTAATTAAAAACAATCAGAATAAACAAAACCAAAAATAAAGTGGATCCCGACTAATTTCGTCAACAGCATATTACTTTTTCGAACAAAATCCATTTTGGAAGCATTCCCCGTGTTTTCACTGTTTCTGTACTCGGAGTCCGCGTGGAGTGACTCCCTCTATTCTTGCCGTTCCTTTCGATTCCCCGAGGAGTCCTCGGGGAACGGCGAGAATACGCCTTATGTTCTCCATGCTTTGCAAACGCCCACTACATTTGCGACATTTAAAGCGAGACACACTTGCGGGTTTAGAAATTCCTAGTAGAGCAAAGGTGCGGTCTGCACACACCAAGGAAACAATGGAGGCTGAATCATTTTTACGGCACCTGCCTTCCGGTAAAGTGCCATGTACCTATCACTTTTCCGTCGATCTGTCGGTCAGTCCGGTGATCGCGAGTTATGGTACATTCAGATGTGCTAGAGCGATGAAACTTGGCAGGCATATCACGGACTCGACCATTTTAACGTAAGACTATTCGTTTTTCCGATTTCACCGTCATAGGGAGAATGGAGGAAGGGGGAATCCGGAATCTCCAGGTATGTCCAACTTTTGAACGGGTGATCGGATCTTAATGAAACTTGATATTCGGAGAAGATTCGTGTCTCAGATGCCCCATTTCAAGTGCGGCCAGGATCCGATCAATGTGGGGGGGAGTCGGGGGAGGGGACCGGAAATTTTGTGACACGCTTACAGTGTAGCGACTGGGATGACACTTGGAGGGAAGAACAAGCATAGGCCCAAGATACATCAGTGACAGAACAGGACCAGATTCGGTCACTCTGTGGTGGGTGGGGGAATCGGAAGGTGGGTGAAATTCCGCTGATCGCGACTTAAGGTTCTTCCAGCATGTGCTAGGACGACGAAACTTGGCCTGAACATTAGAGACTAGACAAGACTGGCTTGGAAATTGTCCCTTCCCATATCCGATCATATCTTAAAGTACTCATCTAAATCGCACGGTACAAAAAATACTTTTAAGAAAAATATACATTTTCATGATCCCCATGAGTTCAGGATCAATTTTGCCTCAAGGGTTTTGATTAGAAATGAAGTTCTAGCGCCCTTAAAGTGCGCATCATCACAGCCAAGCGCAAAAATTAAATATTTTTTACCAAACGATGCATTCTCGCGATTTCCAATGTTCCATGATCATTCTTATCTCAAGGGTTTTGCTTACAAATGATCACAACAAAACCACGAATTGGCAATTCCTACTTCCATCTATCGGGATGTTCTCTATCGCTAGTGATGATAGTATCGCTGCTATTCGAGTGGTCAATTTTGTCAAGTCTTGGCGCTACTCCCTAGTGGTGTTTTGCTCCGACTCCGGCGGATGTATACGTTCATGAAGCTGGGAAACGCGAGTTAACACTTGATAACTGTTTTCGAGAGGCCAATCTATTTTTGATCTTTGCTCCTTCCTTCTTAATCGTACGGAACTCTTGTTCTCAGCCTGGATTTCTTAAAAGGAAACCAAGTCTTTTTTTTCAGCCTTTCGGTCATTTTTTTTCTATCTGTCACATCACCGTAACAGAAGCAAGAGTGCTTCGGTTCGTATCTCTTCAATCCATTTTGACAAGACAATAACAGGAGCAATATGGGGCTGTTCCGAGCAGGACTTACCTACAAACCAACTGACCATCCATGTTATCATTTTCTTCGCTGGTGCTGAAGGACACACGTCCTCCAATCACAGCCCCAATTATGTAGACCAGCCATGTGAGCTGACCTAAAAAGAAAGCATACGATAAACCCAGTTCAAATCCACATCACCCGGGAAACGCTAGGAAAGCGTCTGGCCTTAGCTATTATTCTAAGAAGGTAAACCGAGAAGAGAGTTCCCCTTGAATGGCTTATCGCCTTTTCCCAAATCATTCGGACATGATTGTTTGATACTACTCCGAAAACTCTGGTCAATACGAAAGAAAACGTAGCAAACATCTCTCTTGCGAGTTACGGCATAGCGGCCGGTTATCTTTTCTGTTCTGGAGGCGTCTCCAAAGCTCGGATTGGCTCTAGAAGTTTCCTGAAATATTAGCTTTCCCAAAATGATTAGCCGATATGCAATGGAATGCGCGGAAACCCTCGACTGACTGGAGGCAAAGTTAGAATTACACAAAATTAACAAGTGCGCAAGCGCCCAAACGTGGAGTGTGAAAGTAAAAAATTTATCAGATCGTACAATCGATTGTGTATTTACTCATACTCCGCTGTTATGCAACAAGACCAAAGGTTTCGATGGGATCCCACAAATTCAATATTTGATCCAGACAATTGGGTCTTGTCTTCGCCAGATCCAGTCTTCGCCAGACTCCTTGAACATTTTTGCTATTAAAATTCAAAAACAGGTTAATCATCTGAGAAAAACAAGCTCAGGTATTGAATCAGCATGTGTGTTTACCCCTATAAGCCATCTCTGTTTTGACGAAAACTTCTTGCCACTTCTGCCAATTTCCCGGTTTCGGTCAAATTCCGGAACTACTTTTCCGGCGAAAAAAGAAAGCTCAAAAACGAACTCTTAACCCAAAGAATCCTCACACCAAGTTTCATCAAAATATCTCATTCCCTTCGAGAGTTACAGTGCGCACAGACGGACAACTTTTGCGATGTCATAGGTATCTTTCCCCAGTATTGAACATCTAATCAGCTTCAAATAAAAATTCAACTTATAACAAATTTTCCGGCTCCAGCCGGATTCCCGTCGAACTATATGTTCGGGTAAAAAATGATTGTCAAACACAGATTCACCATCTCTTTACCCCTAAATCGAATATCTAATCAACTACAAATAAAACTCTAACTTTTAACAATTTTCGGTTTTGGCCGGATTCCGGGCGAACTACTTGTCTGGGTAGAAAATTGTTTTCACATAAGTGTTCAGCATGTCTTCTCACCCCTAAATCGAACATCTAATCAACTCCAAATAAAACTTTTACTTTTAACAAACTTTCCGGTTTTGGCTGGATTCCGGGCGAACTACTTTTTCGGCGAGAAAATGGTTTTCACCATTGTGTTCAGCATGGCTTCCTACCCCTAAATCGAACATCTAATCAACTTCAAATAAGACTTTTACTTTTAACAGACTTTCCGGTTTTGGCCGGATTCTGGGCTAACTACTTGTCCGGCGATAAAACGGTTTTCACCATCGTGTTTAGCATGTTTTCTTACCCTTAAATCGAACATCTAATCAACTTCCAATAAAACTTTTACTTTTAACAAACTTTCCGGTTTTGGCCGGATTCCGGACGAACTACTTTTCTGATGACAAAATGGTTTTCACCATCGTGTTCAACATGTCTTCTTCTTACCCCATAATCGACTATCACATTATCTGTTTAAAAATATTTAATTTGCCCCTTAATCTAAAACCCCTCCCACGAACTTGACCTTACTCTTGACCCAAAGAATCCTCACACCAAGTTTCATCGAAATATCTCATTCCTTTCGAGAGTTACAGTGCGCACAGACGGACGGACGGACAAACGGACAGACGGACAACTTTTGCGATGTCATAGGTATCCCTCCACTTACGTTTTGGGTTCCCAAAAAGCGGGTCATAATAAATAAATACAATAAATAAATAATATCCCCAATAACCAAACAAGTACTGAAATGACCTAATCTGAAATCACCTTACTTTAACAGCTTTTAATTTAGGCAAACCGCAAGTGGAAATACAAATAGATTTTGAAGATCTTGGAAGAACGTTTCAATTCTATACTGAATGTTTTGACAGTCAGTCCTACCTTTAAACCTCTTTCAATTTATCAATTTAACAAGTTCATTAAACCAAATGAATCACTGGAAAACTGAGTCGTCCATTGACAACGCGAGGACCTAGTCGAGTATTACAGAGAAAACAAGTAAAGGAAGAAGAACAGCCCAAACTCATGAACAAAAAAATAACATCCAAACAAGGTAAATCTAAATCACACCCTATTTCTGCAGTGATCCAGGAGTGACTGCAAAAATGAACAAGCGACAGCGACTACAGAAAGATATACTAGTTTCCCCACAATGAACACTGCCATCAAGTTCAATCTTGTTTCAATGAACACATACTTTACGACACTCCGTTTTATCTGTTTACGAATTAGCCTATCTGCCTCCAAAATCCGATCAAAACTTTTACGGATGGATCACTCAGGAATTTATTCGTGACTGCAATAAAACGTGGAAAAACTCTCTCGAACGATAAAGTTCTGCAAAGAAAGGGCTACAATGCTCTTCAACCAGTCTTACTGGATAGAAGATATAGTCAGTCAAAACAAAACAGGCCAAGCCGTTCAACGACGCGCCGCCGCCATTTCCAAAGGGCGCACCATAGCCAACGCCCTTGTAAGGCTGGTTGTCCCCCTGATATGCTACTTGCTGTTGTACCTGCAGCCTTGCTATCCTTTGCTTGACTTGATGTTACTATGAGTCATAACCTTGGAACAGAACTTAGGGAGAAGGTAAAATAAGGGATGTAGCGGGTTAACAAGTGAGTAACATTGCTAATTATTTAATGATGATTCAATATGCCCATGGAAGAAATTAAGAATCCCGGCATAGAGAAACCGCACCCAAGTGGTGAATATGGGCAATATGTGTCGGGACTCGCAGCAACTCTGGTTGGCGGGCCGGGTTTTAATCCAACAGCTGCATTCGTGGAATGTTAATCTATAGAATAAACTCGTACCTTCTTGGTACAGAATAGCTGCATTCGTGGAATGTTAATCTATAGAATAAACTCGTACCTTCTTGGGTCAGAATAGCTGCATTCGTGGAATGTTAATCTATAGAATAAACTCGTACCTTCTTGGGTCAGAATATCGATAGCCTGGGTCCTGGAATTGGCAAGTGCGTCCTGATAGCTCCGTGCGGCTGAATCAAATAGCTGGATGAGGAGGTTACAGGTCTTGATGTATTCACACCTTCCAATTGTAGAGAGCTGTTCGAGCTGCTGGCTGACTAAGCCTTGATCGTCCAGAGGATCTTCCAGACCTTCTCTGGAAAAGACACGAAGAATATTTACTGTTCATTTACTCCAATATTATTAAATTTTTTTAACTTACCCGGTCTAAGCACAAAATTTTCTAAAATTTTCCATGACAAAAAAGAAACGAAAAATTGTGCACACTCCAGTGTTTCGAACTGCTCATAACCTGTTAATTTACTCGTGTTTTTGTGTTTTTTTAACCGCAAAAAAAAACATTGCTCGCGGTAGTGGTGGAAGAAAGGAAAGTGTCCAGTGTGTGTTCCTTGCATCTTTTTTTCCTTAACACAAACTCTGACGCTTCGAGCTTTCCCGCGACTTCTTCAAGAAAGCCCTCTTCCTCTCTGATTGACTGGAAAGCGATTCACTAGGAGAAAACAAAAGCAAAACACTTCTTTTTCCTCGTAGGCTACGTGTTTCTCATGTATCCGTGCCAAGGTTGGAAGGACTTTTCATCAACATGTTATTCTGGTTTCAGCATTTTATTCCAGGGACTACGTGGCTGATGAAAACTGTTATTAGCAACTCTACGCATTCTAGGTTCGTACATGTGAGAAGTACACTGTACAAAGAAAATCTTGCAGTATTTGCTACTGGGATTAATCTTGTCTCTAATTAGGATTAATCTTATCTCAGTAGAGATAAGATCAATCCCAGTAGCAAATACTGCACTTAACTTTAATCATTACTCGGAGAAACTTTGTACAGTGTATTCCATTATAAAGTATCTCTGATAGAGGTAGCTTATGATTAGGCCTATATTTGGTGCATAGACTAACCGTATGACTACCTGGGCAACACAAAATTATATTTGAAATGCAAGCTTTGTAACTCGCGACTTCGGTATAGCGAAAGAGCTTATAAATTTAGGAAACAAAACAAATCCTCTGACCAAGATTAACTGGAAAGTTGGTATACGGATGGAAGGAAAATTGCTTTAATCAAGTAAAAAACAAGACCAAAGGTTTCGATGGGATCCCAAAATTTTAATATTTGCTCCCGACAATTCGGTCCTGTGGATATTCGGTCTCCAACAGACTTCTTACAAATTTTTACTTTTAAAATTTACAAACAGGTTCAATGGTAATAATCGGAGAAGAACTGATTCGTATTTGACAGAGCAAACCGGATACGCCAGCTGAATTTCAACAAGTTCAGATATATAAGGATATCCGTTTGCGCTGTCAAATCATCATATGGTTTACCCGGTTTCGGCCGGATTCCGGACAAACTACTTGTCTGGCAAAAAAATAAAGCTCAAAAACGAATTCAGCATGTCTCCTTATCATGCTGAATTCACTGATGCATCCTCGTCAGGCTGACGAGGACCCTTCCCAAGAAGGGCCGAAATATCGCTGATGAAGAATCGTAGCTGAAGTATCCGTTGAAAACATTGTTTGAATAAATGTTTCAAAGTCAACTTGGGCTCAAAGAATATTTACATCAGCATCAGCTGGATTCCGAGCGATCTATACGCCCGGTGAGAAAATGATCCTCATGTGCGAATTCAGCATGTCTTCTTACCCGCAAATCGAACATCTTATCAAATTTAAATAAAACTTTTACTTTTGACAAATTCTTCGGTTCGGGCCGAATCCCCGCCGAAATAATAGTCCGGCGAGAAAATAAATTTCATATTCGGAATCAGCACGTCTCTTTGCTCCTAAATCAAACCTCTAATCAACTTCATATTAAACTTTTTCTTTTCACTAATTTTCAGGTTTTCGCCGGATTCCAGGTGAACTATTTGTCCGGCGAGAAAGTAAATTATATATTTGAATTCAGCATGTCTTTTTACCCCTAAATCGACTATCTCGATAGCTTCCTTAATTCGAAACTCCTCACCCATCCTTAAAGGACACCTGAACAATGAAACCATACTTGAATACACCATGGAAGATGCATTCACAGAAATGACCACGGAGAGCATTCTACTCCTGAGCGTGACGTTTTCAAAATAGGTATGTTCGTGTCCAGAGGTTTGCACATGCAGACTCCAAGACAAAATGCGCAATTCATTCAAATCTTGTACAGCGCTGGCCGCGTATTGGGATTTCTTCTAGATATACGTTTGAGCTAAACTGGTTAGAAATATTCTAGAAGGAGGGTAGATTGGAGACATTTGTTCATTTCTAAAATTATTCGGTACTGAAATAAGGACAGATGCAAAGTGGAGCAAAAATCATAGCTTGGAAACACTATTTCGTATTTGGATTGGGTTTTCTGCAGGCAACGCTAACGGAAGTCATACAGATAGGGATGATACTTGGTACTCTTCATTTAGGTGTCCTTTAAGCATAGAGCTACAGAGCCAATTTTCGAACTTGACCTGTACTTTGACCCAAAGGATCCTCCCACCAAGGTTTCATCAAAATATCTCAATCCCTTCGAGAGTTATCGTGCGGACAGACAGACGGACAACTTTTGCGATGTCATAGTTATCCCTCCACTTACGTTGTGGGACCCCCAAAAAAGAAGAAATTTATGGATTAACTTCACTGAATCTTATTAGAAGATCGATATAAAATTTAATATCGCATGCTGAATCCTGAGAGGCTGTTAACTTTCCGAAACAAATGAATAATCCGGTCGGAACCCGGTAAAGCCTGGATTTACGAACGGCACAAATTGGCGTAGGAAACTGAAAAGAGGCTTGAGATAGCAGCAGTAGAGCATAATCAACTGACATGCCATTAATTTTCGGCTGAGGCGGATAGTTTGGTCGGACAAAACTGAAATAAAACCATGTAAACTAGTTTTTGGCACACATGCTTAAGTAGTACCGCAAAAACAGTCCGTATCATAAGGATCGGTAAGACATTTAAGGCACATCCCCTTTTGGGCGCTCCACAAAGGCTTTGGCATCCATCCTTAGTTACTTCGCAATATTCGCAATACCCAAGAAACCAGAAAAGATTTAAGTAATTAATTACTAAAAATACAACAACACTGGACAAACCTTGATTTTGTGGCGTAGAGGGGAAGAAACTTGTGTAGGACTAGCTAAAGTCGAAAGAACTTTCATCTTTTTCATCCACTCCTTCCACCCCATTAAACCAGCTCTGCCCCCCCCCACCCCAATAGATGCTACGAATACTGTGAAGTAAAAGCAATAACAAACGATTCAAATCTTTCCGTGAACTCGATATAGCTCTTTCATATCAAACTTTCTAGCTTCGGTTGCCTAGTAAACATAATGTAAAATTGAACATGAAAGTGGAATAAAAACGTAGGCTGCGGCTATATGAAATAATAACTGGGAACGAAAGGGCGTGAGTCGTTATTTAGGCACTTCGAAGATGGTATCACAAATGTTTAGCCGCTTGGCTTTTTGTCTTGGTCCATCTGTCTGAACCAGGTGAAAAATTTGTAGCAGCCTGTGTAGCTGTATGATAGTTGTACGAAGAAGTTGCATGTACTGATATGTAATACTAAATAATACTATCCTTTCATGTGCCTCAGACTGGGCCAATCTTAACCAGTAGTGTCTAGTAGCATCCTGGCTTGCTGTAGAAGCATCCAGTCTTGCTAATAGTAGCATGCAGTGGTAACATTTACTACTGTATTCTTAAAGCTTACAACTCCAAATAACTAATTCTTGAAAAACTTTCAGCGGGACGTTACCCGTTGACTGCAAAGTGAAATCTCTGTCCCATGCGTGTTTGTTTCTGGTACACATACAACTGATCGGCTTCCCAAAACTAAAATTGCGATAACTGAGATAAAGGACTACAGACGTTTCGGAGACCAATCCAAGAGCGTGTTCCACCCTTCTAAGAATAGTAACTATTACTTAGTATTTCCGTTCCAGCCTCACGAAAAGTTACTACGCTGGCCGTTCCAACCTTCTCGAAATAGTACCTAATAATAACACTTTGCTTACCACGCTCGAGAGTGTAGCAAGCGTGGTAACGACGGATCTCTGTAACGCGATTGGCTGGATTACCCCGTGGAGTAGTATTTTGCCGAAGATTTAAAAATGCGTTCCATCTTGACAGCAAGAAACCAAAATTCGTGACGTCATACGTAGTAACTACGATAAGTAGGGTGGAAACCAATCTAAGAGAACCAAGCAAAAGGCTGCATTTTCGGATAATTTTACGCGTCCTTTTCTGGCAATAACAAACGCCAGTAAGCCTAAACTTCCTACAATGGAAGTATATTTCTTTGGATGTTAGGTAACAATGCGGTTTTGGGCTAAACGATAATACCAAGACCCAAAATACCCACTCCGGTGTTCAGCCCTTAATTAGCTACTTTGGCAGACTCGTAGTCGACTTTTGTCACAGCAAGTGGATGAAAATGAAACTATTCAAATTCTTAAAGCACAACTCTTACTAGAAATGGTATTTTCCCTAAACAATGGATCACAAAAAATGTTTTTCGAAAATACCACTACTTTCCACCTGAAACTAGCGATTCTCTTGTTAGCGCTTGTCAGTTATATCCAGCCTTTCTTCGCGTCAGATGACGCGGCGGCTGGGCGCAAAAGATTTGAAAACTGAATGTGCCTTGATTAAAAAGAGGGAAAACTAAGCAAATAAAAGAAGTAATAAACCAGAGATTATCAATTCCTTATGTGTGAAAGAGTTGTCAGCGCACAATGAAGACTCCGGCAAACTTTTCGTTTGGTGACAGGAAAACTCGGCAAGGCTGAAAAAAGCGCTAAAATTTCGTAGCTACGAAACGAAACAATGGAGAAAGGTAGGGATCTTAGAAGCTTATAATTCCATATGGGAGCTAAGTATATTATAAAAGGCAGAATAAGCGAGAGGGGTCCTTTAACTAACGTTCAAAGAAGCATACCCTCCTGTAGTTGGCAAGTGGTAGCACAGATCGAAAATGAACTTCAATCCCTTATTTTCAGTTTTGGGAAAAATTACAAGGGAAAAAAAGAAAACTGGGTAGGCTACAACCGTCGGTTTTCGTCATACCTCTACATCCCCGAATCTTCAGCCTTTACATCCACGGAACGACATTCCATACACCTTCTTCCGTAAGGGAGAGACTCCTCACCCCACCCTTGTTTCATCAACAGGCTTTGTTGCATCTCCTTGAGTTCAAGCGCTAAGCAACGGGCAAATAGAAACTCACCTCAAAATCACAGCTACCGAGTCGAGTCTCGATGTGATATACGCTCGAGTTACTTCGGGAGCATACGTTTCCAGGTAGTGGGGTTCGGTGGCTTTTACGTACGGAACGGAAGTAATCATCCTTTGCCAGAGACTTAAAAGGTAGTGAACGCTGTTCGGTGAGAACTGCCACATCTGCGAAGAAAAGAGGAGTAACGACCTCAAACAAGCGTAAAACAAACTAGGGGGCAATGCCCTCCAACTCCAAACTCCACCTCGGATCACTTGTTTTCTTTGCAGGATTTGGCTAAAGACACGTGGCAGGAACACGATAACTACGAGGCAAGCTAAAAAGATCTAAGACCTTCTAAAACTACAGCCAACTAACTTAAGATTTTCTGCCTCACGTTAGTTGCGTTTTTGCTGATACCATGGTATCTAATACCACGGTCAAAAGGCGTTTTTGCAGTTATCGTGGTATCTGGCCAGTTATCGTGGTATCAGATATTCAGATACTATCCTACGGTCCAACCGTGGTAACTGGTCGTGGTATCTGAAAAGTCATCTCACTTTCATCAGATTTTGTCAGACTGGTGAGAAAGAAGTTTAACACTTGAGTGAAATAACTGGATATCTGTTTTTCTTTTGGGATGACTTCGAGGAGTGCAATTTCAGCAATAGTCGCTTTTGCAGAGCACCGTATATCAGATACCACGATAACTGCAAAAACGACTAATTGCAGATCCAGTTACCGTGGTAACAGATACCATGGTATCAGCAACAACACAACTATTGCAATTTTCTCATACAGGCTACCGCAATTTGAGTTATTTTCTTCATATGACGGCACTCCTGGCAGAGCTGGTCAAAACTGAAAACACTTTTGACTTTTTAAACAGATTTGTCCTTGCCTTTCCGAGGCCAACGATGCTAAAATGAACAAGACCAAAGGTGTCGATGGGATCCCAAAAATCTAAGATTTGATCCAGACAATTCGGTCTTGTCTTCGCCAGGCTAATCATCAGAGAAAACCGAGTTCAGGTATTCTATCTACCTATCTATACCTCTATAAGCCATATCTATTTTGACGATATTGACCGAAACTTCCTGCTTTACTACTGCCAAATTCGCGGTTTCGCCCGAATTCCGAGAAAAAAAGAAAAAAAAGAAGAAATTTCAGAAACGAAGCCGGCGTATCTCCTTATCCCTATAAAGAAATCTAATCAACTTTAAATAAAATTTTGACTTCCAAAAAATGCGGGTACAACCGGAATCCGGACTAATTATATGTCCGGTAAAAAATGATCATTATATACAGACTCAGCATCTCTTCTTACCCCTAAATATATCATCTAATCAACTTCAGATAAAGCCTCTACTTTTAACATATTTTCCGGTTTTGGCCGGATTACAGGCGAACTAGTTGTCCGGCGAGAAAATGCTTTTCACCATCGGGTTCAGCATGTCTTCTTACCCATAAATCAAACATTTAATCAACTTCAAATGAAACTGTTACTTTTAACCAGCTTTCCGGTTTTGGCCGGATTCAGGACGAACTGCTTGTCCGGCGACAAAATGATTTTCACCATCATGCTCAGCATGTCTTCTTACCCCTAAATCAAACATTTAATCAACTTCAAATGAAACTTTTACTTTTAACCAACTTTCCGGTTTTTGCCGGATTTCGGACGAACTACTCGTCCAGCGAGAAAATGGTTTTCACCATCGTGCTCAGCATGTCTTCTTACCCCTAAATCAAACATTTAATCAACTTCAAATGAAACTTTTACTTTTAACAAACTTTCCGGTTTTTGCCGGATTCCGGACGAACTAGTTGTCCGGCGAAAAAATGATGGTCACCATCGTGCTCAGCATGTCTTCTTACCCCATAATCGACTATCATATTAGCTGTTTAAAAATATTTTGTTTGTCCCTTAAACTGAACCCCCACCCCCTAACATAGGGTTACAGAGCCCATCTACGAACTCGACCTTACCCTTGACCCAAACAATCCTCATACCAAGTTTCCTCAAAATATCTCATTCCCTTCGAGAGTTATCGTGCTTACAGACAGACGGACGGACGGACACCTTTTGCGATGTCATAGGTATCCCTCCACTTACGTTTTGGGATCCCAAAAATCAATTCCGGCTGTACCTCACAGATGATACTGAGGCACTAAAACAAGAGCTACGAGCTCATATGGCACTTGTTACCAGTAGGTGGTACAAAAAAGTAAAAGAGAACTTCACGAAACACCCCACCATCCAAAAATGCGGTTCGGACCTAGAATTAGGATATCGAGTTTCATTCAAGTCCCTGAACTCCAAGCCATCGCCAACCTTCCAAGTTCTAACCCAAGAAACCCACTCGCTATGTCTCTAGACGTTCCTACCGCGGTCGAATCTGGTCTGGACTCCTAACTGGATCACCTGAAGCATTTTCTCTTACCACCTATCTTTCACTCGAATCCGGGCATTTCTGGGGGAACTTCCGGTAAATCTTCCCCCCCCCCCTCCACTCCGTGTTCGGATCCGGTCGAACAATATGTCATCTAGGACACATGATCTCTGTACCTTCCAAATTTCATTCAATCACTCCACTTGTTTGACCCTTATGTGCATGTCAAAAACTTCTCGCAACCCCCCATGGTGGTCGGGTCGGGGAAACGACTACTCTCAAGTCAGTCTATTCGGGTCCCTGATACGTCTTCCGAGTTTTATCGTCCTAGAGAATCAGGAAGTGCCAAACTTGCGGGATCGCCAGAATTAAGCCCCCCTCCCCACAACTCCCCCACAGTGTCCGAATTTGGTCCGCTTATGTCAAAGATGCATCAGACTTGCGCTTGTTCTTCCCACCAAGTTTCATCCCGATCCCTCCACTCTAGGCGTTTCCCAGGATTTCCGGTTCCCTCCTCCGGCTCCCGCCAAAGTCACCGGATCCGATCTGGATTTGAACTGGGTCGTCTGAGACTCGGCGTCTTTACAAACATCAAGTTTCATTAAGACCCGGTCACCTGTTGGAAAGTTACAAATACCTCAAGATTCCGGATTCCCTCTTCCTCCACTACTCCCTGGACCTGACATGGAACATCTGAGACGATAGCTCTTTCCACTAGCCAAGTTTTATTCAAATCCAATCACCCGTTCAAAAACTGCCCGTACCACTTAATTGCGGATTCCCAATGCCTCCACTCCTCCCACGATGGTCGGATTTAGACAACGACTATTCTCATGTCAATTTATTCGGGTCCCTGACACGCCTACTAAGTTTCATCGTCCTAGCACATCAGGAAGTACCGAGCTCTGGCGCTTGCTAGAAATCCGGACCCCCCCCCCCGCCACTCCACCACAGTGCCCGAATCCCGTCCTATTATGTCCATGACATATCTAGAACTCGTTCTTGTTCTTCCCACCAAGTTCCATCCCTATCCCTCCACTATAAGCGTTTCCAAAGATGTCCGGTTCCCCCCTCCAACTCCTCCAGTTGTCACCGGGTCCGGTCCGAATTTAAAATGGGACGTCTGAGGCACGAGGTCTTTCTAAATAACAAGTTCCCTCTTCCTCCACTACTCCCCGGACCTGACATGGAACATCTGAAACGATAGCTCTTTCCACTTGCCAAGTTTTATTCAAATCCAATCACTCGTTCAAAAACTACCCGTGCCACTTAATTGCGGATTCCCAATGCCTCCACTCCTCCCACGATGGTCGCATTTAGGAAACGACTATTCTCATGCCAATTTATTCGGGTCCCTAATACGCCTACCAAGTTTCATCGTCCTAGCACATAAGGAAGTACCGAACTCGCGCGATCACTAGAAATCTAGACCCCCCCCCCACCGCAACTCCCCCATTGTGCTCGAATTCCACATTATTACGTCAATGACGTATCTAGAACTTGTGCTTGTTTTTCCCACCAAGTTTCATCCCGATCCCTCCATTCCAAGCGTTACCAAAGATTTTCCGGTCTCCCCCTCCAGCTCCTCCCAATAATACCGGATCCGGCCCGGATTTAGAATGGAACATCTGAGGCACGAGGTCTTTCTAAAAATCAAGTTTCATTTGAATCCGATAACCCGTTCAATAGCTGAGCTTCCCACTAGATTCTGGATTCCCCATCCCTACACTCCCCCACGACGGTCGGATCGAGGAAATGACATTCTCAAGTCAATCTGTTCGGGTACCTGACAAGCCTGACAAGTTTCATGTCCTAGCACATCAGGAAGTACCGAACTCGTGGGATCACTAGAAACTCGGATCCTCCCCCCACAACTCCCCCACAGTGAACGGATCTGGTCCGGTTATGTCAATCACGTATCTAAGGCTTGTGCTTGTTCTTCCCACCAAGTTTCATCTCGATCTCTGCACCATAAGTGTTTCCCAAGATGTACGTTTCCCCCCTCCAGCTCCCCCCAATGTCACGGGATCCGTTCCGGATTTAAACGGGGATGTCTGAGACACGAAGTCTTTCTACATATCAAGTTTCATCGATATCCGATCACCCGTTCGTAAGTTAAGAATACCTAATTTTCCGGATTCTCCCTCCCTCTAGCCCCCCCCCCCCCCCAGATAGCCGGATCGGGGAAACGACTATTCTCAAGTCAATATCTTCGGGTCCCTCACATGCCTGCCAATTTTTATTGCCTAGCACATCAGGAAGCACCGAACTCGCGGGATCACCAGAAACTTGCCCCTCCCCCTCCCCCTCCCCCAAACACCCTCAAAGTGAGCGGATCCGGTCCGATTATGTCAATCACGTATCTAGGACTTGTGCCTGTTCTTTCCACCAAGTTTCATCCCGATCTCTCCAATCTAAACGGTTTTCAAGATTTACGGTTTCCCCCTCCAGCTCCCCCCAATGTCACCGAATCCGGATTTAAACTGGGACGTCTGAGACACGAGGTCCTTCCATATATCAAGTTTCATTAAGATCCGATCACCCGTTCGTCAGTTAAAAATATCTCATTTTTCCTTATCCCCCCTCCCTCCACTCCCCCCCGGATGGTCGGATCGGGGAAGCGACTATTTCTATTTAATCTGGTCCAATTCCTGATATACCTGCCAAGTTTCATCGTCCTAGCTTATCTGGAAGTGCCCGAACTAACCGGGACCGACAGACCGACGGACCGACTGACGGACAGAAATTGCGATCGCTATAAGGCACTTGGCCGAAGGGCAAGTGCCATAAAAACCACCAAGGCACCAACTTTCCGAACCAGGGCAAAATAACGCTAGGAAGTAGCGCCAAGACCTATGCTTTCCATGAATAGGAGACGGGCCTTACTCGTAGCGCCGACAACTACGTTCTGACAACACATCACACATCGATGAAACAGGAGAAGTTTATCTTCTTTTTGCTGCGTTCGGAACAAGGCCGTATCTAGGGGGGGGGGGGCGGGTTAGTGGGTCAAATGTGCTAACCACTGTTGCTCGCTGCATGCGAAATCAACGAATCATGGTGTGAAGTTTTCTCTCTTGGACCCAGATTTGAAACTACGAGAAAAAATCGAAATAGTTTATGTTCCTTCCAGTCGCCTTTCTGCCGACTGCCCAATTCGCCAGCTAATTCATCAGTAAATTCAATGTTTTTCCTTGTGTATTTCTTATTATGTGTTTATTTCTCTTTTTTGTTGTATACTGTGTAAATGCCGAATTACTAAGCTGCGCGTGACAAAATCATTCATTCATTCAAAGGTTTGCGAAGAACGAAGGTTTGCGAGTTTTGTATCTTCTTTTGCGACTTTGTACGACGAAGCTTAAGCTGAGAGTTTTCACCTGTTAGTTCCGTGTTTTCCTGTTACTGTATGCCCTTACGAAACAAATTTGACGTAGGCCATGACAAGTTCTTGGTGAGTAAAAAGATTAACGATCGTATCATATCTATCTATAGAATCCGAGCCACAGAGTCCACATACACTCGTAGAAATACACTTGTGAACCACACGAACGACTTACTCGTGTACCCCCACCCCCAAAGGTAAAAGGTTGGTGACGCCCCCAGTCGCAGTCGCAAACACTTTCTGGGATCGTGGAAAAACACCGTAAGTTTCCTCTTTAAGCCAAAAAATGTCAATACGATGTAAATAATCACCTTTTCATGGCACTTGCGGCTCCGCTCCATTCCGGACTTGATGTGTGACATCTGAGACACGAGGTATTTCCAAATATCAAGATTCATAAGATCCGATTCCCCGTTCAAAAGTTATAAATACGTCAATATTTCGGATTCCCCCTCCCGCCACTCCCCCCACGGTGGTCAGATCGGGAAAACGACTATTTTCAAGTTGGTTTGGTCGGGTCCCTGATATGCCTGCCAAGTTTCATCGTCCTAGCACGTCTCGAAGTACCCTAACTCGAGAACAGTGGCCTGACGGAACCGACCGACCGACCTATTAGGGAAATTAGGAACCCGACCAAAATAGCTTGGAAATACTCACTTCCCCGATCCAACCACCGTGTGGGGAATGGAGTGAGGGGGTATCCGCAATATTCACGTATTTATAGCTTTTGAACGGGGAATCGGATCTTAATGAAACTTAATATTGGAAAGACGTCATGTCTCAGATCTCACACTTGAAGTCCGGAATGGATCCGGTGACTTTGGGGGCAGTTGGAGGGGGGATCCAGAAATCGTGTGACATGTTCAGAGTGGATGGATCGTGATGAAAATTGGTGGGACGAACAAGCACAAGCCCTAGATACATAGCTGACAAGACCGGACTGGATCCGAAGACTTTGGGGGGAGTTGGAGGGAGGGTCAAGGAATTCCGGTTGATCACGACTTAAGATGCTTACACATGTGCTAGGCAGGCACATTATGGACTCGACCTAATTAACTTGGAAATAGTTACTTCCCCGATCCGACCACCGTGGGGGTCGGGGGGTGGAGGGAGGGGAAATCCAGGGGAAACCCGGAATATTGACGTATTTGTAACCTTTGAACGGGGAATAGGATCTTAATGAAACTTGACATTTGGAAAGACCTCGTGTCTCAGATGTCCCATTTCAAATGCGGACAGGATCCGATCTATGTGGAGGAGTCGGGGGGGGGGGGTGACACGCTAAGAATACAGCAATTGGGATAACACTTGGTGAGATGAAAAAATGTAAGTCCTAGATACATAAGTGATATAACCGGACTCGATTTAGTTACTCTGGGGGAGTTCAAGCGGGGCCCAGAATTCCGGCGATCGCAGTTTAAGGTTGGCTACTTCCAGATGTGCTAGGACGATGAAACTTGGCTTGAACATTAGTGACTTGACAAGACTGGCTTAGAAATTGTCACTTCCCAGCTCCGACCATCTCTTAAAGTACTCATCTTAACCGCGAAGTACAAAAGATACTTTTAGGCAAAACCTACATTTTCATGATCCCCATGAGCCCATGATCACTTCTGCCTCAAGGGTTTTGATTGCAGATGAATTTCTAGAGCCCCTAAAGTGCGCATCATCACAGCCAAGTTCAAAAAAAAAAAAAATTACCAAACGATACATTTCCCTGATTTCCAAGGGTCCATCGTCATTCTTATTTACCAAGTCTTGCGAGTGCCACATGAGCTTCCAGCTTTTGTTTAAACTATCTTAGTTAGCCTAGTAGATGCCACCGTGAGTTCTGACCGTGACCTCCCGGCATCGACACAAGGTGCAATGCATTGCTCCTTTTAACAATGCTAAAGCGGTAAAGCCACTGACTGCAATATAAACTTGAAACAAAATTCCAAGAACCCCTGTTGAGAACTCACGAAAGAAAAATTTAATGAGTATAGGCATAGTTACAGCATCGGTACAACGAATATTCGTCTTTATACTCTTGCCTAAGCATAATTTTCGTTCCAAAAGTGGAACTACCTCACATCACAAAATGTGCAGTAGTTCAACGAAAGAAAATTTTTATGAAAATGTCCCCACAGTCACCTTATGTAGAAGTGCCAACACACAACATTTTCAAATACGAGCGACGGGAAAGAATTCAATATGCAGGACCCCCCCCCCCCCCCCCTCCGATTTCTTAGTGTTGAACAAACAATAGAATACTACCAACCTGCAAGCACTCGATGGTGAACTTGGCTATCAGCTGAATCAGATCGCGGTAGTTTTCCACTACGACCAGCTCGCCGAGCTGATAATTTGATTTCAATCGGGCAAGGAGGCGGCAGAATTCGTGGTAGTTTCCGGGGTCGCTCAGGCTCTGAAAAGAAAAGACAAAGAACTGAAATATCTTCTTTTTCTTGAAGGATCGAAGGCCTTCCTAACTTTTTTCTCCGATATTTTATGACTCCAGTACCCTGACCATCGCCCGAAAGCTGTCAAGAAATGCGGTCTCCTGGCGCAGGCATCACGCATGCTGTTTTTCCTTCATCGGTTGTCAAGAGTGTGGAAACGGAAATACGTCATTTAGTCAAGTTTTCTCTGAGAATCTATATATTTACTTTCTTTATGCTCGTCATTTCCCATTACATTTTCTTTTTCCAAGCTCTAACTGATAAATTGACGTTCTTGTATCAAAGATTTATTTACTGTTAGTGCTAAAAGACAGACGGACAGACTACGGTGTCATAAAGTATTCCACCACTGACGTGGGATCCCCAAAACAAGACAGGGTCAACGTGCGTATCTGCAATGGCGCTACCAGTGCCTCGTTTTTGTTGCAATAGCGCTGCCGCATCGCTGCTGCAGCACTTCTTTGCTTTTGCATAATATGCGTTTTTGGATTCACTTTCTTCTTGGTTGAAGCGGCAGCGCTGCAGCATCTTGCAGGGAAGCACGGACTTGGTCGGGGAGCAAGTCAGTGATTCTCGAGAAGCGCTGCCGTGTTCCTCGGAAGCGCTGCAGTGCAAAAAACGATGTAGAAAGAATAAGTCCGGAATCGGCCGAGAAGTGGACCTGCAGCATGCAACAAAAACGAGGCTCAGACCTCGTAAGGTTTTGCTAGGAGGTATGGGCGACCAGGCGTAATTTTTTAGTCCCTCAAGGTTCAGAATCAGAATCATTTCAGGATCATTTATTCACACAAGCTATCATAGTGAAGAAGAAAAAACTCAGCTAAATGGCGCTTGGGCTTAAAAACTAAAAGACGACACAAACTGAAAACAAAAAAACTCAGCACTTGTTAGATAGATAGATACATATCGCTTTTATTCTTTTCGAACTATCGTGGTGAAATCCAAATTTGTCGAAATCGTCATATATACATGTAGACATTCATATATAAATATGTCAACGTCATAGATAAAAGTAAAAACTAAGTAAGATTAAAAATTTTAACGAAAGACGGTAGAAACGTCTTTTCATACCGTACATGGGCACATTTTACGTGTTGGAGTTTTGGGATCACCACTGAGGCCGCTCTTGCAGGTCGTTCGCGAGCAGTATTGAACGGTGGCGGAAGTGTATACTTATGGATAGGGTGCTCAAGCATTTTCTTACCGGAAGCCATGCACAGTTTCAACCTACGGGACTCAGGGACTCGAGTTTAAATTTCTGAAGGAGCTCATTGTAAGGAATTTTGGGGGATCGCGACATAATTAGTAGGGCACGTTTCTGTATTTTTTCGATCCGATAAGCCTGGTCTTCAGTAAGGCCAAAGTCTCAAGCTTCCACCAAGTATTCTAGCCCTGAACGTATAGAAGAAACATAAAAACCGAGCAAATCTTGTTCAGGGGAACCTATTTTTAGCAAGTAATTTCAGCATATGAAGGCCGGTGTGTCTAAGCTTTACGATTTCCTTCGTTTGGAGTTCCCATTTTAAATCATTTGATATAATAAGACCGAGGAGTTTTATTTGGTTTACACGCAAAGTATCTGGAATAGGAGGTTAAAAAATTGGCCCTTCTTTCAGGAAAGAAATTGTAAGAATGGCAGACTTCTTTTCATTCACAGCCATGTCTGAATTTAAAGCTTCGGCCTGTATCTGCGAAATTATGTTGGCCGCTTCACTACTTTGTCCTTTTCCACATATTTCAATAAGAGAAAGAAAGTTAAACACTAATGTGTCACGAACTGCTTCTACTGTCAATGAAACATTCCACTTAAAGTTTTAAACCTACAACGACTACACCCAACCTTTCTCTGAAAATGTTACTGTACCACAAATCGTGTGTGGCATACGTTATGTTTGTTTCCGGCAGTGGCATGACCGTTACCAATTCTGCATATTCAGGTACTACGGACCCACAAACAATCGTATGTGGAGCTGTATTTCAAGTTCGGCTTCGGAACATCTTACCTATTCTCCATCGACTGTTCACAAGGTACCCATTCCCACGCCAGGCTTCAAGGAATCCTATGGGGTATTTTGCAGTCACCGTCAAGACGGCGCTACAACAGTATGGCACGCAGAAATCCGTTAGCAGCGACTGCCACGACCACACCAACTCACCAAGACACTAGCGCCAGTCACTAGGGGACGACACATTACACGCTCACCGATCACATTCCTATACACCTCCATTTACTTTTCATTGAACGACCACCCCACTCACCACGACACTAGCGCCAGTCACCAGGGAACGACAAACTACACGCTCGACGATCACCATTCCAAGGGCTTCCCCCATTAACATACATCTTTAGTTCTATTTGGTTTCCACCACGAGACCCTGCCACGTGGGTCCTGGTATGTTTACGAGGCTCCACCAGAGGAGACCTAAGATTTCTAAATACAACTCAAAAGTTAGTTGTAGTTTATTTGTCACGGCACAAGTCCCTTGTATAAAGCGCCATCTTCGTAATATCTCTACACCTTTAATTTTTAAAGCTAGTGCTTCGGCAGGTGACCTATTAAATATTCTCAGACCTGCTGCGAGTCCAGCACGTTCGAGTCAGAGACAAGCCAGAGACCGCAATCACGCTCACGAGCAGAGCAAAATAACTATAGAGAGTACCGCGCAAACTTTGAAAAAGTGACACACAATCAAATCGCAGCAACACTAGCTCCACTAGCGGATACGAACATCCTTACCGAAACTCAACCAATCGCAGAGCGAATTATTCTGCTCTGACCAATCGTTAACGAGCGATGGCTAGAATCTACGTCCGCTACTGCACGCGAACAAAGCGACGGAGGCCCATTTTTGATGCATGCGAAGGATAGGTCTTCACGTTACTCTCTAGAGTTATTGGGATCCCAAAACGTAAGTGGAGGGATACCTATGACATCGCAAAAGTTGTCCGTCTGTCCGTCCGTCCGTCTGTCCGTCCGTCTGTAAGCACGATAACTCTCGAAGGGAATGAGATATTTTGATGAAACTTGGTGTGAGGGTTCGTTGGGTCGTCGGACCAGTCAAGTTCGTAGATGGGCTTTGTAGCTCTACATTTAGGGGTGGGGGAGGGGATTCAAATTAAGGGACAAACAAAATGTTTTGAAACAGCTAATGTGATAGTCGATTATGAGGTAAGAAGACATGCTGAACACGATGGTGAAAACCATTTTGTCATCGGACAAGTAGTTCGCCCGGAATCCGGCCCAAACCGGAAAGTTTGTTGAAAGTAAAAGTTTTATTTGAAGTTGATTAGATGTTCGATTTAGGGGTAGGAAGACATGCTGAAGACGATGGTGAAAATTATTTTCTCGACGGACAAGTATTTCGCCCGGAATCCGGCCCAAACCGGAAAGTTTGTTGAAAGTAAAAGTTTTATTTGAAATTGATTAGATGTTCGATTTAGGGGTAGGAAGACATGCTGAAGACGATGGTGAAAACTATTTTCTCGACGGACAAGTATTTCGCCCGGAATCCGGCCCAAACCGGAAAGTTTGTTGAAAGTAAAAGTTTTATTTGAAGTTGATTAGATGTTCGATTTAGGGGTAGGAAAACATGCTGAAGACGATGGTGAAAATTATTTTCTCGACGGACAAGTATTTCGCCCGGAATCCGGCCCAAATCGGAAAGTTTGTTGAAAGTAAAAGTTTTATTCGAAATTGATTAGATGTTCGATTTAGGGGTAGGAAGACATGCTGAAGACGATGGTGAAAACTATTTTCTCGACGGACAAGTATTTCGCCCGGAATCCGGCCCAAACCGGAAAGTTTGTTGAAAGTAAAAGTTTTATTTGAAGTTGATTAGATGTTCGATTTAGAGGTAGGAAGACATGCTGAAGACGATGGTGAAAACTATTTTCTCGACGGATAAGTATTTCGACCGGAATCATGCCCAAACCGGAAAGTTTGTCAAAATTAAAAGTTTTATTTGGAGTTGATTAGATGTTCGATTTAGGGCAAGAAGACATGCTGAACACTTATGTGAAAACAAGTTTCTACCCGGACATGTATAGTTCGTCCGGAATCCGGCCAAAACCGGAAAACTGTTGGAAGTCAAAGTTTTATTTCTAGTTGATTAGATAAGCGATTTAGGGGTAAGAAGAGATGCTGAGTCCCTGTATGACAATCATATTTTACCCGGACATATAGTTCGACCGGAATCCGGCTGGAATCGGAAAATTTGTTATAAGCTAAATTTCTATTTGAAGTTGATTAGATGTTCATTACTGGGGAAAGAAGATACCCTGATTTCGTGTTTGAGTTTTCTTTTTTCGCCGGACAAGTAGTTCTGGAGTTCGGCCGGAACCGGGAAATTAGCAGAAGTGGCAGGAAGTTTTCGTCAAAACAGATATGATAGGGGTAAACACACATGCTGAATCCAAATCTGAACTTGGTTTTCTCAGGTGATTAGCTATTTTGCCTTAATCTGTTTCTGAATTTTAATTGTAAAAATGTTCAAGGAGTCTGGCGAAGACTGGATCTAGCTAAGACAAGACCCTGTTGTCTGGATCAGATATTGAATTTTTGGGATCCCATCGAAACCTTTGGTCTTGTTTTTCTCTGCTCACGAGTCGAGACGAGTCAGAGAGGAAAAGAGGAGGGTTTTCGCGAGCTGGAAAGCAAAGTCGGAATTACTTTCCAATGGTTTTCGCGCTACTTCGGAAAGTTGCCAAACTTTCCAACCGGGTTTCCGCGCTTCCGAAACCGAAGCAGCTAAAGGCGTACTCTCGCCGTTCCCCACGGACTCCACTTGAGGAGTCCCCGCGTTTTTGTTTGTCCCGGGGACTCACTGCCCGTATTCTCGCGAGTCCTCACGGACGGCGAATGCTCTGATTATCATCACCATCATCGAAAAGGACTCCTTTTTAGATTCGGAGAGGAATCAATTTTTGCTGGTGTTGGTGCAATGTAAAATTAATTAAAAATAATCAGAATAAACAAAACCAAAAATAAAGTGGCTCCAGACTAATTTCGTCAACTGCATGTCTACTTTTCGAACAAAATCCATGCTAGAAGCATTCCCCGTGTTCTCGCTGTTTCTGTCCGCGTGGAGTGACTCCCTCTATTCTCGCCGTTCCCTTTGATTCCCCGAGGAGTCCTCGGGGAACGGCGAGAATACACCTTAAGTGATTCCACGAGGATAGTGGAAAGCTCCAAGGAAAGTTGAATGTTTCGGCGGGAATTTCAAAAGTGTGGGAAAAACCAGTGCAAGTATCACTAATAAATACAGAAAAATGGCAAGGGTTATTAGGGTGGCTTCGATGGAATATATAAGAATCAAAGAACCGTAAAGTGAACCATAGGCGTTTTCTCGCCGTTCCCCGAGGACTCCTCGGGGAATCGAAGGGAACGGCGAGAATAGAGGGAGTCACTCCACGCGGACTCCGCGTACGGAAAACAACGAGAACACGGGGAATGCTTCCAAATTCGACTTTGCTCTAAAAAATTATCTGCAGTTGACAAAATTAGTCTCGATCCACTTTGTGTTTGGTTTTGTTTATTCTGATTGTTTTAATTTAATTTTAAATTGCACCAACACTATCAAAAATTGGTTCCCCTCTGAATCTGAAAGGGACTCCTTTTTGATGATGGTGGTGATAATCGGAGCTTTCCCCACCCGTGGGGACACGCGATAATACGGGAAGTGAGTCCCCGGGACAAACAAACACGCGGGTACTCCTCAAGTCGAGTCCTCGGGGAACGGCGAGAATACGCCTCATATTTATTAGAAATAGTTTGTAATTTAATATTTTCCCGGCGATATCAGCTTCATGTGTTTTCGTGATCAGTCCATCGGGAAAGTGGAAAGTTATTCCAGGAATTGCTTTCCCACAGTTTTTATGATGCGCTTCGCTCGCCGGAAAGTGATTCCGAGATGTCGTGAAAACCCTCCTAAGAATCGTTCGAGACGAGACCCAGTCCTTGAAGAAAGCGTCTAGAGACCGAGTCACGCCCCGGGTCCTAACAATAATTTTGTTCTTCAGATACTGAACTATATTTATAACTATATAGCTATATAACTTACAACTATATTTTTTTTAACTGAACTATATAGATCTTCATATCCAAAGAATTCACATGACAATGAACCAGGCGAAATAAATTAACTGAAGGCTGTTTTTATAGAAGAAAATGTTGGAGGCAGAAGAGCAAACGATCATTTGGATCATGTTCTGCGCCGACGAATCGGTGTGCTGTTTAAAAGAGAGATTTTCATCAAAATACGACCAACATATTTGAAAACAGAAGATCTTAAAAGTTCGATATCAAAGAGACAAGGTTTAACAGAAGTCGGAACTGACCAGACCAGGAGAAGAGCATGCATGAACATTTTTCCGCATTTAACGTTAGATCATTTGCCTGGAAATGTTATCTGGCGTCGGGACCGGAATCGGCAACACTGAGGGGATGAAGGGGGTACCGGGCAGAATGCTCCGATTCAAGCAAAACTTGATGGGTGGATAAAGAGATGTGGAAGATTCGACGTTTAGTTGTCCAAGTCATATTCGTGCACAGTGGAGGGAGTTGGAGGGAATTTTGTGGCTCGTGGTCAAACGAGTAGAGCGATATTAATTGTAGTATATTTATCTACACTGCATTGTTTCAGCACCCCTTCGCGTATTGCCTCGGGGTACTGACATAAATGAATGGGATCTGAGTGCCGTAGTTGTTTTACTGAGTCAGTCGTGTATGAGATTCATAAGAGAAAATAAAGAAGTTTTTTTTGCAACCAAGTGTATCTTTGCCAAGAGCAAAGAACAGCGCATTAATGAAATCTGGAAGTGTGGAGATTTCAGATTTTGAAAATCTATCCAAATCTGAATGAAACTTGATGTGTGATAAGTATGAGATGAAACCATTTATCACTTATGTACGTGTCTGAACAGGATTTGACCGCGGTGGGGGGAGTTTGAGGGAGTTTCGGTAAATTGTGTGGCATGCCTAAGGATCAAACGAATGGAGCAATAGGGATGAATATGGTGCAAAGCTCATATGTTCTAGATGACCCATTTTTGGGTCCCAGCCAGATTTGACCTCGCCTCCGGGATGGGGGTGGAGAGGTACCGGAAATTTCTTGGAAATGCTCACTCTCGATTAGAAATTGATGGGTGATCAGACGCTCTTGATAACGTATTCATGTGCTCGCATCGGATTCTACACTGCACTGTGAGTTGGAGGGGGTATTCTAGAAATTTCCAACACGTCTAGGTATCAAACGAATAGAACGATTGAGGTGGAACTTCGAGAGTACAAAAAGTCATTTACCCTAGATGATCCGTTTTGGGGTCCTGGGAGGATTTTACTTTTCACGACGCGAGTTGGACAATGGGGGGAGGGGGGGACAGGACATATTTGACGGTACAAAATCGTCAAATATGACGTTTTTTTGTGCCGTCAAATATGACTCGCAGTCAGCTTGGGCTGAAGGACTGTCTGGGACCGAACATTTCCCCAAAATGCTCAGACTCGAGTGAAAGTTGAGGATTGAAGTTGAAAGATCCCCCATATATCCTATTTCTAGGTCCAAACCGTATTTTTTAGGGGAGGGGGCTAGAGGAGGGTATTTTGTGACGTTCTCTCCTACTAGCATCTACTCATAACAAGTGACGTATGTGCTCGTAGCTCTTATTTAGAGTAACGAATGTGAAAGGATTGTGGCGAAGGACGGGGGGTCACGCATTGAAATAACGAACCAAAGCAGAAAAGTTTTGTTCCTCTAACGTACCGTATCTAAGCTGTAATGAGCGCGTCTACTTATTTCAGGTTTCAGTGCTTACTTTCTCACAGGATTTGCACTTGACACTGCAATGTTTATACAATTCTGTAATCCGAACTCATTTTCTCAAATGTGGTTTTTCAGAAGCCTTTACACCCTTGTTACCTATGGTGTTTAGTGGAGTGTTCCGTGGAACAATCCACTATTGCGAGCGCTCTAGCAGCTTTTGGTTTTCGGTTTCCGGTTTTCACCGTATTTTGTGGAGCTCATAACTCGTGAACCAGTGCAAGTATCAAGTTCAAACTAGGTACACTAGTGGGTATTGAGGTGTAGTTGTGCCTTTTGGGGGTCCCACCCCCCACCCCAACCCGGTTCAGGGGCAAACGGGCCCAGAATGCCCAGTGAATAATGTTCATAACTGGACATAGGACGATGAAATTCCTTGTACATGTAGATCCTAGGGCTGGGAAATTGCTTTTAAAGTTGCACCTCCCCCACCCACCCCGTTCATTGGCAACTGGGCCCAGATTGCCCAGGAGTAGTACAGTTCGTTACCCGTGACAGGAATAACCAGATATCAAGTTGAAACTTGGTAGGTTTGTGAGCATTGGAGTCTCTTTTTACTTTTTGCGCTTCCCAAACTCCACCCCAACTTCGTTCAGGGGTAATTGGGCCCAGATTGCTCGTTTTTTAATGTTTTTAACTTGACAATAACTGGAGATAAGGCGATGAAATTCCTTTGTGCTTTTGGATCATAGTGGTTGGGGATATATCTGTGGAATTGACCCCCCCTCCCCGTTCTAGAAAACTTTAGTCCAAATAACCCATCCAAAACTCTAGAATCAAACTACTTGAGTGTAACTATGCATCTTTATGGGTCCCGACCCCCCCCCCCCCCCCCGGTTCATCGGGAGCTGGGGCCAGATTTTCGATGAGTTAAGTTCGTCTGTGACAGGTTTCAAGTTAAATTTGGGGAGTTGTATCTAGGCATGGGCACTGTTCCTGTTTTCTGTTTCTGTTCCTGTTTTTTTCCTCCTGTTTTACTGTTTACTGTTTTCTGTTTCAGGGACCCAAAATAAACAGAACAGCTGTTTTGAAGCCAGCTGTTTTTTTTCTCACCTGTTCTGTTCTGTTTTGGTGTATCCTGTTTTGCCCTGTTCCTGTTTTTTTTTACCTGTTTAAACAGCCAAATCTGTTTTTTGGGGGGAAACCCGCCTTATCAGTACAACAAATCTTTTAACTCAAGATTTTCATCATTTCGAAATGCCACATTCCAAGAGCGGCCAATTTGTCAACCTTACCAGCGACCCACGCGAAATGTGGATGCGATGACGGCTAACAAAAATATTGAGCAAGAATCAAGCAATAGTAGGAACAACAGCAAAAAACGGGAACTTCAGATACTGTAAATATTTATTCAGCTCAAGCTGACGGCGAATTGCATTTGACTGAGCTAAATGGATACGTAGTCAGCTAAGTCTTAGACTATTTTGCAGCTTTCCGCCGACCCTTCGTGGCAGCAGCCGTCTTCGGGTCCAATATGGAAAAGTGCGCAAGCGCTCAAACGTGATGTGTAAAAGTAAAACGTATATCATATCAGAGATGGGCGAATCCCATCATGAAAGGATTCGAATGCGAATCCGAATCCAGGGCTAGGTACGAATCCGAATCCACCATTTTCGGATCCGAAATTGAATCCGGATTCGAATCCGACCTTAACAAAAATTAAATCATGTTCATAGGTTATAGTTTAAAAATCAGAGGTGACAAAAAACTGATATTTCAGGTAATCAGATAACATATTTGCTGGACCACTGCGTAAAAATTGGGAAAACGGAAACTGAACGGATGTAGAATAGAAATTTGAGCGGATTCGTAAGATTGAGGGTTTGGAATCCGAGTCCGAAACCGAATCCAGCCTGAGAAGCAGAAGATTCGAATCCGGCCAGAAGGACGAATCCTGGATTCGAATCTAAATCCGGATTCGGATTTGCCCAGCTCTGTATCATATATTGTGTACGAACAGTCTAATAACCATTCGCCGTTGGCTTTTAATTCATTGGTCAATATGGGCCCAGTTACCAGCGTTTGGATGTGTGTGGGGGGGGGGATATCACCGAAAGATGCATCTAGATGAGTCTTTGGGTGGATCCAAAGACCCATCTGGACAATGATGTTCACGCATTCCATATTTCCAGCTTAGTACCAGGCATGTTTAGCAAGTTTGCGAATTTGGTCAGGCAATTTACTCTGGGCAATCCGGGCCCAGTTGCACATAATTCGCAAAACGGTGGTAAGCCTTTAAAATTTAACTGAAAAGCCAACTAATTTTTGTGTCATTTAATTAAACATACTGAATTATTAGGATTCTACAAAGGGAATTTTTTATTTTCCACTATCTGCTCTAGTTATGACGTTCAGAATATATGCGGCCGTCCCCACAACGCAAATTCTACTATGACTCGGTCCCCACAACGCAAATTCTACGATGACTCGGGAAATTTTAATCTAAATACAAACACAGCTTTTCGTTGGGCAGTGGTGAGATTGGTCAAGATTGTTTAGTCCCGGAACAAAAGAAAAATCATAAATCTTTCTCGTACGGGGTGCAACAAAAATACAAGCGCATAGAGGTACCACAAATCACATGGAAATTCCACTATCTGAAAAATGATCATTCGTGAATAGCGGAACAACGAAGAAACGCATTTTCAGCGGCTCTTCAAGCTGTTTTAAGTGAATAAGTCATGGGTAACTAATGTCCTATGCCCGAGCCTATGCCAGCCTTTTTAGGTTAAACTTTAAAGGAAACATTAGTCACCAATTTGAACCGAGAGTGTATCGGGGGTTGAATCCCAAAAGTGACAAGTAGACCCCAAGGCCCACAAGTACACCAAGTTTCAAATTAGCATCTGTCATGGTTCACGAGATAAGAATGCCAAAATAAAACGGTGAAAACCTAGAACGGAAAACCGGCTATCGCGGCCGCAAGAGTGGAGTGTTCATAAATGAATTTTCCACTAAAACTGAACATGTGATCACCAAGAAGGGTTCACATGACGTATTATCTGTTCAGCGAAGTTAATTGTGATTTCAAAAGACTATTACTTTTAACTTCAAAAAGGCTAGAAAGGCTGAAACTATCTTAGCGACATGACAACGTTCGCACCGGTTCATGATGTAAACAAACGTTAACTGGAATTCCTTGCAGGATTTTTGGCACACCCTCAGTTCTATACAGAAAAGTTGAAATTCTTTCAACTTGATGATGAAAGTGTAACTCCGTTTCACGGATTTTTGCAGAATAGTAGGCTCACATTCAGCCGAGAAATCCGCGCGTTTTGAGCTTTGTATGACCATGCACAAAAGAAACCCCCGAGGAAAAGCTATTCGGTATTCTGATTGAACATGCATCCCTCGCGACCCTCCCCTCACACAAAAAATGACCATCATCACCAACCACTGTCACGAAGTGAAGCTTGCTTAACTTTGAGTTTGTATGATCCGTAAACTTTAGTTTATTACCGATCACTATGACAAACAATCCAAGTGGAAAGGTAGGCTATGCGAACATTTTTTGTTAAGACAAACGAAACTTCCATGGCTCATTTTCAATCGGGAAAAAGTGTAATTCATTAATAAAGGCAGCTGGAATTCTGGACCAAGATATTTCTTGTTCTATGAAATGAACTCGAAGAAAGGCATCTGTGCGGTGCAAGGAAGAACTATTTAAGATACTTCATGGTATAAGGCAAACTATAGGTGAACTCTGCCGTAAACATAATAAAAAATACGGGAAATCAAATAATAAAAAAAAAACCTGTTTTAAACAGCCGGTTCTGTTTTTTTTCGCCTGTTTAACAGCTGTTTCTGTTTTCGAAGTCATCATTTCTGTTAAAACAGAACAGGACCTGTTTTCAAGTTTCCTGTTTTCTTTCTGTTTCTGTTCTTATGTGACCTGTTTCTGCCTGTTCCTGTTTGAACGCAAAAACAGAACAGTGCCCATGCCTAGTTGTATCTATGGGTGAGGATTTTGGTTTAACAGCAACAAATAAGACGACGCGACGTACTTCTTTCATGAACAGTTGGAAACTGGACTCCTTTGTCGTATGATCGATGATATGTCGTTCTTAATGAACTGTGACAAAGGGGGTATTAGGCTGCTACGATTTGGATTATTGCACTTGCACCTTGCTAATGGAAAGAGGTTTAAAGGGTCGGATTGGCTGTCGAACCATTGTTGGAACTCAAGCTATTCGTGCAAGGTCTTCAACATTTCTTTGGATTTATACTTGCGGTTTGATTACATTTAAAGTGGGATGATTACAAATTAGGTTATTTCAATATTTGTTTGGTTATTAGGGATGTGAAATGTCTCGGTTCTAAAGCTGTTTTTATATAAAAATGTGATAAATATTTTACTTTCACACTCCACGTCTGAGCGCTTGCGCACTTGTTAGTTTTATAACTTAGTCCTGCAAGGTATTACTCGATTTAACTCTGCTGAAAATGGTACGACATAACCACCCACTAGCCAATCTCTTTTATTGGTCGCTGGAGACTTAAAACTTTAAAGTTAAGACGTTTACTTGGACTCGTGACTCAGCCGGATTTCGAGACGAGACGAGTCCGAGTCCTGCTCCCCGAACGACGAGTCCGAGAAGAGTCCATGAAAAAGGCGTCTCGAGACGAATCCAGAGTCCGAGTCCACCACCATTGATTCGTAAACGGATAGTGCTTTCAGCTGTATATATCCTGCTTTCTTCACTAGGAACCACATAAGACTTGCTGGTTTCTTAGAGTAGCCTGCCGACTCGCACCTTACCTGCGGATTTTGTAGAATCTTTCTCACTCCATTCGCGAGTTGGTTGAGGAACTTGGCTCGTTCCGGGTTATCGAATAACGTTCGCCTCACCGAGGCCATCTGGACAAGGCACGACAGAGCCTAAAAGAGGATTCAAAACAATCTTCTACATGCATGAGTCATGAGTGGCTTCCAAACTCAAGTCTGTCTTAGGGGATTGGCTGTTGGGTCGGGCCGTTTTTTGGGGGTTGGTCTTAGGTGCGGATTCGAACCTAGCTCGGCTCAAAACCAAGAGTCGATTCTTATCAGGCAGAGACTTGACTACAGGTGTCGTTCATGTTCATGACATTGCGAATACAGCCTCCTGAGCTTGGAAATCGATCAACCTCAATTCAATTCAATTTATTTTCAAAACCGATACAACGGTCAGGCCGATTTGGTGGTTCTCGTCCATATTAACACTAATTATATACAAAATATAATTCTACTATAGTTTCGATATAACAAAGACTTGTCAAACATAACACACAAATATTTAAATCTCTTTACAATTAATCGTGCGAGTTAAAAAGGTTGACGAAGGCGGGGACAAAACTTCTTAGGTAACGAGTCGTTGTGTGTTTAATTGGCTGCAATTTGGGTATTGGCTGGGCTACCACTCTCTCAGGCCTTACTCTTGCCTTCAAACAGGTGTCATCGCTATGCACTTAATAAACTGGCCGGAACTGGCTGGATCAGTAATACGATTACTTTTCTCTGTTAATAGAAGGTAGTGGGACTTGCACTAGCTTAAATGCAAAAACATTACAAAGTTGAAATTACAAAGTTACAAAGTTACAAGTTGTAATCTTTTTATTTATATGTTGTTAGTATACTGTATGTTTATTCAAGCCCCTGTAAACCTTATATGTTTTTGCCATGGCTTTCGGGCTTTCGTGTAAATATATTCTATTCTATTTAATGCGCGCTCAATCGAAAATCTGAAGGTCTGCTATAACCAATACTGGTTATCATGAATGTCCTTGACGAAAATAATAGTTAAGGATGTAAAACCAGAGACGAAATCAACTTAATTCTAAATCGTGCAATCAAACGAAAAAGCAGTGAAGAAAAGGGATGTAAATTTTAAAAATAGTTTGCAGACACCACGATTTCTGCCCCCACGGTCTAGCCGTCTTTGCAGTTAGTACCGTAGTATCTGAAACCATGGTCTAAAACAGTTACTTAGCGTTCGTGCAGTTACGTAGTATCTGGCCTACTATGGCATTTGATGTAAGGACACCACCATTCCAACTGAAGTAACTATCCGTGGTATCTAAAACAAGAGCTGTAAGCTCATATGGCACTTGCACGGGTTGAGATGTATTGTTTGATCAAAAGTACTTTTCGACTGTGCGGTTCAGATGTGCACTTTAAGGGAGCTAGAGAAAAGTATTTTATTGTTGAACTTGGCTGTAATGATACGCACTTTAAAGGCGCTAGAAATTCATCTGTAAGCAAAACCCTTGAGGCAAAAACGATAGCAGGCTCTTAGGGGTCATTGACATATACCGTTTGTTGAAAAGTATATTTTTTTTTTTTTTTCGCTTTTCGGTTAAAATGCGCACTTTAAGGGTGCTAGATTTTTTTTTTTTTTAGCAAAACCCTTGTGGCACAAATGATCATGGATTGAGATGTATCGTTTAATAAGAAGTAATTTTCGACCTTGCGGTGAAGATGCGCACTTTAAGTGAGCTAAAACTTCATTTGTAAGCAAAACCCTAGAGGCAAAAATGTTAAGGGCTCATGGGGATCATGATAATGCAGATTTTGCTTAAAAGTATTTTTCTTAATGTGCGGTCATGGTTGGTACTTTAAGGAATGGTCGGATTTGGAAAGTGGCCATTTCTAATCCAATCTTACCAAATTTCAATATTCCAGCCAAGTTTCATCGTCCTAGCACATCTGGAAGTACCTTTACTCGCAATCACCGGAATTCCGGACCCCCCCTCAAACTCCCCCCACAGTCGCCAGAGCCTATCCGGTACTGTAAATGATTTATCCAGAGCATATGTTCGTTATTCCCACAAAGTTCCATCCCGATCTCTCCAGTCTAAGCTGGTCACGTATTCCAGCCCCTCCCCACCCCCACCCCCAGTTGTTGTCAGATCCGGTCCAGACATACAAGATCACCAGAGACATGTCCTCTGTTCAATTACAAAATTTCACTCAAATCCAATCACCCGTCACATTACGCATGACTTACGCATGACTGAATATTCCGGATTCCCCTCCCTCTGCTCCCCCATTACTACCGGATTGAGTAAATTTGTATTTACAAGTCAGTTGGATCGGGTCCCAAATACGCCTCCCAAGTTTTGTCGTGAAAATCCCCAGAACCGCAATCACCGGAATTCCGGGAAACTCGGCGCGAAGAAAAGAGCGCGAATTTGGCAATTTGCCGGTTTTAGCAAAGCCACCGTAGTATCAGATACCATGGTAACTGCAAAAACCACAAAATGCAGATCCTGGTACCGTGGTATCCGCAAAAACTCAACTAATGAAACTGCAAGCTGCGAAATTCATCAAAAGATGACAGAGAAAATCCTTAACCATCGCACCTGAGCTCTTGACTTCAAAGGAGTCTATAGAAAAACGAAAATAAAAATCACAGACTGCAGAAACTCGTTTTCGGCTTCGACATGAGAGGAGAAAGGAAATAAAGAAATTGGAAAAGAACCCCAATTGGTTTGATCTAGCCCAACTAGAAGTCGCGACAGGCGGCGGAGAGGATCACGACGAAGGAAGAAATACGAACAAGCTCGCTGACTTGAAAGCAGTCTATACAAAATTTCTAACTTTAACAGAACAATGGAACTCTTTTTCACTCCCCCGACACGATATGAACGTAAGTAAGATTTTATGTCGGTCAGGGAGAGGTCGAAGGGGAGTAGCATATAATTCGGGAGTGAAATCAATATGAAATAAATTCCACTTACCAGAGAAGATAGCGATGTAGGCAAGGATGCGAAGAGATCAAAAAACAACTGGAGAGTGGAAAAATCCAGAAACGCCGGTCTCCAGCCTGACGGGATCTGGACAGTGCACAAATCATCCGAGCTCTCATCCTGACTCGTTCCAATGAAATCATAGGTCAGACAGTTGTGTGCCAACTTTAACAAATTCGCAAGAACACCATACTGCGCTTCATCATTGAAGTTCAAGCTTTTACAATTTTCAAGGGCACGTTTAAGCAGTGTACACGTTAACTGAAAGATCTCGAAGAGCTGTGTATCACGAAAAGACGCGGCGATCTTCCGGTGTTTCATCATGGTAAGACTTACGTCAGCTTCTGTTAGAGTGTTCATCTCCGACACGAGTTGAGATAGAAGCTGAACGCCGACCATGTAGTGTTCCGCCGACCCCTGAAATAAGGAACATTAAAATTATTTTTGTAATTGTTTTCAGGACTTTTCATTTTAATTCACGTTCGTATTTTGATGAATTCTATTCTAAACCGTGAATTGTATATATAAATCATAGGTTCAAACCAACTGTATTGACATGTCCAGCACTATTTTTTGTTTGTAAAAGATATTTATGGATAAATAAACCGAATTATAAGGGAAAATTCGATATAATATATATCTGCGATACAACGTCCATCATGTAAGGACGTATGGTCTACAACTCCCCACCCACGAAAAACAAAAAAAAATAAAAAATTTCAGTTTTTCCGACTTTCATACGCTACATTCTAGCCCCTAACGACACCTAGCTAATTTTCACACTTGCCTTGTTTTGCTATTTTCGTTGCGTACCATGCTCCGACGATGTTTGTCATCAGAAAAAAACGGTTAGCCTATCTAATTTATCTGTGTTTCTGATTCAAGTCAATGGCCATGGAGAAAGGCTTAAAACAGCCGAAGTGGTGGGTAATTTGTTTAAAGCAGAGCCTGGTTTTAAAGTATGGAACTATTTTAGAATACTGGAACACAAACAGTAAAGATATCCTTTAAAGCACGCCTCGTACTATTCATTTGTTATGTTCCAGTATTCAAAACTATCTGAGTACTGTAGAACTAGGGTCAGCTTTTAATAAATTATCCACGGCTCTGTTTTTTTTAAGCCTTTTCCCAGACCCATCCCCCCCCCCCCCCCCACGCCATAGAACAGTCAATCGGCTTAAGCATCGCCGAACATCGTTAAAGGACCGCGTTTAATTATTCTGCCTTTTCTTATATCCCTAGCTCCCTATGGAGCTATAGACTTCGGAAATCCCCGCCCTTCGTCATTGTTTCGTTCCGCAACTATGAGGTTTTAGCGCTTTTTCGGCTGAGCCGAGTTTGTCAATCACGGAGCGCAAACCTCGCTAAAAATTCAAGGTCCGTCGACAGCTCCTTAATAATAAGTGCATCAGAAGCTTCAAATTTTTTTTATTTTTTTTTTCATCTTAGAAGACTCGGTAAGCCGAAGTTACCTCGATTTTTGCAACGAAAATGTTAAAATGAAATGTAAATGCTGACCTGACAGGCAAGAGGCAAAATATGGCTTTTTCCAAAATCAAGTGTCCAGAAATATTCAAATTCTCTGCCTTTTGTTTGTTTTGAAGCTACTTTCAAAAAGGCATTTTCTGGCTATTGACTTTGCTAACTCTACCTTTTTCCTCATTTTGTAAGGCAATCGAGGTAAGGTTGGAATGTAGAGCCAGAGAGGCTGTTCACTCACCTGGGGGAGTTCTTGTCAGTCTACCAGGCTGAAGTGTTCGCTATTCTGCAAGTTATTGATAGTCTTCTGGATGAAGGGGCTGCTAATGAAGAGATTTTTTTTTTCGGATGATCAGGCCTGCTTAAAAGCACTTGAAACCCCAAAAAGCAAACAGCCTTTAGAGATGGAATGCTTTAATAAGATTAATGTAGTTGCAATAATGGAAATCAACTCACTTTGATGTGGGTCCTGACACACTCTGGCAGTATTGCCACTCGACCGGCACCGCCTGGGTCTATATTATATTTTGGACTCCTTTCCTTTTGCTTGCTTTTTCCACTTTTAAACACGGCTCGCACACTTTTCAAATATTGTACGTACAACCTCCACTTTGGAGAATGGAAGTTCTGGATAGAGGTAGCAAACACCGCTAATTTCAAGGGGCAAGTACTGGTATTTTCGGATAACGATGAATCTGAATAATTTTTTGGAAAGATCATTTCTAGTAGAGTTATGCTATAAATCATGACATTCATGACATTTGAGCCGATCAAAAGAGCAACATTACCACGTTCCCAGACGTCTCTCCACCACCGGATTTGTTATTTACTTTGTTACTAAAAAGAACCTGAACCTGAACCGGAACCGGAACAGACAGATATTTAACAAACGGAAAAAGTTCAGTTGAAAAGAGAGACGATTTTTCTTGAGCGAACGAGTATCAGCCACCAACAGAAAACACGACAAGAGAGAACTAAAGAAAATAAAGGTCAACTACAACGCCCAGCTACTCATTCAAAAGGAAGGTATATAAAATCATATGTGCCTTATTTCACTAAGAATTTAAATATTAAGTCTGTAGATAACTTATTGTAGTGATTTGAGGCTTTTCGGCTACCAAAAACTGGGGATAGACCTGCGAGGCATTTCAATTAATGTTAAAAACAGAGCGTTAAAATTTGCCTCGCTATCCCCTGCCATAATGATAAGAAAGTGGCGTCGATATTCCGACGAATTAGTTCCCAAGGAACACACCTCGACTTTACTGATAAATGAAGAATTCAGATGTGTTTTACTGTAATCTTATCCTGGTTACAGAGGTGTTACTAGCCAAAGTGGTTGGGGGGGGGACGAGGGATTTCCGACTGGCTGGTAATTTTTACCGACTTTTTCTGCAGAAAAAACCACCGTTTCCAACAACTAAAATGACATTTTTGAAAAAAATCGACTGATTTTCTGAAAAATTCACTAATTTTCAGAAAAAACGACTATTTTGAGGAAAAATCGACCAATTTTCAGAAAAACCGACTGTTTTCATGAAAAAAAATCAACTGTTTTGACGAAAAATCGCGGTGCTTCGCGTCGACTCGGTTATTTTTACCGACTGGCCGACAGCATTGGGGGGGGGGGGCGTCTCCCCCCAGTTGTTATGGCCCTGCCTTTTTACACAAATTTGCGTTGAAGTATTTAGTGTGGTTTTATTTGTGTAATGACCTGTGTTTTTATCTATTGACATGCCTGCGCTATCTAACACTATTTTGGTAAAATAAAGCATTCATTCATACATTCACACAGTACCCTCTTAAATTTGCTGGGCTGAACTGAGATTTTACTCACTTCATTAGATCGAGTACGAGGTATCTGACCCACTGACATTTTCGGTCGCCACAACTAGACTTCTACAGGTTATAATGCTTATACAATATTTTTATCTTGGACTTGTATGCTTGCACTTGTAGTTCATGCTAATATGTTCCGGCTACAAGCGATGGATAGCAGTGACCAAAATACAATGATTCCCCGACTGCTTAGGTCACCTCACTGAGTGAAAGGACATAATCCTTCGACAATGCAAGAACAGTAGACTAACCTGCAAGAACGTGCTGACGTCTGCTATCACATTTCTGAAGACATACTCGTCCTTCACCGAGTCGAACCATCCCAACTTCGTGATTCGGCAGAACAGCTGGATCAAAGCCTGGACTACAAACGGTGCTAGCTTGTTCCGAGTCAGCAAATAATTTAGTATATAATTTCCTGTAAGAGAGGGACATGTTTAAACCAGTTCTGGCAAAGGAAGATGAAAGGACGGGATAATAGCATAAGGACCTGTAATTACAAATTACTTCTGCCAATTTTGGCTTCTGTAGGACCATGTACTGTGTACTCAAGGTACAACAAGTGTACTCAACGTCAAATACATCTAAACAGCCAGTTACTGTCATATCATTGTTCATGAAGTATCACTTCAATCTTCCGACTGGACCCATTCGGAAGCCGTCCGCCCCCCCCCCCCCCCACCCCCAAATTTTTTACGACAATGGATCTACTTGAGTCATTCTAAGTAAGCGAGGAGACATCGCCCAGCCTTGAACAGGCAAAGTGGACAATTCATGATCCAAAGAACTGATCCAAAGCCGTACCGAAAGAAGAACACGGTCTTGGTCCGAGATTTCCTCCAGCTGATACGTACTTTTCACACGCAACTGGTCACTCATCCAACTCAGAACGTCAAACACGTTCTTCCTGCTTAAAGTTTAACTGAAAAGGGCTGGGATATGACAACCTAGATTGGGTTGACACTTAAACTGGCTTGAAGGAAGACCCGCTGAAAATCCGTTACTTAGTTGTTCCGCTATTCACGAATAATCGATTTTCAAATAGTGGAATTTCCGTGTGATTTGTGGTACCTCTATGCGCTTGTATCTGTGTCGCATGCCTTACCAAAAGATATATAAATATATTTTTGTTCAGTCATTAAGCAGTCTTCACCAAGCTCACCACTGCCCAAAGCCGCGTTTGTGTTGAGATTAAATTTCCCGCGTCATAGTAGAATTTACATTGTGGAAAATTGGCTTGAAGACCCGCTGAAAATCCGTTACTTAGTTGTTCCGCTATTCACGAATAATCGATTTTCAAATAGTGGAATTTCCGTGTGATTTGTGGTACTTCTATGCGCTTGTATCTGTGTCGTATGCCTTACCAGAAAGATTTGTAAATTTATTTTTGTTCAGGCATTAAGCAGTCTTCACCAAGCTCACCACTGCCCACTGAAAAGCCGCGTTTTGTGTTAAGATTAAATTTCCCGCATCATAGTAGAATTACGTTGTGGGAACGGCCGCAAACATTCTGAACGTCATAACCAGAGCAGATAGTAGAAAACAAAAAACTTAGCAGAATCCACATTATTGAGTGTATTCAATTAAATAATGCAATAATAATTTATTATTTAAATCATATTTTTCAGTAGGACCCCACGCACTATTTACTCTTCAACTTAAATATTTTTAAGCATCTGAATACTTTGAAACTTTGCTGTGCTTTCAATAAATAACCCACGATTTTGGCTGTTTAAGCCTTTTCCGAGACCTGCTGACTTGTAGCGAAAACAGGGAAACAATTTACATAGCCGGTCTTCCTTATGGAAAAAATTCTCGCAGACAATCGTCGACAGCGTGATACACATCGAAGGTACCAAAACACAACAAGGGAGAATATAAGCGGGGTTTTGTTGTTGTAATGTACCGTACGCAACGGAGGTCTCCGGGTTTATAAATATATGGAGTGATTATGGAAGTAGGTTGCATTAGTATTATAGGTAAGACAGGTCCTTTAAACTTTAAGAAATAAACCAAACCGAATGTTTATAATTCAACGTTAGTAATTATTACACGGGTCTGAGACCTCACTCACTTGGTGGGAAAACAAGAAACCTCAAGATTCTCTAGAAACCATAGCTTCGTCTCTCTGCTAAACTAGATGATAAAGCAAACCTGATCCTTGCTGTGGCATTTTAGCGCCCTACCCCAATCTGTTAAGGGCTTTCACCCTAAATCCAAAAGGTAAATCAGAAAACAAATCAAGTTTCTTAAATATATAATTGGCGTGAAAAGTGCAAAAGAGCACAAATCCATCTAGCTTATCAATTCTATGTATAGTTAGTACTTACTGATATCAATCCGCTGCTGCAGAGAAAGTACCTGGGCAGCCCTAGAGCAAAGCCTGTTCAGAGTTGTTGCCGCAAGAAGCTGGGAATAGGACGAATCTGCTCTTTCAAGTAATAGCTGACATTGGTTCAAGGAACTGAAAAAAAAAAGTCCAGATATGGAAAAGGGAAATGTTATCAGGATCTAGTTAAAAGACGGCAGGAACTGAAGTAGGGTAGAGTGAGTCACATTAACCATATGGCCACACTGGAACACCTTCTATATACGTACTACCAATTCACCGACAAGACTTTTTTCCGGCCACTGCATCGAAAAGTGACTAAAAAATGAAATCAGGATCCCTAATTGTCGACAAGGCTTTTTTCTGACAGTAGGAATGCAGCACACTCACTCTAATGTGGGTCGTTCAAGGGTGCAGTCGTTCATCCATGCTGGAAACTAAATAATTAAGTGTTCTCCAAATTTACCGCTTCCTATTTACAAACAAGACGTGTGTGTGTGTGTGTGTGCGCGGCAGGGGTGTCACGACTGGAGGGGGGGACGCCCCCCCCCCCCCATGCTGTATGTCAATCGGGAAAAAACGATCTTTCGTCAAAACAGTTGATATTTTTCATGAAAACAGTCGTTTTTCCTGAAAACTGGTCGATTTTTCGTCAAAATGGTCGGTTTTTCTGGAAATCAGTAGATTTTTCTGAAAATCAGTCGATTTTTTTTTTAAATGTCATTTTTGTTGCTGAAAATAGTCGTTTTTTCTGCAGAAAAAGTCGGTAAAAATTAACACCCACTCGGAAGATGCCTGTCCGCCCCCCCCCCCCTCCCCCCCAACATTTAGCCTAGTAACACCTCTGGTGTGGAGGGAGTCATTGGCTCCCCAACCCCATGCCCACCTATTTTTGCCACTGATAGCTATACACCATCGGCTAGTGCTCCCTAGAGTTTGTAGGAAAGTGTTTCTGATTTACACTTACCCGACTTATTTTAATAACTCATTTATTTCCTTAATAGCATTTACAACTGCTAGCTGCGGATCGTCAACATACAAATTACGAATCACGACTGATTGATATTTTTACAGTTAAAATTACGAATAAAGTAAGGCACAAACGAAGATAAATACCTTTCGGTTGAGTTTATGGGGGGTTGAAGAAGCCGTGGCTTGTCAGTGTTAGCTATTCTTCCCCTTCTGTTCGGTCTGGTCTGGTCTGGAGTTTCAAAGTCTGGGAAAATAGTCCGGTGGTGGTCAGAAGTTAAACATTTTTTTCCGAAGTGCATCGTCAGTTGATGCCTCCTATCCGCAAGGGTTGGCAACTGAAGCTTGACCAGAGCATCCTCATAGGAAACGTAATCCGGACCAAGCATCACTTAGCACGACCTCTTCTGGATAGACTCGAGTCTTTCTGTCTACTGTCAGCCGAATGTACATACATTCGTCCCCGCAGGGACGAATGTATGTACAGTAGATTGTTTTTAAAACTCGAGGAGGGATTGCAAATCGGCGAAGAACGGCAAAAGACTTTAACAGTGGGGCTGATCTTGCAATGATGGAATCAACATGTGTTCTCCACTTCATGTCATTATCTATTTTCACCCCAAGTAATTTAACAGAGGATTTTATTTCCAGACCAATTTCTTCAACAGCCGGCAATTCCCGTTTTAAGAAAGAGATCCTCATTACCATGCTTTTCGGTGTACTAACGGACAACGTGACTTCATCCAAACCCTTTTTCAAACGTTCGAAAAGAGAAGATAGGGAAAACTCAGTCGGGGTCATAGGAAACGTCCGGAGGGATAATGTCGATAGGTCGTCAGCAAACTTAAAACGATTTAAAACATGGATCAAAAGGCGGTTAAAAACGATCGAAAAGATTAAAGGCCCCAACTTCGTGCCTTGCGGGGTTCCACAAAATATATCTAAAAAGCTGGAAATGTTGTCTGGACTTAACATAACACACACAGAGTCCTACCCGTTAAAAAACTAGTAACTAACCGAACAATGAACTCACGCGCCCCCATTGCTCTTGCTTCGTCAACTGCAATTTGATGATTAATGCTGTCGAAAGCCTTAATAACATCACCCAAAATAATTTCAGCATACGAATTATCATTCTCTAGATGTTTCATTAGTGCATCCAGTAATCTTACTAAATAATGGGTTGTGCTATGCCCTTGTCGAAACCCAAACTGCGCAGGGTCCAACTTATCTTCCACATCACTGAGAAGGGACTCCAAAATAAAGCTTTCCAACACTTTCGAGAGTACTGGCGTCTTTGAAATCGGCCTGAGATCATGCAGGGTCTTAACATTTCGGGTCTTGGGTATTGGGGTAATAAATCCCCTTTTAAAACAATTTGGAAAAATAGCATCTAAAAAACATTGATTAAAAACTGCGGTACAAATAAGGGTCAGTTCACTGGCACACTCAACAAACAGCTTGATCTCGTATCTCGTCCGGATAGTTACTTTTACTAGTATCAAGTTTTTGTAGTTTTTCAAATACTGCGTTTGGATCAACCACAGGTATTTCTGAACTGGGGGCCTTGTCAGGCAATTGACTTAAAGGGGGGTGCACTCTGCAAACTGTTGCAAAGTCGTCATTTATGATGTTTGCGCTAAGGGGGTTGCCCTCGCTCTCATAAACACTTAAGGACATTTTGTCCTTCCACATCATTTGTTGTACCTTCGTATGACCATTTCTTGGGTTTGTTTTTATCAAAGACAGAACACTTCGTACTCCGTAATCTTTCCGACACTTTCTGATCTTGTTCACAATTAGATTCCGAAGTTTCTTCGCCTAGGAACGCAATCCCGATTTGTACAGAAAATCTCGCTCGATTACTAGAGATTTCACTTCAAAGGTTTACATTATCCAAGGTTTACAAGGTTTACATTGTGGCTTAGAGACTAGAACTTTCTCTGGAAATATTTCTTGATATTTCAAGTACAACTCGTTACATACAGTCTCTGCTAATTCGTTTGCGTTATCACACTCAAGGGCATCGGACCAGTTTTTGGTTTTTAACCATTCTCTGTAGCACTTAATTCGATCTTCCGTGAAAGGCCTATACACTACCTTTTTCTTTACGCGTTAGGGCCGCCACGAATTGGGTTCCCAGATTATTGTCAGGTGGTCACTCAATCCAATTGCAGGTAAGCTGTAAGGTTCAAGGTAGAATTCTTGACAACTGGTAAATATTAGGTCCAAAATCTTGTTTTCACGGGTATTTATCTGGACGACTTGATTCAGAGAGAGGGAATTCTCCAGCCAACTGGATCGCAAAGCATTAAAATCCCCGAGCATATTTATAGCGGCGTGTGGGTATTTCGACCTAATAAAATCTGTGCATTGTTGCAGGTACAAGACTAGGTCTTTCCTAAAAGGTCCACGAGGTGGATATTAAACCACACCGAAAACCACTGAGGATACTTCCTTCGGAATGCCTGGTCCAAACCCAGATCACTTCGAATTCGGGCTTTCGGGGGATACCCGTTTCTAAAAGACGATTAGGGAACGACGATCTGCAAACAAGACCGACACCGCCGCCGTGACTTGCAGCTTGTCCCTCGGCATTCAGTCGAGGGAGCAGGTGAACGTCGTATCTATCAAACTTAGTCATAAGCTCAGTGGCCGACTATGTTTCGCAGAGGCAGACAATGTCGATTTTGTTGTTGTTCAAGAACAGTTCCATTTCTTCAAGTTTATTTGAGAGAGACCTCACATTAGTGAGTAGTACCTTGGGAAAGGAGTACGGAGAGGCATTCGAGTTTACACAACCGACTCGACCAGTGGCTGGAATCGATTTCGGGTTGCGACGACGTAAGTTGGTAGCTGCTGACGTGCTGGCTGGAGTGTTTGTGGCAGTGTTGGCCTGAGCACGGTTGGGGGTGTGAGACGACTGTCCAATAGATAGGGGGAATCGAGGGACCCTTTTGCATGGACTGGGGGACGTAAGGAGGGTAGTTCACTGGAGACTGGTATCACACTTGATCGCAGGGGGATGCAGGGAGCTTCTGGGAACCGATCCATCTCCAAGATTCCCTCGGGGACTCCAAACTCCAGGGGGTCCATCGATTGGTTCCTGGCCGCATGTCTGCGCGGAAAGGGCGGAACTTGTTCGTCCCTTGCAGTAGTGGGGGAGGAGGCAGACGTATCTGCATCAGTGGAACTACCTTGACCCCCCTGTTTGGCATATCTGCCCCTACCGACAAGACTTTCCATCGGAGGGGGGGGGGGGCTCTAGTTTTGTAACTGGTCTCTGTATACCAACAATGTTCCTTCAGTGCAAACTATCTGCGAATCATGTTTGACCGCGTTACAACATAGCCTAAAGAAGGCTATGCAAGATGCTTTTTTAATCCACATTCAGTTTCAAAGCAAATAAATATATATTTAAGTGAATATTTCTGTGAATTATTCTTGAAGTGAATTTTTTTCTATGTAGCACAGAGGTAGCTCTTGGCTAGACGGATGAAGCTCCAGACCGGAACAAGATAAGGCTCCCGTTATTTTGTCAAATGTTATGCTACTCAATGGTTTGGTTTTCAATGCTGACCGTAAGTTTTGAGATATCATGTTTCATGTTTATGATAAACCAACAATTAGCTTTTCCTGTCTGAAGGAAACAGGGGAAAAGGTTATTGGAATTAAAAGAGAAGAAGTTTGTTAAAGGTTAATGAATCTTATTTGGTTATAACTGTATCCTCACATGCTGCAGTAGATAATTAAAAACTGAAAATGGCCCAATGAGGTCCACTCTCCACTATACCAGAGGAGGCTCAATGACTGCATGCCTCAATAGTGGGTGGACATAGTCGTGAGTTTAGTTCGCCTCCTATCCTTTTCTGTGACGGTCTCTACAGACACAAACCCATACATGCTGGTGCTTGTGCACCCTGCCTAAGGAAAATGTGATGATTTTCTTACTTTGGATTTTGCTGAAAATTCACCAGTGCTTTCTCAGCTTCAGTTCGTTGTACTGTCCCGGTTGATTCATAGAACTGCTTACACAGGATCTCCAGCTTTTGCACTTCCTAAGAAAAAATCGTTTAAGATGTTTCAAATCAGAATATAGGAAACCCATTGACAGACAGACAAAGCCAGGCAAGCAACTTTATGATATTGTAGATATCTGTAGCCTATGTAACTAGGGATTCATAAAAGGAGTTGCTAGTAAAGGTAGACTTTTGGGGGAACTGAATGGGCAGGAGGATCTCCTTATTTATTAATATTATTTAACAACATTTTATTATCACTTTCTCTTATAATCACATTGCAGCTTGCTCAATACAAAGAGCTTGCACCAAGTATAAATGAAAACCACAAAAAGCAACCAGACATTAACTGTCTACACACCAATCAGAAAATTCAACCAAAAAATCATCACACCACCAGCGACTCTACAGGAGCATTGGCACCTTTGTCGCTGGACAATGCGATTTAAGGTAATTGAAGGTAAAAGAAAATGGCCCCTGCCATGTGTTTGCATCATGATGCTGTGAAAAGTAAAGCTGAGCCCATGATTCAAACACATATCATGGCGACATGGTCCACAGGAATTAGTGTTTTTATAATCAAGATCTCAGATTAGCAGCAAGTGAGAGAGGTATCACTGAACTCAAACCAAAGCTAAAGTTCAAGAAAATCATATTCAATGACCAAAGGCTCAGAATTTGAAACTTATTCATTTAGCAGCATACCTAATAGGCCTAACAGAGTCACAGAACAACAAGTTAAGGCTCCAAGACCAAACAAAATGTAATGTTTTCTGGTAAATCATTGAAATTTGGACCGATCAGGATAGATACCTTCATTATTTTTCTTCTTTGATGTTTGCAAATTTGGACAGATCAGGATAGATACCTTTGTTATTTTTCTTCTTTGATGATTGCAAGGACAGCATTGCCTTTACAGCTTCGTGAAGAAAGTTAGATGACAGAGCAGAACATAGCATCTTTTCTTCACCCGTCCCAAAAAAAAATTTTCTACTTAAATAGAAGCTTTCTGGCTTGGAAGTGGTGCTCCTCTGTTTTCATATTAGAACATGGAATAACCATCTCTGACAGCTATCAGACATTCACCAATGGTAAAACAATGCCGCAATGATAAAAATACTTTGTGCTATATGCTTTTAGTCCCAATTCGACCCAATCCAACTGTTTGAATAGGTTTATCTTGTCAAACAGGGATAAATTCTATGTCCGTGTAAATATTTGCTGCACAAGTATTCAAACAAAAGTTATTGCTAGATATTTCGGAACCAGTGTGACATTTCAGTGACTTTGATATATTAATAGCCCTCTTCAACACACTGGCTTTTTCCTAGCAGTTTCTTGCTTTAAGGAACCCTTTCTAAACAATCAAAACTAAAATTTGGTCAACCTTTGATTAGAGCTTTTTCTCGTCAAAAAGTTATAGTTGCCAAAACTAAAGGCCTTTTTCCGTGCTCCCACAAACAGTTTGTGGATCGACTGTGGTGCAGCCCACAAGTGTGTTTTCGAGACCAACAAGATTTTGTGGCTGGCTTTGTGGCTCAAACTTGATAAACGACTGCCAAGGTGATTGTCGATTTTGTGGCTCGGTTCTGGCGGGAAATTCAAATTAAGCAGCAAAATAGTGTCTAAAATTTTATAAGTAGTGAACGAATAGACAAAAATGCTCCTCCGCCGGGATTTGAGCCCAGGACCTTCTGCTTACAAGGCAGTCACTCTACCATCTCAGCTACCCAGGGGCTTGTTAACAGAGTTTGCAAACCACTAAAATAGTCTGGTAGAAGCCGGCCATAGGAACAGTGATCCTGCCTGAAGGCAAATTTATCTAACCAGTTCACATCCCCATGTCACAGAAATAAATGGTAATACATAGATGGCACTTTACACAAGGGACTTGTACCGTAACCATAAACAATTTTTCGAATATAATTTAGAGGTCTAGGACTCCATTGTCGGAGTCACATAGACATACCAGAACCCACAAGACGAGGTCTCATGGTGAAAACCAAATATATAATTTTAATGGGGAGATGCCCTTGAGATGGAAACATTTTATAAGTAGTGAACTGATAGACAAAAATGCTCCTCAGCTGGGACTTGAACCAAGGACCCTCTGCAATAGAGTCCTAGACCTCTAAATTATATTAAAAAAAACTGTTTATGGTTTATTGGTCAAGTCGCTCTACCATCTGAGCTGCACTGGAGCTACAGAGGGGACAATGGACAATGGAGTCCTAGAACTCTGTATTATATTCGAAAAATTGTTTATGGTTTATTGGTCCTGGTACAAGTTCCTTGTGTAAAGTGCCATCTATGTAGGCTATTATTAGTGTCTAAACAACAAAGCTCACTACTTTTTCAAGCATACAGACTTAAAACTGAGGATGCTTTTTGTACAGAATAGTAAGGAAATAAGCCTAGAGTTCTATTTATCGAGATTTTACATAAATTTCATTTATATTTTCAGATATTTGAAATTAGCAGCAAAAAAAATGACAAAATGGTGTTTCCGCTAGTTTCAACTAGTGGCTCGAATGTGTGGCACATGATGCCAACAATGGTGTTTCCACGACAAACACTCAGAAGCAGCTCAGAAGTGTGTGGTCCACGATTGTGTTGCAGAAAAAGCCCTTAAAAGCTAGCAGGAGTAGAGGTTTGGGTTTTTGCAACTTTTGGCCATTAGATTTTTTTGTTCAAGGGCTGTGACTTTCTGTGAAAGATAAAATAAAGTTTCTGATTTGAACTGTTCTTTGCAGTCTAGTACACTAGCCCCATTTCAGGCACGGTGCTCAAACGTCTAGCACCATGCCTGGGTGCTAGACGTTCAAGCACTGTACCTTGGATTTCATGTATGGTGCATGGATTTCAGTATACAGTGCATACAGAAAAAACACAGTTTCTGTCATCACAACTGAGCACCAGCTCGGACAGGGCTGAAATTACTACTATGAATTAGAGAAATCAAAGACAATCCTTTCTATATTTTTCACAACAAAAACAAAAGGGCTCTAATGATGATGGAGATGAAAAACCTAACAGCACCCTATCTATTTTCCGTGTATTTTCCCTATCTATCCCCCAAGAGCCAATATTCTGGTTGGCTGCTAGGTAGAAAAAGCTGAGGCACAGGACACTTTGCATGCAAAACCCTTGACTATGTAGAAAAGGAAATGAGGTTTTTCACATCTGTCATCAGCCGAGCCCTTTTGTTTTTATTTTGAAAAATATATAAAGGATTGTCTTTGATTTCTCTAATATATGGTAGTAATTTCAGCCCTGTCCGAGCTGGTGCTCAGTTGTTATGACAGAAACTGTGTTTTTGATGTATGCACTGTATACTGAAATCCATGCACCATACATCAAATCAAAGGTACAGTGCTTGAACGTCCAGCACCCAGGCATGGTGCTAGACGTTTGAGCACCGTGCCTGAAAAGGGGCTAGTGTACTAGACTGGTTCTTTGTATAATGTATGTCTGAATTCCTGCGACGTAACACTAAAAAACATTGAAATTCAAACACGTAGGCTATGTGTTTGAAATCCAATTTTTACCTTATTTCAATCTTAACACATGTGATATATTTAGAGAGAAAAGTAAGCTTTATGGCTTTCCAGTCTAGTACACTAGCCCCTTTTCAGGCACGGTGCTGAAACGTCTAGCACCATGCCTGGGTGCTAGACGTTCAAGCACTGTACCTTGGATTTCATGTATGGTGCATGGATTTCAGTATACAGTGCACACATCAAAAACACAGTTTCTGTCATAACAACTGAGCACCAGCTCAGACAGGGCTGAAATTACTACCATGAATTAGAGATATCAAAGACAATCCTTTATATATTTTTTACAACAAAAACAAAAGGGCTCTGCTGATGACAGATGTGAAAAACCTCATTTCCTTTTCTACATAGTCAAGGGTTTTGCATGCAAAGTGTCCTGTGCCTCAGCTTTTTCTACCTAGCAGCCAACCAGAATATTGGCTCTTGGGGAATAGATAGGGAAAATACATGGAAAATAGATAGGGTGCTGTTAGGTTTTTCATCTCCTTCATCATTAGAGCCCTTTTGTTTTTGTTGTGAAAAATATCTAAAGGATTGTCTTTGATTTCTCTAATTCTTAGTAGTAATTTCAGCCCTGTCCGAGCCGGTGCTCAGTTGTGATGACAGAAACTGTGTTTTTTCTGTATGCACTGTATACTGAAATCCATGCACCATACATGAAATCCAAGGTACAGTGCTTGAACGTCTAGCACCCAGGCATGGTGCTAGACGTTTGAGCACCGTGCCTGAAATAGGGCTAGTGTACTAGACTGTGGCTTTCTGGTTTAAGGCAAATCAAACACAGCTTAAATTTAGAAGAGCTGGCTTGGAACAGGACTGACTAAAACACGATCTCCAGAAACGGCAGCAAAGAGGAATTAGCACTAGTGTCTGACTCTACAAAATGAAACATAATTTTGGACCCACATTACATAGCTCCTGAACCTACCTGGTCTTCTGCCATGGTTCTATAAAGCCAGGAATATCATTAGGCTACACAAACATTGAATTAAGAAAAACTGCCTTAAACTTGAATATTTTGTCTTCTTTTTCTTCTGAAATAGCTTCGGAGAGCCAACAACAGGTTACGGAAAACTACAAAGAAAGACCACGGCCATGGCAGATAGTGGCGAGGAAACAATTAATTTCTACTGTTTGACAGGATATGGAACGGATTTGAGGTTAAATACGTCAACACGTATTCGAGAATCTCCGAAATGTATTGGAGAATCCCTTAAATGTCTTCCTGGAATCGGTGCTTATTTTCAAGAATCGACGATCAGTTTGACAGTTTTCAAGATTTTTTTTTTAAATCTTGGAGAAACTACAAAAAGTATTCGAGAAAAGATAAAAAGTATTTGAGAATTTCTAAAATGTATTTGACATTTAAATTGAAATGAGGAACTCAAAAATGACAAAAATACATCAGAGAATCTAAAAAATTAGGTGTTTTCGAACACCTAATTTCAATTTAAATATCAGATACTTTTAAAAAGACATACTCTTGTTGGATAATGTTAGAAATTGTCGTATAAATGTACAAAATCAAAATATACAAATAAACATATACACCTAGCGGTCAGTAACCAACTAGTTGGATACTGTAAGAAGTTTCCTGTAGGAAAAGCTGTCGTTGCTGCTACGAGAAAAATCCGTATATTTTATGTTTCACCACTGTAAGGAATTTCGTATTGGAAATCACGCATTGCCGACTAGTTGGTCACGATCAGGGGCGTCCCGACACCTTCCTGATGAGGGGGGTGCAGCTTCAGAATTTCACCGGAATTTTTCGAGATTTTACCGGAGATTCTCCGTAGCGATAATCTCTGCAGAACATCTAAAATACTGTTGTGTTCTGACTTAGATTATGTATTGTAAACAAGAGCAAACAAAAAAAGGCTCGTTAACACTTAAAATAAAACAAAAATCTGACATTCAACACACCCTACACGTTTACTCGTCGCATTTTAACCATTTTCCGTTTGTCCACAACACAGCCTATTTCACACTCATCAACTAGATCTGTTTCACATGCTGTTAGTAGCAGACTTTCAAGACACTGGTCAGCCATTATTGAACGCAAGGTAATCTTAAACAGCTTCATCTTTCTAAAAATTCGTTCCCCTTTTGCTGAGGTAATAGGGATTGTCTTGGCCAGCTTGAACGCTTTCAGTACTAGTGGTAAGACGTCTTTCAGTTGACGAGAGACCTCGACTGTGTCTTCAAACTTTTTGTTTATTTTGAGGCTCTCACGGCAACTTTCTGCCCAGGATTGGTCACCAAAAGTAACTTCGCACACCCGGGAAAGTAACCCAAACGTATCTCAAACCCAATGTAACCTAATGTAACCCAAAGTAACCCAATGTAACCCAATACAATGTAACCAAAAGTAACCCAATGTAATTAAAGTAACCCAAAGTAATCCTGAGTAACCCAAAGTATCCTGAAGTCACTCGTGCACCCTGGTTCTTGGTGACCAAGCCTGGCTTTCTGCATCACGTCGAAACATCTCGGTTCACCCGTTTCACCGGAAAAGAGTTGAGAAAGCTGTCGGCGCTTTTTGGATTTAGATTCAGCCAACCCCGGGAGATTTTGCGGGGTAAACTCCGGTAGATTCCCCGAGACAAGGTTCTGGTAGATTCCTTGTGAAAGATGTCGCACAAATTCCGGCGAAATTCCGATAGATTCCCTGAGCCAAATTCTGGTAGATTTCATGGGGTAATTCTTCGGTAGATTCCCCGAGACAAGGTTCTGGTAGATTCCTTGTGAAAGATGTCGCACAAACTCCGGCGAAATTCAGATAGATTCCCTGAGCCAAATTCTGGTAGATTTCATGGGGTAATTCTGGTAGATTCCGTGGGGGAAATTCCGGCAGACTCCCTGAGACAAATTCCGGTAGATTCCTTGTGAAGATTTAGCGTAGATTCCATAAGTAAAATTCGGTAGGTTCCCTGAGCCGAATTCTGGTAGATTTCGTGGGGTGAATTCCGATAGATTCCCTGAGAAGAGTTCCGGTAAATTCCTTGTGAAAGGTTTTGCACAAGTTCCCGTAGATTCCCTGAGCCGAAATTCGTAGATTCCGAGGGGTAAATCCCGAGGGGTGGGTTCCTTGTAAAAGATATCGCACAAATTCCGGTAGATTCCCTGAGCTGAATTCTGGTAGATTCCGTGGGTGAATTCGGGTAGATTCCCTAAGACAATTCCGGTAGATTCCTTGTGAAAGATTTAGCGTAGATTCCATAAGCGAAATCCGGTAGGTTCCCTGAGCCGAATTCTGGTAGATTTCATGGGGTGAATTCCGGTAGATTCCCGGAGACGAGTTCCGGTAAATTCCTTGTGAAAGATTCGCACAAATTCCGGTAGATTCCCTGAGCCGAATTTCGTAGATTCCGAGGGGTAGATTCCGGTAGATTGCCTGAGACAATTCCGGTAGATTCCTTGTGAAAGATTTAGCATAGATTCCAGAAGCGAAATCCGGTAGGTTCCCTGAGCCGAATTCTGGTAGATTTCATGGGGTGAATTCCGGTAGATTCCCGGAGACACGCTCCGGTAGATTCCTTGTGAAAGATTTCGCACACATTTCGGTAGATTCCCTGAGACAAATTTCGGCAGATTCTTTGTGAAAGATTTAGCGTAGATTCCATGAGCAAAATTCGGTAGATTCCTCAGCCGAATTTCGTGGTTTCCGAGGGGTAAATTCCGGTAGATCCTGAGACAAATTCCGGTAGATTCCTTCTGAAAGATTTCACACAAATTCGGGTAGATTTCCTGAGCCAAATTTCGTAGATTCCGAGGGATAAATTCCGGTAGATTCCCTGAGATAAGTTCCGGTAGATTCCTTGTGAAAGATTTACAGCAGATTCCCTGAGCAAAATCCCGTAGGCTCCCTGAGCAATAATCGGGAAGATTCCCTAAACCAGCAACTTCAAGAGAATTTCGCCGCGCCAGTCAAAATTACCGGAATTCTTTTCCCACAGGCTTTCTGGGGGGGGGGGGGGGGTGCAACCCCCACGCCCCCCCCCCCCCTCGGGACGCCCCCGGTTACGATAAGAAATCATATAGGAGAAAAGTTAGTAGCCAGCTAGTTCGCTACCATAACAAATTTAGAATAGGAAATCCCACATTGCCAACTAGTTGGCTACGACGAGAAATCGTAAAGGAGAAAACTCTATATCCAACTAATTGGATATTTTCACACTCATATAGGGATTTCAGAAAGTATCCAACTAGTCGGGTTGCATGAATTCGGATAGAGATTTCAGAAAATATCCAACTAATCGAAACCACTTTCAGTAAGGGTTTTGGAGCATATCCAACTATTTGGATTGGATGAACACGGATCGGAATTTATTTCATAAAATATCCAACTACTCAGAAAAGATTTCAGGCGGAGGTTCTATCTGATTATTTGTTATTGATATTATGCATTAGCGATTACGTGTTTTGTCGTTTTCAATACAATATTAATTTAAAAAAAAAACTTCCATCTTCCTTGTGAAACATATTACTATCAAACTGGCCAACAACTGCTCCTTCAGCAAAACTGCTCATTTTTATGGCACTTGCAGCTTTGCTCAAGTGCCCTGTGCTGTGCCAGATACCGATCACTTTTCGGTCGGTATGTCTGTCGATCTGTGAGGCCACTGTTCTCGAGTTAGGGTACTTCCAGAAGGGCTAGGACGATGAAACTTGGCGGGAGTATCAGGAATCCGACCAAACTTATCTTAGAAATATTCACTTTCCCGATCTGACCACCGTGGGGGGAGTGGAATCCGGAATCTTGAGGAATGTATCTCTGGAACTGGTGATCAGATGCGCTAACACTGACACCTTTGCATGCTCATGACAGAAGACCCGATTGTCATTGCCGAGCTTCTAACAATCTTCAGCTTTTCAGTTCTGATCAGGTTCTGATCACCATTTTCATCCGAAACCTGCGGTACCAGTCACGGAAGGTTACGGTGAAATTCAAATCGCCAGTTACCCTTCTTTTCATTCCATGTTGGTGGTTTATTTCGGCTTGGGTTTTAATTTGGCAATTTTTAGTGCCTAAGCACCGCGAAAATGGGAGATGAAACATCATCAGATAGGAATGTAGAAATCTGGAAGATCAAGAAGCTCATTAAAAGTCTCGAGCTAGCAAGAGGGTAGGTAAAGTGCAGCAGATGTGTTTTTCCTTTGGATGTCAGCAGTCTCCTGCGTACACAGTACAGAAGGGGTATACAACCTTGAACCTGATCTAAAAGGCTGGAACAAAATTTCAGTCCAGTCTTAAAAACGTACCAGCTGTCAAGAAGGAAACCCTGAGTGACCCAGGACCTGTTTTGGACTGAACAGAAATTTCCTTGTAAGGTTCTCAGGCCAAGTTTGAGGTCGTATAAATTCAAGGTGGGCCTGTATCTTGGAAGGTTTCTTCTAATCTCTTCACTGTTGTAATTTCCTACCTGGGAGGTTTCCTTTGATCTGCCTGTCAAGCAATCTCCTGAATTTGAGCTTTGCTGGACTGGAGCCTATACCAGTCTATACTATTTCTGTTATAATTAACTTGCCGATTCAGCCCAGCTTTGGTTGTATTTATCTAACCCAAAAAAGGTAAACAATATCCCTAAAGAAAGCTAACTTCTACGTCTTCATTGTTGGTTTTCTTCTAAAATATTAGCATAGCCTTCTGTATGCACCCGTCGGAATTGTGCCTTAGATGCACCTCAACCTTTCTAAACTAGTGAAACCTGTTGGAAGATGTGTGTTTAGAATCATATTCACTGATAAATCTTTCTAAATTCAGATGTTTAGGCATTGTTGTGACGGAAATAGCGTTACAGTACAAGAGAGTCGACGTCAATTTTTGTAAGCCAAAAAGACAAAAATCTTCTCTGTTTAAAACACTAAATCTTTTTCTTATATTGAATTCATGTTTCTTTCTAACAATCATACAATTTTCTCTCATATTTTTCCAAGTACCTAGGTCAAACAACGATTATGTGACTGAAACAAAATTTGGATGACCAGCCGTAACGGTAAGAAAGACCCCAGAAAATGTTTGGGTCATCACAGAAAACCATGTACTGGCAATGGAGCTTGCACGCTATTATCTCGGAAAAAAACCTAGGATGAAGAAGAAGAAGACGGCTTTCTTTTGAGATATTGTTTACCTTTTTTGGAAATTTCTGTGGTGAGAAAAAGACAACCAAAGCTGGGCAATGGGATAATCAAACGAACATTCACTACGAGATCCCCAAGAACGATCACTAAGCTCTATAAGGGCCTTGTCAGGCCAAGGCTAGAAACTGGCATGTCTATTGCATCCCCCTTCTACAAAGGAGACAAGGACATGATTGAAAAGGTACAGCGCAGAGCAACTAAGATTGTAGATGGCTGCCAACATCTTCCTTATCAGATGAGATTGCGAACCCTGAACCTATGCAGCATGACCTACAGAAGAAAAAGGGGAGACATGATTCACACCTATAAACTCATCAGAAACAATCCAATCCATGACCTCTTCATCATCGATTCAGCACAGCGAACTAGAGGTCATTCCATGAAAATCACGAAGCTCAACGCCCAGAAGAGGGAACGCCACCATTTTCTTACCAACCGGGTTGTTGATCTGTGGAACTCCCTAAGCGAAGACACCGTATCCAGCAAGACCGTCGAAGAGTTCAAAGTCTCCCTTGACAGGGAGTGGAGCAAGAAGCCATGGAGACTGGAATGGGATGCCCTGGAGTCCCAGACCAGAGCATAAGTTATCCACGTGGCAATTTCCGAAGAAGCGATGAGCAATGCTACAGGATGGAAAATCCTTCAATTGCTCCAAGCTGCAATTTAAGGTATTTAAGGTATGGAATAGACAGGTTAACTTCTGACGGAAATAGTATAGGCTCCTGTATACTATTTCTGTTGTATTTCCATACATACCCTACAGAATTAGTTTTCCAGCTTAGATGTGCCTTAGATGCACCTCAACTTGTCTAAACTAGTTAAACCTGTTGAAAAATGTGTGTTTAAAATCATATTCACTGATAAATCTTCTTAATTCAGATATTCGCGCGCTCTTGTGACGGGAATGAAATCACAGTATCCCATGCCATTACAGTATAAGAGAGTCAACATCGATGTCTGAAAGCCAAAAAGACCAAGAACTTCTCTATTTAAAACACCAAATATTTTTCTTACACTGAAATCATGTTTGTTCTAATAATTGTGCAATTTGCTTTCATATTTTTTCGAGTACCTACGGTTAAACAATGACTAAGTGACATAAAAAAATTCTGGTGAAGTCCCCAGAAAATGTTTGGGTCATTGCAGAAATTCATGTAGGCTACTGGCAATGCAGCTTGCACTCTATTGTCTCGGAAGAAAACCTACAATGAAAAAGGAGAAGTTGGCTTTCTTTTGAGATACTGTTTACCCTTTTTGGAAGTTTCTGTGGTGAGATGTAGACAACCAAAGCTGGGCAGTGGAATAAGCAGGTTAAATTCTGACGACAATAGTACTGACTCCAGTCTGACTCCAGTATAGGAGGGGTATCCAACCTCAGACAAGATCTCAAATTTCAGAGAAGTCTTTCTTTCAGAATAATCTATCAGGCTTTAAAAGGAACCAACAAATATGGCACATATACTAGATCGAGCTAATTGAATGGTTTACATATTGGATAAATAAACATTGCTTCAGTATTTCTAGTTAAATATATTTTTCTTTTCAAACAAGGTTCCTTCGTTCTAACCTTACCTCAATTTGCTACGAAATGATGAAAAAGGTACCAAAGTCAATAGCCAGAAAACCCCTTTTCAAAGCAGCTTCAAAACCAAAGTTGCATATTTGCAGACACCATGGTATCTGTTACCACAGTAACTGGATCTGGAATTGATCGTTTTTGCAGTTATCGCGGTATCTGATATACGGTTGCACTGCAAAAACTACAATTGCCAAAATTGCGCTTTTCGAAGTCATCCCAAAAGAAAAACGGATATTTAGCCACATCACTAAGTGCCAAACTTCTTTCCCACCAATTTGACAAAAATTGATGAAAGTGAAATGACTTTTCCAGATACCACAATAACTGCAAATAGGCTTTTTGACAGTGGTATCGGATACCATGATAACTGCGAAAACGACTTTAGACAGTGGTATCACATACCATGGTATCTGCAAAAACGCAACTAAAGAAAAAGCATGGAATTTGAATATTTTGGACACATGACTGTTCAAAAAAGTCATATTTTGCCTCTTGACTTTCAAGACATAGTGTAAAAAATCGTCCGATTGACAAACAAATTTTCATTGTAGATTTTCAATTCAGCCGATGATGATGGGACATGCCCTTTGCTTCAGGGTATAGTGCCCCAATGAATGAGCATGGGTGGTTATATGTGGGGAATGCCTTAATGTTGGAGCAGTGTCTCCAAAAATTGAGGATTTCTGTATCACAGGTGCAGTTTTGGGCTAAAGGATAAAATGAAGACCCATACCTATTCAGGTGCTGTTAGCCAAGATGCCCTTAATTAGCTACTTTGGCTTACTGGTGGTTGACCTTTGGTCAGAGCAAGTGGATGAAAATGGCACTGCAATTAACTAGAAATATAAAAAGCTTTATGTTACTTCAGATGTCACCCAAGCTTTGGGAAGCACCAAAAAGTAAGATGAAATTTGAATCTGATTAAGACCTAGCAAATATTCATACATATCCATTTGAGCTAAAACAAAAATTCAAGTAAATAATTGGCAAGTCACATAGTAGACCTGGGCTAAAAAATCTGATTACATTCTTAATATGAAAAGAAAGCTGGGAAACTTGGATTTTAGAAGAGAATAATAATAGCAAAGATACAGATAGGGAGATGTATTTGAAGAAGAATACCTCTACTGTAGTAAATATTCCTTCAACCCAAGCTGACTCCGTTTTGCACCGTCCAATCTCCTGTAGTTAATTAAGCTCCCCCTAGGAACTAAGTACCCGACCATTTAGCCCCATCCCTCAGTTAAAATGACAATCCCAAGAAACATATATACGGGACATGTAGCTCTCCTGCACAGTAGAAACATTTTACTTTGAATGTCTCCTACCTTTGAAGGTTCGGACAACATGATCTTTTGTTTTCTTGATTCTTCAGCTCAATTTGGGGTATCCTGGAAATTGTAATGAAGTAATGTTATTTTGCAAAAAAAAAAGGAATGATAGACTGCGGAATTCAAACTGGTCCTTGATTCTTATAAAAACAATCAAGATGTTTGTCACTTAAGTAACTGTGAGCAAGATGTAGTAAGCATAACCTACTCCTTTGCCTTTGTACAACTTAATTGTTGACTAGTAGAGGCATAATCGAAAACTGGGTCAGTGATTGCAGCGAGGTGAGGTAAGGTTTTATTGGCAACCTGGTGAATGCATATTGAATGAATACAGTGCAATAGGAAAATAAGAGGGAGACTGTATCTGACTTCATTACATTATTGCAAGTTCATCGTTTGACCAGCTGTGGGTTGCTTAAGGAGGTTTCTAAGTGAGAATCAAGTCAAAAGTAAAGACAAGTGCAACATTGAGATTAAGGTATTATGAGTTGTGAATAGCCTAAGAAGATTTATAATTAGAGAATTAAAGGAACAATTACTACAATTGCTGTGTTGAGATTGAGTTATCTTCTAGAAATGGGACAAGCATGATCTCCCTGATTATTCCACCAAAGGACCAAATTTCTAGAGTTGGTAAAATGTTGGCAGATGAGTTTGGAACTGCATCAAACATCAAATCTCGGGTCAACAGGCTTTCAGTTCTTGGTGCAATCACATCTGTGCAACAAAGGTTAAAGCTATATTCCAAAGGCAAGTTGTTTTTTCATTGTCTACTAATTTTGATTGCTTTTGGTTTACTGGTTGATGCTCACTTTCAGGAAGGCTTTTCCCAAGACGCCGTGAAAGGATGGACACAAGTTATTCCAGAATCCCGGCTATTGTTCTCACTTCTATTAAACCCGAGGCAGGAATTCTATCTGTTGATAATAATTGACTGTTTATTTATGCAGCACAATTTGTACTTTTTGCTTTATGATTTTAACAGCAATAGGCTTTAAGTGGGAAACATTGGTCCATTTTTTAGGGTTATGTGTGTGTGTGTGGGGGGGGGGGGTGTAGTACTCTTGGTAACACTCTAGAAATTTGCGGCTGTTTTGTTTGGATTTGGGTTCGCATGTTGGCAGAATATCTGACTACGTACTGTGTATGCAAGGATGTAGCGGTATATAAGACCAAGGTTTATATAAGACCACAAGACCAAAGGTTTCCATGGGATCCCAAAAATTTAAAATTTGATTCAAGTAAATTGTTAAAATAGATTAAATGTTTATCTACAAAATAATTTGTGGCAAAGTCGTAATTAAGTCGTGCGATTTTACTTTTGAGAAACCTGTAATGTAGAAGAAACCTGTAATGTAATAATGTATAAGTTTACGCTTGATTCGTCATCAATTTCAAGCCGGGTTCGATTCACCAACAGTCATCCACCTACATTATCTTAAAATTGTCTGTAGTCATTTTCTTCACGGATAATCATTCTCAACACAAATTTCATTTTTCGTCGAACGAATCGAACGACACCAGACAAACCATTTTACTAGAACTTCGACCGGAATCCTAGAACGAAAAAAAACTACCGTCGGGAATTTCGGATATTATCCGACGGTTCGTAGAATTACGACTACAGCTTTTAAATAAAACAACAATACAGCTACGCCTTGTTTGAATAAAACGGAATCAAGGGCTGGTCGTCGACAATAATAGATAACTGTTGTTGAATCAATCAATCAATCAAGTTTAATCCAAATAGCAAAAGAATCATGCCTAACTGGCGATGCTGATCTCCGATTCTCTGCTCTTAGCCAGGAATGCAATGGGCGATTGGGGGCAAGCCATCCTGGTGCTGGCATATCCTTCCTGTCCCCTTCCCCAGATTTCTCCAGGTACCCATTCTAAGCTGGGTGGACTTTGACTTGTCTTACAGGGTTACGCCCTAAACCCCCGCCCTAAACCTAACAATAGGTATCATCGAGACTCGAACCAGGGACCTTTCGCTTATGATTTCGACCCTATAGTAAAATAATAAGATCATCATGAAGCTAATTGTCATTTTCTTTTCTAGTACCTCCAAATGGACTTGTCATTTACTGTGGCACAATCGTTACCGACGAAGGAAAGGAAAAGAAAGTCAACATTGACTTTGAACCATTCAAACCAATCAACACTTCTCTCTACCTTTGTGATAATAAGGCATGTATTGTTTGTATTCGGTTGCATATCCAAAGCAGAAATCATTTTCTGTTGTTATTATTTTGGAATGTGTGGTTTAGTTGTTCTTCGCTGAAGTCGGTTGCAGGAAGTGCAACCAAAATTTTATGTATCCTTGGCTTAACATCTCAGACGAATAATTAGCTGATCCAGAAAACCCCCGAAAGTCTTGCTTTTTTTTTAATGTTCAAGAAAATTCGAACTTTAAGGAGAAAAAGGAGTAAAATAAAAAGAAAATTAAGCCATAACTATAGAATAAGTTTTTAGTTTTTCTTTAATTATGTAGACGACTCTTGAAATCAGTGTTGGATAGCTTTTGAGTGGTTGTGCGCTTGACATAGATGAGTCATCGGGTCATTCTATATGGACTCCTTCCAGTATTGTGGTCTTGTAACACAAGATAAGAAATTCAGGTTTCCCTATGCTTAGAGATTTGATTTCGAAAGCAGTCTAACTAACAGTCTAACTACAGTTCAAGAAAATCATTTTTAAATACATACAAATAGCTTTGGATATGTCAGTTGTTAGAATAGAGTAGTAATTTATTCACTCACACTTTCACGGTTACAAAACCAAAATTGGTGAGTACTCTCATAACGTAAACAATTAAATTAATGACACTTCAAGCACTATCAATCAACTCGACAGATCAGAATTACTGATCTGATAACATAAAATGATCTCCGATTTTCCGGTCTTTTTGTGGATTTCTAGCTTCACTACTTTTAAGGACTTTGCCCCCCCCCCCCCCCCCCCCTGCCGTGTATTTTGTAAAGTATTTTGAATAGGAATGAAAACGAACATACGCATTGTACCGTGTCTCTAGATTTCTTGAGCTTTCGTTTTTTCGAGAGTGGGTTAAGCTAGGTCTTGAAAGGGGTCGCTGGGACCTTGTGGATAGCCTGAAGTTCCTCACCAGTTTACTGTCTCTTCTGAGTTTGATTAATTTCTGGTCTCACTTTCTAGTTCCATACTGAAGCCTTAACAGCTTTGCTGGCAGATGACAGCAAATTCGGATTCATTGTCATGGACGGTAACGGCGCATTATTTGGAACACTTCAGGTAGAAATTTCCGCCTATAGTTTGGTTAGCCTACGACATCTGAAGGTACAGAAGTTGTTGAGGAACTTCAAACACCAGTTTTCTTAGCTGCTGATTTGACACTCGTAAAACTTATTTTATTAAGAGCGTGTTCCACCCTACTTGCCATACCTACTACGCATAACATCAGGAATTTTGGATTCTTGGCGTCAAGGCTGGAACGCGTTTTTAAATTTTCGATAAAATATCACTCAACGGGGTAATCCCGTCAGTCAGGCTACAGAGATTCGTAGTTACCACGCATACTACTCTCCCGAGCATGGTAAGCAAATAGTTACTATTTGTTACTATTTTGACAAGGTTGGAACGGTCAGCGTAGTATCTTTTCGTGAGGTTGGAACGGCATTAGTAACTACTAGTTACTATTGTTACAAGGGTGGAACACGCTCTAAAGGTTAACTTCATAACTTCAAAGGTTAACATCGAGACGACCATTTGAAACAACATAGCCTAGCCGTAGGCGATGAAAGATATGAGAAATATCTACCGAGCTCAGCGAGCCGCCGAGCATGTGATTCCGATATCGAACGAGATGGAGGTATGTTAACTGTTACAAGTTTTTCAAACAGTACCATTAATATTTGACCATTAACCATGCATATCATCACAAGTTCCACAGGCTATATTTCGATGATCGTCACACAAAAAATTAAGAGGTCGATATGACTTTATATCAACCTCGCTGGAGGTTTGTTTGACTTCATATAAACCTCCAGATATAAGAAGGAATATCCAGCGCTAGCTTTATGTGTGGCGATTATCGTAATGTAATTGATCGTGGGTCACATGATGATATGCGTTACACACCTGTTGAAGAAAAGCTGTAATGCTGTGACAAAATAATTTCTGTTCTATTCAGGGTAACACACGAGACGTCCTGCACAAGTTCACTGTCGATTTGCCCAAGAAGCATGGTCGTGGTGGTCAGTCAGCCCTTCGATTCGCTCGTCTGCGTATGGAGAAGCGCCATAACTACATCCGGAAAGTAGCTGAAGTAGCTGTAACTTGTTTCATGAGCAACGACAAGCCCAATGTTGCCGGCCTGGTTCTTGCTGGTAGCGCTGACTTCAAGACCGAATTAAGTCAATCTGACATGTTCGATCAGGTATGCGTCTGTGCTCATTGAGTGTTTTCACTTCATCCGTGAGAGGACTTCGAAAAATCACGCAAATGGCATTAGATGCGTGAAGTTCAACCTCTGGGCTACCCTCGACCGTGTGTCACTGATTTGGTAATAATACTGATAAATGAAAAAAACAGGCCATTAATCTCTACATAGATTATCGTGTATTTTTATTTTTATCTGTATAGAAGATTAGGATTTCCATTAGATGCACAGAGATTACATTCCCTACATGCACAGAGATATAAAGATAAGCAACGAATTTTTTTTTTTTTTTTTTTTTTTTTTTTTTTTTTAGCGGGACTCTCGCTAAGAGAAAACATTGGTCCAAAAGGCCGTATAAGAAAATCCTCCCAGTAGGACTTATTATTAATCCATGGCCATAGTTACAACCACTCGTAGCTAGCCAATCTCGAACTTGATTTACATGCTGCGTCACCGGCGGATAGTACTTTCCACTCACCCGACTCCCACTAAGGATTAGATAAATATTCTTTGGATTAGATAAATATTCTTTGAGCCCAAGCTTACTTTGAAACATTTATTCCAATAATGCATAACACGATACTTTACCAGCGATATTTCGGCCCTTCTTGGCAAGGGTCCTCGTCAGGCTATTAGATATACAAATATGTATATTTGATTCACCCGTCGTAACAGTAAATGGTGAAGATGGAATACAAATTATCAAAAAGAAAAGAAAAATAGAAAAACTCTTTAGCAATGGACACATAAACAAATAAACTAAGTCCCATTGAATCGTGACTTGGTTTTGAAGCAAGTCTCGGTTTTGCGAATGCGTTTTATTTCTGATGGATATATGAGGAAACACACGGCACAGCTCCTTGACCAAGGAACAAAGGGACTCCCTTGAATTGCTACAGAAGAAAGTCAGTTTTGAAGAGAGCCTAAACAAAATTAAAAAAATACAGTCTCTCTCGGAAAGACACCACGTTTAATTCAGTACGGGCAGGATTGTCTCCTATCTTCTGACCATCGAGACATTCTACCGGAGCTAGCGATTCTAGAACAATCAACAGCATCACGACTTGGAAAGAAATGCGAAGAGAAGCTCCTCCTCGCTAGCCCCCCGGTTCAGTCATCTCAGCGATGCCCCAAGCCGTTTGACCCCTACTTCATCGGAAAGTACAACTAAAAGTGCTAAGACCATTTTTGTGTTTTTAAAGCTCCAGGGCTATTCTCTCGAATTTGAGACTTTGTAATTTATCCGTACTATTCTATTCTATTCAATGAGGGATTGCAAAACCACTAAAAAGTTTTCCACGGGCCTTTTGGTCGTACTTTCCGTTATACGGCACAAACCCGCTTTGCGCATTATAATGTAATGTAGTTCACGTATTAAGGCCACGAAATTAGATTAAGCTTGTTTCAAGGCGCATGTTTTGTGGATTTTCGCAGAAACAGTACAACACCTGAATTTTGATTTTTGTTTGTGGTTTTCCGTTACCACATCTACAGGGAGGTTTTCATCAAGATTCACCTGCGGTAAAGAATTATTTATGTAATGCAGGATGGCGCTGGTCCAACACGCACTTGGAATATTAATGATAATCTCTTATTTTAGCGGTTGCAAGCCAAAATCGTGAAAGTCGTTGATATCTCGTACGGTGGAGAAAACGGGTTCAATCAAGCCATCGAGTTAGCTGCTGACTGTTTAGCAAATGTGAAATTCATTCAAGAAAAGAAATTGATTGGTAAGTTAACGAAAGGTATTCTTTAATTTTTACCATTGTATGGTCGCGAAATTCGATTATTTTAGCTGACTTCAGAAATACTACTTTCCACAACTGTTATCAACAAGCAGTGTCGGAAACTGTGTATTTATTTATTTATTTAATTCAGCCGTAGCCATATACACAGAGGAAAAAACACACATTCTAGCCTAAATATCACACATAACCATATATGTATAAAAACAAAAATCAACGAACTACAAGTTCATCGCTCCATTTTTTTTCACAAAGGCAGTGAAAGTTGAAATATTGGAGCGGTAAGAATTTGGATCAGGTTGTTATCTGACCTCAAAAGGCGGCTTTTTAGCGATGAAACTGCTTTACGTTTTAGGTCGTAAAACGAAGGCATACGATTATTGGCGAACATCCCCGAGGCGCTACACCGGTGTGGGGAGTCTGTGAAGTTTTCTGTAGCAGTTATTGTAAGTGGCGCGGGTCACATTTATCTCACCAGCAGTGAAATTCGTACAAGAGCAAAACAGTAAAACTTAAAACAAAAAGTACGAAACAGCCTATCACGGATAATCGCAGAACAAAACTGAAATTTTCTAGCAACTACATTTCCTCGCACACACAGACTTCTTGTTAAATCACGCAAATGAGTAAGATCCCGCAGGTCAGGCGTAAACCAGAATCCCAGGTATTTAAACTCTGCAACAAATTTCAGGCGTGATGAACATAGCAGTACAGGAGGGACTATTTTGATTTTCAGCTCTGGTGGTATAAATGCCATGCATTCCGTTTTTTCCCATGGCGCAAAGCCGACTATTTAGATCATCAACATTAATATTATACAGAAAAGGGGATAAAATACCTCCCTGCCTGACACCATTATGTACACGAAACGGGCTACTACGATAAATACCCCACTTAACTTCGAACGTTTGTCGTCGAAACCACACTTCAAGTAACAAAACATACGGAGCGGGAACACCCTCTTTTAAGCAATTCCAGCAACAGTTTTTTGTGATTAACCCGATCAAATGCTTTACGCACATCAATAAAGCATACAAAAACCGCCGAGCCAAACAACCAGAAGTACATAATAACACTTTTCAGGATAAAAACACAGAATTCTGTCGATGAATGGGGCTTGAACCCAAACTCATGTTCTGACGTCGCCAAATATGGTTCAACTTTTGACAGAATACATCGTTCAAACATTTTAGAGAAAGCGCTGGCTAAGGCTATAAGCCGGTAATTTGAAGAAGACGACATATTACCGTTTTTATGGCACTTGCCCTTCGGCCAAGTGCCATATAGCGATCGCAATTTCTGTCCGTCCGTCGGTCTGTCCAGGTTTTGCTAGTTCGGGCACTTCTACATAGGCTAGGACGATGAAACTTGGCAGGCGTATCAGGGACCCCAAATGATTAAGTTGGAAATAGTCACTTCCCCGATCCGAGCACCGTGGGGGGAGTGGAGGGAGGGGGAATCCGGAATCTTGAGGTATTTTTAACTTTTGAACGGGTGATCGGATCTCGATGAAACTTGATATTTGGAACGACCTCATGCCTCAGACGACCCACTTAAAATCCGGACCGGATCTGGTGACTTTTGAGGGGAGCCGGAGGGGGCAACCGGAAATCTTGGGAAACGCTATGAGTGGAGGGATCGAGATGAAACTTGGTGGGAAGACACCTAGCAAACTCTAGATACATCATTGACATAACCGAGCCGATTCGGGCACTGTGGGGGGGAGTGGAGGGAGGGGGAATCCGGAATCTTGAGGTATTTATGACTTTTGAACGGGTGATCGGATCTCGATGGAACTTGATATTTGGAAAGACCTCATGCCTCAGACGACCTACTTAAAATCCGGACCGGATCCGGTGACTTTTGGGGGGAGCTGGAGGTGGCAACCGGAAATCCTGGGAAACGCTATGAGTGGAGGGATCGAGATGAAACTTGGTGGGAAGACACCTAGCAGACACTAGATATATCATTGACATAACCGAGCCGATTCGGGTACTGTGGGGGGAGTGGAGGGAGGGGGAATCCAGAATCTTGAGGTATTTATAACTTTTGAACGGGTGATCGGATCTCGATGGAACTTGATATTTGGAAAGACCTCATACCTCAGACGACCCACTTAAAATCTTGACCGGATCCGGTGACTTTTGGGGGGGGAGCTGCAGGGGGCAACCGGAAATCTTGAGAAACGCTATGAGTGGAGTGGTCGAGATGAAACTTGGTGGGAAGACACCTAGCAAACACTAGATGCATCATTGACAGGACCGAGCCGATTCAGGCACTGTCGGGGGAGTGGAGGGAGGGGGAATCCGGAATCTTGAGGTATTTATAACTTTTGAACGGGTGACCGGATCTCGATGAAACTTGATATTTGGAACGACCTCATGCGTCAGACGACCCACTTAAAATCCGGACCGGATTCGGTGACTTTTTGGGGGAGCTGGAGGGGGCAACCGGAAATCTTGGGAAACGCTATGAGTGGAGGGGTCGAGATGAAACTTGGTGTGAAGACACCTAGCAAACACTAGCTACATCATTGACATAACCGAGCCAATTCGGGCACTGTGGGGGGAGTGGAGGGAGGGGGAATCCGGAATCTTGAGGTATTTATAACTTTTGAACGGGTGATCGGATCTCGATGGAACTTGATATTTGGAAAGACCTCATGCGTCAGACGACCCACTTAAAATCCGGACCGGATCCGGTGACTTTTGGGGGAGCTGGATGGGGCAACCGGAAATCTTGGGAAACACTATGAGTGGAGGGATCGAGATGAAACTTGGTGGGAAGACACCTAGCAAACACTAGATACATCATTGACATGACCGAGCCGATTCGGGCACTGTCGGGGGAGTGGAGGGAGGGGGAATCCGGAGTCTTGAGGTATTTATAACTTTTGAACGGGTGACCGGATCTCGATGAAACTTGATATTTGGAAAGACCTCATGCCTCAGACGACCCACTTAAAATCCGGACCGGATCCGGTGACTTTTGGGGGGAGCTGGAGGGGAGAACGGGAAATATTGGAAAACGCTATGAGTGGACGGATCGAGATGAAACTTGGTGGGAAGACACCTAGCAGACACTAGATATATCATTGACATAACCGAGCCGTGCCTACTCGTAACAAGTGGCATATGAGCTCGTAGCTCTTGTTTACTTTAGGAACCGGAACAAGAACTACTCTTGTCAACGACTCCGGCAACATACTGTGGGATATCATTGAATTAAACAAAGCAGGCAAAAAACTATTTAGAGGCCTCATCGCATGTTTTAAATGAGTTTTAATGGGACCCGTCCGGTCCAAGGCCACACTTATTCATTCGCGAAATTGCTTTCAGAACATCCTCGACATTAATAGGTTCAAATTTATACGGCAAACCCAGGCGATGATCATGGACACTGGTCACCGAATCCAAAGATTCGCAATGTTATCTCCACCAGTCACACCGTCCAAAGAAAGCGGCAATGAAGAAGACTGTGAGCCACGCATTCGTTTTACAAGTGACCAAAATGATGTTTCCCAACCGAAAAATAAGACGCCAGGCATTCAGCCCGGATAACACATTTATATAGATTACTAATGCTACACAGGAAGCCGTCGGGTTCAGCCTACTCTCGGTTTTCACCACACCACCCCCTTACACCCCTGTTTATGTGCTAGTGTGTTTGTATGTATAGTTATTTCTAGTATTTTCTTCCTCTTTTTTTCTTTACTGTACTCAACTTGTTTTATTTTTGGGTTAGAAATAAATTATTATTATTATGTGCGACGTGCTTGGAATTAGGGTTTGTGGGCTGTGACAAACTGCGGATGGGCTAAGCCTTCGGGGACACTTCGTAGCTTGGCATTGCAGACTTCGTGGCAGGAGTTCATCTTCTTTTGACAGTCGGACAACAGTTTTTGCAACAAACTAATGTTAAGGGGGGGGGGGGGCCAGCTCCGTTAACGTCGTGCTCCGTTATATTATATCCCTAAACTGTGGTATCTGACGAGGGGAAACCGTATTGAATCCTTTATTGCTCTATTTAATTACTGGTTAAAACACTGGTACATAAAATAGGACTTATCTTTATGGATCTGCACTGAATTACAGTAGCGAAGGAAGTGTGTTGAAGAAATCACAGATGTGTAGGTAAGTGTATCGCGAGGACCATAAATTTACGCGCGCCGGAAGTTGGAGTCTTCAATTGTCCCCAGAAACCCATGACCACTTGCAAAGCAGCCTACAAGTAAAGAGGTATGTTGGGAAAGGTATCAGTTAAACAGCCATTCCTTAGTGAATAACTTCGTGCAACAAATTTTCTTCGTACTAAAGAAGAAACGGTGAGCGTCTAACCTAGAACTGCACTGTAAAAAGTTTCTCCGAGTAAGGATTAAAGTTAACTGCAGTATTTGCCACTGGGATTAATCCTATTTATACTGAGGTAATTTTAATCCGAATTAGAGACGAGAATATCTCAGTAGAGACAAGATTATAAGCCCAGTAGTAATTACTGCAAGTTTTTTTTTTTACAGTATGCGCTACTCGGCCTAACCAAACTGTTCACCTTCTCAGGTCGCTACTTCGATGAGATCAGTCAAGACTCCGGCCGCTATTGTTTCGGTGTGAGTCAGACCTTGCGAGCATTGGAGATGGGAGCGGTGGAGATCCTGATCTGCTGGGAGAACCTGGATATAACCAGATACAGGCTGAAAGCGGTTGAAGGGGGAGGAACGGAAGAGAAGGTCCTCTACCTCACCCCAGAGCAAGAGAAGGACAAGAGCAACTTCACTGATAAAGAGGTGAGGAGGTATTTACAGTTTGTGTGTTTAGGGTTCCGAACGGGTGATCGCGACGGGGCAAATTTGCCCGTCCATCTTCGTGTTCGTTTCGCGATAATCACTGTTCAAGATATTCTGAGGAACTTGGACTGTCAGGTCGAGATTGTAGGGGGGATTTTTTTTTGGGGGGGGGAGAAGGGCCAGTTTGGGTTTTATTTTCCTTTATTATTGTTATTAATTGTATTACCATCATAATGTACAAGCACAAAAAATACCTATTATTAGCACAATATATTGTACAGTTAAAGGATGATTATATTTTACCTAAAGATGTTGGTTATATTGAGGGAGGTTATATAAAAGATGATGATATCTTTTTTGAAATAGCTGATATGTCTAGCTTTTTAGTAATGAAACCTAGCTCAGATAAACCTGATGCTATATATGATGAGATTGGCAATCTCATAGAAGAACATTTTGAACGGTTTATTTGGCGATTATACCATGAATCTCCGGATTATTATTTATATGTTAATTCTGAGACAGTAAAATAAAGTTTAGCTGAAGGATAATATTTTAACATAAAAGACTTAGTGTACGTTATCTATATGTTATGATAGTTGGTAAGATGAGTTCTTAAGGGAGTAGGAAAAATAAAGGAAAACGAAGACACACAGCACTACCAAGAACAAATAATCAGATAGAACTCCTGTCTTTAGTCGCATGCAGCGACTATGAATACCCCGACAAAACTGAGCGCTCCTAGAGGTATTCACTCTAGCTTTGAGGTGATGTTGATACACGTTTACTCCTCTTCCGTCTTTGCCGTTGCTTATCGTACAAGAATAATGAAGGAGGCTGGCAGGAGGCGTACTCCGCGCGCTGACCTGCTCTGGAGTGCGTCCATAGAACCGACCAGCTTTGACTCGTACTTTTCCTCACCAGCGACTTAACAGCGATTTAACTATTTGTAGAGGTCGAAACATGATTTGGCGCGAAGATAGTAATCTCCGCGTTCGTAGCGGACAGGTATTGGAAAATATTTGACTCCGCATAGTCATAATACAGAGATAGGGAGAGGGGGGTTCTATCAGATTACTTGTTCTTGCCACTACGTATCTAGGCATGGGCACTGTTCCTGTTTTCTGTTTCTGGTTTTTTTTTCCTCCTGTTTTACTGTTTTCTGTTTTAGGGACCCAAAAATAAACAGAACAGCTGTTTTGAAGCTAGTTGTTTTTTTCTCACCTGTTCTGTTCCGTTTTGGTGTGTCCTGTTCTGCCCTGTTTCTGTTTTTTTTACCCTGTTTAAACAGCCAAATCTGTTTTTTGGGGCAATCCAACTTATCAGTATAACAAATCTTTCAACTCTAGATTTCCATCATTTCGAAATGCCACATTAAAAAAGAGGCCAATTTTTCAACCTTACCAGTACCCATGCGGAATGTGGATGCGAAGACGGTCAGGAAAATTATTGACCAAAAATCAATCAATGGTAGGACCAACATCAAATAATAAAATATTTCTGCTTATTTATTCGAAATCGTGAAACTTTAGATAACGTAAATATTTCTTCAGCCCAAGCTGACTGCGAATCAAACTTGACTGAGCTAAATGGATACCTTGTAAGCGAAGTCTTAGGCTACTGCTGCATTCCGACCGTTCGTGGCAGCAGCCGTCTTCGGATACAATCTGAACAAGGGCGCAAGCGCTCAGAGGTGGTTTGTACGAACAGCCTAATAACCATTCGCCCTTGACTTTTAATTCATTGGTCATTCTGGGCCCAATTGCCAGCGTTTGGATGTATGTGTGTGGGGGGGGGGGGCATCCTCGAAAGATACATCTAGACCCCATGATAACACGTATCCTGAATCTCACCTTCACACCAGTCATGGTTCGCAAAGTTGCGCAGTTGGCCCATTTGACTTGTCCCTGAACCGGAAGGGTGGGTGTGGGGGGGGGGGGGGGTTCCAAATACACACTGAACAATGATAATACGCATTCCAAATTTCACCTTAGTACCAGTCACGTTTCGTAATTTTGCGAATTTGGTCACGTAATTTACTCTGGGCAATCCGGGCCCAGTTGTACATAATTCATAAAACGGTGGTCATCCTTTAAATGAAACATTAGTCACTGGGGGAATGGGGAGTAATTGCCCTTGAATCGAGAGGGTATGGGAGAGGGGGGTGGAATCCCCGAAGGGCGCAACTAGACCCAAAGCCCACAAGTACACCAAGTTCCAACTTAAAACCTGTCATGGTTCACGAAATAAGAAATTACAACAAAAAACCTTGAAAATGGAAAACTGGCTATCGCGGCCGCAAGAGTGGATTGTCCTAACAGGATTTTTGGCACAGCATCAGTTCTGTATGGAAAAGTTGAGATTTGTTCAACTTGATGATGAAAATGAACCTCCATTTCACGGATCTTCGCAGAATAGTAGACTCACATTCAGCCAAGAAACCCGGGCAGTTTCTCAAATCTGTGCCGTTTTAAGCCTAGTCAGACTATGCTCAAACGAAACCACCGAGGAAAAGCTATTCGGTATTCCGATTGAGCAACGCATCCCTCGCGACCCATCCCTCACAGAAGAAATTATCATTAGCACTAACCACTGTCACGTAACTTTGAGCTTGTCAATCTCTATGACGAACAATCCAAATGGAAAGGTATGCGAAAATTTGTTGTTAAGACAAACGGAACTTCCACGGCTCATTTTCCATCGGGAGAAAGTGTAATTCATTGGTATACGCAGCTGGATTTCTGGACCAAGATATTTTTTGTTCTATGAAAAGAACTCGAATAAGGGCAGACATCTGTGCGGTACAACGAAGAACTATTTAAGATACTTCTTGGTACAGGGCAAACTGTAGGTGAACTCTGCTAGAAGAAATAATAAAAAATACGGGAAATCAAATAATAATAAAAAAAAAATGTTTTAAACAGCCGTTTCTTCTTTTTTTTCGCCTGTTTTACAGCTGTTTCTGTTTTCGAAGTCATCATTTCTGTTTAAAACAGAAAAGGACCTGTTTTTCAAATTTCCTGTTTTCTTTCTGTTTCTGTTCTTATGTGACCTGTTTCTGCCTGTTCCTGTTCGAATGACAAAACAGAACAGTGTCCATGCCTATACGTAACTACAACAGGTATAACTTCAACTACTTGAGTAATCTAAACGTATCACTTGTCGGGTCAAGATCTTGCCCGTAACGCATTAAACCCTGCTGCATGGCAATTCCGGGCTGGGCTACTCCGTACTTCCTCGATACACTGCTGTTAATACTTGTCCAAAGTGGAAGTCTCAACAGATATTTCGCAAACTTAAAGAAACAGTTCTTTTATATTTTCTCATTAAATATACACCAAAACGGCACTAATGCAGGTAAGTGAGGAATAACGAACTTATTGTATTTAGTGCATGTTTTTAGTTTTCGAGAGAGTCACCTTTAATCAGCTCCCTCTGTTTCTTCTGTTGCAACAAAAAGGAGAAGTGACGTCTGGTTACTAGTGATTAAAATGGTGGTCATTAAAGGTGGTCACCTTTAATCAGCTCCCTCTGTTTCTTCTGTTGCAACAAAAAGGAGAAGTGACGTCTGGTTACTAGTGATTAAAATGTCCTAGAAATCTTAAATGATGGGAGGAATCTTTAGGATTTTAATTTATGTCGATATGTTCATACTTATTTACCAGCAAATCTTGACCTTTTCTTAGGAAAAAGCTACACAAGCGACGACTTCTGCCAATTCGGACGCAACCGTAACGAATAGGATTCCTAGGAGCAAGGTTCGAAGGATTTTTCGTCCAGAAATCCTGAGTCTCTAACATCGTCCGTGACTAACGAAGCTATTTACTTTTGAGTCTTACTTTGTATGACTCTGTTTGTTAACTTAACATTCTTGTTTGCAAAAGTTCTGGACGAGTCATCTCGTCTGGATGAACGGTAACATTGTTCGTGGAGGCGGGTATGTGTGCTTTAATTTATGGAAAAAAAGCGAAGAAGTGTTCTTACTAAAGGTTAACTTCCGACATCCGAGGTTGATATCGGATTATAACAAAGACGACGACCATTGAAAATAACCTGTCTGAGCCGAAGGCAGCTAGGCTATAGGCGTATTCTCGCTGTTCCCCGAGGACTCCGCTTGAGGAGTCCCCGCGTTTTTGTTTGCCCCGGGGACTCACTCCCCTTATTCTCGCGAGTCCCCACGGATGGGGATGCTCCAATAATCATCACCATCATCAAAAAGGACTCCCTTTCATATTCAGAGGGGAATCAATTTTTTCCGGTGCTGGTGCAATTTAAAATTAATTAAAAACAATCAGTATAAACGAAACCAAAAATAAAGTGGATCCAAACTAATTTCGGCAACATCATATTTATTTTAAGAAGAAAATTCATTTTGGAAGCATTCCCCGTGTCCTCGTTGTTTTCCGGACGCGGAGTCCGCGTGGTATGACTCCCTTTATTCTCGCCGTTCCCTTCGAGTCCCGGGGGAACGGCGAGAATACGCCTTATGGAGAATATCGGCCGAGCGCAGCGCGGTTGATATTTTTAAATAGCCTTCGAGCTTGTTACTCCGATATAAACTGAGATGGAAGGATGTTGACTATTATATCTTTTTCCTACATGATTTTTGTCTTCTTTGATAGTACTTATTTGCTACTTTAGTACGGAATTTTTGTTTAGTGAAATGGCAACCCTAGCCTACTGTAGAAATTTGAAAATGAGTAGCCTACTGTTGTGACCCGGGCGTTTCTGTTTATAAGAATATAAGCCTTATCCAAGACCATCTTTTTCATTTGTAGCGAAACAGATGCTATCTAGCGGCCGGCTCTTAGAGCGATATAATGAAGCTTAAATCGGTGTTGCCACTGGTCGCAGAATTCTGCGATTTCTCGTGAATCTTCGTTTCTTCGACAAAGTGAGGACGAACTCTGCGACCGTTCCTTACAGTAAATACAAAAATGAAGCATAAAAGTTGAGGCGTATAAATATGAACATGATAAAGGGAGATTTATCTTTATAATTGGTGAAAGGACCTAGTTTCGTAGGTGCCAAAAATGTCATTGATTTTTCCGACCAGAAGTCACAGCTTCATCGTAATGGAGTGTCTATTAATGGGCTGTTTAATCAGAGCAAAATCAAGAAAAAAGACTGTTGTAATTGCTCAATAACTGTCTTTTTGAGAGTAAGGAAAATAAGTTGAAGGAAGTTCGAACTTGGAAGTAATGTTGTTTCAGTTGACAAGTTATATTTTCCGTCAGAATGTGATTTTAACAAGGTATGAGACAGGTTGGTTGGATAGGAAAGCAAAATTTTCTTTCGGTTTTTGAACATTTTTTTCCATAACATATTTCAAAAATTTTCCGGTATTATTTTTAGTTTTCTTTCTGAAAGTGATGTATTTTATTTACTTTTTGGAGGTTAAGTTCTACTTTTCAGTGGTTGTCTAGTCTTCAGTAGCTTTGACAGTATAGTAGGTTGGAACACGCCCTACATATATATATCTGTTTGCTTGGGTGTAAATGGTGTGATCGATCGCTGACATTCACAGACCTTGTTTTCGCCACTGCCGAATTGTCATTCCTTAAAGGACACCTGAACAATGAAACTATACTTGAACACACCATGGAGAATGCATTTACAGACATGGACACGGAGAGCATTCTTCTCCTGAGCGTGACGTTTTCAAAATAGGGATGATTGTTTCTGGAGGTTTGCACATGCAGACTCCAAGACAAAAAGCGCAATTCATTCAAATCTTGTACAGCGCTGGCCGGATCGTATTGGAATTTCTTCTAGATATACGTTTGGGCTTATCTGGTTAAAACATATTCCAGAAGAAGGGTTGATTGGAGACATTTGTTCATTTCCAAAATTGCTCGGTACTGAAATAAGGACAGATGCAAAATGGAGCAAAAATCATAGCTTGGAAACGGTATTTCGTATTTGGATTGGGTTTCCTGCAGGCAATGTTAATGGCGTCATACAGATAGGGATGATACTTGGTACTCTTCATTCAGGTGTCCTCTAAGCTCGATTGCCAGAACCGATTTGGGTCAAGCCGTAACTTGCCAGCCAAGCCGATCCCAACTGAATATCTGGTGAGTCCGATTTTAGTCGAGCTTACGATGCTTACTCGAGGTGAGTGAAGCTGTTATGAAGGATGACAACTTGACGCTAACCGCGGTTAAGAAGCTTTTAAGGCCAACCGAAACCGCCTTTCGAATGGGCGTGGCTGTATTATGTATTTCCGGGTTTTTTTACCATTCTTTTTCGTATAGACTGGTGCGGAGCTGGAAGTAGTGGATTCTATGGCGCTGCTCGAGTGGTTGGCGAACAACTACAAAGGCTTCGGAGCCACCCTAGAAATTATCACTGACAAGAGCCAGGAAGGATCGCAATTTGTCCGAGGATTTGGTGGCGTAGGAGGTAAATAGCTTTGTTTTTATTTTTCGCATCCCTCTCTGTTCTTAAAAAGTGCCGAAAAAGTAACAAATTTCCTTCATTCTAAAATAAAATTGTCACTCGAAAACAACATTGTGGCGCGAGGCGCTTTGTGGAATGATCTGTCCCTGGAACTCCTGAACAAACCCATATCTGTCTTAGGGGAAGTTTTCGCGTGGATGGCTTTAGAGCTGAACGGGTAATCCCGTCCGCGCGAAAACGAGAAAATCGATCGGGCGTTGAACGGCTGAGGAAGATCGGTTCCGTCCACGCGAAAATGCCCATTCAGCTGGATGGGAGCATATGAGTGGGAAGGTCCACAAAGTATCCCCGTTCGGCTCAACGCTGCTCTCGGAGCGGTGTTGAACGGGAGGTGTCCATCGAGCTGGATGGCCCGTTCGCCTGTTCATCCGTACATGCGAAAATGACAAAAAGATCGGCGACATCCACGTGAAAATGTCCGTTGAGCTCGACAGGACCAGAGTCCCCTTAAAAGTGTGCTTTAGGCCAGTGGTTCCCAGCCTTTTCCGTACCGCGTACCGCTGATTAGGATTCAATAAAGCTGCGCACCCACTTTTGAAGAATCATTGTTCTACTATTCTACTAAGATCTGTCAGGATCAGAAATTCAGAAGGCCAAAGAGACGGGAGGGCTAATGCGTAAACATATGTACAGATAAATGGGATACTTGAGGCTGCAAGCTTGTCAATTTCATTTCTTGACGGAACCAGACATTTTTGAATTCTGAGATTTGGTACCTTCGCTTGCCCCTTACTAGGGTTACACGGTTGGGAACCGCTGCTCTACGCAGTTATTTTCTGAACTGGTTATTTCTTTTGGACGAATACCGTAATGATTAGTTAGAGTTGTATTATGAAAGGTAGCCTCCCCAACGCATGCGTCTGTGGGGTTCAGTTCATTTATTTATATCCGCCCAAGCTGGAGAGTAGAATAAATACAATAAAATATAAATAATAGGTCTACAACTGACCAGTAACTAGAAGATATAAAATCTACATTCAGTTCATTTAAAACAGGCACACTAGCCTAAATGAATATCAATATACAATGATCAATCAATCAACGCAACGCATCAGAAAAAGTGTGCTTTATCTTTAATTTTTTTGAAAACAATGTTTCCCGTTTCTTTTTCAAAATATCAATGGCCATGGTCAATCCAGAGGGGTCATAGTGATACGACACAGAAACGACTGGGCATTTGATGAAGAAGTAGACGATAATGTGACAAAGCAGGGCTATGGAGAAATAACAAAATATAATAGTTTCAGCTCTGCTTTAAGTAAACCTAAGACCCCTTTCACGCGGTAGTGACAGATAAACAACTCGTGTGTTTGGGTCATCCTTCACGTTTCCCTCTCCCTCGTTCTGAACACCGTCTTTTCCCCCGTCACTAAAGTTTAACTGAAAAGCCAACTTATTGTTGTGTCATTTAATTAAATACATGGATGATTTCGATTCTGCTAAGGTATTTTTTTTATTTTCCTCTATCTGCTCTAGTTCAGAATATCTGCGGCCATCCCCACAACGTAATTCTACTGAGACGCGGGAAATGTTAACCTCAGCACAAACGCGGCTTTTCAATGGACAGTGGTCAGCTCGGTGAAGACTGCTTAGTGCCTGAACGAGAAAAAATTCATAAATCTTTCTGGTAAGACATCAGCACAGATACAAGCACATAGAGGTACCACCACGGATCACACGGAATTTTCAGCGGGTCTTCAAGCCAATTTAAATGAATAAATGATGTGTAACTAAATCGTCCTATCCCAGCCTTTTTCAGTTAAACTTTAAAGGATTTAATATTTCTTTATTTATTCAGGTCTTATGCGCTACAAAGTGGACTTACAAGGACTAGAAGATATTGAAAATGGAGATGACGTTGACTTCGATTTGGACGACTATTAGTGTCCTTGAAACGCCCGTCCGTGTGATACAGCGAAATCGGGAGATGACACATTTCCCGGTCGGACTAACCAACGCTAATGAACTTCTAGGAATTTCTTGTTTGACAGTTTACTGTTTAGTTTGTCTGAGCATGGGGACTCGAGATATCTGGGTCAACCCCTGGCCTCTTGTCAGCCCTGATGCATACTGTTGTATGCCCTTCCAGTATGGGTGGATTGTGACTACAGGTTTTGGTGAAAACCTTGTGTGCAGCGAACATAGTATATTTAACATATTATGCAACCCAGCGTTAGTTTCGAGCTCTAAGTCGGCTGAAGTGAAAGTGACTGTGATAAGTGGTACCTTATATCTTATACAGTTTAATCGAATGGTGGACCAAATATGGAATCCTCGGTGGAAGGCAAGTGGTTGCTGTGCCAGCGTACGGAAACGAACCTAGGACCTGCGTGACGTATGGAGCCTGCGGTGTAACTCCTACCCTGACGATAGTATCGTAACTTAAAGCTCAGTCAGGCGAATCTACCATCAGTTGTGGACATCGATGATCAGTGTATACACGGTCGCTTCTCTAACGCAAAGCCTGGAGCGTTTGGGAAAATTCGCGGCAGTTTTATCCTCTCTTCGATGCCGAAGCTGTTGTCGTGTTTCGACAATAGTTAACCATTCTCCGGAGAGCGATTCCTTGACTACTTTAGAGCTCTAAGTTACTTCTGTCGATTTGATGGCTTCATGTCATGCTTCAAGCCTGATGGATTCTGCCCTGTCATGTTAGTGCCGTGGATTGCCGCTGAACAGGCACCAATCTCACCGTTCAACTGTGCCACTCCAGCTAGGAGATAAGTGCCACGGAAAGGTCTGCATCTTGTGAAATACGAATGGGAATAGCCAGTTGAAGCTGAATGTTAGTCTGAGATACCTGATCAGAATTGGGACCATGCCATAGCCGAAGAGCGCTTGAAGATGGACTTGGCGGTGTGGTCTGTCCTATTTGCGCTACTTCAACTGCGGGTTTGGTGGCTTTATCGAATTCAGCGTAATAAAATCCAGGATGTTATTTCAGCCGGTGTGGGTCGGGTAAAAGGCTTGTCAGTTTTTACTGAAGTTTACTTGAATTCTTGGCCGTGGAGTTGTGAAATATCAGACATCTAAAATAAACTATGTTGCTGCGCTAGCTTGTCTTATTTTTATACAGCTCCTAATTTTCTGGGCGATTCTGGCGTTCTCACGGAGTCGCTTTCAAAAAAGCAAGAATTAGCAGAAAGCTGTTGCGCCTTTGCAACTTCTCGCTGACTTCCGAGATCGCTCGAAACGCCCTTTATTTATTCATCCCAGTATTATGTCGGGTGGTCACGACATAGTAAGGACACCGTGAACACTCTAACCGCGTCACACTGTCTCCACCGTGCCACTCGTAGCTCACCCGTCCGTTCAGTGGAAGCAAAAACAGAAAGCCTGTTTGCCTGCCAGCTGTTTATGCCATAAAATATCTTAAAGTGAGCAAATCAATGCGGTTTCATCCCTTGTTGTCTGTGGTGTTTAGTGTGACTTGTTTCAGACCTTTCTGTGTCTTCATCATACTTTTCACCTGTGTCTTAGGCTTGTCTTGAGTGTCACCATGTCTTAAACATTCATGCCAGGAACTGTGTCAATTCGTCGCTGTCTCCGCTCCCGTTCTGAATTTTGATTCACTAGTTTTTTTTGTTTTTTTTCACCGTGCACATGGATAAGCAAAATATTCGGCCCTCATCAGGGTCAAATCCGACCAAGTAGGAGTACGAGTAGGAGATCTGTACATTTCGAAGCTATCTAGCATAGCTGATTTCAGTTTTTTGTATATAAACAACAAACACACGCTGAAAAAAGGCACAAACGTGTTTCCGTAACGATTATCTGGACTTTAGGGGGTTAAGTTTATTTTGTAGCCTGATTGGGAGGGGGCTGCTTCTGGTAACAGTGGGCTTGTTCGTAGGGTATGTCGCAGCTTCGGAGTATGATCCTTGTTGCCATGTTCTGGGCGGACTCGATATCCTGTAAAAGGTACGCTGTGCGGATTGCAGACCCACCCCACACCGAGAACGCGTACTCGAGCAACGAGCGAACACAGGTAAGCATGGAGAAGACCTTCAGTATCACACCCAAATCGCCTCATTTAGGTAAGTGTCTGAAGGCTTTCTTTAGCCTTGTGTCTGGGTTGCATTAAAGCCAGGCTTTGCCTTTCAGATTACCAGACGTCCGGGGCTTCCGCATAGTCACGCCAATCCTTCTAGATTTTCATGACAATGATGACATCCAGTTTTGGTTTCTTCAACATTTCCTAGATGTCCCTTTCGTATTTCAAATATCTCTTGCATCCCGCAGTCATAACTGTCAATCACTTTCCCTTTCCTTCCTACATTTGCATATTTGTTCTGTCTCCCGGATGGATTGCCTCTATGGTACCTTCCATACATCCGGAATCTGGGGTGTCCAACACCCCGGACTTCCATACGCTTTTTGGCCTGGCTTCACCTTCCAGATCCGTCTCGACGAAAACGGCTGTAATCCGGAAGAAAAATCTGGAAGGTGAAGCCTCGCTTAGCCTAGTATCTAGAAGCAAATGACGCCAAAAGCTTCTTGAGAAGGACAATGACGTAAGAACGAAAGGAAGCAAGTGCAAAATATTTCTGACCTGTCCATATTTTCAGAACACTTCGATAAAAATGTTAACCAGGTAACAGGAACTACCGTGTTTCAATCAGCTGCTAGGTAACGACCGTCAAGAATTGCTGAGCTTTCTTCCGCCAACTTCAATTGTGTTATGAGCAGAGCAAAATGACACTAGGGAGTATAGCCAAGACCTATGCTTTCCATGCCGCCCACTATGCTTGCGGCATTTAAAGCGAGACAATCTTGCAAGTTCAGAAATCTCTGGTAAAACAAAGGTGCGGTCTGCACATACCAAGGAAACAATTAAGGCTGTATCAAATGTATCAATGTTCAGGATTTGAAGTTATCCGAACAAGCGTTGATGAACAACTGAATGAGTTTCATTAGGGACGTTCTCTATCGCTAGTAGTGCTAGTATGGCTGCTATTTGAGTGTGTGTCAATTTTGCAAGTCTTGGCGCTATTCTCTAGTGTTATTTGGCTCTGGTTACGAGAGCAACACTTTGGTTTTGTCCTAGTTTTCTTTTTTTTGGGGGGGGGGGGAGGGATCCCAAATCGTAAGTGAATGGATACGTATGACTTCTTGAAAGTTGTCCGTCTATCTGTCTGTCTGTCTGTAAGCACGACAGCTCTCCAAGGGAATGATATATTTTTGTTCAAACTTGGTACGAGGTTCTTTGGGTCAAAGGACAGGTCAAGTTCGTAGATGGGCTCCTTAGGTCCATATTTGGGGGTGTGGGTTCAAATTAATGTGCCAACAAAATATTATTTAACAGCTAATTAGTTAGTCTATTTTGGGGTAAGCAATAAGCATACATGATGTATCCAATGTGATAATTATTTTCTCACCGGACAAATGGTTCGCCCGGAATCTGGCCAAAACGGGAAGATTTGTTAAGTATACAAGTTTTACTTACACAACGGCAAGGAGACATGCTGAATCCGTATGCAAATTATTTTCTTCCTGGATATACAGTTAGCCCGGAATACGGCAAAACCGGAAATTTGTTAAAAGTATAGGTTTTACTTGAACTTGATTAGAGGTCCGATACAGAGGTAAGGAGACATGCTGAATCCCTGTACGCGAAGTATGTTCACTCCGGACATACAGTTAATCTCGTCAAAACCGGAACATTTGTTGAAAGTTCTATCTAAAGTTGATTAAAGGTCGGATGAAGGGGAAAAATGACATCCTGAGACCGTTCATGAAAATTATTTTATCTCAGGACAAATAGTTCGTCCGGAATCCGGCCAAAACCAGCAAATTTGTTAAAAGTGATAGTTTCGTCTGAACTTGGGCCGTTTGGATGCAATTTTCCAAGAAAACACCACTACGGTGTCATTTATGCTTATTTTCAAACGGCTGATTAGGGAACTGAAATCTTTAAGAAGTCTGACGAAGACCAGATTTATAAAAGCCCCTATTGTCTGGATAAAATAGTCAAAGAAATTTTAAATTTTTTGGATCCCATCGGAACCTTTGGTCCGCCGGTGCCGACGGTTTCAGCTTATTGCTAGAAAGTGGTAAGGGTCTAACCCCTGCGGCTTTTACAGAAAGTGTGGCCCTTAGGCCGGACTGATAAATCTGACATTACGTTCTGGAAAGCTCCGTAGAAATCTTGCCTGGGGCCGAAAAGGATGGTTTTTGCTTGTTCTCGAGCCAGAGCCTATTATGTGCGAAGTGAAGTGGAGTTGTGCAGCCAAGCTTTCTTCTGATCACACCATGTTTCTGCTTTCGAGTGGAAAGCTCCGTTCTAGCAAGCAAGCAGACAGACACAAAAGACGGACTAAAATCTACAAGTGCTAAATATGTGCGGCAGTTGCCCGCATAGGCTACAACTCCACTTCACTTCACACACCGTGTGCTCTGGCTCACCCACAACCACTATATTTTCTTTGAGTGATAAATAGAAAAACAAAAAAAAGAGGCATTTTCTCTCGGGTCCGAAAGTGCTGCCATCTATTGTTAGTACTCACTTCCGTTATCATTCCTTTTTTTTGCCCTTGTGATTGCAGTAGAATAAATGGTATCGGTTTGTGCCTCTTAACTTCAAAGGTTCATATTAAAAATTAGTAATTAGGGCTTATCCTTTGCTCCTTTCTAAGTGATGATATTAGAAAGTTGGCCTACCGCGAAAAAGTCAACTTTTGAGCTATCACAGATAGATTTGTGTGTCAACGGCAATCGATAGCCCTTGATTGATGAGCTGATCAAAGCATATCTGCCATCCATTTTTGGTACAAAAATTCCTTCGTGAGATACACCAGTTTCAAAGTTTCGGGGGGTTGACAACTTCAGTAGTAAGGTATACACTGGCACCGAAAAGTAGGCCGTTCCAAATTGTGAGACATGTAGGGGCCTTGCAAGCAACAATCGGCTGTTAAACCATAATCATCTCCGGCGATCAGGGGTTTACAACTTTTGCTACTTTGTTTAACTGTTGTTTGTTTCCGGTGTATTAGACGGTAAGAACAATTTGGTTCCCAATCGTAAGACATGTAGAGGACATCGAAATAACAATCGGCTTTTAGGCTATAGGCCTACTCATCTTCGGCGATGAGGGGTTCGCAACTTTTGCTATTTGGTGTACCTATTATTTGTTTCAGGAGTATTTAACGTCTATCACGGGGAGAGGGACTTGTAAGGAAGAATCGATTGCTAGAGGGGCTCATGACGGGCTCGAAATTTGTGCAAATTGGTGCATATTTTATTTGATCTCTATAAATCTGAGAGTAGGAAAATTAGTTTCCATGGTCTATGTCTGTAACCTAGAGTTAAGTGTTGTCGCAATGGGTACAAATGATAATGTAAAACAAGGAGGTAGTTTCGCAAAACTGATAGAGTGTCATCTATGGTATTTTGATCCTGAAAAGTTACGGATATCTTTATAATACCAACCAGGTTATATAAAGTAATGTTCCAAGTTTTCATCCGTTACGATGTCTACGTTTCAAAAGGATAAAGTTCAACTGGCTGCATAGTCAATTTAGTCCCTTCTTCCGATATTCGTTTGTTGTTGTTTTTTCAAGGCTGAGGAATAGCCTTTTAACCGACAGCCATTTAACCGATAGCGAAGAAAAAAAAACAAAGTGTTGCTCTGTCAACACTTTAGTCGGCGAGGCCGAACAAAGGTAGCCGCAACACTCCACGTTGCACAGGCTACGCAGAACTAGCTGGCCCTGGGTCTGGCTTGGAGCTGATCCTTTTCACCTTTCTTTTCTTCTTCTCGTCTGACTACTGTCGGACGTCGTGATATAGTACGATTTTCATCATCTGTTTGTATTTCGTCACTTCTTTCTGTATCGGGAGGGGGCGTCGGCGATCTGTTGCAAGTTGAATGGCAGTCTTAAGTTTCGGCAGTGCCGAGCGTTTCTGATTGCTCAGCCGAGACCGAGCATATTAAAAAATCTGCCACAGTTACCAGAGCGACCGTGAGCTCTCTACGTAGTCAACTGAGGAAAGCGATTTTCCATGAGCTACCTGTACGAGATCCAGTCAGAAACAAAGAGCAGCCTAGTGAACTGCCTTCTTAGAACATCTACGTGACTAACTTAGAACAGATACGTGTCTGTTGGGGTCGTGTCTGTTGGGGTCCGTTCGGGGTTGGAGTTCATGGGAAGTTGCAAAATTAACATTCAGCTGTAACGATTATACGGCAACAGCCCACAAACGTGGGTCATCAAAAAGCGCAATATTGGTATTAGTCGTTTATATTTTTATTAAGCATCTCTCGACAATAGCGATCTGTACACAAAAACGGAGCTGTATCACAATGTTCATGCTTGATAAACCCACTTCGAAAAAAAAAACAACGGCGAACGATCACTGGGCAATCAAATACGGAAACTAACCGTATAAGTGAAAAGAACAGAATCCCAAGCTCAAGTGAGCTTGCAAAATAGAGCCATTTGCGACGCCTCATTAAGACAGGGGCAAAAGGTCAACACAATAAAGTCAGCAAGCAACAATAACAACAAACTAGAGTTCAATTTTCCCAACGAAGCTGCCGAACAACTTTAGTAGCGAGACGTTGACTTGGGACCCAGCGGGACGAGCTTGTCAACTGAAATTAGAATTTATGAGCAGTGTGCTAAGTTATGTAAATTATAGTCCAAGGAAATCCTGCCCGGACTCTCTCCTTCGAATTCACCTTTATGACCATCCACACTGGACATTTTCTATTCGTAGAATAAGTCGTCCTAAGGTTCTCTTACCACAAATTGCACGTTACATACGACACAACATTTCCAGGCCCACCTTCCACTCGAGCTTCAATCACTGAGGTAAGATCAACTCTGGATCAGAAGATGGGCGGGGTCCTGTCATGTGCAGCATTGACGGTACCATTATAATGCCTCTATCACGGTGGTTCCCAACCTTTTCCGCACCGCGTACCCGTGATCAAAGGTTCGAAAACTTCGCGTATCCACTTTTTCAGACCGTGAAAAGACGATATTTATTATCAGAAATGATAAAGCATACGTGTGTAGAAATATATACAAGATCGACAACTGAGGCTGCTTTGTAGCCAAATTTTTGTCAAATGTCGGTCGGTTTACAGTCAGCCTTTCATCAAGTTGCATTGCAAACATTTTGTGTTAGCTTGATTTGCAACCTGAATGAGAAGATTACTTGTAATGTCTTCGATTGTTTTAAACCAAACTGTTTGACACAGGAACAGATTTTTACTGCACTGGGCTAGCTTGTTTTGGAATCAACATTATTTCATTTTTTTGTTGTTCATAGCCCAAGGGCTTCATTAAACATCTAACTATCTATCATTATTTTATTGACTTTCACTAGGGGTTATAATCAGAGGTGTCACGCAGGGATCGTCAACACCCCTCCCCCTAAAAGTGATCGGCCAGATCGGCGCGAAGCGCCGCTATTTTTCGTAAAAACAGTATTTTTTTGAAAACAGTCGAGAAAAAGACCAGCCAGCCAGTAAAAATACCTCGCCCCCTAAAAAACATTTTAGCTAGTGATGCCTCTGTTGGTAATATTAGGCTTTTGGCAATCAAAAATAAGTGAGTCGAGATTTTGAAGCTACAGACTAAACCGATTTTGGTACCTTCACGTACCCCTTGCAAGGGTCTCGCGTACCCCCAGTTGGGAACCACTGCTCTATCATTTCACAGTCGATTGCAACGCAACGTGTCATGTAACTCTCTAAATGTGTTTCTTTTTTACCTATATCAGAACCTCATGGCCAGGCAGATATACTCCTTCGACCTTCCGTCGGCCTCCCCCTCCCTACCAGTCACCTTATCAGTAACGATGAGTCCATTCAGCGCAATGAGGATCTAAAATTCCCAGGTGAGAGTTGTGGGTGAATTGACATATCTAGGACGTTGAGTGTGTGTGTGTGGGGGGGGGGGGGGGTGGGGGTAGGTTCGAAAGCCGCCTAGATGGCACCGTAAACGTGCCACGTTTTCAGAGGGATTACTTTCTCTCTTTTTGTCATTTTTTTTTTTGCTGGACCTTTAGTTTAAAGGCCCATTGAATGCCAGGCCATGCAAAGCTTGGGTACCTGAATGCCTCCTTCTGAATCTAAACTCCAGGTAAAGACACAGGCTCGTCTTTTGCGCTGTCATTTATTAATTTTTTACGAAAACGGGACCCTGAAGATAAAAGTATCAGCGAGATCATTTTGATAAGTAAATTTTACATATTTCATTTTAAATATCAGAAGAGTCCCTGTCCCCTCGTCTCAATAACGTTTACCAAAGCTGAAACATAGGTATCCCAGGGTCTCTTTTTTGAAAGAGCCTCTACAGAGATAACAGTGTGTCGGTTGTCTGGGAATCAACCAGCGTCAGATATACCGGTACCTTAAAAAGACACATTCATCTTTTCTTTGCAGACAAGGTCGGACCAGTATGTACGATAGGTAACATCGAAGACGAACATAATTAAGTTCCAAAACTTAAAGTTGCTCCGTTCTAGGATGGCATAGATTTAATGTACACGCAGAGTTCAGTTCACTGTACACGCCGAGACACACAGCACAGCGTAATGCTTCTATGTAAAACTAAGACAACCGCAAAAGGGGATGGGGCAGTCTGTGGGAATCCTAATACAGTTCACCTTACCTGAATCGCTTATCAAAGACGGTACTTGAGGTCCGTTGGTGCTAGAGTGGCGTCTTGGGGGTGGCGGTACACTCGGCACGACGCAACCCTGTAATGTTCAAAATGCTACACATGTGCTATGGAAGCCAATCGTAGTGCTCACAACTGATTAGTGAAGTTGTAAACTAACTTAGTTACTTACTAGCTTCGATGGTCCTTCAGCCCAAGCTGACTGCGAATCATACTTGACGGTGCAAAACGAATAAGTCAGCTTTATTAGAGCTTTATTTCGGCCCTTCTTGGCAAGGGTCCTTTTCAGGCTCAAGCTGGAAAACGAACTTCATGAAAACGAAAATGAAGTTCATTTTTCAGCATGAGCCTGAAGAGGACCCTTGCCAAGAAGGGCCGAAATAAAGCTCTAATAAAATGTAGCTGACTTATCCGTTTTGCACCGTCAAATATAACAAGCTTCGATAATCTTACGGTTATATGCCGTATATGTGGAAACGGGACTGGTTACCAATACAATTCGCCACATTCCAGTTCTGCTTCCACCCGGACTAGTTTTCTAAGTCCCTCAATGCCTCGTTGGCAGCAGTTGTGACAAACATAGAACGTGTCCGAAAGCTCCGAAATGAACGAAAATGCTGAATTAATTCATTCAGCATTTTATGCAGGATTTCGCTTTCGGACTTAAATTTTCGCTCAGTTAATGCAGCATTAATTCAGTATAAAATTCAGCAAGAATGCTAATTTTATGCTCAATTTTTAAGAAGAAACTGGGGAGTACGGCGATTCGCTCAGTGTTTTCGGCGGCAAACATAACAAATTCAAAAAGACAACTGACAATTCGGCAAATATTCCAAATTCTAAGACAACTTGCGATCATGGCCAACGAAGAAAGGAAAGATAAGAAGGTTGGATATCAGTAGCTGCTCCATTTTGTCAGCTTTATACAGCTAATTCTTGTTTCTTCTTCTTCTTCCTGACTTAAATTTTGGTATTCTAGAAGTGTCAGAGAAGAAAAAAGGGTGACAGCTTTCGGACAAAAAAGAAAGAAAATGCAGTGTTAATGCAGCATTTACAGCACCAAAAGCTTTCGGACAAGTTCATAGTAAAATCCGCAGGTTGACGAGTAGAAAATCTACGATAAATTTCACAATTAATAGAGGTTCTGCACTGTCTCTGTGGTAGAAGAGAGGAAGAAGTATATATGACTATCTCTGTCACAAGTGCCGATAATGAGACACTGTATGATTTTCAGCACACTCTGTGTGCTTAACTGGAATAATAATAATACAATATAATATGATAATAATAACATAACTGCAATAATAAGGCTTTCGCCTCTATAAATAAGGCGAGTTGTATTCGCGTCTTCTTTTGCGGTCTGTATATCAGCAATTTGCCTGTAGACATCCTGACAAATCAGTGGAACTGCAAACACTGACTTAAAACTGTACGTGATTGGTTTGCACGATTTTCATCTCAACTCGAGACACAGACAGCCAGACGAACAGTGACAAGGAGAACCCGGTTCCGATGCGCTGTCACATGGGAACCCAGGCGCAACTTTAGGATCACTGCGTAAAGATTCTCCACGGGAGATGGCACATATCGCCGAAGCGAAGTCAAGAAATCAACACTGACAAAAACCAAAGGTTCCGATGGGATCCCAAAAACTGAATATTCATAAGGCTTCTTGATCTAGACAATCGGGTCCTGTACATTTCCACTCTTCGCCAGACCCCTTTAACATGTTACTATTTATCCATCATCAACCACTTGTACAAGAAATGATACCGTTTTGATGTTTTTTGACAAATTACGGCTAAATAATTAAACACGTGAGAAAACTAAGTTTAAATATGGATTCTGTGTGCATGTTTACCCCTGTACCTCATCTCTAATCGACTATGGAAAAGTCTTTTACTTTGACCAAATTCCTCGCTGCAGCCGTATACCAGGCAAAATGTATGCAGAGCAAAAGAGCTGGTGACATCGAGACTCGAGAGGCAAACAATGAACCTTTCGGTTCAAATTTTCCGGATTTTGACAAATTTCAGCTGAATTACTTGTCTGATGAACCCCCGATACAAACCTCTAATTGAATTAGGAATATGGAGGCACAGAGCCCATCTACGAACTTGACCATTTTAACCAAATCAGCCTTATACCAAGTTTGAACAAAATATCTCAACCCCTTCGAGAGTTATCGTGCTAACAGACGTACAGACAGGCGGACGGACAAGCTTTACGAAGTCACATGTATCCCGTCACCAACGTTTTGGGATTCCAGAAACTCATTTTCCTTTTTTCTCTATCGCGCAGAGACGGTACTAAAATTTTAACTGGAAAGCTACATTATTTCTCTTATCTAACTGAATACATCTCTTTAAAAAATCATTTGGGAAATATAGAGGATTAGGGCCCAATAGTTACCGAGGAAATAACTGAAACAAGAAACATATTTCCATTCCAAGGAGCGCCAGCTCCTTCCATTCCTTTTTTTTTTACAATTTGCTCTAGTATGACGTTCAGAATAATATGTATGGCCATCATCACAATGCAAAGTTCTATTATAACGCGGAAAATATGAATCTCAATACAAACGCGGCTTTCAGATGATTTTTATTGCCCAGTTATCAGCTTGGCGAACACTGCGCACTGCGTGAAAACTTATTTTCGGTAGTCCTTTTTGTCAAGCATACAACACAGGCACATAAGCACAGAAGTATCACAAATCCGACAGGAACAAGACCAAAGGTTTCGATGGGATCCCAAAAAAATGGGATCCCAACTGGGTCTTGTCTTAGCCAGATCCAGTCATCGCTAGACTCCTTGACATTTTTACAATTAAAATTCAGAAACAGATTAAGGCCAAATAGCTAATCATCTGAGAAAAACTTCCTGCCACTACCGCCAATTTCCCGATTTCGGCCAAACTCCAGAACTAATTGTCCGGCGAAAAAAAGAAAGCTAAAAAATGAACTCAGGGTATCTTCTTTCCTCAATCATGAACATCTATAATCAACTTCAAATAAAAAATTAACTTATAAAAAATTTTCCGACTCCAGCCGGATTCCGGTCAAACTATATGTGCGGGTAAAATATGATTGTCACACACGGATTCAGCATCTCTTCTTATCCCTAAATCGGTTATCTAATCAACTAGAAATAAAACTTTAACTTCTACCAATTTTCCGGTTTTGGCCGGATTCCGGGCGAACTACATGTCCGGATAGAAAATTGTTTTCACATAAGTGTTCAGCATGTCTTCTTGCCCTAAATTGAACATCTAATCAACTTCAAATAAAACTTTTAATTTTAATAAGCTTTCCGGTTTGGGCCGGATTCCGGGCGAACTACTTGTCCGTCGAGAAAATGGTTTTCACTATAGTCTTCAGCATGTCTTCCTACCCCTAAATCGAACATCTAATCAACTTAAAATAAAACTTTTACTTTTAACAAACTTTCCGGTTTTGGCCGGATTTCGGGCGAACAACTTGTTCGATGACAAAATGGTTTTCACCATCGTTTTCAGCCTGTCTTCTTACCCCATAATCGACTATTACATTAGCTGTTTCAAAATATTTAGTTTGCCCCTTAATTTGAAACCCCTCCCCCTCCCCTAAATGTGGGGCTACAAAGCCCATCTACGAACTTGACTGGTCCGACGACCCAACGAATCCTCTCAACACGTTTCATCAAAATATCTCATTCCCTTCGAGAGTTATCGTGCTTACAGACGGACGGACAGACGGACAACTTTTTCGATGTCATAGGTATCCCTCCACTTACGTTTTGGGATCCCAAAAACCACTGTGTGAAAATCGTATATTCGTGATTAGCGGCATTTTCACTGGGTCTTCAAGCCACTTTATGTGAATAAGTTGATGGGTAACTAGATTGTCCAATCTCCTCCCTTTTCGGTTAAACTTTGAACTACGGGCACACACAGTCCGATAAGATTTCACGTGCGAAATTTGCGTCACTAAGAATGATATGTATGACGTGTGCGTATTTGACGAAGAGTGGTTAAAACGAAGTTTTAAGGATGAGTGTTTTGATGGTACAAAGAAAATGGGGCGATTTTCAAGCTAGCGATGGAACACAGAAGTAGATTTTTGGAATAAGTAAAACAAATTAAACGGAAACGAGTATTATTATATGTTAGTGTTTGTTCTTTTCGTTTGTTAAATTTTTGCCATGACCCTTGGGATGTTTATAGCAATAAACTATCTATCTATTGGGAAACCTGCATACGATGCGCCGAAATTTCGGAGCTACGGAGAAAACTAGCATCCGACTGCGTGTGTGCAAGTAGCTTTCATGTAGGGTTCGGTTCCGCTCTAAGAAGAACTTGAGGCTCTCCATTCAAAAAGATAAATATGTGAATTTCCAGTTTTTTTTATGATTTATCGACAATTTCTTAGAGAGACTTAAAGGACCTGTCGCACTATTTACTATTTAACTTACAGTATTTTAAAATATTTCAATACTTTAAAAGTAGGCTGTGATTTCAACAAATAACCGACGATTTTGGATGTTTTAAGTCTTTTCCGAGACCCCTTGACTTACAGCGAAAACAGGGAAAAAAATTACATATCCGGTTTTTCTGATGGCAAAACTTCTCACAGACAACCATCGACAGCGCGATACACATCGAAGGTAGCAAAACACGGCAAGTGAGAAAACCACCGTGGTTTAGTTAGAAGGGTTAGAGTGTACCGTATGCAATTGGGGTCTCCGGGTTCAGAAATATACATAATTATCATGGAAGTAGGTTGCGTTAGTACTATAGGTAAGACAGGTCCTTTAACTAATACATAAAATTAATCAACGGAATTCGCGACAACTTGAAGGCGAGCAACGACTAAAAATTTAGCATAAACCGTCATCGTATGCGTTAAAACTTGCATAATTACGCTTCCATAAAGTTGTGGACAAGTGGAGTTTTGCAAATAGATTGTTGATCCGTGGAACAGCGTTACCGAAGATGCGGCCAATGCTGAATCGAGCAATATTTTCAGGTATGAAAATATTACATTATTAAATATTACACAATTAAACACAATTAAAAACACAGTTAAATATTATTATGAAAATATTAAAATAGGTACAAGATCTGAAAGTTTTGCTCAGTGACCACTCCCAATTTCTTCGAGTTCCATAGACGAAACCCTTTTAAGATGCAGTTTATTATAAAGCCAGGCGGAACCCCACGACCAGACGATGGTTAGCAGCCTATCAGAAACAAAGGGACAAAATGTTCAGATACTCACTTTGATTGTGCTTGGAGACCTAGGAGACGGGACTGGAGGTACTGAATTCGGTGATGGCGTGGACTGGAGCACACCATGGGCGGGAATGGTTGGCATCGGCGAAAAGAGGCCAGGAGAAAGAGGAGATACGTTGGCTGGAACGTCCATCGAGGAATGACGTCGCGGAAGCGGCTCGATTTCACTTATGGTCCTGCAGTTAAAACCTTTTAAACACCCAGAGTCGTCAGTTTATTACTAGACAGGTAGGGAGGGGGATTAAGCTGTCCGCGCAAAACAGACCCAGCAACGTGTGCACAGTTCATATTTGACGCGAAACGTAACGTTGCTGGTTTTCCGTCAATCGGGAGGGGGGAGAATACGAGTATAGAGGCCACTTGTCATTTTTGTTTACGTCAAGAACAGTTCCAAATATCCAAAGGAGTCTTCTTCGAAAGTCAGAAAATAAAAGATATATACGCTAGCCTATAAGAACAGGACTTAACGATGCAAATCTACACTTAGACCCTCAATTGCATGATTCTTTCCATGAGTTGCTAGTAATCTCAGGGGACGAATCAAACATACGAGTCTATCCTCAATGAACAACAGACCTTCCACAACAACTGTAGATTTATTAAATCTCGGTCAACTTCAGATTCTGGAATTCTGTTTCAACTCCTTGAATTTCCCCATAGTCTACAACTGTTTTCCAGTGTTCTCCTATACATGCTAAAAGAAATATTATTAAAAATACAAGAATAAGTCTGTAAAGAAGCAGGTCCCTCGTTGGCAAACAAGATTGACCAGAAAGATAACAATATTCCCGCAGGGACCCAAAACAGTCCAAAAGACTATCAGCGATGTGGTTGTAGGTGTTGTGGGCGAGGGTGGGGGTGCAATAGTTGCGGACATGATCTGTGATCATATGATGCACCGAATAGCTATGGTGAAGAACAACACCAAAGTTTAGGTGGGGTCCCAAACGGGAGTATATTTGCTAGATCTTTGATTTAGACTCCTGTCGATTTGCATTTTTCATCCCCGCAAACATGCTATTTTATAAATCATATTTATAAAATTTTATACTTATTATTAGAGATCTATGTTTTCTGTACGTCCATCAACGGTACCACCATTCAAGGCTATCAGTGGCTCACTGTCTTTATTTTAGGCTTTCAATTCTTTCAATTTATTTTAATTTTTGGTTTCTTGTTGGTTTTTATGACACTTGCAGCCTCTGGCTCAAGTGTCATATACCGATCACAATTCCGTCTGTCGGTCTGTCCGAGTTTTGTGTCACACTTTTTCGAGTTAGGGTACTTCCAGATGTGCTAGGACAATGAAACTTGGCAGGCATATCAAGGACCCGACCAAACTAACCTGGAAATAATCAGTTTCCCGATCCGACCATATGCGGAGGAGTGGAAGGCATTGGAAACTTAAAAATTGAGGGCATTTTGTCACACTTTTTCGAGTTAAGGTACTTCCAGATGTGCTAGGGCCATGAAACTTGGCAGGCATGTCAGAGACCCGACCATTTTGGGGGGGGAGTGGAGAGCAGGGTAATCCGGGAAATTGAGTAGTACATAACTTTCGAACGGGTGATCGGATTGTAATGAAACGTAATAAGTGAATAGATTATATATCTGGGATGTCCCCTTTAAAGTCTTGACCGGATTCGGTAGCCAGGGAGAGTTGGGGGGGGGGGAGACCGGAAATTTCAAGAAACGGTTAGAATAGAGGGATCGGAGCGAAACTTGATGGGAAGAACAAGCATCTGCTCTACATAAATCGTTTAGACAATCGTACTGGATCCGGATACTTTTTTTTTTTTGGGGGGGGGGGAGGGAGTTTCCCGGAATTCCGGTGATGGCGGTTTTGGGGATTTTCACGATGAAACTTGGCAGGCATATCAGGGACCCGGTCAAAGTGACTTGGAATAAAAAAAAAATCGTCGATATATTGTCGGGGGGAGTTGAGGGAGGGGAATCCGGAATATTGAGTCATGCGTAACTTTGGAACGGGTGATCGGATTCGAGTGAAATTTAATAACTGAACAGAGGACATTTCTCTCTGGTGATCTTTTTGATTTCCGGGCCGAATCCGACAATTATTGGGGGGGGGGGGGGAATACTCGACCCGCTTAAACTGGTGTGATCAGGATCGAACTTCGTGGAATAACAAACAGATGCTCTGGATTAATCATTTACAGAACCGGATTGGCTCCGGGTATTGTGGGTGGAGCTGGAGGAGGGGGGGGGGGGGGTCAGGGATTCTGGTGATCGCGAGTCGAGGTACTTCCAGATGTGCTAGGACGATGACACTTCGCTGGAACATTAGAGATTCAACAACATTTGCTTAGAAATTGCTACTTCCCAAATCCGATTATTCCTAAAAGTACCGATCTTGACCGCAAAGTAAAAAAAATACTTTTAAGCAATATATGCAGTTTCATGATGCCCATCAGCCCAATATCATTTTTGACTCAAGTGTTTTGCTTACAAATGAAGTTTTAGCTCCCTTAGAGTGCGCATCTCAACCGCAAAGTCGAAACTTACTTTTGATCAATCAAAACGTCTTAACCCATGCAAGTGCCATATGAGCTTATAGCTCTTGTTTAGTTTGTTTTAGTTTTCTTGGCTGTTGATCTTCGTCCTCGTTTTAGCATCTTTTCTCGAAATTTTCTGTCTGCGCTGAAGAAGGGAGGCGGTTGTCCTCCCGAAATGTTCGGCTTTTATTTCAGTATATTCGTTGGCCTATAAAAAACCCACTTTCTTTGGTTTCTTGGTTGAATTTTTTTGATATGTCAGGCCAATGTGGTTTACGTAATTATCTTCGAAATTATCAAAGGCTACCGGCATCTGAAAACAAATCCATATTATCAAGCACGACCTCGACCAGACAAATATTTTATTTACTATTATTATACAATTACATTTTTTTTTTTATATTTTCTCTTCTTGTGAGATTGTCAGCCATCATGGGCATTTTAGCATTCGCAAGGCAAAATGTAAAGCTATGACTTGCCTTTAAGGAATATTCGAAAAAACTATTTGAAATATAGGCTACCCCAAAAACTTGAAATAAATTTAGAGATATGCAATAACAGTGACAAACTTTTGCCTTACCGTTTTCATGGCACTTGCCGATCGGACAAGTGCCATATAGCGATCGCAATTTCTGTCCGTCTGTCGGTTCGGGTTTTGCTAGTTCGGGCCCTTCCACATAAGCTAGGGCGATGAAACTTGGCAGGCATATCAGGGACCCCAAATGATTAAGTTGGAAATAGTCATTTCCCCGATCCAAGCATCGTGGGGGGAGTGGAGAGAGAAGGAATCCGGAATCTTGAGGTATGTATAAGTCTTGGACGGGTGATCGGATCTTAATGAAACTTAATGAGACACCCTCGTGTCTCAGACGATCCACATAAAATCCGGACCGGATCCGGTGACTTCGGGGGGAGTTGGAGAGGGCAACCGGAAATCTTTTGAAATACTTAGAGTGGAGGGATCACGATGAAACTTGGTGGGAAGAGCAAGCACAAGTCCTAGATACATCATTGACGTAACCGGACCGGATTCGAGCAATATGGGGCGAGTTGGGGGGGGGGGATTTCTGATTAAACGTGCGTTCGGTACTTCCTGATGCACTAGGACGATGAAACTGGGCTGGCATATCAGGGACTTGAAAAAAAACGACTTGACAATAGTCGTTTGCATGATCCGATCATCGTGGGGGGAGTGGCCGGAGGGGGAATCAAACTGAGGTATTTATAACTCTTGAACGGGTGATCCGGTGACTTCGGGGGGAGTTGGAGAGGGGTACAGGAAATCTTGGGAAACGATTAGAGTGGAGGGACCAGAATGAAACTTGGCGGGAAGAGCAAGCACAAGTCCTACATACATCACTGACGTGAAATTAGATACCTTATTTCTAGGTATAATCCTAGGGGGGGTTGAAGGGGGGGGGGGGGGGGGATTTTGTGACATTCTCATCTACTTTCTTGTACCACCTACCCGTAAAAAGTTCCATATGAGCTCGTAGCTCTTGGTTTTAAATGTCGTCACTGGGTTCCCTGTTAATTTTAGTTATACAGAGCTAGTAACCAAGTTTTAAGTTAAAGACTCGACGGCGACGCTTTGGAAAGCATTCGGTTCATTTTACATAAAATCGGCAGTAATCAATCAATTAATTTTATTTCAACCCTAATAGCACTAGACTAACACGGGCGGGGATTGGAAAAAAAACCAACTCTCGCTAGCAATACAAATAAAACACAAACTAACAAACAATAAATACGAATGAACACATAAATTAAGTACAGTTAATTTTCCCGTTACACAATCTCTTCTAAAACAACGTCAATTTAACCAAATGTGTCTCTTCTTACGTCTGCATGCATTTTTACGATCCTACGATACCATGTAGACTTCTAGCTTACCCTATTTATTCGCTTTTTCATCCTTAATCTAGTGTATTTCCAGGGAAATAGCAAACAATAATAATAGCTGCGTTTTTGCAGATACCATGGTATCTGATACCACGGTCTAAAGTCGATTTTGCAGTTACCGTTGTATCTGATACCATGGTCAAAAGGCGTTTTGTAGTTTTCGTGGTATCTGGCCAGTTATCGTGGTATCTGATATTCAGATATCACGGTCCGACCGTAGTAACTGACCGTGCTATCTGAAAAGTCATCTCACTTTCATCAAATTTTGTCAAATTGGTGGGAAAGAAGTTTGGCACTTAGTGATGTGCAGCTGAATATTAGTTTTTCTTTTGGGATGACTTCGATCAGTGCAACTTCGGCAATAGTCGTTGGCGAAATCTTACCTAGACCCGAAGTCGTTGCGATGCCGCAGATGGCGACTGAGACTAGGGCTCGATGGTGAAGCGCTTAGATTATGCGACGGAAGATACCTAGAAGGCAGTGTTGCCACTGAATGAGCTCTCGCCAGGTTAATCCCTGAAACATCCCTGCGGGGTGGCAGAGGAGGAGGGGGAGAGGAGTCCCGGGGTGGAAGCTCAGGAGCATCAGGTGCTTGTTTCACCTGGAAAGTTAGGATGTTTTATCTCTGCTTAAAATTGTCACCACTAATTTAAAGAACACACGGTAGGGTTCCTTCAAAGATACTTTCGTTGATTTTTTGTGGTAGGGTTCCTCAGGTAAGAAGCTGAAAGTCACGAAACGAAACCCTTGGCTGGATATGTCCTATGAGGCAAAATGTAAAGGCTATCAAATGCGATAATGAATATTCTAGGCTTTCAAAAATTTAAATTTACTCGACTCACTTCAATTACAGGACAGGTTTCCTATTGGACTAACAATACAGAACAAGAAGATACAGACCAAAACTTTTTGCGTTTTGCAGGAGTTAAAATTTTTTACACAAAAAAAGAAACGACCCTCAGATTCCTGGCTGTACAAAACGCCAGCTCAATTTCCCATCCAAGACAACGCAAAAACCACGTCTTGTCTCGACTTTTTCGCTCTACCGCAGCGTCCACTGCCGAACCAAGTTGGTCGGATATTTTCTCCACCGCATAGTATCTACCCCCGCTGGTTGTATTTAAATTTAGGATGTCAGTTCCGTCTGGGATCTAAAACAGGAAAGCACAAGGCGAGTTGAGCGCCGAACAGAATCGCAACTAATACCAGGGCGGGGGGAGGGGAGGGGGAGACTTTTTTCAGTCAGTAGGCTACTTACTATATAATTAAGACTTCACTCTTGACCTGATGATTCCCCACACCCACTCTAATCAAAATATCTGAAATAGTGAGATTCCTTGGTTAAACACAGACGAACAAACGGATGGATTATGGGTCGATCAAACATGCGACAAGACAGATATCCCTCACTTTTGCCGGCGATCCCACAACAGGAACAAGGCGGCGAAGGCATCGAACAGACACAGCCAGTATATCGATATATTTCGAGATAATTACCTTCGGCGAAAGCTCTCCTGTATACGAATCTCCCCTCCGAGACCTGGGTGGCAAGGGTGGGGGTACGCTCCCATGAATCGAGGATGGCAATGAGAAATGATGGCTCCGTGAACCGTGATCGAAGGTCCTCGAAAATCGAGGGCTTCCAGGTGATAGATTGTTGACTATAAGAAAGAGAAAACTGGAAGAAGAAAACAAGGACAGCGACGAAACTCAAGCCAGCACGATAGTGGCTTAGTCATGTTCGGACTACGGTAAGAGGGTTATTGTGGAAAGCTCGAGCCTTATGTTCAATCAAAGAATGGGGAAGGAAAAAGTAGACATTAGGTTGATTTGATTGAAATATTTTTGTTTTGTATTTAAAAAAAAGTTATAAAACAAAAATTGAGGTTTATTTTTTTGAGGTTAGCATTTTGCTGGAGCAGTCACCTTTTTGCTCAGTTTTTTCTTTGTTTCAAAGTTAAAAAACTGGAATATCTTCTCCATTTTGTTTGTAATGAAAGGTATTCCAAAGTTTGTTTTTGGATTTTGGGGGAAAGTATCAGTAGGGACATGAAGAAATTTGTTGGACTTTTTTCTTTTAAATTATTTGAATCAATTGTGGTTTTCCACAATAGAGAGATGCCGTATGACAGAAGGGCGTCTCCAAATAGGGAGAAAGATATTGTAAAGTCTTGTCGTTTTTTCATTTGTGTAGTTTATTTCGGATTTAGCCAACAGATCTGGTCGCTTGAGTATTTTAAAATGTCAAGTTTAAATGACTGAATTGAAAAGAAAAGTTTTTAGCATTTGGTAGGACATGATGAAAAAGCTTGTATAGAATATAGGGTAGTACCCTTAGAGGAAAAAAGTAAATAATTGAAGTATTTTAGATTAGACGAGAATGTTTGATGGGAAAATGAAAAGTTTGAAAATAGAAGGTATTTTTTTTTGTATTAGGATTTGGAACGTATAAAAATAAAGTAATTCTCTTATGATGAAAGTGTAAGTGACGTTAAAGCAGAGTAAACTGCTAGGTAATTTTGGTATTAACGTCACTGCGTAACGTCCTCGACGCATAAGGTACAAGACGAGGACATAAGCTGTCAATTTAAAGTCAGTTCTGAGGCTCTTCTGTTTCACTGAGTCGGGCTACGAGGTACAAATTATTACTAAAACAATACTATCGTCGACATCGTCGTTTCCACCTTAATAAAGGGATATATCCTTGAAAGTGAATGGTACAGCAGTCGTATGCTTCTTTGCACGGATCGACTAAAAGAGGCAGGGCACGGCACTGTGTAGGAGATACGAGAACTAAAAAGAGGCACGAAAACTAAAAGGGCCCTTTCAGGAACAATTTTCTAAGGTACCTTCTTGTAGGCCCTGGAGTTACGAAATCACTTACTTGTCTACTTCTACCACATGCTAATCTCTTTTTATTACTCATGACTCCTAAGCCATTTCGTGCCTCTTTTTAGTCGATTCCTTCTTTGAACGCTAGTAAACTTTGAACAGAGGAATTTTGCGCTTCTCGGTAAAATGAAAACCCAAACACCCATTTAGGTGTTCTTAGGAGCCCTTAATCAACTACTTTGGCTGACTGGTGGTTGACCAGTCAGCGGGGTAAGGTGCAGGAAGGTAAACATGAAATTGGTTAGTGATTTTGTAAATTGAGAGGTAAGGTTGTGTCTGAGAGTAGGAGCAGTGACCACTCTGCATATTACATATTTACATATATGTCATTTTTTCTGTTTGTTTGGCAATAATCGCAGGGTTTATAACTACGATAGTCGATTTTTACAATAAACTTTCTATCTATCGTATTATTTTTAAAATGTAAAGATTATGTGTGATTTATCTTCTTATTTGTTACTAAACCCACTGAACTGAACTGAACTGACTTTTGTCACAGAAAGTGGATGAAACGGTACTATTCAAGGTTAACTATCACTCAAACTCACTTCCAGCACCCTCCACCCACAAGTTTCTCCATTAACTCACCAGTATTTTGCCCTATAATCACAGATGCAAAGACTGGATCACTGACTTGCGGAGGAGTCAAAGGTGTACTGGGGGTTGAGGGGGTTCCCCCCCTGGAATTCTCGCTAATGGATGTCAAATCGCCACTGTGAGGTCCATTCTCGTCCTGGATGTTCGTCCGACTCCCTGACATGATGGACTGGAGTGACTGCAGAGCTGGAGGTACACTTCGGAGGGTCATGCTCTTGGGTTTGATTCCGGGGGATTTCAAGCGCGACTCGGGCCATTTCCTCGGCTGGTGAAAAGAAAATCGTTACAAACTGCTTGTGTATGTACCGGTCAACCAGAAGTCTTGGATTCTCGATCAGCCTATATGCCTAACGCTGGCTATGCTTATGAAAATGCTGAGTATGCTACCCTAGCTGTACTCTAACCCAATAAAACACTAATGATTTGACTTCAGTTCGGAAACTACCAATCCGAATTCTTTTCCAGTGGGCTAGGATACCCACAGATAACCAGTATTTGACACAAGGTGACCGGTGTTGCAGGCCATCCCAAAATCAAGGATTCATGAGGAGCTAGAAATTTTTCCGAATTTGGTGCACATTGTATTTGATATTTATAAATGTAAGGATAAGGAAATTAGTCTCCGTGGTCCGTCACTGTAACCTAGAACTGAGTGTTTTCGCAACGGGTACAAATAAGAATGTAAAACAATGAGGTAGTTTCGCAATAATTGATAGAGCGTCACGTGTGGTATTTTGATCCTGAAAAGTACGGATAGCGTTATAACACGAACTAGGTTAAATAAGACAATAATCCTAGTTGTCATCCGTCACGATGTCTACGATTGAAAAGGATAAAGTTCCGCTGGCTGCAAAGTCAATTTAGTCCTTTCTTCAGATATTCTTTTGTCGTGGTTGTTTTTTCAGCGCTGAGGAATAACCTTTAATAATAATGATAATTATTTATTTTTAACCCAACTCTGGAGAATAGGAAAAAGATAATTAGGAAAATCCAACACATACAAACAAAACCTACTCAAGAGTCATACAGACGAATAAGCCCATGAGAGGGCGACAGACGCGCGTAGGCCATTTCGGACAGTTTTCTGTGGGGAATAGCCAATTTCTCGGTAATATCAGGTAGCGAGTACTTACTAATAATTTTGATAATTTTCTTGGAAAATACCGTTTTGAAAGCTTGGGTCGGCTAACAACTTCAGCATTTAACCGATAGCGAAGAAACACAAACCAAGTATTGCTCTCGCAACACTCCACGTTGCCTGGGCAACGTGTGGGCAACGTGGATCTAGTTATTTACTTAAATACGTCCTACAAGTATTCATTGATTGACCGCTGTGTCCATTGAGAACAGCGAAAATTCGGCATTACGAGTTTCGGGGAATATTCGATCTGAACTTTGGATCCGCAAGTTTGACCGAGTGTGTCGTTACCCCAAGGTAACTGAGCCTAAAGCAGTGGCAGCCAGATAATACGCAATACGTACTAGGCGGAAAGGCCGTACAAAAGAAACTTTGAAAATAAGCTAATCTATCTCGATGAGACTTTAATGCTTGCTGGATTCTGATATACCAACGATGGCATTTGCACTCGTGGATTTCCGAACATCGGGATCGGGAAGCAAAACTTCTAAAACTCTGTTTCTCTCAAAATTGCTTCTGACATTGCAGGAGGACCTGGGACAAATTCTCCTCCATAACTCTACAAAGAGGACAGGGGTATGTCTCCACCAACCAACCCTTCTTCTTATCAAAAACTTTAATCTCAATGAGGAGTGGCAGACTAATGCCGCGGAGCTGGAACCAAGTTTTCACAAGTGACTGGGTCTAGTCCTGAGTTAATATGAAATTCGAATTCAAATGTATCGGCGACTTTTACTGTACAAATTGATGGTTTCAGAATTGTCAACTAACTTGCCATCCCGGAACTTCTTGGCCCTCAGTTACTGAATATTCCTTAAAAATATCCCCAATACCTCTTAATCTAGAGAAGGACTTTTAGAAAGGTTTGAATGACGTGTCCCTGGTTCTAGACAAATGCATGTTAACGCATATACGTTAAATTCGCTTGTACAACACTTACAAACCATATCAAAAGGTCGTTAGTCCTACACTATAACCGACACAACAAATATTCAGCTTCCACAAATGAGACGCTTTGCAGCACAGGGCTTCCTGCAAATTTGCACACAGTTGCTGTATAGTACCAGAGGAAAATCACGAGGAGGCGAAGTGATCAGTCACACACAAATCCTCAATTTTAGGGTACAGTCAGTGCTCCAAACTCAGGGCATGCCCCAGCAAGGGCACATTTCAGATTTTCAATCCAACAGATTCTTATGGGGCTCTCTTTTTATACATATGGGTCCTTCTTATGGATTCTTATGTGTCCTTGCTCCAGGGCATGTTGCTCCAACGTAAAAGCAAGTCGCGGTGTGCCCTAAGGTCGGATCATTGTGCTTAAAAAACTGGGGATTTGTGTACGGCTGGAAGTAATTGTACACCATTCACAAGTCGTTTCCACTTCGTTTCTCACAGTAGTTGCGTTTTTGCAGATACCATGGTATCTGTTACCACGGTAACTGAATCTGCAATTACACAAGTGTTGGTTAGACATAGTAAAAAGTCGATTCCATAGGGTATAGTGGGTCACTTTCACTGTCTGCTGCTGAAACATATGCAAAACCTCCATTACTCTGGACACAGATGACAGGTTTTCGACTTACTAACCTGTGGATCTATTTTACCTTGTCTGATCCAAGTGATGACCGTGAGGCATGGGGGGATTAACAGAAACTAGTCCGCTTGGAAGCGCTGAACAGGAATATGGCCAATTAGGCGTGTTTACGGTTACCGTGGTATCTGGTACAAGGTTGCTCTGCAAAAACGACTACTGCCGAAACTGCACTTTTCGAAGCCATCCCAAAAGAAAAACTGACATTCAGTTACATTACTAAGTGCTAAACTTCTTTTTCACTAATTTGACAAAATTTGATGAAAGTGAGATGACTTTTCAGGTACCACGATCAGTTACCACGGTCGGGACCGTGGTATCTGAATATCAGATACCATGACAACTGGCCAAATACCGCAAAACTGCAAAAACGCCTTTTGACCGTGGTATCACATATCACGGTAACTGCAAAATGACTTTAGACCGTGGTATCAGATACCATGGTATCTGCAAAAACGCAACTAGTAAAACACTCTCCAGAAGATTTTTGCCAATTCTTAACTGATATACGGGTTATTCAACAGCACCGCTCCGGCTTGACGAAGGTGCTAAGAAGGTCCGACCAACATATGGCCGAATTCAAATTTCAGTTCAATACGCTGTGAGAAGTTTGATAACAGATTATACATGTTAGCGCTTACACGTATTAAACCTTATGGGGATGTATCTGTTATAACCCTCTTAAATGTTATATCTTTTTGCTTAGAAGGCTAATAACAAAAGTTTTCACTAATACTTGACGGGCCACGACAGATATTTTCTCAGAATGTTTATGAAACCTGGCGATAGCGTAGTCCTTTTAGCGACAGTGAACAACATAAGCTTTCTAAAATATGTTCCTGAGTTCCCTCAACCCATTCCCCCAGAAGTAACTCTTTCGGTGGTAAAGCTGTGGGTGTTACCCTCTCTAACGACCTTAAATGGGACTCCCATGTCAACACTATGACTAAACCCCCTCGCTATCCCTCCTAATACACATGTCTAAATCCCCCCTCAGATTTGCTCCACTTTTATACTTCGTTTATACGCCCAATTGTCCGGTATGGCATTTTGGTCTTACTAAACATCTTTCAGACCGGATAGAATGTATCCAAAAAAGGGCTTTGCGCATTATTGGGCGGGAAGGAAAGCTCCCCTATTTGTATCTTCTCAAAAAGTTCGGGCTCACTACGCTTGAGGAAAGGAGGCTAACACTGTGCTACGGTTACGGAACACGAGCTTTTTCTGACCCACTGTTCCCTGATCTCTTCCCACTCAATCACGACCCTCCCAGAAGTAGACTCCCCCCCCCCCCCGGAAAAATCATAGAAAGTCCCCAAATTAACACCAGTAATTTGCACTCACGAAAGGTACAGGAAAAGCTTCGTTCCATCTTTCGACACTTTTTAATTCTCACGACTAAAATTGAATTTGTTTTGTTCCATTCGCATCTATATAGTTTGGTTGTGTTTAAATTTTATATTTATATATTGACATGTGCAAATCTGCTAAATGTCCATTGACAACGTTTTCGTTTATGATATGTTGACGAGAAATGCAAATTCGGCATGGTTGCTGTGGAAGTCACTTTCAAATTATTCTACTCTACAAACAAGATAAAACTTACAAATTTCTGAGGTTGCTTGCATCCACGCGGTTCAATTTCCAAGCTTTTCTCGTAAAGGTAATTACTAGTCTGAGTGTCGCCCAAATCACCGAAGGGACTTAAGTGCTCCAATAAATGCTAAAAAGAAACATTATTAAATGAAAGAAATAAAACAGCATGTATGTGCTTCGTTGGAACGTACCTGCGGACAAAACAATTATAAAAAGCTATAGTCTATGTTCCTCACACCCAGTCAGTACCTATGCTTTCTGCAATAATGCCCTCCCTTCTTTATTTAAAGTATTTTTTTTTTCAACAAGACATATTGCGTGAATCGCTGAATACAATACAGCCTTAAAAGACGCCATACCCGTGAGAAATTGGGATGGAAGGACAGTCCAGCAATTCACAAGTGCGTTCCCTGAGGAACACCTTCCAACGTCCTCAACAACGATTTTCGGTTTTCTAACGATTTTAAACTCCGAATTCATTTGATTTATCTTTTAGTTATATTGTTACCGTATCAAATTTTAAAATTGTTATATATGTGTGACTATGTGACCTTGCATGTCTATCCGCCACTATTTTTGTAACAAGATAACATGGAATTAAACGAAATAATAAACCAACGGCCATCATTCAAATAAAAATCCAATCATTCAAAAAGTTTCCTTCATGAAGCTACAACGTAAAAAGTTGCAGAGCATACACAAACAAGTCTAAAGGGAAAAATTGGCGCGTTTTCAAGCTTTTCCGCTTCTGTTTTTTTTTTGTTAATTGATACGCCGTCACTAGCTTTTAGCTTTGGAAGACCTTTCCAGTTTTGCCAACAGTACTTGCAAAAATCACAAAAAACGGTGTTGCTGAAGCGTCGACGTCGCTAACGGCTGTGCCCATGATTAATTAAGGCGCCGCACTCGAAATTTTTCGAATCCGCCTTTTTTTTCTGGCAACATTTAACTACTTCCCATGCAAATTCTAGCAATTAACATAGTTCAAGCCCCCGAAAATTCCAAGCCTCAAACGCCAACTACATGAGGCAACCTTTGTCTAACTAGTGAAGACTGCGAAATGCGCCACAGGCGAAATTTTGTGGAAACACTGATGACAAAAATGCCTTTCTGCGATCCCAAAATTATCTATTCAACTCAAGAGTTGTCTGGCAACGAAAGGGGCGATCCAGGTTAAAGTGGATACAAAGTACATTTCTTTCGGAATTTCCAGGAAACAAAAGTAGGCTAGTTTTCACATCAATAGACGTGCTTATTCCTAAATTACTGCAATCCTAAGAAGTAAAAAAATGACCAGCAACCAGTTGAAGCTACCGTAAATGGTAAAGAACGAGAGCTAAACTAATGGCACTTATATTACCGAACTCAGTAACTGGTTTGAAGCAAATAATGAATTCATAGTATACCCAAAAACTAACAAAAAAAATAAGGGACAGATCGAGAGCGGTATTACAACCGAATTTCGTAATGGAATAAAACTCTTGTTAGAACCACCTAAAACAACCGAATTCGGCCAGTCTGGTAATAGAAACGGTCTAAAGAAAAATCCAGTGAATTACCGTATTCGGTGACGAATCAGAAACAAATTAATCTCTTTGATTTTATTTACGAATTGGACTGACCGAATGCGACCGAATTACCGAATTCGGTAGAGAATGAGACCAAATAAATAGGTTAAATCACCGAATTTACGCAGGGACGGAACGAATGCGATGAAATCGATGCAAAATAAACAAAAGTTGGGTGAATTATCGTATTCGGGCACGAATCCGAACCAAATGAATCTGATTAATGACCCAATTATGAAATGGACTGACCGAATGCGACCGAATTTCCGAATCCGGTAGAGAATGAGACCAAATAAACATGTTAAATCACCGAATTTACGCAAGGACGGACCGAATGCGGCGAAATCGATGCGGACTGAACAAAAGTTGGATGAATTATTGAGTTCGGTCACGAGTCAGAATCAAATGAATCTGATTAATGAGCGAATCATGAAATGGACTGACCGATCGAATGCGATAGAACAGATATGGACTTGAGAAAAGTACGGTGAATTACCGAATTTGCTAACTAATGAGACCAAATAAACAGGTTAAATCACCGAATTCACGAAGGGACAGACCGAATGCGGTGAAATCGATCCGGAGCGAACAAAAGTTGGACGAATCAGCAAATTCGATAAAGAAAGGGGAACCAAGAAACACGTTAAATCACCCAATTTCAAAATGCGGGGAAAAACGATTTTACGAAAAGGGCGTCACGGCTTCGCCGCGATGCCCGTTTTGACCGAATTTTTCGACCCCGGCGAAAATTTTAACCGAATGCCCAAAACGTAGGGGAGAGGCGCTGCGCCCCCCCCCCCCCCTCGGGAAACCCCTGGTCCCAACTGCTTTTTATCAATCAATCAATCAATCAATATTATTTCAACCCTAGTAGCACTAGGCTAACACGGGCGGGAATTGGAACAAGAACAAAGGTTTCGATGGGATCCCAAAAATTTAATATTTACAGACAATCAGGTTTTGTAGCGGTCCAGTGATAATCATCGGAGAAGACAAAGTTCAAATATAGACCCAGCATGTGAGTTTACCCCTATAGCCTGCGTCATGTCTACTTTGACGAAAGTTCCTGCCTTACTTCTGCCAAACTTCCGGTTTCAGCCGGATTCCGGGCGAACTACTTGTCTTGCAAAAAACTGAAGTAACGAACTCGACCTTTCCCTTGACTCGATGAGTCCTCACACCAAGTTTCATCAAAATATCTCATTCCCTTCGAGAGTTATCGTACTGACAGACGGACGGACGGACGGACAGAATGACGGACAGACAGACGGACGGACGGACGGACAGACAGACGGACGGACGGACGGACGGACAGACGGACGGACGGACAGACGGACGGACGGGCAGACAGACAGACGGACAGACGAATGGACGGACGGACGGACAGACAGACGGACGGACATTTTTTGCGATGTCATAGGTATCCCTCCACTTACGTTTTGGGATCCCAAAAACACACACTCAGTAACAATACAAATAAAACACAGACTAACAAACAATAAATACGAAACGAACACTAATGAAGTACAGTTAAAATGTTTAGTAAAATACGGAACGAATGAATTTAGGTATCTTTCTGAAGATTTCGTAGGTGGGGGAACAAGCCTGGGATTCGGACAGTTCTTGCTTCGCGTGTTAGGTCAATGAGAGGGTGTAACGAAGCCCGCTACACCCACTTTTAGCCTCACTCGGGCCGCTAGGCTTTGTCGAGAAGCAGAGAACAGCTTGCATAACTGATATTTCTTACCAATGAGCTCCTCGGAAGCGATAAGTGGGAGCCTGACCAGTCTCATAAAAGCGCCAAAACGGAAAATGTCAAAATCAGACTAGCTCCGTTAGGGTAGACCATTACATAGTAAATTCGAAATCTCGGAAACGAGAACGGATAGAACGAATAGGGACGTAGCAGCAACATAGCTACCATGGACCCTTTAAAGGACCCGTCTTACCTATAATGCCAATGCAATGATTCAATACTTTCCATGCGTATTCTGCTCCCGACGTGTGTTCGCGTATCACGAAATCGGAGCGTAAAATTCGTTGTCCGAATTTTGCCGAGTTTTTGCTGGAAGTCAATGGGCCTGGGAAAAGGCTTGAAACAACCAAAGCCGTGTATAATTTGTTAAAAGCACAGGCTAGTTTTACAGCATTCAATACTTTTGGATGCTGGAACATAAAGAGTGAGTAGTGCGAGGTGTGCTTTAAGTGAACCAAGAATTACGGGTCATTCAAATTCAAATTCGTTTATTTTCCATGATATCTTTTTAACAGAAATAGTGGTGGATCGTCATACATGGCCGACTAGGCTACTCCTACGTCATAAATGCAAGAGAGCAGGATTGACGAAGTCCGCTATCGGCAACTTAACACGTTGCTAATGATCATGATGATGACGAAATTTGAAATCGTGCAGCATGAAGAAGGCACTTCAGCATCCTTTCTTCTACTTCTTAGTGTGTCACTGTACGTCCTCTACCGCGAACCAGCTCAGACTATGCTGGCGGAAGGCTCATGGCAAATCGCAAGCGATGAACTAAAATCACGGGCCCCTGATTGTATAAGACAAAATAATTACCCTTATTTTGGGGACTAAGGTCAGGCAGTATGGCTGATTCTGGTACTGCTGAATTTCCCCAGTTATTTCCGCCACTTTTCTCCGTTTTGCAAAGTTGATCAAATTTTCAGCCCTTGGCAGGAAGTCCGGGTTTCCTTCTTCAATGTGCAAAATATTCGTCAAGTACATCCCTGAAAGTAGGAAAAAATTCACCGCTGCTGAACCCCAAAAGTACCGAGTCCGTCCTGCTCACCACAGTTAAGCTGACAGTCAAGAATCCAGCTAAATTCCAAAACATATTCACAAGGAAAAGCCGCCAATCCTTACCTAAGAAGAAGGTCAATGAAGTAGGCTTTCTGAGATACTTACACCAGCCTCTCAGTCCCAGAAATGCTTGCCATTTGACCATCGAGTACTACTCTCTGGCATACTGGCTCCTTCTGAATGAATCAATTAATACGCACTTCCCGAGCGCATAAGTGCAGTGAAAGTTATACCTTTATTTACACTCATATTAAAAAGATACTAAACTTGCAAGTCATACCAAATGAGTAGTTTCCTTTAAAAATCTATTAAAGCAGCCTTCGCTGATTGTAAATAATTAGAGCACAGACAAATGGTATGACCATCTTAAACTACGTGAGGTCTATACTGTGAACATATGTTAGCTTTCTAACAATATGCGTTTTAAAAAGTAAAGAAGATTCTCCTATCAGTTTTACCAAATTGGAAAACCGGGTATGGGGATCGGGTGGTGGGAACATATATAGAGTTGGACAGTCACGAAAAACTAAGCGGAAGTGTAAAAAAACGAGGGCAACCTGGACTAACCCGTCCCGTCCCGCACAGATGTTAAGAGTGAAAAAAAAAGCTAATCTTCAGCACTTACCGAAGAAGGGAACGCAGGGGGGATTAATGGATCGTAGTTTTTCCTGATATTTTCTGAAATGATCGGAACTAAGCTCCTTGGCCTCTTCAAGAGCCTTATCAAGCTTCTGAGGGAGTGCCTGGGGAAGGAGAAAATAGTTACAAGAGATAATAGTAAACACGATGTTTTCGTCGTGTTCAAGACCTGATCTGGAGCGCGTTCCACCGTACTTACCGTAATTACTACGCATGACGTCACGAATTTCGGCTTTTTGCCTTTAAGGCTGGAACGAATTTTCTATTTTCCAGCAGAATATCATGCCACGGGCGAATCCGACCAATCACGTTACAAAGGTGCGCAGTTACCACGCCTGTTTTTCTTTGGTTTCTTCGTGACACCTGGAGAGGTTTGAAGACCCGATCAAAATGCGTTATTTCGTCGCTCCACTATTCACGAATAATCGATTTTCGTACAGTGGACTTCTCATGTCGGATTTGTGGTACCTCCATGCGCTTGTACCTGTGTTGAATGCTTGAAGAAAGCGATTTACGAAAAACAAGTTTTCACGCAGTGAGCAGCGATCACCTAGCTCAACCGCTGGCCACTGAAAAGCCGCGTTTGTGGTGATATTCAAATTTTCCGCGTCATAGTAGAACTTTGTGTTGTGAGGACGGCCGTAGATATTCTGAACGTCATACTATCGCATATAGTAAAGAAAAAATATTACAAAAATAGGTTAGCTTTTCAGTTAAACTTTAACGTAGATCAAAGGCCCGTATTAGGGGGAAGCAGGAGATTCTCACTTAGTTAACGAACCATGTAAGGAGAGTGGAATTCCACACCTTCGCCAATCTACGGCTGGCGGAAGCAACAGTACGGGGCGGCGAACGACCGGAAGTAATCAGTATTGAAAATGCTTACCTGGAATGTGAGAGTAAGTCTGTGTACCGACGCAGAGCTCATGGCAGCGACAGCTTCTAAAACTCCATTGAAGTTGTTTAGCTCCTGAAGAACGATCATGATCTCGATGATTCTTGACACAATTGCGACGCGCTCTTCAAAGTTCATCGCGTCGACGATTGAACGCTCAAACCATCTCGTCACCTACAAGTACGTGGATAAGACACAAGTCACGGAACCCCTCTCCTACTCGTCCTTCAAAGACTAGAAACGGCCCGTTGTCCTACTCCTCCCGGATGCATTAGTATCCTATGTAGCCTTCTTATGAGGTACAGGGCAAACTAGACATCAGGATTATCTACTTAAACAAGGTCTAAGAAATCACGCACGAACTCCAGAAATCAACGTACAGCGCATGTCATGTTTATACACGAAAAAATCTCTTCCTCGGCGAAAACATACTCACATTTACAAAACTGTACGCTGTCCAATCAGGGAAGTAACGGTTATTAGCACGCCTCGCAAGGCAATAGCCACCAATAAGAAAGCTGTACGCAAGACGCGTAAATGTGGTGATCGGGTTCATGGAGATGATGAATTTTATCACGCACTGGAAGAACGAATGGAGTCCTCTAAGTTCAACCCAAGTCCAGTAAGGAATTAGGAGTATCATTCAAACAGATACACTGAAAAAGCCTTACGTGGGTGGTATGGTGGATCATCCGTAACAGGTTCGGCGATGTTTTTTCCTTGTTTTTCTTCGTCCACACTGAGCCAACAAGTTCAGAGGGTTTCACGGCTCGGTACAGATCGAATTCCAAAAGGGTAAGCTGCCGTGCGATCTCGATAGGATGCAACTAAAAAAGAATAAAACTATAGCCACACGCAAAGCGTGGAAGATGCCCCACTGAGAGACAAACTTGTCCATGGGGGTAGGCTAGGCTACAAATTCCGCAAACGTCACTTGACATCCCCACCTCACAAACACGTGGCGGAACAGCGAAGAAGTTTCCAGGCACCGAGCTTAAAGCTTAAAAAGGCACTAGAGTGAACGAATGGGTGAATACAGGAACGACGATTGAAGATTAATGAGCAAAGCATGGAGTACTAAAAGATATCTGCTATAGAAGTCCACTGTAATAAAGATAGAGTATTATTTCGTTTTTGAATTTGTTCAAAGTTAACTTAACAACCTAAACTTAGGCGAAAAAAGTATTTTCTTCGCTTCGAGCTATTATACGGCCTTCGCTTCACTTCCCTTTAGCGGGTCAAATCATCCCAACCGACGGCGTACTTCAGACGTCAAATTAGAGTTCACTTTCTGCCTGTCCGCTAAAGTCGGAAACTGAACCCCATAGAAGCAACTGCCCGTAATAGTCTGTTGTAACTTAGTACTTTCAGCTGTACGCCATAATAAAAAAGAAACCACACACTACTCGAAACAAACAAAACATCACACAGACGACCCTAATTTCATAAGACTAGCAACTACTGGTACTGACGTGAACAATGAATCAGCTGTCTGTCTAACAAGGCTATTCTCTGATTTCTGGATGCGCAGGAAGAAGCTCGACCGAGTCTTCCGCATTATTTCACGAAGAGTACAGCAGCTCCTTCCTACTAGTCATTAGTCATTAGACATTCTCGCTCTATCAGAAAGGTCCAAGAGACCCTGCCCAAGACCTGACCTGATTCCCGTCGCCCTCCACTACCTACTTCAATACAGCGACCCCCCCCCCCACACACACTGTTTATTTAGATCACTTCCGGCGACTGTTAGTTATGAGCTGAGGCGCACCTTCTTTCGTCAGATGGACTAAAGTGCCTCTAAAGTGCTTCACTCATCCAAGATGAATCCAATTTTCAATCTGTCCGACGTACAGCACGCAGAGTAACTTATACTTTTCATTGCAACTTCGCCACGATAATAATAAGGGGGAAGAGGGAGGAAGGGAACCATCGAGAAACTACGCTAGCATACGGCCCTAGTAAACAATCATGCATGACCATCAGGGGCTCTTGACAGAATTGAGCTGACATTACCGTCATGAGATCCCATTCTTCTTCGGGGCAACTCAGATGCCATTCTGGTGGTGGAGGAGAGTAGGGAAACGTGATTTCTTTGGGCTCCTCTCGGTCCGACTGCAAGGAAACATAAAGTCGCATCGTTACAGACTATCCAAGGTTTCACTAAGATACTAGACTAAACTAAATCAATGGATTTTTAACCTCACGAATAAATCCGTTTTTTTGTGTACGACTCAGTGCCGGAGTCACTTAGACGATCCAGGTCCCGCTTGGAGGGTCCTCACGGAAAAACAAATGAAAACCGAAGACTTAATTTTCTTTTCTCTTGCTTTGTATTATATTATTATTATTAATTTGAAGGGGAAATAGCCCTTGAGACAGAAACGATAGTAGTAGTGAACTGACAAATAAAAATTACCCTGGAGCGGGATCCGAACCCGCAACTTTCGGCTTGATACACTGACGCTCGAACCAACTAAGCTTGTGAGCAAAGTTCGCAAACCACTATAATCGCCAGTTAGTGGCGGGCTACATACAAGAACAGTGAACCCGCTCGAGTTACATATTAACCAGTTCACACAGTTCACATGCCGACATGATAATAAATGTGTATTTGTACGACTATTTAACATTGACTTGAACAGAAGTGGGAATAAACAAGCCTGCTTAAATGTAAAGGCTCTTCTGATTACATCAAGGATGCTATTACCTTTTTTCATGGTAGGGACTTTAGCTATGACATTTAGAGGTCTATGACCTAGAGGATTCAAATACAGCTTGAGGAGTTTTATTTATCAGTTCACTACTACTATTATTTCGTTGAGCACTGGGTCGGGTCCTCTTTATAGCTTACCGTCCTAGTTTACGCGGAAGTGCCCAAACTAGCAAAAGCGGACCGAAGGCTGCAAGTGCAACAAAAAACAACAAAAGCTTCTGATGGCAAAAATCCCAATTCTGATCTTCGGGCTTTGGCCGCCATAATGGTACAAAATCGGAGACCCCCCTGTCATGTGATCATCTTTCACGAATATGCACATATTTTTATTAAATTCTATCGAAACTTCTGAGAGTAAAGCGGCTAGAACTAGTATCATTCTGCCGGCCTGTATGTACTGGGGCAGCTATACAGGTCAGGGTAAGTTCAAGGAATCTCGAACCAGATGGCCCACCACACCAGCTCTCCATAAAAAGATGGTTAAGCCTCTGGAGAAAGACAAACTATCATAAGCACAATGGTTCAGAAATGTGTGACCGTACTTTCGTGTTGAAGGTCAGAAGCTTCCTGATAATGCTCGTCAGTTCACTGAATCATCGCCGTTTACTAAACTTTAGCCGATTATCTAGGGGTCGGGACGTCACACGAAAAGTCTATATTTTCCATTTACCAACGGAATTGATTGTCCTTAGAACAGTTTATAAGTGTAAACGCGTCCGGCGTCTCGATATTCGGCCCTTCTTGGCAAGGGTTCTCTTCAGGCTCAAAACCACTCAAGTTGGAAGAACAAGCTTGTGGGAAACACCATCAAATATGAATGTATTTCCCACAAGTTCTTTTTTCCAACTTGAGCGGTTTTGAGCCTGAAGAGGACCCTTGCCAAGAAGGGCCGAAATATAGCTCCCATAAAATTCAGCTGAAGTATCCGTTTTGCACCATCAAATATAACATCATGGGCCGTAGATAATCGGCTAAAGTTTAGTCAATACCCTATTGACCCGGAACTACTTTCCTGCTCCTTGGGCTGATCTGTGAGTATCTAAAAAAAAAATGTCGCATGCGGTTGAGTTTTCCTTTTTTTTCTTTTTTCAGATTTTGTTTGGATTCCTGTCAATCGGATCCTTAACACACGCTTTACTTTGCTATCATACTTAAATTTCTTTAGAACCGAAAGAAATATTAAAATTAACACGAACCTAATTATCCACAGAATTGTAACAGCAACACAGACATGCAATATACATTAGAGGCAAAGTATCTTACCCTTCTGGAGTACACTTTTACGATGGACTCTACCCACTTCCTCATGGACTTCCCTTTCACAGAATCCAGGAAAATCTGGAGGTTCTCCAACAAATTTGAGTCTCGCTCAAAGTCATAGAAGTGATGGTCCACCCAATGACGCAGGACATTCAGCACCCTGAAAATACAGCAACATGAAAAATATTTCTGACGACAGGGCAGTAGTGTGGTCTCAGCCATTCATTCCGAGAAATGAATGAATTTCAATTAGCCACTGGCATGAGAGCTAGTGGACTCGGACTTGTCTCGAGACGGATTATTCACAGCTCCTTCTGGTCGCTCATAGTCATGGAGCAGTACTCGGTCCGAGAACAAATAATCCAATTGAACCTCCTTCGTTGGTCCCATGCAGCAACTATCGATACCACGAAAAACTGAGCAGAGCTAGAGGTATCTGCTGTGAGCTTTGAGTTGACACCCGCCTACTTCCCTCTTCGCCGCTGCGCATCTGACGAAAAGATGTAGCATGCCTGCAGGCTTGGAAAACCCGGTCTGCAGGCAGGACGATTCAGACGGCAAATTTCTTCTTCGGGGCTCTCTGTCATTTAACTGTTTGTAGAGGTGACGAGCTATGATGTTCCGCGTAGCTCCTACCCTCGGCTCGTTTGCATCGAGTGAGGGTAATCGAGAATATTTTTCGACTCCGCATGGTCGTATTATAGAGATAGGGAGACGAAGGTTCTTGTGATTATTTGTTCTTGGTCGGACTAAGCTCGTCTTGAAAGTGTCCGCGTCCAGAGTCCGAGTATAAAATTCTCGGTCCGACTAATTTAAAATCACACGGGCGACTACAACGACCAAGCAAAGAGATCAGCCAAGCGTATATATTTGTATACATCTATTCTAGTTATTTATTTTGGGCTCGGGATATTTACGATAGTCTTGTTCGTGTCTCGATAAATTTTGTTCTGGACTCGGACTCGTCTTGACTCGCAAGCGGTGCCTTGGTTTCTGGACTCTCGAGCAGCTATGAGCCGTGAGCACTTTCATGAGTTTCATAAGCGAACTGATCGTCAATCGTGGTTTTCCAGCCAAGTTACTGCTACGGTTCTTCAGCTTGCTTATTCTCCCGCTATGATTTGTTCGCGTTCTCGGTAGAAGAATTTTCCTTCCGTCCAAGATGACTGCGAATCATGCCTGACAGCGCAAAACGGATAAGTCAACTAAGTTTTATTAGATGTATATTTCGGCCCTTCTTGGCAAGGGATCTCTTCAGGCTCAAACAAACAGTCAAACTGGAAAGAGAACTTATGAAAAAATTGGTCGTGAACTTGTAAAAATAATCGGTAGATGTCTCTTCTGAGACTACGGCAGCGGCGAAAGAATGGACTATTTAAAAGACCAAATTGCTATTCTTTAAATCTATCTTAATTCACTCAAAAGTTTCTTCTTAATTTAACTTTTTCTTTAAAAAAAATTGTGTTCTTAAAAATAAAAATAAAAGAAATGCTTTTAAAACTCTTCGGGTGAGATCTCAACTCCGAACCTTCGCTTTTACCGCGCTACCAACGGAGCGAGCAAGCGACTTGTGAACAAGGGGGACCCTTGCCTACAAGGGCACAAGGCTTCATAGAGCCCTAGCCTACAATCGCCAGGTAAAAGCGGTCGATGAGTCGAAGGAGCCTTATCTTAACACCACTTTCTCACAAAACAAAATATTGTGTCATTACGTCTGCAACAGAGTGAGGTTCTTTAATAAACGCGATGACAGACGAGGGTGCGGCAATGACAATGTAGAAACGTACCTGAACTGTACGGGCTGCACATATTCCTTTCTGAATCGCTTCATATCCTCTCGCTGGCAAGCTTCAGAGCTATCTGGCAACTGCGGCAGGTCAGGAATGTCAAATCGTTCAATCAGCAAGTCGAGCAACTCCTAAAATAAATCAATCAAAAGTTGGTCGATAGTTAGCCCCCCCCCCCCCCCCCCCTCCAACCCACCCTTCTTTCAGATGAGGAGCCCCTTCACCTTTCACTGCTAGTAGATTGGGGGGAGTGAAAAGGGGTGAAAATAATTTTACGGAGGCGGTAAAACCACAGAAACTATGGTATGTATTACCTTCAATTGCTCTTGCAAGCAATAAGAACGTAGAGTCCTAATGATGCATTGGTGATTATGGTATACTCTGTTCGAGGAGCGAGGAGAACTGCTCTCTGACCCGAGTTGAGCAAAACTTACGCTGTAGTTTTTTATAGTGACTCATGGTCCGCACTGGCTGGTGGGTTGTGAATAGGTCGGGAAAGCAAGGCAGTTCGATTTGAGTATTTTTAATACTTGTTGAATGTCTCCTCTCTTTCTTCTCTACGTCAGAGTTTACGGAGGCAGTATGCATAGACTCTCAGGATATACGTGATTGGAAAGCCCTCCAATGGCTCTTCTATGTACTCCTTCCAACATACGCTTATCTTAATAATAGTAATAATAATAATACAAAGCACGAGAAAAGGCTTTCGCCACTAGATAACTCTAAGAAATTTAGAGTAGTCAACCTGATCAGAGTTAAAAATCCCATCAACAATGCACTTGAAACTATTGATGATTCAGCATTGACCGCAACTTCAGTTGTCTTGTTGGTATTAGGGTGCGGGCGAGTGATTTACAGAAAGTTTTGTTGTGCGTATGGGCCCAGGGTCTTTTTTATAGTGCTTTGTATTAAATGAAAGAGCGTCCAAATCCCTTTGCCGCCCAACGCAGCAAAATCTCTTTTCAGTCCGAGAGCAGCTTGCGTTATGTGGAGACAGGAACTTTGCAAAGGCGCAGGTTATTCAAAAGGCTTGGAGTACTCCAGCTGAAAGTTGTTACTGTGGCACAACCAGGATATACTGGACTGAGTACACTAACACGAAATACAACTTCCGGGTCCTGGATGAATTCCGTTACCTTGGACTTTATTTTAAAAAGAATCTTAGAGATGATCACCATATTTCTGAGATTACGAAAAGTTTTTGTAAAACAGCAAATGCTTTGCTTTGGAAATTTGGTTTCCTTAAGGAGGATATCAAGATACGGTTGTATAAAACATTTTGCTACCTGTTCTTTTGCCTAGGCCTAGTTACGAATGCTAGAGAGGGTTCACCATCAAGATTACAGGTTGTGTATAACAGTGCTATAAGGAAACTGCTTCGCCTGCCACGTAGATGTAGTGCTAGTGAAGTTCTAGTAGCAAAACGTTGTTTTACATTGAAAGAGCTCCAGCGGAAAGCTTGTGTGTCTCTATTTATTCGCCTCAATAAGAGTGATAATGATCTTGTACAGTTGGCCGCAAAACCGATCTTCTATAATCTTGGAGTGTTTGAAGGCACTTTTAGCTGATTGTTTTGCTTTGGCCGAGTAATAATTAGTTAGCCGTTGCTTTGTTGATGTGTTATTTTTCCTTATTTATTATTTATTTTTGTTAGATTATGGCTCTTTTTTTGGCTGATTTAAATACATCATTCATTCATTCTTTAATGTGAAGTCGGACGTGAAGGATACAGCTTCACGAAGACCTAAGACTGAAAACGGCTCCTAATTGGCCTGAAACACGTCTGAAGTGAGCCTGCATCCGCAGTGCAAATTCCCAAATATGATGAGTAAGGACCTGCCACTGGGTCCCGCTCTTTTCAGGTGTCCCACTGCAACGGATCGAAATAATAGTGACTTGTTTTTAAATTGTTTCAGCAGAAATAGCACAAGCGTCATGCACCATAGTGACCGACGTTTCTATTTAGCGGTTGACGTCTACACTCGTAGGTGATAATTCGAACCGAACCCAAAACCGAAATTTCGACTGCCTAAAAGCCTACAAAGGGTTTAACCCAACCCCACACTGTAAAAAGTTTCTGCGAGTAGGGATTAAAGTTAACTGCAGTATTCGCTACTGGGATTAATTTTATCTCTACTGGGATAATATTAATCCGAATTAAAGATAGGATTATCTTTTTAGAGACAAGATTAATCCCAGTGGCAAATACTGTAAGATTTGTTTTTACAGTGCACGCTTCGGTCGCAGCCAATTTGTATGCGATTTTACCGAACTGGTCCCCAAGCTCCCAATGGGTAAAATCGGTACATACCACAGGCGAACAGAAACTCCGATACGTAGTTAGGAACGTCCGTACAAACATAGGATCCGCGTATCGATGGTAGGTCAGCCTCTCGACTAGCTTCAGTAAGGTTGCACCCTTAATGACGGGAACTCCCGAATTTTCTTTCATTTCAACAACTATATTCGAGTCGCTATCGTCTTCGGAAAACCGATACTGCTCAGGCAGGGGGAGCCTGAGGGGGTGTTTCTTCTCTTCTTCTCTCAGGATAGAATCCAGCGTCCTCTCCAACATACTAAAAGAAAATTGCAAGGCTTAGAAAAAACGAACACGAGGACATTCGAAAAAACCCTGTTATCAGGCCTATGAATTTTGCCTGTATTTAGAAATAAGAATAAAAAACTTTTTCGGGCACAGGATCCATCAAGCTGGTGCTGATACCAAGGATCTGGTAAAACGAATTTGTATGAATACATATTTCGTACCGTTCGCACATCAGGACAGACAGCTAAAAGTATGTCTCCTATATTGCCTTAAAGCACACCTCGCACTGGCTGTTTCAAACCTTTTCCCAGGACCAATGACGTCTAGCAAAAACTCGGCAAAACTCGAATAACCGGTTTTACGCATCAATAGCGCGATACACGAACACTCGTTGGGATCATAATGCGCATGAAAAATAGTGAATCGCGGCAAGTGCAAAGATTAGTGAGGTGTCGTCAACGGATTTAAAATATAGTTTATGAAATTTGGGCCTCCAGGTTTAAGAATGAATGACTGCAATTACGGAAGTAGGTTCCATAGGCATTACAGGTACGACGGGTCCTTTAAAGGATCTCTCGTACTTCTTCTGTCTTTGGTATGCTTATTACTTTTCTTTATGGCTTTTTCTAGTCGCACAAATCGACTCGGGCTCGTCTGCTGGTACGGCCACTTGCTTCGTTTACTACCCACCACACTAGTAAGAGTCGCCTACGATTTCAGCCAAGAAGTCCACGACTGAAGACGCCCAAAAGGTAGATCGCCCACCAGCTCGTACAGAAATATCTTGCCTGAAATCGACCGGTCGAGTCCGAAACTCCGGTCGATCCGAGGAAGAAACTAACCTGAAATCGGACCGAAATCTGTTTCACTTTTCAGGGCCGACGGGATAATTACTGTACGGGTATAGAAAGACATCATTCACACTCCGCTACTCGAGAGCGGCACTGTCCCCTCGCACACTCAAACACTGGCGCTAAACCCCGCCTAATAGATGCAGTTCACGAAGCTAACGAGACGTGGTGAGAACCCAAAGAGAAATGAATCTCCTATAGCCTAGAGACAGCAGACAAGCAGAATGATTTCCAAGCGCACGTAAATATTTGTCGTGCCTTCCTAATGCTGATGAAGAAACGTCGTTTGGTGAAGCTGGAATGCAGCAGCAGGCAATTGGATACAGTTCTTGATGAGTTGCGCTTGCGATTTTATAAATAGATAGACAGATATCTGTATTGATCCCACACGTAGCGCCGACATGGCACTAAATACATCGACCATTACATTTCATGTGTTAATGTGTTATCACATATGTTACAACATGTGCTACAATCATGTGTTATCAGTTGTCTCCAACCCCCCCCCCCCCATCACAGAAACATTTGATCATTATGGTTTAGGCCTTAGGGATGATGGGACCGGAGAAACGGGAGTTGGTAAATACCTTTTAGTATTTAACATGACTAGAGCGGCCATCCAGTTGTTCTTTTCTTCTGGACAGCGAGCGAAGAGGACTACACTTGGCTGGTTCCGCGGGGCAATTTCGAAGGCGTTTTTCAGTTCTGAAAAAAAAAAATATAACACTAAGACATTAAGTTGATGAAAGCCACAGTAGGCCTATTTAGAGACAAATATACCTTGAGCCCAAGCTGACTTTGAAACACACATTCAAAGAATGCGCAAAACGGATACGTCAGCGCTTTAGCGTCGGGGAAGAAAACAACTGCGATGTTTCCTTCCCCGATGACCCTGAAGATTGACATCCTGACCAGGACCCTTACCAAGAAAAATGGAAAATCAGCTACGATGTTTGTGAACTAGAACTTCGGCGGTAAATGCTGACAAACATCGTAGCTGACTTTCCATTTGTAGCCATTGTTTAATTCATGTTTCCCGCTTGGGCCGATATTGCTTTCGAAGAGCTTCATTGGTTAGAAATGCGATTACACCAGTTTTCAAGGTTTCTTACCAAGATTAAGGAGGCGACGCTAAGCTGAAAACAGCCGGGACGGGTTGGTGATCCTTGAGAAGCCCAGCTGAATTTCAGAGGAGTCGCAAATGCTTTGAATATTAAAGAACTAATATTATTTACAGACGATTCAAATATTCTAAAATACATGACTCCCTTGAAACTCTCCCGTCTTTTCTTCCAGAGGTTACAAACACATCCCTTAAACTCATCAGTCTTTCACGACAAACATGGAGAAACTTGCATAAGAGTATTTCTGACCAATAAGCTCAATGGAAGCGACGAGCCCGCCTGAAAAATAGCCAAACAAGAATGCAAGAATCAGTGTAGCAGGCTACCGTTGGGGTGGATACGCGTAACACGGGAAGTTGAAAGATCAGAAATGAGGATGGATGGAAAGGTTAGAGATGAAAGAGAATTAATGTCCGTATTGTTAAGGTAGGCTACGACGGGTCCTTTAAAACAAAACAAAACTTATATAGACGCTATGATCGCAGATTTGTTTCTTTCCCCACGATAGTACATTTGAAAACAAACTTCTAGGACGATGATAAGATAGATAGGATAAGATTTATTTCCGTAAAAGCACAAAGGGCAATGGAAACAACAACACAACACCAAAACGAAACCATAACCTGAACCACTATTTACGGAAAACTTTCCCTGTGAATCATGGCTACCTTTAGGAATCCTCCCAAATTTCTAATATCTCAAAAATTTTTCAAAATTTGTTTAAACCTTTCCTCCCCCCAAAATCATTTCCCGAAATATTTCCTTCCTCGGGTCTTTTAACTCCTGGCACTCGCCCATTAAATGGAAAATACATTCATTCATTTTACCACACATCGGACAGAAGTAAAGAACACGAAGCACTCTAACCTTACCCAAATATTTCCTTCTTAATCCTACCGGTAAACATCTGCCCTCAGGCTAATTATCAGTTGAATCTGGTCTAAACGAATTCCCGCCTTAAAATAAATTTCTTCCGCCCATGTCTCCTATATGTATTATCAACAACAGCGATCTTTCAAGGGCAAACACTTTCTACAGTCCAAATACTTCCATTTTTCACCGCTAAAAATGGTGAGTAAACCAAGGGGTAACCAAATTTTTCTATTTTCCAGAAAAAGTTAAACGTATTGAAACGTTTCGTGAAAGTCTGCGAACTGCAGGAGATACCTAAAGGAATAAACTGAAAGGATTATAGTCTAAGACAAGTAAAGAAGTACTTGCCATCTGCGTCCTCTCGGTCGACGATCTCCACCTTTCGAACGAAGAGCTTCTCCTTCAAGCGATATTCGTAGTGAGGTCCTGTCACTGACGACCTTCGAAAGTTATGTTTGCACAGAATGATTAATCCGTCGAATAAGAAGACATAACGCTCTGTCAGCCGCTTGCCAGATCCTAGTTTTCCAATGGTACCCTCTAGGAAAAAAGAAAAATCAACCGATTTGTTTTGTTACCCCAAATCTCTCTTCGAACAAATGAACTTATACCTCCGACAAGTCGTGTCCAGAATGAACTCACAGCACCAGCTTTAACTCCAACCAATTTTTAGAGAAGAAATTCACAAAATCAGATATTTAAGGAAGAATCTTTAATTGTTTTCCACAAGTTCATTTTCCAGCTTGAGCGGCCTGCCCCTGACTGAAGAGGACCCTTGCCAAGAAGGGTCGAAATATAGCTCTAATAAAATGCAGCTTATCCGTTTACACCGTCAAATATGGTTCGCTTGGGCTGACGGAACATCAAACTTGACAACGTTATGTAATGAGATTACCACCGGATAAGGGGAAGGTGTATCTCCCCCCCCCCCCCCCTACCGCGGGAAAAAGGGTGTCCCTTGACCTTCAGAAAGAACCCATAAATCTAGCTGCATTCCATTTCTTTCAGTTTTTGGGGGCATCCACATCGGGTGATTAATTCCAATCTATACCGAGCGGTTTGACGAAGACAAGCTAGTGGCCGAGTACTTCGGATTTTGATCTACCGAAAGCAACTGCCACTTTACACGCTAAAGTGCACCTGATCCCTCCTTTATGTACCTCAAGATCTGCCAAGTATATTCAGTTCTCATTCTGCCTCACTTTCTCACTCAGGCTCACTTAGCCTCGAAGAAAAAATCAACCCATGAACCCTTGGATGTCAGAAGGCTCCAGCCGTAAACTATACTTGTGGAAAAGATATAAAAGTTCGTTAACAGCTTGTCACCTACATGAATTCAAAACTTATAAGAATTTATATAAATCTTTGGTTCGCAGAGCAAAAACCTCATACTATACGTCCAAGTTTTCAGAGTCCAAAATGGACATGAGGAAAACATGGAAACTCATCAATTCTGTCATTAGACCGTCATCTCGTAGTCCGGATATCCCAACGAAGCTTGATGTTGACGGGGTATTGATCGAGGGCCCTTCTGAGATTAAGAGCCACTTGCGTCATACTTTGCTTCAGTTGGCGAAAATACTGTAAAGGGAATTGGTGGACGCGAGATTTCCCTCGCGCAAGATCAGCACCTGAAGTTCATGGGACCCCCTTGCCTTAAATCGATTGTTACAGCACAGACACACAAGACACATTCAAGGATTAAAAGGAGCGTCGTCACCTGGCCCAGACTACACCTCAACAAAAGCTGTGCAAGCCATCATCCCTTCAATTCTGGGCCCTTTAACAAAGCTTATTAACATGTCGTTTGAAAAAGGAACGTTCCCTAGGTCCCTCAAAGCTGCTAGAGTGATAGCGTTATTCAAGGGTGGGAACAGAAGTGACAAGTCAAATTACAGACCTTTTTCCCTTCTTTCAGTGTTTTCAAAAATATTTGAAAAGCCTATGCAAAAAAGGCTCACTAATTTTCTAGAATCTAAGGAGTTTTTACACAGTCGTCAGTTCGGATTCCGGTCGAAACACACAACGGAACAAGCATGCTCGACACTCCTCAGTTTTCTTCATACCGCTTTAGATTCCGGAAAAATACAAGCCGCAATTTTTCTTGATGTGCGGAAAGCTTTTGATAGTCTGACTCATAAAATCCTTCTTGAAAAACTGTGCATATCGGAATACGAGGATCAGCCCTTTCATGGTTTCATTCTTATCGACACGACAGAACTATTTCCATGGACCCTGATTCACTTAACTGCATCTGTGTAAATTATGGAGTACCACAAGGATCGATTTTTGGCCCTACTCTGTTTTTAATTTATATCAACGATTTATTTAATGCAGTCAAGAACGTGATTCCTTCTGTATGCTCTGCTTCTCTGTAACGAAGAGGAGAAAAAGCTGACACCAACCGATATTCAGTCATCCTCTTATGAAGACCTAGTTGCTTTCGCAGATGACCGTAATCTACTACGTGGAAGACACAGAACAAGCTTTGGAAGAGAAACTTAGGTTTGATGCTAACCGACTCGTTTTGAATATCGCTAAATCACATTTTGTCATATTTTCTAGAACCGGCCAGGCATGCCAGTCATTATCAACTATACCTACCACGAAAGGACATTTGTTTCGACCTAACAAAAGATGCGTGCGCTTCCTTGGGATTTTGTTGGATGAGAACCTTTCTTTTAGAAACCACATCACGCTCGTCCAGGCAAAAATATCACGTAATCTCGGGATTATTCGAAAGCTTAAACACATTTTTCCTGGATCTATTCTTCGGACCCTGTATTTTTCACTTATTCAGCCCTATTTAACTTACTGCAACTCGATTTGGACGTCCACTTTCCAGTCTCTGCTCCATCCAATTAAAGTAATCCGTCAAAAGGCTCGCAATCTACGAAACTAACAAAGGACGTCCAACATCGCTCATGAATACCTACGCACTCTATGTCGTCTCGTGCTCATCGATGATTTTGAAATACCTTCATGGTCATCTGCCTCGTTGGTTCAGTTCTTTCTTTCCCGATTTCGTTGAGTCAAGGAGCTTTCATGATCTACACAACAAGGACCACCTACAATTACCCATAACCAAGACTGTGAGATCAGATTTCAATCCTCGTATTGCATGTAGCAAAGTATGGAACAGTCTCCCCGATAATGTCCGTAGCATTCAGTCGTTTGGCACTTTTAAGACCCAGCTAAAAACATTTTTGGTTGATAAAGAATAAATACATTCGGGAATATATATTTTGTGTTTTGAAGTAGGTAAGATCAATAATGAGGGTAGGGCGACATCCCTGGATGCTAGGCTTGAGTATTTTTTTATTTTATTTTATTTATTTATTTGTTGAAAATCAGTGGTTGTGGGAGATCGGCATGGACCTGGAGTTGAACTTCGAAGATGGAGCGGTAAGTAAAAATAAAACGAATTCTTCAATTGTTCTCTTTTTATTTTATTGTAGTAGTTAAGAGACTCGTTCATTGGTTAATTATTGTAGTATTAACCCCTATGTAACGGGCCATGAAGCTCTGTACGGGTCGAAATTTATTTTGTTCCTTTATTTTCAATTTAATAAAACTGAACTGAACTGACCTGAAATTAGATTTGAGCTTCGGGGGAAGGAGGGGGGGGGGTCAACTGATAACTTGCCCCGGGCCTCATGTACCCTTAAAGCACCCCTCGCACTATTTACTCTTCAACTTCCAGTATTACAAACTATTTGAATACTTTGAAACTAGGCTCTGCTTACAACAAATCACCCACGGCTTCGCTGTTTTAAGCCTTTTTCGAGACCCGTTGACTCATAGCGAAAACAGGGAAAAGTTTATAGATAACCATTTTTTCTGACGGAAAAACTTCTTGCAGACAACCGTCGACAGCGTGATATGCATCTAAGACAGCAACACACGGCAAGTGAGAAAAACAGCGAGGTTTTGTTAGCGGGGTTAGAATGTAATTACAAAATTCGGTATCCGGCTTCAGAAATACGGAACTACGGAAGTAGGTGCCTTAGTGTTATAGGTAAGACAGGTGCTTTAAGGAGAAACAGGGGTAGTTTCAGTTGGCCATCTTAACCTAACATGCTAGAAGCTTTGGAAAAGAACACGTAGACCCACCGCATATGAACTCATTGCAACACTGGCCAATGTCCTTTGCTTCAAATCCATCTACAACCTTCTGTAACTCTTGAACTTTCATGAGAGCAGCTTGGCGACTAGCTCGGCCATGAAATCGAAGGCCCCCTGCCTCGCTGAAAAAAAAACGGTCTTAATCAGCGAATAATCCTTCTTCCCACAAAGACATCATGAAGACTTGCCATGCCTCTAGAATCCGCAAATGCGCCTGTATCTGCCGCTGTGGCAAGCATGGGGGGGAAAAATTTACTGCGGGTTCGACCCATCCAGATTGAGATTTGTGTGCTTTGTTTGTTGGAGGCTTCGTGCCTTCAGCATATTTTTGTTCTCTCTTTTCAGTGTATATAAAATGTGTTGTTATGTAGCAGCCCCAGTCGGCTATATTTTGAAATAAATAAATAAAAAATGTGGTCGGCAAGACAAAACACAGTCGCCAGAGATGAGCTAGAAATCAGAACCCTGAACCCAAAATAATAGGGATGGCGACATCAGACTTATCTTTCAAAAAAAAAAGAATTCGTCGAACTGCCAAAACCGGAATTTTGGCTAGGAAAATTTGCAACCGAGTGGTTCTGAAGTAGGTATGTTTTTATTATTATTATTATTATTATTTATTTGAATCCTTGTGTATGTATAAAAAGAAACAACAACCTGTCATTCAAACACACACACACACTTACATACAAATAAACAGCTGACCGTTAAAAACAAATTAGCCGACTAAATCTACAACGAAATAGAAGGGAAAAACAAAGATCAAAATAAACAAACTAATCATGGCGCTTTTTTGTGAAAAGGGGAAATAGGTTGTGATGAAGAAGAATTTTGCCAGCCTTTTTATGAAAGTTTTGCATTTTACGATTCAAAGTTTCCAAAGGATTCTTCTCTTTAAAATTAGAAGTTAGGAAAGAGTTACTCGAAGAAACGGGGAAACCAAGAAGGAATTTAAGAATTTATTATAAGTAACTTTTAACGCAGAAAGTCGAGAAGGACGGAAAGAAGAAAAAAAGCAGATGGAAAAAGAATGTCAGGAATTGCTCCAGCCGTGTAGACAGAACCAAGAACATCTCTGCGATACATCCCCCGTAAACGATAACAGCACCAAATACTCTTCTTATTTTATCTTGCACGTGTTGAATAAGAATAAGTTGGAACCCCTGGTATTGGAAGAATAAGGATTCCAAGATATGTAACTTTATCAACAGGACTGAAAACAATCCCCCCTCCACAATCCAGAGGGGAATTTACTGTCGGCAAACTACTAATCACAAAATAATTACGCTTTTCAGAACTAATTATTAGACCCTTCTGTCCCAATTTAGACACTAGAATGTTACAATTTTCAACTAATTTGTTCCCTCTGACCAACTTAAAATAATAATATCATCAGCATTAGCTAAAAAATCAGGTGCAAAATGTATTAAACAAGTCTTAAGCGACCAAAGACAATCTGCCAAACATGCAACATGCAACAAGCGCGTTACAACAGACTGGTGCTAGCGCAGCTGTATAATGCTCTTGCATTACCGCATGCACTTACACTAGCACCTTTCTGGAAACTTTTCAACACATCTGATGTTAGGACTATTAGAAGTACTTTTTTCAAATATGCTAAATTCCTGCTTGGGCTGCCGCTGTGGTCTCGTAATCGACGCGTTACACGAAATCATGGAGTTAAAGATCCGATTGAGGCTGCTTTAGAGCGTCGTGCTCGATTTCTGAAATCCCTCGACCCTCTAAATAGCCTCTATCCAGCAATTAAGCAGAAGTTAAGTAGTTATTAATTTTTTTTTCTGTCTCTCTTGTTTGCATTATGTAGTGCCAATTTAAAATTGTATTTTGTGTGTTGTTCATTTTTTTTTTTTTTTCTTTTCTTTTTTGTTTATTTTTCTTTTCTTATACTCCATCAGTGACATTTTTATGTAAAGATGGGTAATAAATATATTCATTCATTCATTAAAAATGTGTGGTGATAAAATTCCACCATGTCTAACGCCTCTTCCCACTAAGACTAAATTAGACTGAATTTTTGGGGAACGAATTGCCACTTGAACGTAAAGTCAAATTGTACCTTAAAGCACGCACAACAGAACGGGGAATACCATTATACACAAAGAGCAGCCACATGAGAAGTGTTGTCGAAAGCACCCTTTTATGTCAATCAGAAGCGTATAAGGCGGTTGTCACTCACTCGCACATCATTGATTAAGTGGAAAAAGTAGCGTGCGCGTGATCGCAACCCATACCCCTTTTAAGTCCGACCTGGTTTGGTTTAACCCGACAACAAGGCCTTCAAACCTACTTGGTTGTTGGTTGTTTATTCCTGATCGAACCTATAAAATTTGACTGCTTGATTCGAAGTGGAAAAAATTGTACATATTTGGGTTTTTGCCAGGTTTTAAAAATATGAGTAGATTAATAGTAAAGAATAAAAGATATTTAATGGTTGTAAAATATGGTAGATAAAATTTAATATTGTTAGAAAAATGAAAAAGGGTAGATTTAGGTTGTAGGTTTAGACTTTATTGAGGAAGGGTTTTTTCATGAGTGAGTGAGTTTTGATGAAAATATTTAATATAAAAATTAAAATTTTGAAAAGAGAAGTTAAATTTAGAGTTGATAAATTACAAAGATAATAGGTTTAAGACGAAAGTGTAAGTGACGTTAAAGTAGGGCAAACTTTTACGTAAATTTTGTATTAACGTCACTGAGTTGGAGGTGGAGACGTAGCCACTTGTTTTGGTTCAATCCAAAGCAAGAACAAATGAAAAAGATGCTACGCGGGATTAAAAAAAAAAAAAAAAAAAAAAAAAAAAAACCTACTTTTAAAACACATTTCAAAAAGTTTACTAATAATGCAACCCTTGGTTATTGGCCGATAACAACCATAGGGTTTTAAATCCTTCTTTCCAGTTTTTAGAATAGGGGAAATCAAACCAAATTTAGAAGATGGAGGAACACAACCTACTGATAAAATCAAATTAAAAAAAGCAAGAAGGGTTAAAAGGAACGTTGGGGATATAAACTTTCCTTCAAAGTGATGGTATTAATTTTTTTTTATTGCTTCGGTGGTGAGCTACGTACCATGGTCTTTTGGGTTTCAAAGCACCCAAACATAGCCTACACATATTACCATGGCCCCACGGGCTTTTTGGAAACAAATTCATTCATTCATTCATTACAATTGTGGTCGCTTGCAAGAAATTAGGTATAACTCCTTTTTTATCCGGCAAAAGAAACAAACGACGAACAAATCCAGACATTTTTTTAAGCAGAATACCTAGCCGACTCTATTTTAAAGATAAAGGGGGGGGGGCCTACAAGACTGTACAAACGACGATAAAGTAGTTCCAACAGCAAATTACTTGTGAAACTTATGCCTCACCACGATGTGCGGAAACGCAGAAAAATGGTAAAAGACGAAGAAACCATCGGTCAAACATCAGAATTCTGGTATTTTAACTTTCAAAGCTAATTGATTTTCAATCGAGCGATTCTCCCAAAAGCCACAACAGTTGAAGGAAACATTCCGCAATTTCGAAGGGAAGGTCGGCCTTAAGAGGTAGCATACATTTTAAACTAACCTCGGTTTTCTTTTTGGTGCATTCACAGAAGAGCTTGAAACTATCCTTTCCAGCTCTACCTGCAAGGGCCGAAGGAGCCCTTCAACTTGCTCAAGACTCTCTTTATCTTCTTCGGAGGGCGACAACCGATGCAAAAGCTAAAATAATTAATAAGAGTTAAAAAGAGGCAATACAACAACAAGATATAACAAACTGTAAGAAGTGCGAGTAATGATGCTGATGTGATGATCCATGATAAGTAGAAAAGCAGTTCCTCTAAGTTCTCGACTTTCCATTATTTCCAGTGCCTTTCTATTCGCTGAAGCGGTGTAATGACCGTGGTCCACACTTTTAACAGTAGTAACTATTAGTTACTATTTCCGTTCCAACCTCACGAAAAGTTACTACGCTGACCTATTTGCTTACCATGCTCGGGAGCGTAGTACGCGTAGTAACTACGGATCTCTGTAACATGATTGGCTGGATTACCCCGTGGAGTGATATTTTAAAGAAAATTTAAAAATGCGTTCCGGCCTTGACGCATAGAAGCCGAAATTCGTGACGTCATGCGTAGCAACTACGGTAAGTAGGGTGCAGCACGCTCTACATATGCACAGATTTGTTATTGGTTGCCCGGCGCCCGCTATTGGTTACCCCGCTGTATTCATCTGTGCTTGAACTTTTGTCTGAATACTGAAGAAATTCGGAGGGCAAGGACAGGGATAACTTACTTTGATTTGCTCAAAATACTGCATGCAGTGGTACACAGGTCCTAACAGTAGCTTTGGCATATAATATTTCACTGACTCCTTGAAACCGTGGCCAGCAGTTTGCAACTTGTGCTGAAAGACTTCAGGGCGAGATAGCAGATTGTTCAGTGTTTCTCGACATGTGGGTGAGAAGACATCCTTCGAGTAGCGGTCGTAGACGTCAAACTCAGCTGCCTAGAAACGAAAAGAGGTAATACGACGGTCTAAACTAAGTTGTATCGGAAGTCCATACAAGCGTGACGTCACACCAATTTGATCTATTTTACCTCAAAAACGGAAAACTGTATTTAATTCCTATTGGCGAATACATATTTGAATATGTAGCCGATATATAGAGCCGAGCGGCCAGCGAGGCACCGGTCGCGTTCACATTTATAAAACAACGTAGGGACAATCAAAAACTACGTTGGTCCTCAGTCACATGACGTCACGACTGTATGGAATTCCCATACAATTTAGTCGACACCAAGACGACTGGATTTGCTTCTGTTCAGGTGAAACGCAGAAGACTTTCACGTCCAAGTAAACACAAAAAAAAAATAAAAATAATCCATGATTAAATTTTGACTATAAGAATCCCATCGAACTAAACTTCCATCGCAAATAATTACCACAACGAAGTTTTAGTACCGGCGTAACTAGACGGTTGATTTGATATGACGAAACAATTTAGAACACTAATATCAACAACAAATATTCCGATGAACCAACAAAAAAGTGGTTTGATGCCAGCAGAGCCCGAAAGCGATGAGACTGGTGGGTAGGCATGGGCACTGTTCTGTTTTTGCATTCAAACAGGAACAGGCAGAAACAGGTCACATAAGAACAGAAACAGAAAGAAAACAGGAAACTTCAAAACAGGTCCTGTTCTGTTTTAACAGAAAGATGACTTCGAAAACAGAAACAGCTGTTAAACAGGCGAAAAAAAACAGAACCAGCTGTTTAAAACAGGTGTTTCTTTTTATTATTTGATTTCCCGTATTTTTTATTATTTTTATAGCAGAGTTCACCTATAGTTTGCCCTGTACCAAGAAGTATCTTAAATAGTTCTTCCTTGCACCGCACAGGTGCCTTTCTTCGAGTTCTTTTCATAGAACAACAAATATCTTGGGCAGAATTCCAGCTGCCTTATCAATGAATTACACTTTTACCCGATGGAAAATGAGCCATGGAAGTTGCGTTTGTCTTAACAACAAATTTTCGCATAGCCTACCTTTCCACTTGGATTATTTGTCATAGTGATCGGTAATAAACTAAAGTTTACGGATCATACAAACTCAAAGTTAAGCAAGCTTCACTTCGTGACAGTGGTTGGTGATGATGGTCATTTTTTTTGTGAGGGAAGGGGCGCGAGGGATGCATGTTCAGTCAGAATACCGAATAGCCTTTCCTCGGTGGTTTCTTTTCAGCATGGTCATACAAGGCTCAGAACGCGCGGATTTCTCGGCTGAATGTGAGTCTACTATTCTGCGAAAATCCGTGAAACGGAGTTTCACTTTCATCAGCTCTAGCTATCCCTGGTTCGGACGGAGTCATAGTGCGTGTGGATTGTATCCGTTATCTGGGGATACTCATTGATTCAAATTTGTCCTGGAAATTTCACACTAATACTCTGAGACTTAAGCTGGGAAGAAATGTGGGGATTATGCATCATCTAAAATTTCTTCTTCCATTAAATGCGCTGAAATCAGTTTACTATTCACTAGTCCATTCTTACCTGAACTACTGTCCTCTGATTTTCTCAAACACTTTTAAAGTTCACATATCTCCACTGCAGAGGCAACAAAATAAAGCACTTCGGATTTTGAAAAATATGCTACCTTCCCCTTTATCTTATCCCGGTAAATCCCCAACTAAAAGCTTGTATTTATTTTTAAATATTTTACCATTAGATCATTTTGTTACATTTCACGCATTTTTGTTCATGGTAAGGTATCGCCAGGGTGCATTACCTAGTTATTTCACATCTATTAATTTATTCCCGGAAGATGTGGTATTGCCTGCTTATGAGACCCGATCGGCTTCGAAAATACGCCAGCCTCTAATCATCACAGAGAGGTCTCGTTTTTCGATAAGGAATATAGTTATTGGAGTTTGGAACAAGTTTAAAGACCTTTTTGAACAGGACCGATCATTGATCACTTTGAAAAAGAAAATTAAAACTCATCTGTTGGCAGAATATTGATATTAAAATATGATACGCTCACGTTTATGTTATCCCGGTAAATCTACAACCTTTAATTACCAACCTTCAATTATTAATTTTGTTTTAGAAAAAGGTAGCGTTCCTTCAGCTTAGGCCACGACTTGGTGTTATTATTATTTTTTACTTTATCGTGTGGAGAGTTTGGTATGGCGTGTGAAAGTATACGGAATGGAACGAGTCTTTCTTTCTTTTGTGAGTGTATTTACAGAGGAACGACTCATTTATACTATGTTCATATAGTCAGTGTTTAAAATGGGGCCGAGCTAACGAGCTCGTATCCCTGCCGGCCCCCAGTGATCAAAATATATTGTCACAAAGTATTTTTGAAATAAAAGAACCTGAACCTGAACCTGAATCATCAAGTTGAAAAAATCTCAACTTTTCTGTATAGCACTGAGGTTGTGCCAAAAATACTGTCACGAATTCCAGTTATCGTTTGTTTACATCATGAACCGGTGGGGATGTTGTGATGTCGCTAAGCTAGTTTCAACCTTTCTAGCCTTTTCGAAGTTAGAAGTACTAGTCTTTTGAAATCACATTTAACTCGCTGCACAGATAATACGTCATGTGAGCCCTTCTTGGTGATCACATGTTCGATTTTAGTGGAAAGGTCATTTATGAACACTCAACTCTTGCGGCCGCGATAGCCCGTTTCCCGTTCTCGATTCTCATCGTTTTATTTTGCCATTTTTATCTCGTGAACCGTGACAGATACTAATTTGAAACTTGGTTTACTTGTGGGCCTTGGGGTCTAGTTGTGACATTTGGGATTTAACCCCCGATACACTCTCGGTTCAAGGGCAATTGGTCACAATCCCCCCAGTGACTAATGTTTCCTTTAAAGTTTAACCTAAAAAGGCTGGGATAGGACAATCTAGTTACCCATCACTTATTCACTTAAAACAGCTTGAAGAGCCGCTGAAAATGAAATGTGTTACTTCGTTGCTCCGCTATTCACGAATAATCGTTTTCCAAATAGTGGAATTTCCGTGGGATTTGTGGTACCTCTATGCGCTTGTATTTTTGTTGCACGCCTTACGAGAAAGGTTTATGATTTTCCTTTTGTTCCGCACTAAACAATCTTCACGAATCTCACCACTGAACAATAAAAAGCAACGTTTGTGTTTAGATTAAAATTTCCCGAGTCGTAGTAGAATTTGCGTTGTGGGGACGGCCGCACTTTGAACGTCATAACTAGAGCAGACAGTGGAAAGTAAAAAATTCCCTTTGTAGAATCCCAGTAATTCAGTATATAATTCAGGTGATACGGAAATATTTATGGATGAGCTAGAAAAACTGCTGTCAAAGTTGAAGTGTCATCGGTACCCGGTAATAATGCTAGGCGATTTTAATATGGATCTACTATCGTTACAAAATAACAAGAATCTGTTATTTCTTCAAAACTGTATGTCATATGGGTACCTGCCTATAGTACGAATACCCACTAGGGTAACCCCAACGACCGCGACTCTGATTGATAATATATTTGTATCTCACCAGAATATTGTTAGAAGGTCAGTAGAAGTGCTATTATTTCAAACATCTGATCATTTTGCTACTTTCACTGATGTATTGATGGGCAAAAGTAAGATAAATTCAGAACCCAAATACAGGCTTAATCGTCGAGGTGAGTCAGAAAAAAATATTGCAGACCTGGTATTAAGTTTAAAATGTATTCAGTGGGATGAATTTTTTCAAGCCCACGTTGATCCAGATTCAGCGTATTCAGCGTTTATTGATTTAATTACTAGCAGTTATAATTGCCATTGTCCTGTGATGAAAGAGCCACAGCGTAAGCATTTGCCCAGAAAACCATGGATGACACAGGGACTTCTCGTTTCTGTTAACAACCGCAAAACTCTTTATAGACATTACATAAATGATCCGACAGAAGAGAATTTTCACCGGTTTAAAGAATATAGAAACAAGTTAAACCAGCTAAAAAGAAATGCAAAGGAAACATATTTTCAAAATAGTTTTAAAAATGCGAACGGGAACCCCAGGAAAACTTGGCAGATAATTAATTCGGTCATTGATCCAAATAAATCAGAAAAAAAACTTCATATAAAAGAACTGATTAGTGAAAAAAATTCAGTAAAATCGCCGGAAGAAATTTCGAGTCTTCTCGGTTCATTTTTTGTAAATATGGGACAAAAAATAAAAGATAAACTGTCAAATGCAAAATCAAAAAGAACACTAATTACAAAGGTAACATCTCAAAAACTAAAGAAACAACAGACAATGGCGGAAATGCAGAAATTCCCATCTGTTACATGTGATGAAGTAAAAAAATGCATTTGTGAAATTAAAGGAACAAGGTCAACGGGCCTAGATGGACTTTCTTTGCAACTAATAAAAAAAATACAACCAGCAATCATTGAGCCTCTTGCAGTCCTTATAAACAGAAGCCTTGATGAAGGTATTTTCCCTACTAAACTAAAGGAATCCAAATTAATCCCACTTTTTAAAGGAGGAGACCCAACAGTAATTGACAATTATCGACCAATCAGCTTACTTCCAATATTTTCGAAAATATACGAAAAACTTGCTGCAAAAAGACTGTATGAATATTTTGAAGCTAATAAAATTCTTTCTGATAAACAATATGGATTTCGGAAAAACAGATCAACTGAACTCGCAATTACGGATCTTATAATGAATATAAAAGCAGCGCAAGATGATGGTTTATATTCCCTCGCGATCTTTCTGGATTTAACAAAAGCTTTTGACTGTGTTGATTTTGACATCCTTCTTGGAACGTTAGAAGGATATGGGATAAAGTTGACGGTTCTTGAATGGATTCGGTCATATTTAACAAACAGACGTTGTAAAATACTTGCTAATGGCATCATATCAGATTCATTCGATATAACTTGTGGGGTGCCCCAGGGATCGGTCCTTGGACCATTACTTTTTTTAATTTATGTGAATGAACTTTCGGCTGATATCCCCTTTGCATATATAATAAGTTTTGCGGATGATACTGTATTATTTCTCACGCATAAAAACCGTGAGCAACTAATTACAAACGCTGAAGTTTGCCTTCGGGCAACAACTGAATTCCTTGAAGAACGGTTGCTTTCCCTTAATACAAAAAAGACGAAGTATATCATTTTTAAACATGGAAATGACCGAGTCTACGATAGTAAGATAAATACGGCCGACCACGAAGAAATTGAACGAGTAGACCACATTAAATATTTAGGCATAATAATTGATGAAAAGCTGGATTGGGCAATCCACATTAAATTTCTTTGTATGAAGCTGTCAAGAGCTGTTGGTGTTCTCCATAGACTGAAATTTATTTTCCCCCATAAAATTTTACTGATCCTATATTTCAGTCTATTCCATTCTTATCTTTTATATGGAACAAGGATTTGGGCTTCAAATTATAAGTCAGAATGGAAGCAAGTCCAAATTCTTCAGAATAAAGCTATACGTGCTATTTGCAAGCTTGAGCCTCGTCAGAGTGTGAAGCCGTTATTAATAAAACTTAAAATATTAAATGTGGCTCGACTTCGGGAACAAAAAATTGCCGAAACTTTATACAAAGTAAGCACAAATACCGCACCTGAGTCGTTTATGTCGGTTTTTCGACGGAATGATGAAATTCACCAACATGATACTCGACATGCATCGGAACTAGTTACAGAAATGAGACGTCTCACGTCATCTGGTTTTTCAATCAAATTTACCGGTCCAAAAATATGGAATTACCTTCCAAATGCTTTGAAAAATGCTAATAGTATACCAGAATTCAAAAATAAGATTAAAAGTTTCTTATTGGAAAATATTGATTTAGATCCGAACTTTTTCTACCGATAGTTGTTTTGTATGTTTTGTTTGATTGATATACGTCTGTTTTCTCTACTTTTCCCTTCTTCTTCTCTTCTTTTCTTTTTTCTTTTCTTTTCCTTGTATTTCTTTTCTTGAAAAATGAATGAATACTGTCACCCGTTACGGGCAGTGCTCTCTTAGGGTGTAGTTAGTTCACAGTGTATTATTTAATTTTGTTAATAAAGAAACTGAAACTGAAAACTGAAAACTGAAACAGGCAATTAGTTGCCTGACCAAATTCGCATACTTGCTAAACATGCCTGGTACTAAGGTGGAACTTTGGATTTGGAATGCGTGAACATCATTGTCCAGATGGGTCTTCGGACCCACCCGAAGACCCATCTAGATGTATCTTTCGGTGATATCCCCCCCCCACATCCAAACGCTGGCAACTGGTCCCATATTGACCAATGAATTAAAAGTCAAGGGCGAATGGTTATTAGGCTGTTCGTACGCAATATATGAAACAGAGATGGGCGAATCCGGATTCGGGTTCGAATCCAGGGTTCGTCCTTTTGGCCGGATTCGAGTCTTCTGCTTCTCAGGCTGGATTGGATTCGGACTCGGATTCCAAACCCTCAATCTTACGAATCCGCTCAAATTTGTATTCTACATCCTGTCAATTTCCGCTTTCCCAATTTTAACACAGTGGGCTTTAGACAATCAAATTTGTTTGGTGTCCACCACCAAATATGTTAAGTAATCTATCAAATTATCTGATTACCTGAAATATCAGTGTTTTTTGTCACCTCTGATATTTAAACTATAACCTATGAACATGATCTAATTTCTGTTAAGGTCGGATTCGAATCCGGATTTGATTTCGGCAGATTCGAACCCGGATTCTATTTCGGATTGGAATCCTCAGCATGAAATGGTGGATTTGGATTCGGACTCAGATACGTACCTAGCCAATTCGGATTCGAATCCTTTCATGATCAGATTCGCCCATCTCTGATATGATACACGTTTTACTTGTACACACCACGTTTGAGCGCTTGCGCACTTGTTCATATTGGACCCGAAGACGGCTGCTGCCACGAAGAGTCGGAAAGCTGCAACAATAGTCTAAGACTACGTATCCATTTAGCTCAGTCAAATGCAATTCGCCGTCAGCTTGAGCTGAATAAATATTTACAGTATCTGAAGTTCCCATTTTTTGCTGTTGTTCCTACTATTGCTTGATTCCTGCTCAATATTTTTGATAGCCGTCAGCGCATCCACATTTCGCGTGGGTCACTGGCAAGGTTGACAAATTGGCCTCTTTTGGAATGTGGCATTTCGAAATGATGGAAATCTTGAGTTAAAAGATGTGTTGTACTGATAAGGCGGGTTGCCCCCAAAAAACAGATTTGGCTGTTTAAACAGGTAAAAAAAAACAGGAACAGGGCAAAACAGGGTACACCAAAACGGAACAGAACAGGCGAAAAAAAAAACAGGTGGCTTCAAAACAGCTGTTCTGTTTATTGTGGGTCCCTGAAACAGAAAACAGTAAAGAGTAAAACAGGAGGATAAAAACAGAAACAGAAACAGAAAACAGGAACAGTGCCCATGCCTACTGGTGGGTTATCGATAGTACACCTACTGTTCCAGATTCAGAAAGAGTCTGGACGGCTTACTAATACGACAACTGTGTAAGTAAGTAAAGTATATCACCCACCGAGGTTTTAAAGAGCACATGACGGAGTATAAAGAAAAGAAAGAAAACTGGAAAGAACCAATTTCATCATAAAACACAATTTAAAACATCGTAAACAACAACTACAAACACATCTTAAACTACAAGTCGCACTAGATACAGTTTATCCTATTCTCTAATATTCAAAGCATTTGTGACTCCTATGAATCTCAGCTGGGCTTCTCAAGGATCCCAAACCCGTTCCAGCTGTTTTCATCTTAGCGTGGCCCCCTTAATCTTGGTAAGAAACAAGGAAAACTGGTATAATCGCATTTCTTACCAATAACGCTCCTCGGAAGAATATCGGCCCAAGCTGACTGGGAAACATGAATTAAACAATGGCTAAAAATGGAAAATCAGCTATGATGTTTGTCATTTACCCGCGAAGTGCCAGCTGACAAAAATCGTAGCCGATTTTCCGTTTCTAGCCATTATTCGCTACAAACATCGGCATTGTAAGATAATGAGTCAAACACATACAACGCGTTAGAGTGGTTACAAATGACATGGGAAAGAAAAATCCCGGGAACAAGAATAGATACAAGTTAGTGAAGTAGAATACAGAAATCATAAATGTAAGATGGATCCTTTAAAGTGATTAAGCTTTTAAGCCTATTGCGAAGAAAGCCGATCAGAATAGCTGCGTTTTTTATCCGAATTCTCCTCGCGATTCTCCTCCGAATTCTCCTATTTCGCGTTGCGTTTTTGTCAGAATCGAGAACAGGGAAAGCCTCGCGATTCTGCAGAACAGAGAAGTTGCTCCGATGGTGAATTCTCGATTCTCCTCTCTGCGTTCTCCTCCTTGATTGGTCAACAGAGTGTGGGTGTTCAATATGAATAAACACGTATACCGGGTTGCGGACGAGCGGCAAAATTAGTGTTTTAGTCAAAAGCGAGAATGGACAAGTCAGAGGATTAAAAACGGTAATTTGTACGAGAATCGGGAATTCGGAACGAAGAATTCGGATCAAAATGCAACTAATATTAGCTAGGAAAGAAAATGTGCGGTTTAGTGACGGAAAATAACGTTTAGAACAGAGAAAATCACCGAACTGCTACTTTAACTTATACAATCTGCAGCCGAACCACTCCAACTCTCGTCTTACCTCTGCTAATTCTTCAAAACAGCTGCCCACGCTCAAGACCTGCTGTTCCTCTGTCACCTCTAAGGTATCCTCAAGTGACCCCAGGAACGTTACAGTTAGCTCATAAATATCCTCTATATTGCTGAAGAGAAGATCCAGCTCCTATAAAAACGAACATTTTAGAAATCAAGAGCATTCACTCTAGACTTCAAAGGTAGCATCGCTCTCTGAAGGATCGTGTGGGCTATCCTTGAGAGTCCGTTAACGAACTGAGGATACCGGTCTCAATACTACCGTGCGGCCAATCCGACAAGAACCGATTTAAACTTCTTAAAACCGAACTTTCAAATTCCCGCACAGCATTTTCCGCGAAAGCTGATTCGGTTTCCGAGCAGAAAAATGAAAAAGAGAGAAACAGTAGTAAAACTATCAAAACTGTGCATGCATATTTGTTTAGGTCTGAATTTGAGATCCAACGTTGACAACTAACCGTCTCCCACTTTCTTCTAGAGAACGAATAAAAAACAACGATACTTTCGGCATTAACGAAGTGTATGTAGCCCGGTTTCTGACGACATACTTAAAGTTTAACTTAAAATCCAACTTATTTGTGACATTTAACTGAATACACTGCATTATTAGGACTATGTTAAGCGAATTTGGTTTTCACTATTTGCTCTAGTATGACGTTCAGAAAATCTACGGCCGTTTCACAACGAACATTTGAATCTGAATACAAACGCGGCTTTTCAGTGGCCAGTGGCGAGCTCGTGGAAGGTAGCTGACTACATAAACCTTTATTTTCGCAAATGGTTTTGGTCAACCGTGTTACACAGGTCCAGGCGCACAGAGGTGCCACAAATCCGACAGCGAAAATCTACTACATGGAAATCGATTATTCATGAATAGCTGAGCAATGAAGTAATGCATTTTCATCGGCTCTTCAAGCCTCTAAGGGAATAAGTGATGGGTAACCAGATTGTCCTATCTTAGACCTTTTCGGTTAAACTTTCAGGAGTGCTTACAGGAATCCTCTTATTTATTCTTCATTTTATATTATCCTAAGCGCCCTTACGGAAGCACAAGCTTCTGAAATCCCGCCTTTCGCCATTGTTTCGTTTTGTACCTATAACTTGTTCGGCCGAACCGAGTTTTGCCAGTCACGCAGCGCAAACTCCGCCCTAAGTTTCAAGGTCCGACGACAATTCTTTCATACGTAAGAATATGAGAAGCTTCAAAGTGTTGTTTTTCATTTGGAAGAATATAGTTGTGTTTTTGCTGATACCATGGTATCTGTTACCACGGTCTAAAGTCGTTTTTACAGTTATCGTGGTATCTGATACCACGGTCAAAAGGCGTTTTTGCAGTTATCGTGGTATCTAGCCAGTTATTGTGGTACCAGATATTCAGATATTACGATCCGACCGTAGTAACTGGTCGTGGTATCTGACAAGTCATCTCACTTTCATCAAATTTTGTCAGATTAGTGAGAAAGAAGTTTAGCACTTAGTGATGTAACTCGTTGTCTGTTTTTCTTTTGGGATGACTTCGAAAAGTGCAATTTCCGCAATTGTCGTTTTTGCAGAGCACCGTGTATCAGATACCACGATAACTGCAAAAACGACTAATTTCAGATCCTGTTACCGTGGTAACAGATACCATGGTATCAGCAAAAACGCAACTTATGGTAGGCCGTCAGGCATGTCTTCTGTTTTGGTTTTGGTTTCACACTTTTTTAACAAAGCAGCGCGTTCAGTTTTCAAATATTTTGCGTCCAGCCACCACGTCGGAGAGCAGAAAGGCTGGATAGAGTCGACAAGCGCTAACACGAAAATCGCTCATTAACGTGGCAAAGTATTTATATTTTAAAAAAGATATTTCTGAGCCACTTCATCGTGAAGAGATCATTTCTAGTAAGATTTGTACTTTAAAACGAAAAACAAAGAAACAACAGTACGACAACAACCAAAATCGTGCATGAATATCTGTTAGGTTTGAATTTCATTATATTCTTCCGCGCTGATCAGGCGACATTCTAAGAGTCATGCATCTACTGTAGGATTTGGCAAAGATTTAAGACGGTCAAGCTCTGATCCAGCGGTGACAACCATCCGTTTCCCACTTTCTTCAAGAAGAAAGATCGAAAACAGCAATATTTTTGCCATTTAACAAAGTGTGAGAAGCCGGGTTTCTGGCGACATACGTAAGGAGCACTTAAAGTTTAACTGAAAAGCAAACTTATTGTTGTATCATTTAGTTGGATACATTGAGTTATTTAGATTCTGCTAAGAGATTTTTTGATTTTCCACTATCTGCTCTAGTAGTGAGGTTCAGAATATCTACGTCTGTCCCCACAGCGCAAATTCTACTATGATGCGTAATATCTGAATCTGAACGCAAACGTGGCTTTTCAGTGGGCGGTGATAAGCTTGATGAAGACTGCTTAGTGCCTGAACAAAAAAAAATCATGAATTCTTTTTCGTCAAGCTTACCACACAGGTAGTACCACAAATCTGACAGGGAAATTCCACTATTTGAAAACTGATTATTCGTAAATAGCGGAGCAACAAAGTAACGCGTTTTCACCGGGTATTCAAGCCTCTTTAAGTGAATAGGTGAGGGGTAAGAAGACTGTCCCATCTCTGCTCTTCTCAGTTAAACTTTAAGCATAACACAAGCGACGGCTAACCTTAGTAACTTTTTCTACTGACGTATTATCGTGTGCTTATATGATTGTTAAGTCTATAAGCATGTCCTCAAAGTGCCATTCAAAGACTCACTTTAGAGGAGGGGTTCACAAGGCTGGCGATCTGCTCTCTGAACACCTTCAGAATCATATGAAGGTCACGAAGGTACTGCTTTTCTTCCTGAATTAAATCCTTGACGACTTCGTCATATGTCTGGGACGATCTGGTCGTTATTTCGTCCTCAATGGGGAAATTGCTGACGTCATCATCTTGATGGAATAAATCCATCAGCGCTTTGTCAGCACACATCGCCACCTCCACGTCTTCTGACGTTATTTTCATATGGCGAATTTTCTTCACGTAGCTCCCAGATAACTACAAAACAGAACGTGGAAAATATAGTAAGGTAATATTCTACTTTCCTATTTTATCCAGGTATATCTTACACGTCAATCCCGGATCACCCAATCCTTTGCGATATTCCGATGACAAATTTTCAAGAATCACTTATAAGGAGTTGTAAGTTTTAATAGAATTCATTAGTAACTATTACCACTGGAAACTACTATTAGCAAGACTGATGCTACTACAGCAAGAGAGGATGCTACTGGATACTACTACTTCAGATTGGCCCAGTCTGAGGCACGTTAAATGATAGTATTCTGTAATATTACATATTAATACATGCAACTTTTTCGTAAAACTATCATACAACTAGAGAGGCTACACATTTTTTACCGGGATCCTTTCTCCCTCGTTCTCAACTAAAAGACCTAGGCCTCTTCGCACAGCGGAAACACCTGTCCCAAAATTATAAGGGTCCCAAGTATATATATATAGTTTGTAACGTACCCCCGTTACAAACGCACTTGCATGTCTTGTTCTGTGCAGTGGGAAAATTCCCAGGTCAATTTAATTTGCTTGTCTGAACACATTTATATTTTATTTTTTTATATTATTTATCTTGACACGAAAAAAACTGTTACCGTCTTTGGGCTGTTTTGAAAAAACAACTAATCTAAATTTGCATAATACCTATGCAACATATAATTATAAAAGTATAACAGCTATAAACATTATACTTTCCTTTACAACTTTATAACAACTATTACAGCTTTGTAACAAAAGTTTGCTACTACTGTTGTTAATTATTTTGTCATTTATTTGACCCTAGTTGGTCGTATCCTAGTTTAAATTCCTTTTATCAGTAAAGTACACACTTAAGGCGAAAGTGCTAGATGGGGCGGGAGCAGCGTCGCCCTCGGAAAAAATTAACTGGGTACTGAACAGGGTTGCCACATCAAAAATATTTCGAGTTACCTTTGGCACAAAACAGAGAGTGAACTGGGAGTGAAATTTATTTTAATGAAACATTCATTTTTGGTCGGAATCACCTCTGTAAAAACGACACATCTTAAATTTTACCTGCATGAAAAAAAACTTGAAATAGTCACTTCTCATGGTCGGAATCCCTGCTGCAAAACCAGAGTGCCAAAAACAAAATAGAGTGACAATTCACACTATCGTGCGACATGTGGCAACCCTGGTAGTGAAACATGTTTACAAGTAGTTAAAATCCGACTTTGATGGTCATTCTCTTTCAGTGTTTATTTTAGAACCTGGCTGGTCCACGTTCACAGACAGTCCTTTCAGAACCTTGGCTTGCAGCAACACTCCCCCTGTCTGCCAAAAATCCTTATTTCTGGGGGAGCTGGGTCTGCACCACGATGCTTCAGGGTGACCGACCGTCGAAGTAATCTACTTTTGTCCTATGTACGGTGACGAGGATGAAAATGTAGTTCATTTTGTGTGTGAGTGTGTGGAATTGAATGAATGGAGAAGCGGGATTTGGTGAGAGAGAATATAATGAAAAATGGATGGTAAGGATGATGAAGGATCAATGTTTTCTTACTGTGAACAAACCTGAACTTTCCTTGATGCTTGCGATGGAGCATAGAACGAGATTTTTAGAATAGGAGGAGTGTTTGTAATTTTTTATAATTTAGTGTACTTATACAGTTTTTGTTCACATACCCCTCGTGCTTTTTTTTGTAATATATTGTATTCTATTCTATAGCCGGATACTCAAGAACCCTTCCTCCATAAAAAGAAAAGATTAATTTTTCAGCAGACCTAATAATTACTAAATAAAAATATGAACAGGAAAGACCCCTCCAGGGTTTGAATACCGAGTACTGAGTTAGGTTCCACAAAATGGATGAGTCTGCCCATTCGAAAATGACACCCTCAAGGAAAAGAAGAAGAAATAAGTATCACTTGCCTTAACGTTTATGATCAGTACTGAAACTTTACGTTCCCATGGAAAATAAACTTACGTTTAAAATATCAGCAGCTATGCACTCCAAAACACCCATAATGTAGAGCGATACCTGATAGTCCACCTTATTCAGCAGAATCTCCTGTAACAAAAGAATCTGTATTGACAAATCTTACGGTGGTCAGCGAGCCTCGCACGGAAGGGTTCAAACAGAAACCCACGAATCTACTAACTTAATTTTGTTAACAGCTTATATACCGTCGTTTAGAGGATTATATTAATAAGTCCTCTTAATATAGGAATTTAAGACGTGTTAAAACTAAAGCCACTGCCCTATGAAATCATGGATCAAGGTTATTTCATTAACAAACGTAAATATTATCCTAAGAAAATTCCACTGCTGAGAGCAGAGCTTGAGCGCGCAGGAGCAATAAAATAAACGAAAAATAACTTCGACCTAACCAATCATACACAGTAACACAAACCCTACGTCTGCCAATCATAACTCGGGCATAACGTTATTTGACCTTGAACTACACGAACTAGAACTACTACTCGCTGTGAACAAAGAGCATTACAAAATAAAAATAAGACTGATAGATGAGGCTTGTAGGCCTACACTGTAAAAAGTATCTCTGAGTTAGGATTAAAGTTAACTGCCGCATTTGCTTGTCGGATTATTCTTATGTCTACTGATGTAAGATTGATACGAAATAGTGATAAGAATAATCTGAGTAGCAAATGCTGCAGTTGTAACTGTAATCCTTAGTCGGAGATACTTTTTACAGTGGAGTAAAGGACCCCTCATGCTTATTCTGAGCTTCTCTATGGGATTGTAAGCTTCAGAAATCCCCGCTTTTCGTCACTGTTTCGTATTGCTTCTATAACTTTTTTGCTCTCTTTCAGCCGAGCCAAATTTGACAGTCAGGCAGTGCAAACTTCGCCGAAAGCTTCGAAGTCTGCCGACAACTCTTTCAAAAATACGGGCATGAGTAGCTTTCAAAAATTTAGTTTTTAGTGGAGTGTTCCTTGGAAGAATCACTATTGCGAGCGCTGTAGCAGCTTTCGGCTTTCACCGTATTTTGTGGGGCTCATAACTCGTGAACCAGTGCAAGTATCAAGTTTAAACTTGGTAAACTAGTGGGTATTCGGGTCTAGTTGTGCCTTTTGGGGTCCCCCCCCCCCATCCCAACCCGGTTCATGGGAAAATGGGCCCAGATTGCCCAGTGAATTATGTTCATAACTTGACCAGAACTGGACATAGGACGATGAAATTCCTTGGACGTGTAGATCCTAGGGCTAGGAAATTGCTTTTAAAGTTGCACCTCCCCTACCCATCCCGTTCATGGGCAACTGGGCCCAGATTGCCCAGGAGTAAAGTTCGTTACCCGTGACAGGAATGAACAGGTATCAAGTTGAAGCTTGGTAGGTTTGTGAGCACTGGGATCTCTTTTTACTTTTTGCGGGTCCCAGACTCTATCCCCACTTGGTTCAGGGGCAATTGGGCCCAGATTGCTCATTTATAATGTTTTTAAATTGACAATAACTGGAGGTAAAGCGATGAAATTCATTTGTGCTTTTGGATCATAGGGGTTGGGGATATGTATGTGGCGTTGGACCCCCCACCCCACCCCTCCAAAATTGCCTATGGAAAAAGTGTTTGACCCGTGACTGGAATCAAACTCTAAGCTCGTATAGTCGAGGATGTATGGGTCTAGATATGCAATTTGAAGGGTCCCGACCCCCCCCCTCCCGTCCATGAGCAGCTGGGGCCAGATTTCCCATAAGTTAAATTCGTCTATGACAGGTCTCAAGTGCAACTCTTGTAAATAAGACGACGCGACGCACTTTAATCTTTAATGAACAGTTGGAAACTGGAATGCTTTGTCATATGATAGGTGCTGCTACTATTTGGTTTATTGCACTTGATATTACCTTGCCAATGGAAAAGAGGTTTAAAGGGTCGGACTTGCTGACAGACTATTCTTGGAACTCAAGCTATTCGTGCAAGTTCTTCAGCATTTCTTTGGATTTATACTTGCGATTTCTTTACATTAAAAGCTTATAAAGTGGGATGATTACAAATTAGGTTAGTTCAAAACTTGTTTCGTTATTAATAAAAACAAGAGCTACGAGCTCATATGGCACTTGTTACGAGTAGGCACGGCTCGGTTATGTCAATGATATATCTAGCGTTTGCTAGGTGTCTTCCCACCAAGTTTCATCTCGATCCCTCCACTCATAGCGTTTTCCAATATTTCCGGTTCTCCCCTCCAACTCCCCCCAAAAGTCACCGGATCCGGTCCGGATTTTAAGTGGGTCGTCTGAGGCATGAGGTCTTTCCAAATATCAAGTTTCATCGAGATCCGGTCCCCCGTTCAAAAGTTATAAATACCTTAAGATTCCGGATTCCCCCTCCCTCCACTCCCCCAACAGTGCCCGAATCGGCTCGGTCATGTCAATGATGTATCTAGTGTTTGCTAGGTGTCTTCCCACCAAGTTTCATCTCGATCCCTCCACTCATAGCGTTTCCCAAGATTTCCGGTTAACCCCTCCAGCTCCCCCAAAAGTCACCGGATCCGGTCCGGATTTTAAGTGGGTCGTCTGAGGCATGAGGCCTTTCCAAATATCAAGTTCCATCGAGATCCGATCACCCGTTCAAAAGTTATAAATACCTCAAGATTCCGGATTCCCCCTCCCTCCACTCCCCCCACAGTGCCCGAATTGGCTCGGTTATGTCAATGATGTATCTAGTGTTTGCTAGGTGTCTTCACACCAAGTTTCATCTCGATCCCTCCACTCATAGCGTTTCCCAAGATTTCCGGTTGCCCCCTCCAGCTCCCCCAAAAGTCACCGGATCCGGTCCGTATTTTAAGTGGGTCGCTGAGGCATGAGGCCGTTCCAAATATCAAGTTTCATCGAGATCCGGTCACCCGTTCAAAAGTTATAAATACCTCAAGGTTCCGGATTCCCCCTCCCTCCACTCCCCCGACAGTGCCCGAATCGGCTCGGTCATGTCAATGATGTATCTAGTGTTTGCTAGGTGTCTTCCCACCAAGTTTCATCTCGACCCCTCCACTCATAGCGTTTCCCAAGATTTCCGGTTGCCTCCTCCAGCTCCCTCCAAAAGTCACCGGATCCGGTCCGGATTTTAAGTGGGTCGTCTGAGGCATGAGGTCTTTCCAAATATCAAGTTCCATCGAGATCCTATCACCCGTTCAAAAGTTATAAATACCTCAAGATTCCGGATTCCCCTCCCTCCACTCCCCCCACAGTAACCGAATCGGCTCGGTTATGTCAATGATGTATCTAGTGTTTGCTAGGTGTCTTCCCACCAAGTTTCATCTCGATCCCTCCACTCATAGCGTTTCCCAAGATTTCCGGTTGCCCCCTCCAGCTCCCCCCAAAAGTCACCGGATCCGGTCCGGATTTTAAGTGGGTCGTCTGAGGCATGAGGTCGTTCCAAATATTAAGTTTCATCGAGATCCGATCACCCGTTCAAAAGTTAAAAATACCTCAAGATTCCGGATTCCCCCTCCCTCCACTCCCCCCACGGTGCTCGGATCGGGGAAGTGACTATTTCCAACTTAATCATTTGGGGTCCCTGATATGCCTGCCAAGTTTTATCGTCCTAGCTTATGTGGAAGTGCCCGAACTAGCAAAACCTGGACAGACCGACAGACCGACGGACGGACAGAAATTGCAATCGCTATATGGCACTTGGCCGAAGGGCAAGTGCCATAAAAACTATGTCTACGATTGAAAAGGATAAAGTTCAACTGGCTGCAAAGTGATGTCCCTACTTCCGATATTCTGTTGTGTTTTTTTTCAACGCTGAGGGATAACCATGTGATTACAGATTGTGTCATCGGCTCAGAAAAATATTCTTCATGGACTGGAACACACCATTTTGAAAACCTCGATGGGTTGACAAATTCAGCATTTAGCCGTTAGCGAAGAAACAATACCAAAGTGTTGCTCTCGCAACACTTTAGTCGGCGAAGCCGAACAAAGGTTGCTGCAACACTTCACGTTGCCCAGGCAACGTAGGTCTAGTTCAATTTGTTTTCTGATACAACGGTCAATGCCGAATCGTCAATTTGTAAATGTGTCAACACTAGTTTAAAATATCGATGCCTTGTCATGATTCAGGACTATCATATACAACTATACATAATACAATAATTATACTACATATACGTAATGCTAGTTGAACAGGTCAACGAAAGCGGGAGAAAAAACTTCTCAAGTAGCAAGTTACGTAACTGGCTACAATTTCTGTATCAGCTGGTCTAGCACACTCTCAGGCCTTACCCTTGCTGCCAAAAATCCCAGGGGAGAACAACATGTACAGCTGGAGTATTCAAGGTTTTAGTGGGGGGGGGGTTCACGGCACTTCCACAGGGTTCTAAATTAAGGAAATCCGTATATGGCACTTTCGGGTACTGAGAAACTACAAGGAGGGCTCTCAACTGTACGGTATTCTAAGCGACTGTTCATGAGTCCGACTGTGCCACGTAGGGAAACAGTATTCCACAGTGGGGGTATGAAAGAAAGGTTAACTATTAAGAGGTCCTTTGGTGGGACTCTATGCCCGTAACGGACAATGGCGTTTTTCCGTGCTCCCACAAACAGTTTGTGTGTCGATCGTGGCTCGAAAAGGGTGTTTTCGCGGCCTTTTAAAATAATAATAATAATATAACTGCAGTAAAAGGGCTTTCGCCTCTGTTAATTTTTGAGACACTGTGTACACTAAATTGAATTTCAGCGAGGTGACGATCCACGCCTGCTTTAAACTGATTGATATTTTCGGCATTTACGACATTTTCGGGGAGATTATTCCAGTATTCCACTATCCGGTTTTTGAAGCTCCATTTTCCAATGTCTTTTCGGAATTTCTCACCACTCAGTTTCAAGTTGTGTCCTCTGAGACCGTTGTGATTGAAAGTGAGGACATCATCAGGCCTTATGTTATCATAGTAACTATGACAAATCTTAAAAGTTTCAATCAAATCACCTCGGAGAAATCTATAAGATAAACTGGGTAATCGTAATTTTTTAAGTCGATGTTCATAAGGCAGATGGCGAATGGCTGGCACTGTTTTTGTTGCTCGTCTCTGAACTTTCTCAATAGCGATAATGCTCTTGTTATAGAAGGGCCTCGTTGTTACGTGGCCATATTCAATTAGTGGACGAGCTAAGGCCTTAAATAAAGTAGGAAAAAGGGAATTGTCCTTGAATGTAAATGTCCTTCTCATAAGATTTACAATTCTGGTAGTTTTCTTGATGATAGTTTCGTAATGTGTAGAAATTTTAAATCTTTGTCCATAACTACCCCGGGGTCACGCTCAGAGGTGGTTATCGAAATCGTTCTTCCGTCCAAGGTGTAACGATGGTCAAGGGTAGTAGGGCCAAGACGAAGATGGTGACATTTATCGGTATTGACCTCCATGGCTCATTGAGTCATCCACTGGCAGTTCTTGTTAAGGTCTTTTTGAAGAGACTCGGCATCATTCAATCCCTTTATGCCTCTGTATAGCTTAGTGTCATCAGCGTATAGCATAACCGGAGAGATGATTTCTTCAGTTAAGTCATTTATATAAATGTTGAAGAGAAGGGGACCAAGAACACTTCCTTGTGGTACGCCGCTAAGAACATTCACCTCCGTGGTGCTAACGGCCATCCACTCGTACTCACTGTGTTCTGGAGGTTAAGAAATCCTCTATCCAAGCTAAATTTTGTCCGATCACACCCAAGCGTACAAAAGTAGCCTTTTGTGGGGTACATTATCAAAGGCTTTTCGTAAGTCAATACAGAGAATATCCACCTGTATCCCCGCGTCGATCATTGCTCTCCAGGCTTCACTGGCCAGTAGAAGCTGCGCTTCTGCAGATCTCCTACGCATGAATCCAAACTGGGTTTTGGAAATGTCAGTCAGATGTCGGCTGAGGTTATCCGCAAGGAGGGATTCAAAAATTTTGCAAGGGATGCTTGTCAAACTTACTGGTCTATAATTTGATGAGATTTGCCTGGAACCGTTTTGGAATATGGGAGAAATTATGGGTTTTTTTTAAAGTGAAGGTAGCTTTCCGCTTGCGTATGATTGTTTGAAGATCTCGTAAAGCGGATGTTGGAGTTCGGATGCCAGTTCACACAAGACCTTAGGATGAATGTTGTCGGGTCCTGGGGATTTATCAGGATCTAAGTTTTTTAGTTTGACATAAACGTCATTTACCGAAAAATCAAGGTCTGGGATTGGTGCTTTTTCATTGTCAGACGAAAACTCCTCAGTTGTTTCAGGTTCCCTTGTGAAAGCTGATTCAAATTGTCGGTTTAGAGGGTTGGCTTTTTCCTCCGCATTACTTGTTGTTTTGCCTGAGTCTGGGTCTCGAAGTTCCGACACTCCGTGGTTAAGCTTACGCTTGGAGTTTACAGATTTCCAGAAGGCTTTAGGATTTGTTTCGGACTGCTCCGCGACACGTTGCTCCCTTAAAGTCTGTTGGTTTCTCGTTTCTTTACGGACCTTGTTTCTCAGTCTGAAGAATTTCTTTCTGTCTTCTTGGCTTCCAGATATCCTTGAATTCTTACACGCTTCTTGTTTCGCTGTTATCAAGTTTACGGTCGTTCTAGGTAAGGTCGGACGTTTGTATTTTTGGTAAACTGGGATATACTTCTCCACGAGATCCTGAAGAGCTACCGTGAAACTTCCGTACATCTGTTCACTTGATTCAGGATTTTCAGCCCACAAGTGTGTTTCGGCTACCAACAAGATCTTTGTTGCTCACTCTGTGGCTCGAATTCGACAAACAGCTGCCGAGGTGATTGTCAGTTTTGTGGCTCGATTCTGGCAGGAAATTCAAATTTAGCAGCAAAATAATGTCAACACAATAAAATTTAAAACTTTCTCAAGCATGTAGACATACAACTGAGAATCCTTTTGGCAAGGAATTCTAGGGAAGAGAGCTTAGAGTTCAAGTCTGGTTCAAGTTATTGAGTATGAATTTTACGTTTATTTTATGACATTTGAAATTACCGCCCCAAAAATAGACAAAAGGGCGTTTCCGAGAGCTTTAACTAGTGGCTCGGTTGTGTGGCACACCGTCGTGTTTCCGCGACAAACACTCAGAAGGGTGTGCCCCGAAACTGTGTCGCGGAAAAACGTCTTTGGTGGAACTTCCAACTTCTTGGCTACCTTACGGTACCTAGACATGACGTACCTTCTGTAATAGCGGGTGTACTTTGTCGGCTGGCAGGGTGATGGGGGACTTCTTTTTTCCTTTTTCCACAGCCGCCTGTGCGTCTTTTATGGCCCAACGATCGATGGGGTTTGGGAATATCCGCTGAATGCGTTCTTCAACATCCTAGAAAAAGAAAACAACTTTACCAACGGTAAGGACCTAATTTGGTGTGACCAATCAAGACCACGAACAACGAACGCAAACCTAAGCCTAGCCTAGCTTTAGAGATTGTGAGATTGTCCAATGCATGTAATAAACTATGATAACAATAATAATGTAATTCAAGAAATAGGTCATTCCAAAATTTCCCTAAAATATTGTTCGTTGTACTGTAAGTAGTGAACAGAAAGACAAAGTGCTCTCCGGGGGGATTTGAAACCGCAGCCTTCTGCTTAAACTGCGGTGACACAGGAGTCCCAGATTTATTAGAATTAAAATTACATCAGGTTCAGTTGTTATGGTTCAAGTCCTTTGTATACATAAAACCTTTCAGTTTCATTGTTCTTTCGGCGAAGATATTGTACATGGAATTCATAAAAGCATCGGCACAATGACCGACGGAAAGGATTTCTAGCAGCTCATCCGTTTTGGCATACCGTCAGCCGACGTCATCTGAGAAGCGCCATTTCAATGTAACAGGATGCCTTATTACTATCTACGAAGATATTAATTTTATAGTGTTGTGTAAAGGGGTAATTACGCCTTTATTCTTTTTATGTGCAGTTATTCCACACAACTACCATGCAATCGTGCTACCTTTACTTGTCTCCAGCAACTGTGGTAGCGTGGCGCTGGGATTTGTGACAATTAAAGGAAACACAACTTCGGAAACCAAGTTGGCTTCATTGGTTGAGGGAAAACCAAGGGTTTTATTTACAATCAATCAATCAATCCATCAATCAAGTTTGTTATCCAAATAGCTTAAAGCTAGAAGAGCAATACAATATTTACAAAGTACACAGACACGAAACAAATTAACTAGTACGCTTACAAGATGTGACCAGAAATAAATGATAATGATATATGATATACATAATATAATAAAAGATTGGGCAGAAGAATTAGCAGGATATGGAGAAAACTGATTGCCAGTATTCTCCATAGGGGATAAAATAAATATAACCGTCTCAGATCCTTTCTTCTTCTCAAACCCGATTCGTCTTGCTTCTGCGAGAGGCTGTCTTGCTACTTAATTCGTGAAAATCAAAGCGGACAGACACACACACACAACGGGGGTCAAGACGGCCCTGGACTTTTATTGACCCATTGTCAGGGAGAAAGGTCAATGAACCATCCGGTTGAAAGCGTGTCTGCTCAGGGGGACCGGTCGGTCCGGCTTTACCGACCCTGGTCCAATCTTCACTCGCTCCCCTTACACTCACTCACACAAATACCTACGGTCTTCTCTCACCCGGTGGCAGACTGTCTCCCCTACAGCTAATCAAATCCCTTATTGATTCCTCATCCAATGGTAGCTAGATATGTCTAGAAAGACTGTCCATGATTGGTCGCGCTACTGACATGCTGCTGCGTTAACGAAATAAGATTCACGTACCATTGCAATAACAAGTATATGAGACAGATATGAGTTTTTCTTGAGGCGTGTAACTAGTGTACTTACTTGTATACAATGAGGTGTGGGTTTCGAGCAAAGCATGCTTAGGACTTTGAATAGCAGCTTCTCCACATACTCGAGCGCATCTTTTTGGGCTTCTAACGCTGGATGCACTTGTTGCAAAAGCTGAAACGGAATAGTTTGACTTGAGTTTCTAAGTAGAGATTATGCCCAAAAAAAGTTGTTTTTTTTTCTCACCCTTGTGGCGTTGCTCCAAATATCCTAATATGCACCATTGCCAAAAAACACAGGCTCTGGTCTTCGTCCCGGAGAACCCACTGGTGGTCTCTGGTTTTACCTATAAGGCGTTCTCACTGTTGACTTCTCCCCAGTCTTATAACGCAGTATTTGGTTTCTCCTCACTGGTGCAGAGTCAACAGTTCAGTAGGTCAGTTCCAGTGAGATCGCCGGTAAGACCAATAACGCGTTACAGGAGAAGAACCGGACTCCATTCAGAGTCTGGCGTGCAACGAATGCACCTACAGTCTCTCAATCAATGGTGCTTTGTATTACTTAATGGATCTCATGTGGGTAAACAATCATGATCTGACTGCTAAACGAACCACATGAAACAGCCTAATTTTGACAAACCTCTCTAAGAAGGAACCAAGAGGTTTCCAGGTAAGATAACTCTAAGTTTAGTGTTATTGATTTCTGTAGTAGGCTATAAAATAATGTGAAAGCCTAGAAGAGCATTAATGAAAGCAAGGGCCAAGTGGGAGAAAGCATTCAAGAGACCTACCTTGTATCTTTAATTTCAGTGAGAACATTACATAGTCAAAGGAATGGATGATTTCATACCTTTTCCAGAGAGCCTTGAAATATTCCTCTCCACTTCAAGATATTTTCTTCACTTTCAAAGTCATAGCTAGGACTGTCAGGCATAACAGTTTGATTCGAGAACATCTTACTATAAGTTGCTCAATCTTCATGGAACCACATAGATTTTTTGTTACAGCAGTATGTCGAACCTAAAAGAGAAACCTAAATTTTAATGAGGAATATAAATAGTGCTGTAAAATTGCCATAAAATAAAAAATTGGTAGGCCTAAGCAAAAATTGGTAAAAATAAGTTAAAATTGTAAAAATATGGTAAAGTAAAGTATTTCACGGGAAACCTAAAGGTAAAACTAATATTTCAGAGTAGCTCACAGAATTTAGATATTTCCAATCTAGTTGAGGCTGGTATAATTGGTCTATACAGACTGTAGGCCTAAGGAAAAAGCATGCGTAAAGTCGCTTTTCCTGCACTACAAAAATAATTAACTATTATTTTAACTTGTATATGAAGTACCGAATACAAACAAGGAGAAGTGATAGTAACACCTTAACTAAAGTACGGTAATAATAAAATTCACTCAAGGTGAAGGGAGCAGTAACTGGACGGTAGCCTGCCTAATATTTCCCTTCTCTTCTCGTCTCCCCCTATCCAGCTGAATAAATGCAGTGTATGGAGCTAGTAACCATTTCAACCAGTTATATGCTTGTATTAGTTATATGCTTTTATATGCTCTTATAGAGGGATTGCAGCCTACCCAACGAAAACGAATAGGAGTAGAAAAAGAGTAATTTAACACTGAGAAGTATAGGACTGTTGACTTTGAGACCGAATTAATCCATGTTTTGAAAAAACCTGTAAATAGCTGGAAACATTTCGCTGGCTTTTCCTTAAATGTATAATCACAGCTTTATAGAAAAGATTCACTAGAAATGAGAGCTTGAACGCTTCAAACTTTTACTAAAAACGAACTTTGCTTCCTATTAGTTGATTTTTGAATTATAAGTCATAACCAACAATAGGACTTGAGACTCCATTGTGTTCAAACTTTGAAGCCTTCAAGTTCTTATTTCTATGGAAACTCTTTTGCAAAACTGAGATTATAATCCAATTAACATTTCCAGCAAGTCCCTGGCTCAGAATGATGACCAAACGTCAAGAATCTAATCTCAAAGTCACAAGTACTATACCTTCCAATCTTAGATTATTTTGTTATGCTCCCCTGATGATGGTGTAGAAATATCCCTTTTTGTCAGATAAGGTGCAAACTCTCTATTATGCGTTGCGTCCCTGCCTTCAGTACTAGCATGTGAAAAGGTAGCCTAAGATATGTTGCACCTAATTTCTGTACATCCTTTCCTTACATCTGGATAAGTATACAACTGGGCTTTACGGCAATAGGTACATGTGCCAAGTAGCACAACAAGAATACATGACTAAAAGTCTAAAACACTAGTAACTCTTAGCTAAAATAATTACCAACATAGGGGAGAGTCGGGTAGTATGACACATTTTTTTTTCTTTGTTTTTTATTTCCCTGAAATTTGTATTTATGTTGCAAAGTTTTTGGCAGCACGTAGTGGGTTCCCTATAGAATCTTTGGTAATTTTTACAGATTTTTCTCTCTCACACTTTTCAGTAGTAGGCATTGGGCATGGTCATGTGCCATACTACCCGCCGGTGGAGGATAGTCTGACACACCCTGAGTTCAGTATGACACATCTTTAACTTTTGTGTTTTCTTATTATATTTCACTCAAAAACTTTCTTTAAAAAAAACAAAAAAGCTTGGAATCGTAAGGAATCAAGAATATGATGTTTTCAGCAACATTAATTAAAAAAGAACATTCCAAGTTTCATCCCAGTCACCCCATCGTTTGATCGCTAGCTAAGCATGCCTCCCCCCCCCCTAAATTGGCCAAATCCGGTTCCGACAGATTATCTAGGCTAGGACATCTTCTTATACTGCCTATCAAATTTCACCTAATTCTGAGTTTCTAGGAAATTTCCTATCCACCTCCAATTCCCCCTGCGCCCTACCGATGCGATCCGACCGGGACCATAGAATGGGTAAGCTCTCTTGGCATATGAGATCAATACCGATAAATGTCACCACCTTCGTCTTGGCCCCACCACCCTTGACCATCGGTACACCTTAGACGGAAGGACGATTTCGAGAACCACCTCTGAGCGTGACCTCGGGGTAGTAATGGACACAGATCAAAATTTTCAACGCATTACGAAACTATCATCAAGAAAACTACAAGAATTGTGAACCTTATGAGAAGGAAATTTACATTTAAGGACAATTCCCTATTTCCTATTTTATTTAAGGCACTAGCTTAGTTGAATATGGCACGCAACAACGAGGCCCTTTTATATCAAGGATGTTATCGCCATTGAGCAAGTTCAAAGAAGAGCAACAAAAACAGTGCCAGCCATTCGCCATCTGCCTTATGAAAACCGGCTTCAAAAACTACGATTACCCAGTTTATCTTACAGATTTCTTCGAGGTGATTCGATCGAAACTTTTAAAATTTGCCATAGTTAGTATGATAACATTAGGCCTGATGATGTCTTCACTTTCAATCACAACAGTCTCAGAGGACACAACTTGAAACTGAGTGGTAAGAAATTCCGAAAAGAAATCGGAAAATGGAGCTTAAGAAACCGAATAGTAGAATAAATATTCTTTGAGCCCAAGCTGACTTTGAAACATTTATTCAAACAATGTTTACAACGGATACGTCAGCTATGATTTTTCATCAGCGATATTTCGGCCCTTCTTTGCAAGGGTCCTCGTCAGGCTGTCAATCCTCTAGATCAACTGCGGGAAGGAATCAAACCTGTAATCTAGAGGATTGACAGCCTGACGATGACCCTTGCCAAGAAGGGCCGAAATATCGCTGATGAAAAATCATCGCTGACGTATCCGTTGTAAACATTGTTTGAATAAAAGAATAGTAGAATGTTCGAATAATCTCCCAGAAAGTGTTGTAAATACCGAAAATATCAACCAATTCAAAGCAGGTGTTGACTACCACCTGGCTGAACTTCAATTTAGTGTGTAAAGTGTCCCGAGAAACTTATAGAGGCGAAAGCCTTATTATTGCAATTATATTATTATTATTATTATATTTTAAATATAATAATATATTGTTATAATTAAATATAATAAGTTTTATTTGGTTTTCACAATGAGACCCTGTCTTGTGGGTCCTGGTATGTCTATGTGGCTCCGACAATGGAGTCCTAGACGTCTAAATTAATTTGAAAATTGTTTAAGGTTTCGGTCACGGTACAAGTCCCTTGTGTAAAGTGCCATCTATGTATTATTATATTATTATTCTTATTATGAGCTTCACACCTTCAAAGTTTCATCCCATTCACTCTACACATTTCATCAGTAGCCTAGGTGCTGGTGCTGGTGCCAATGGTGGACAAACCCGGTTCGGACACAATTCATTGTCTATGGCATCTGCTTTTACCATCTATGACATTTCACTTAAATCGGAGCATTTTGAAATTTATGGTACCCCCTCAAGCTTCCCCAACCGAGGCAGCATCAGACTGGAATCAAATACTGGATCATCTGGAGCATATGACCTTCATAACTTCTAAGATTCATCCCAATCACTCTACTCGTGTCATCCCTAGGGCTAGGACAAGATTATTTGCGTCCCTTCCAACTCTCAAAGTTGCAGAATCTGGTTTGGACACGTATATGGGTCCTGTAGGGCATTTTTTCTTACCACCCATTTTGTTTCACTATAATAGGTTGACTCGCTCGCACCCTATGCATGTCAGTTATGTCACAAGGTTTCCGACTACCCCTCCTCCACCCCTCATGGGTGAGTGAACCCAAAAAACGAAGGTTTCAGTACATTTTTATTGCATATCACGAGTCTCAATACTTATAATACTGAAGAAATAACAGAAAAATCCAGGTACAACAGAAATCTTACATGTCAAAACGTCAGTTAGGTACTATGATGCATGTCATACAAGCCAACAAGAAGTGTGTCATACTACCCGACTCTCCCATTTTTTATGGGATCTGCATTTCCTCTTAAATTGTGTGACTATCCTGCAGTTTCTTAACTGCTTATGATTATTAAATACCTTACCTTGTTCCCTGCAAGAAATGGTTATTCTATGTCGTAACACCTTATCCACATGAGAGTTCATAGTTAGACAAGAAAAAATTTGCTTTGAGGGTAAAAAAATATGTTTTTCTGAGTGAGTAATTGTTTTTTTTTTGTAAACTCGTTTGCTCCTGTGTATAGCAGATGTCTCTTAGCAGCACAGATGAATAAAACCATTAGAACCAGTACTTCCGAGAGTGTGTCATAGTACCCGCCTGTCATACTACCCGACTCTCCCCTATCACTTGCCCATAAATCTTGTCATGGCAGACCTATACAATTTGTAATACTGTAACTTTCTTTATCTTTCATCCTCCCATCAATGGTATTGTCACTTTAAAAACCTGACATCTGATTTTCACAAAAAATGACACATTTCCAGAAAAAATGACTCATTTTCAGAAAAAATTGACTTTTTTTACAAAAAATCAACTGTTTTTAAGAAAAATCTACAGTTTGACTGTTCTAAAAAAACAAACAAAGCACTTCACGCCAACTCCCTTTTTTTTAACCTACATATTTGGGAACATCCCCCCCCCCATAGGGTACCCAATGCCCCTGATCAGAGATACAAAAGCACCTCTTTTTTTCACAAGTTCATTTGCAGTTTGGCATGAGCCTAATAAAATATAGCTCTTAACAATATTCAGCTGAAGTATCCGTTTTGCACTGTCAAATAAGGTTCAAAAGCAACCGAGGAAAACAGAGAGTAAAAGATTTTCCAAATATATAGTGTAGCTTACAACTTTCTAAATTAAAGACAAATCTTGACAAATTTTCTTTTAAAACTTTTGAAGCCAATTTGAGGTTATGCCTACTCAAGACCTGCAGAAGACTGCCTTGCTGTGCTTGCACTATGCTATTAGTGTTGCGTTTGTATTGTGCCGTAATTGCTTGATTGCTTGTTGAATATATTGCCTTTTTTCTTGTAAGTGATTGGATTTAAAATAAACAATCACACTTCTACATGGTGTCAGAACAATCAAACTTCTACAGTACCCCTCCGGAAGGCTCGTAGTAGTATTGGAGCGGCTTGAGCCTAATAAAATATAACTAACAAAATTCAGCTGACGTATCCGTTTTGCACTGTCAAATAAGGTTCAAAAGCAACCGAGCAAAACAGAGAGTAAAAGATTTTCCAAATATATAGTGTACCTTACAACTTTCTAAATTAAAGCCATTACAGGAGAGGTACACAGCCTCAAATGCACACGGCCTCAAAACTGCAATCATAACTGTTAAAAAGGAATTTGGCACTTTGCAGTCTTAACTAGGCCCAACCAGTTATACACAAATCCTCAATTTTTGGGCATGGTGCCCCAACATATGGGCATGGTACCCCTGTGAAATTTGGTTTAACTGAGACTGGTTACATACCTAAATAGGGTCTGCTTCCTGTCCCAGATCAAAAGATACCTGATTTTACTTTCTATCCAACCTCATTTTCCAACTTACAAAATGTTAGAGCACTTCCAGACTTTTTTGGAGGCCACTTCTCTTCTAGTGGGTTTATCCTATCCTTTTTCAGAAAATTGCTGCTAGGTAGCATGGATGAGGCAAGCTTTTCAATCTGTTCACTGGTGCAAATATTTCCTTTAGATTGTTCGCTTTTTATTGTATTTATTTTGAGGTATTTTTTTTCTTTTTTTTACTATGACTTTTTACTTTTTGACAACATGGAAAAGGATTGAGTAACATAGTGCCAACTACCTGGAAAAGGTTAGAGCAAAATCCACTGGGAAAGAATTGGCCTCCACAAAACTCTCTGTATCTTGGAAGTGCTCTAACATTACGAAAATTGGAAAATGAGGTTGGATAGAAAGTGAAATCAGGTATCTTTTGATCTAGGACAGGAAGAAGACCCTATTTAGGTATGTAGCCAGTGTCAGTTTGCCCAAAAATTGAGGATTTGTGTGTGTATGACTGGACCCAACGTTGTTAGATTTTACATCTTGACACATTTTCTTTTAAAATTTTTGAAGCCAATTTGAGGTTATGCTTATTCAAGGTAGGATAGCTCTCAGGAAGGCTAGAAGTAGGCAATAAGATCCTAATAGGAGCGAGCATAGCCTACTGGGATGCACTGGAATCCAGTAGCAAGAACTAGACGAAACTAATGACCAGAATCAACACACCTAGGAGCATGGCAAGAGCATGGCATCAGAATTCAGATCTTAGATTCCTCTGAAGTGCAATTAAAGGTAATAAAAATTTGCTAGGTTAGAATTTTGTAATATTCTTTGGAACCATCCAAAGTTAGGCAATGCCACTGTCTAACATCCTAAGCACCATAAGTCTGCTATACTGCCACTGAATGGCACAATTCTGGTACAAAGAAAACTAACATTTAACAACAACAAAAGCATGCTGATGCTTTTGTGTATAAAGTAAACTTGCCTGGAACCATTCGGATTTCTTAAACTTGCTTGTATCTCGCTCCAGTCACATTATATAAAGCAAGCACGAAGTCTTTAGAAAATGTCCAAATTTTGCATCTGAAACTGAAACAGACAAACAGTGAACTTTGACAAAAGTAAATATCGAGGAAACAACAACGCTCAACTGCTGTTTCTGTGACAGTTCGATCAGAAAGGTTACTAATACGGATATCAGCACTCTTTCACCGTTTCATGGTTGACATAGTTAGCTTCTCGAGAATTAAAAAAAAAACAAAAGAAAAATTAGAAAATGTTGGAGGGAAGGTACGATCTCTTATATCTTGTGTTGGATTAGCATCTATGTACGGCACAAGTATTTTTAACTTCTTATGATGATACTCTAGTGGATCTGGATTATCACAAATTAAATGAGGATGCCATGGATTCTGGCTGGGTCGTTTTGGTGTTCTTCCACAGTTGCATAATACCATTTTTAGCTGATTTTTAGTTCTTCGTTTTAGTTTTTTAGTAAACCAGACATCGCTACAATAAGCCTGTCCAGCAAATTGCCAACAGCAGAAGAAACAAGGATTTACAGTGATGTCCTCGATCTACTAACGAAAGCAGACATTAAAGTCTAGCAGCGATGCCATAGACCATCCAACCACCGTCATTGACCAGGCAAGAGGACCCTCCCTTGAGCCCAGCTTCTCAAGTTTAGTCAAGCTTCAGCAAGAAAAAGTCTAGAAGGGTCAGTGGATCCCAAAGACTATACCATAGAAGGAGGAGGAGTTGCATTTTTGCAGATGTGATGGTATCTGTTGCCATGATAACTAGATGTGTAACTAGTCATTTTTGCAGTGGTATCTGTTACAACAGGTGCTCTGCTAAAGCCAGGCCTAAAGTGACAGTTGTCAAATGTCAAAGCTCCACTTTTTGAAGTCATCCTAATCTATAAATCCAGAATAGAGAACTCGCCATTTGAAAAGTTCTTCAGGAAACTAGCCAAAAGCCAAACCAGAGGCCACTCAGAAAAAGTATACAAGCCAGAAGCGAGAAAGAGAGCTCAGGCAAACTCTTCCTCAATGCGAGCCGTCAACACTTGGAGTAACCTGCCTGAACATGACATCCAGGCACCAAATATAAACAGCTTTAAAAACAGAGTTGATAAGTTATGGGAAGAAAAAAACAGTATTCAACACATTGGCTGAATGGGCAAAATAGCTACAAGATCAACCAACTACAAACTCATCAAAAAACAGAGGTCATCAAAAAGGCAGGTCACATCCTAAGTGCCAAACTTCTTTCCAACCAATTCAACAAGGTCTTCTGTAATGCGGGTGATGATGAAAGTGAGATTGCAAAAATACCTTTTAACTTTGGTACCAGATACAACAGTAACTGCAAAAAGGACTTTAGACAGTGGTATGTGATACCGTGGTATCTATAAAAATTCAGCTATTGGTAGTCCATCTTGAGTCCATCAGTCAGTGGGATGATGATATAAGTTAGCAGTTTGTATACCTATCTTGTTGTTTGAATACTTTCTTGAGCTGTGGAGAATCAGGGCCTAATAGCCTTTACCTGTATTCTGCTTGTTATATTGTATCAGTGTCTGTTCAATGTTTGGAAAACTGTTATATTAACCTAATCATTGATTTCCATCTGATAGAAAATAACAATGACTGTCATGGAATCGACTCTTCTCATGAATCAGATTTGTCTGCATAATCTGTGTTTAGTTTACTACTTGTATTAAGTGAATTTGTTCATATTGTTTTTCAGTTTTTTCTTATCTTTTCTTATTTTGTCATCGTTATTGTGCTCCACCTTTATCTGGCTCTGGCCTGTTAATGATTAATACACAAACAAATATATTCCCAAGAAGTCTCACCGTAAAATTCAAAGGCTATTCTCAGCCTTGAGATTGCATATGGCTAAAGGGTGATTCTGGCGTTCTCACAGATTTGCTTTCCAAAAAGAAAAGTGAGAACCTGCTGAGCGCAGGAATTAACAGTTACTATGCCTTTACAACTTCTTGCTTACTTGCCAAGATCACTTCAGGATTCAACAACTTTACCTAAACAAAATTCATTCCGGCTTATAGTCAGGTTACAAACAAAGCACATACGTGCTTGAAAAACGCAACCTGTGCACATTTACTACTATATTATATAACTAATAAAACCTTCACTAAAATAAACTAAAAGTTATTTAATCAATTTGCCAATTTGTCGTTCCACTGACATATTTGATTCGGTTTCCATGTCACTTTCTGAAACTACCTGAGTGCTAAAAAAGCTCTCAAAGGTGAAGCAAGCTTTATCTAAAGCCGAAAGAACGACAGTGCTTAAGCTTTCCAGACCACCAGAATCACCCTTTATTCATTCAGATCAAAGTTGACCCAGTGCAGACTGAACAGTCCAGCCTTCATCTCTGTGTACTATGACTGTTCAGTACAGTTTCATGGGGTTAGCATAGGATAAGAAGAAAAGCAACCACTTTAAGCAAAAGCTTATTCTCACTATTGTCAGTGGTTGCCTGGAACCAGTAGGTAGCATACCATTAGGAATTACTTGGACCCCTCAGCAGGGGCATCACGACTGGGGGGGAGGGAGGATGCCCGCCCCCCCTCAATGCTGTCGGCCAGTCGGTAAAAAATAACCGAGTCGGCGCGAAGCTCAGCGATTTTCCGTCAAAACAGTGATTTTCCATGAAAACAGTCGGTTTTTCGTAAAATTGGTTGGTTTTTCGGAAAATTGGTTGATTTTTGTCTAAGTAGTCGATTTTTCTGAAAATCAGTAGATATTTTTCAGAAATGTCATTGTTGTTGTTGAAAAATTACTGTAATTTTTTCTGCAGAAAAAGTCGGTAAAAATTAACAGCCAGTTGGTAAATGCCTCACCCCCACCCCCCAAACATTTTGGCTAGTAACGCTTCTCCCCCTCAGGCCTGGTTTTCCGAATGCCAGTGATTACGGCCGGTACAACTTTTTAGTCCTATCTCTGATGGTATTGAAGCAATCAACTAAAATAAAAGATCAAGCCCTTTTAAGAAGGAAAATGTCAGAAAGGACATTTGAGTAAGAGCTGTTTAATTTTTATGCATTGCGACTTCTTTGAAGTGGTAAATATCCAGGAGTGAGAGGGCAAGCCTGACCTCCTTTAATGACAGGAACTGCTGAAGAACAGTTTGGCCCTTGATATACTAAACTAATTGCATACGAATCTCTTTCAGAATAATGGCCCAGCTTCTGAAGAAAACAGCTGCTCCACTTCAGTCAGGCTATGGAACTGTAAGGTAACAACAGCCAGTTGTTTATCCATTCCTTTATAGAAGTTCTGATAAGAAGTTCCGGGGTCTCTGTGACTCTTGAGCAAGGGCGTCACGACCAGGGGGGGGACGCCCCCCCCCCCTCGAATGTTGTTGGCCAGTCGTTAAAAAATAGACGAGTCGGTGCGAAGAGCCGCGATTTTTCGTTAAAATAGTCAACTTTTTTCTTGGAAACAGTCGACTTTTTCGTAAAAATATTGGATTTTTCTTAAAATAGTAGTTTTTGACAGTGCAAAACGGATAAGTCAGTAAATCAACCCCCCCCCCCCAAACATTTTGTCTAGTAACGCCTCTGCTCTTGAGACTGAATAATAAAAAATAAAATAAAATATTGTCTACGCTGCCTCTTTTTATGGCACTTGCAGCTCCGCTCAAGTGCCATAGATAAGATAGATAAGATAAGATTTTATTTGCGCTAAAAGCCAACGGCCATGGCAAATACGTATATAACAAGCAATCACTTTTTGGTCGGTCCACTCTTCTTGAGTTCGGGTACTTCGAGAAGTGCTAGGACGATGAAACTTGTCAGGCGTATTAGAGACTCGACCAAACTAACTTGGAAATAGTCACTTGCCCGATCCGACGATCGTAGGGGGAGGGGGCGGAATCCGGAAAATAGGTACATGCATAACTTTCGAACGGGTGATCAGATCTTAATGAAACTTGATATCTGGAAAGACCTCGTGTCTCAGATGTCTTATTTCAAGTCCAGACCGGATCCAATGAATCTGTGGGGGGAGGGGAACCGGAAATCGTGTGAAACTCTCAGAGTGGAGCGATCGGGATGAAACTTGGTGGGAAGAACAAGCACAAGCTCAACTGACTGAATACATCACTGACAGAACTGGATCGGATTCGGACACTGTGGGGGGAGTTCCGGAATTCCAGCGATCCGTCGTTAATGTACTTCCAGGTGGACTAGGACGATAAAACTTGGCAGGCATATAAGGAACCCGACTAGATTAACTTGGAAACAGTCACTTGCCCGGTCCGACCATCGTGGGGGGAGGGGAAGACGACGGAATCCGGAAATTAGTAGCATGCATAACTTTCGAACGGGTTTTCGGATCTTAATGAAAGTTGATATCTTCAAAGACCTCATGTCTCAGATGTCCCATTTCAGTTCAGGACCGGATCCGATGAACTGGGGGGCGGTGGGTGGGGGCGCAGGGGAGAACCGGAAATCTTGTGACACGCATAGAGTGGAGCGATTAGGATGAAACTTGTTGGGAAGTACAGTTACAAGTCATAGGTGCATCAATGACAGAATCGGACCGGATTCGGGCACCGAGGGGGGGGGGGGGGGAGGAGGAGCTGTATGGGGGTATCCGGAATCCCGGTGGTCGTGAGATAAGGTACTTCCATATGTGCTAGGAAGATTTGCTGGAGCATTACAAACTTGACATCATTGGGTTGGACATCGTCACGTCTCCGATCCGAATCCTTTAAAGAACTCATCTTAACCGGAAAGTGCAAAAAATACTTTTAAGCAAAATTTACTTTTTCACGATCGCCATGAGCACATGATCCTTTTTGCCTCAAGGGTTTTGCTTAGAAATCAAGTTTTAGCACCCTTAAATGCGCATCTTAACCGAAAAGTGAAAACAAAAACTTTTGACCATTACTCCCATCCTGTGACCCAGCCTTGCAAGTTTGGCGCATCTTTACCGAAAAGTGAAAAAAATACTTTTGACCATGAGCTGTTGTTCTATTGTAAACGAAATCTCTTATTAACAGATATGCATCCGCCGCCGCAGCTACAGCACAGAGTCGCCTAGTGAGTCCCAGTGAAGACTTCTACGAAAAGAACAAACGCCTGAACAGGCCCATGTCTCCCCATCTGACCATTTACAAATATCAGATTACATCTACACTTTCCATCACCAACAGAATAACTGGCGCGGCTCAGTCAGTTGCCATGAGTGGATTTGCCATTGGTACGTCCTCTTTGGTTGTTGTATTTACTCATTATCACTAAAATATGCTGAGTCTTCTAGATTTTTCATTACAGTTGTGTTGTGTGGAACATACAATGATTGTTATTTGACAAGGAAATCACTTAATGCCTGTGTCACCACAAGTGTCGTTACATAAATACTAGAGTAAATTATAGAGATTATTTTAATGTCACTTAGTTTATGACACTCCAGTGTCCTCACATTCTAGAGAGTTGAGTCCCAGGTAGAAACTCCCCAGGTAATGCATTTCAGTATACTCTCTTCTAAAAACTATACACGCACACGTCAATATAGTTAAGGATGACACTACTTAAATAAGTGTTACCCCGTTGCTTCGTATTTAGATATACGAATAGGCCATGGGGGTCAACATTGTCAATTTTTAGCACTATCCATTGCAAACAGATTTCCTTACTTCATTTGTCTGGATATTTCTTCAGTTACGAACGTTGCTAGCCTAATCGAGTTTGCAGTTTGTATCAGTATCAATGAAAAAGGAGTGAAGAATTCATCTCTCTCCCCGACTGCGAAAGGCAGGGTAATGACAGCAACCTACAAGGCGATGGCTACCTTTAGTAAGACAAGTACTGTCCCCCACGTCACAACTACGTTCATTTTATTTCAGCTGCCATGACACTGCCTGGATCCTTCCCAGCTTATCTGGCATGCCTAAAAGCCATGGCTTTTGGACCTGCTATCATAGCTGCTGCCAAATTCACCATTGCTTGGCCATTCATGTACCACTTAGCTGGTGGACTTCGTCATTTGGTAAGTATCCCTATTCGACTTCTTGGCGCTCCTCCACACCTGCATTGATACTAGGAGCGTGTTCCACCTTTTTACCAATAGTAACTATTTTCGTTCCAACCTCGTAAAAACTGACTACGCTGACCGTTCCAACCTTCTCAAAAAAAGTAACTATTTGCTTACAGTGCTCGGGAGTGTAGTAAGCGTCGTAACTACGCATCTTTGTAACGTGATCGGTCGGATTCGCCTGTGACATGATATTTTGCTGGAAACTAGAAAAATCGCTCCAGCCTTAACGGCAAAAAGCCAGTTCGTGACGTCATGCGCAGTATCTACGGTAAGTAGGGTGGAACACTCTCAGGTGTCTGCCAGGTGAGGCAGTCATAATTACATATAGATCAGTTGGCCAGCATCCATTCGATTGTGCAAAGTAGTCCTAGATTGCCAAAGGACTATAGGCGTATTCTCGCCGTTCCGTGAGGACTCCACTTGAGGAGTCCCCGCGTTTTTGTTTGTCCCAGGACTCACTCCCCGTATTCTCGCGAGTCCCCACATACGGGGAATGCTCCAATTATTACCACCATCATCCAAGAGGAATCCCTTTCAGATTCAAGAGGGGAATCAAATTTTGCCGGTGTTGGTGCAATGTAAATTAACAAAAAACAATGAGAATAAACAAAACCAAAAGTAAAGTGGATCCAGGCTAATCTCGTCAACTGCATATTTATTTTTAGAACAAAATCCATTTTGGAAGTATTCCCTGTGTTCTCGATGTTTCCCGTACGCGGGGTCCGCGTAGAGTGACTCCCTCTATTCTCGCCGTTCTCTTCGAGTCCTCGGAGAACGGCGAGAATACGCCTTATGTAGTCTTCTGTTGCAGTCTACAGTGCCTGGTTCTCAGATAGCCTGCGCTAACGCTTGAATATGCACTAGAGTTCATCCTACCAGACTGGCACAAAAATATAGGGTGTCCCTTACAACTCCATAGTTACACGAGAAGCCGAATTCCGAGTCATCGTTGACGCCTATACCTCTTTCCTCTTTACTTTTCTGGGATGTCTTATCTTTAGTTAAGCGCGTAGGCGTAGGAGCCGTGTTTCAGCAATGTATTTACTTATTTATAACCGGTTCATAGCATCTAAATGCTAATCGATCTTTCGTATGCTACCAGGTATGTACGACAGCGTGGACATGAGTTATATATGAAACCTTATCTCTACCATTCAACGGAACACTTAAACATCATGTTAATTGTAGAATTCCGATTCGCGTGTTCAGTGCTGTGGTAACTGTGGTAACCCCACTTCTTGTTTAGGACATTAGGAGGGTTTTCGCGCGCTGGAAAGCAAAATCGGAATCACTTTATAATGGTTTTCCTGCTCCTTCGGGCAGGAAAACCGAAAAGAATAAAAGCGATATCTATCTAAAACAAGAGCTACGAGCTCATATGGCACTTGTTACGAGTAGGCACGGCTCGGTTATGTCAATGATATATCTAGTGTTTGCTAGGTGTCTTCCCACCAAGTTTCATCTCGATCCCTCCACTCATAGCGTTTTCCAATATTTCCGGTTCTCCCCTCCAGCTCCCCCCAAAAGTCACCGGATCCGGTCCGGATTTTAAGTGGGTCGTCTGAGGCATGAGGTCTTTCCAAATATCAAGTTTCATCGAGATCCAGTCACCCGTTCAAAAGTTATAAATACCTCAAGATTCCGGATTCCCCCTCCCTCCACTCCCCCGACAGTGCCCAAATCGGCTCGGTCATGTCCATGATGTATCTAGTGTTTGCTAGGTGTCTCCCCACCAAGTTTCATCTTGATCCCTCCACTCATAGCGTTTCCCAAGATTTCCGGTTGCCCCCTCCAGCTCCCCCAAAAGTCACCGGATCCGGTCCGGATTTTAAGTGGGTCGTCTGAGGCATGAGGTCGTTCCAAATATCAAGTGTCATCGAGATCCGGTCACCCGTTCAAAAGTTATAAATACCTCAAGATTCCGGATTCCCCCTCCTTCCACTCCCCCGACAGTGCCCGAATCGGCTCGGTCATGTCAATGATGTATCTAGTGTTTGCTAGGTGTTTCCCACCAAGTTTCATCTCGACCCCTCCACTCATAGCATTTCCCAAGATTTCCGGTTGCTAAATATTCTTTGAGCCCAAGCTGACTTTGAAACATTTATTCAAACAATGAAATCTTGAGGTATTTATAACTTTTGAACGGGTGATCGGATCTCGATGGAACTTGATATTTGGAAAGACCTCATACCTCAGACGACCCACTTAAAATCTGGACCGGATCCGGTGACTTTTTGAGTGAGCTGCAGGGGGCAACCGGAAATCTTGGGAAACGCTATGAGTGGAGGGATCGAGATGAAACTTGGTGGGAAGACACCTAGCAAACACTAGAAACAAACATTGTTTGAATAAATGTTTCCGGTTGCCTCCTCCAACTCCCCCCAAAAGTCACCGGATCCGGTCCGGATTTTAAGTGGGTCGTCTGAGGCATGAGGTCTTTCCAAATATCAAGTTCCATCGAGATCCGATCACCCGTTCAAAAGTTATAAATACCTCAAGATTGCGGATTCCCCCTCCCTCCACTCCCCCCACAGTGCCCGAATCGGCTCGGTTATGTCAATGATGTATCTAGTGTTTGCTAGGTGTCTTCCCACCAAGTTTCATCTCGATCCCTCCACTCATAGCGTTTCCCAAGATTTCCGGTTGCCCCCTGCAGCTCCCTCAAAAAGTCACCGGATCCGGTCCAGATTTTAAGTGGGTCGTCTGAGGTATGAGGTCTTTCCAAATATCAAGTTCCATCGAGATCCGATCACCCGTTCAAAAGTTATAAATACCTCAAGATTTCGGATTCCCCCTCCCTCCACTCCCCCCACAGTACCCGAATCGGCTCGGTTATGTCAATGATGTATCTAGTGTTTGCTAGGTGTCTTCCCACCAAGTTTCATCTCGATCCCTCCACTCATAGCGTTTCCCGAGATTTCCGGTTGCCCCCTCCAGCTCCCCCCAAAAGTCACCGGATCCGGTCCGGATTTTAAGTAGGTCGTCTGAGGCATGAGGTCTTTCCAAATATCGGTTTCATCGAGATCCGATCAACCGTTCAAAAGTTATAAATACCTCAAGATTCCGGATTCCCCCTCCCTCCACTCCCCCCCACAGTGCCCGAATCGGCTCGGTTATGTCAATGATGTATCTACTGTTTGCTAGGTGTCTTCCCACCAAGTTTCATCTCGATCCCTCCACTCATAGCGTTTCCCAAGATTTCCGGTTGCCCCCTCCAGCTCCCTCCAAAAGTCACCGGATCCGGTCCGGATTTTAAGTGGGTCGTCTGAGGCATGAGTTCGTTCCAAATATCAAGGTTCATCGAGATCCGATCACCCGTTCAAAAGTTAAAAATACCTCAAGATTCCGGATTCCCCTCCCTCCACTCCCCCCACGGTGCTCGGATCCGGGAAGTGACTATTTCCAACTATTTCCATCATTTGGGGTCCCTGATACGCCTGCCAAGTTTTATCGTCCTGGCTTATGTGGAAGTGCCCGAACTAGCAAAACCTGGACAGACCGACAGACCGACGGACGGACAGAAATTGCGATCGCTATATGGCACTTGGCCGAAGGGCAAGTGCCATAAAAAAAAAAGTTGGCCAACTTTCCGCGCCGGTTTTTGAGCTTTGGAAACCGAAACAGCTTTCTCGGAAATTGATTCTAGAAAATGAGTGGAAAGCTCCGCGGAAAGTTAAATGCTTCGGCTGTGGAAACAAGACCAAAGGTTTCGATGGGATCCCAAAAATTCAATATCTGATCCAGACAACTGGGTCTTGTCTTAGCCAGATCCAGTCTTCCGCAGACTCCTTGAACATTTTTACAATTAAAATTCAGAAACAGATTAAGGCCAAATAGCTAATCACCTGAGAAAACCAAGTTCGGATTTGGATTCAGCATGTGTTTTTACCCCTATAAGTCGTATCTGTTTTGACGAAAACTTCCTGCCACTTCTGCCAATTTCCCGGCTCCGGCCGAACTCCAGAACTACTTCCGGCGAAAAAAGAAAGCTCAAAGACGAAATTAGGGTATCCTCTTTCCCCAGTAATGAACATCTAATCAACTTCAAATAGAAATTTAGCTTATAACAAATTTTCCGATTCCAGCCAGATTCCGGTCGAACTATATGTCCGGATAAAATACGATTGTCATACAGGGACTCAGCATCTCTTCTTACCCCTAAATCGCTTATCTAATCAACTAGAAATAAAACTTTGACTTCCAACAGTTTTCCGGTTTTGGCCGGATTCCGGACGAACTACATGTCCGGGTAGAAACTTGTTTTCACATAAGTGTTCAGCATGTCTTCTTGCCCTAAGTCGAACATCTAATCAACTCCAAATAAAACTTTTAATTTTGACAAACTTTCCGGTTTGGGCCGGATTCCGGTCGAAATACTTGTCCGTCGAGAAAATAGTTTTCACCATCGTCTTCAGCATGTCTTCCCACCTCTAAATCGAACATTTAATCAACTTCAAATAAAACTTTTACTTTCAACAAACTTTCCGGTTTGGGCCGGATTCCGGGCGAAATTCTTGTCCGTCGAGAAAAATAGTTTTCACCATCGTCTTCAGCATGTCTTCCTAACCCTAAATCGAACATCTAATCAATTTCAAATAAAACTTTTACTTTCAACAAACTTTCCGGTTTGGGCCGGATTCCGGGCGAAATACTTGTCCGTCGAGAAAATAATTTTCACCATCGTCTTCAGCATGTCTTCCTACCCCTAAATCGAACATCTAATCAACTTCAAATAAAACTTTTACTTTCAACAAACTTTCCGGTTTGGGCCGGATTCCGGGCGAACTACTTGTCCGATGACAAAATGGTTTTCACCATCGTGTTCAGCATGTCTTCTTACCCCATAATCGACTATCACATTAGCTGTTTCAAAATATTTTGTTTGTCCCTTAATTTGAATCCCCTCCCCCACCCCTAAATGTAGAGCTACAAAGCCCATCTACGAACTTGACTGGTCCGACGACCCAACGAACCCTCACACCAAGTTTCATCAAAATATCTCATTCCCTTCGAGAGTTATCGTGCTTACAGACGGACGGACAGACGGACAACTTTTGCGATGTCGTAGGTATCCCTCCACTTACGTTTTGGGATCCCAAAAACCCACAAGGCAAGGGCTATTAAGGCCTTGCCTTGTGGGTTTTTTTTTAAACTCGAGAAAGGTGACTATCGACTATCAAATTAGCGAAATATAAATAGGAATACTATTGTGGTACCCAAATGAATTTTAAATCCACTCATGATTTTTGTGATAGTCAATAATCGAGTGTACTGCGATTGAAACGCAAGCCACATCGCGGATAATCTGGCATTCGGCTGAATATCCGCTAACCCGACGAGCGTTTAATGCTTAATGGACACCTCTCACTACATAGTGTTTCTGCTCTTATGTTCTGGGATAGTTGACCACTTTTACAATTAAGACATGCTTATAGAAAATTACACACAGCTCCGGCTGTTTTTACCCTCTTTCCATGCCTCTTGCCTTGGATGACAGTCTTGGCAAAATGTGCAAAACCGGTTTTCGAACGGAGACAGCTCCCCAAACAATCGGGCGCCTGATATGTCACGTAAACAGAAGAAATCGTGGCAAGCGTGATAATCAGTCTATTGCTAATAGAGGAGATGGGATACATTTATGAAGTAAAGAATCTCGGAAACGAGAATGGATGGAAATACTACTGAAATAGAAATAATTACTCTCGTAAGTATGACGTGTCCTTTAGTAATTCTAGGCTAGTTTTGAATCATTGCGTATCATTGTCTCCTCCTTTTTTTTATAACTATAGGCGTACTCTCGCCGTTCCCCGCGGACTCCACTTGAGGAGTCCCCGCGTTTTTGTTTGTCCCGGGGACTCACTCTCCGTATTCTCGCGAGTCCCCACGGACGGGGAATGCTCTGATTATCATCACCATCATCAAAAAGGACTCCCTTTCAGATTCGGAGGGGAATCAATTTTTGCTGGTGGTGGTGCAATGTAAAATTAATTAAAAATAATCAGAACAAACAAAAATAACGTGGCTCCAGACTAATTTCGTCAACTGCATATCTATTTTTCGAACAAAATCCATGCTGGAAGCATTCCCCGTGTTCTCGCTGTTTCTGTCCGCGGAGTCCGGGTGGAGTGACTCCCTCTATTCTCGCCGTTCCCTTTGATTCCCCGAGGAGTCCTCGGGGAACGGCGAGAATACGCCTTATGTCTTGTATGGACATAAATTACTAACAATGATAACAGACTGTTTCTCTTTCAGTTATGGGACAGTGGACGCGGATTCACTCTGAAAACTGTTTATAGGACGGGCTATGCTGTCATTGCCGGATCTATACTTCTGTCTCTCGCCGCTGCCATGTTATAATTATACCGGTCGTCTTTGGACCACTGACATTTTAAATATTTAAAATCGGAGTAAAAATGTTACTTAAAAACTGCTGTTCGATAGTATCTCAGCTCTTCTATACTTTCCCGAATGTCGTCGAGGGCTCTGTGTTTCAACTCTTTCTTCGGAACATCTCGAAATTCGTCAGGATACCACCGCCTGAAATGCAGAAGGTTGATTATGGAACAATGGTAAGTACATCACAGGAAGTTGTTTTCTTTACAAAGAAGTAAAACCACTACACTAAGAGCGTGTTCTACCCTTCTAACAATAATAACTATTAGTTACTATTTCCGTTCCAACCTCGTAAAAAGTTACTACGCTGACCGTTCGACCGAAATAGCGACTGTTTGCTGACCACGCTCGGGAGCGTAGTAAGGACGGTAATTACGCATCTCTGTCTTGGTCGGATTCGCCTGTGGCATGATATTTACTGTACATGGAAAGCCCAACGGGCCATGGTACAAAAATAGTATGCAAATCAAATACTAACTACAGATTCAACAAACTTTCTGAAGGCAAAACAAAGAAAACTAACTACACAATTAAAACACAGAACAAAGACCTGTGTTTCAGTCCCACCTGGACAAACACTGCCAGGTTTTTAATAGTAGTAAACGATCGACCTCACATCAGACCATTTAGCCACTCCTCGTCGCCTGTCTGTCTCTGGAGCAGCTCTAACCTTAAATCATTGAGTTCCTGGCAATATGACATGTGGTCCACACTCTCCTCCGGGGCCACACACATACGGCACGAGTAAAGATCATCTACCGCACGCTCCCTCCCCAGAGCCTCGTTTTTGTTGCATGCTGCAGGCCCACTTCTCGGCCGATTCCGGACTGATTCTTTCTACATCCGTTTTTGCACTGCAGCGCTTCCGAGGAAGACGGCAGGGCTTCTCGAGAATCACGGACTTGCTCCCCGACCAAGTCAGTGCTTCCCTGCAAGATGCTGCAGCGCTGCCGCTTCAACCAAGAAGAAAGTGAATCCAAAAACGCATATTATGCAAAAGCAAAGAAGTGCTGCAGCAGCGCTATTGCAACGAAAACAAGGCTCAGGTATTTCCTTCTTGATCCCAACGGCGGAAAATCTGAACGTCAAAATGAAAACGTCATTTTTTAAATTTGGCAAGTTTTTATGCCGATTTTCTCGTTATTTTTCTAACACGCAAATGATGGAATACTATAATCTTAAAGATCCGCTTATTATAATGAATAAAAAACTTCAATGGGTTGTATCAAATTTTTCAGGTCTCCAACATAACCTGTACAGGTTTTTTCGTGAATGATATTTTTTTATTTAATTTTTTCAATTTGTCAGTTATAATTTAACTGTAATTAAATTGAAGATAAGTTTTAAGTATTTTCGGCAGTGTAGTTAGGCTATCTTTTGGCAGTTCACGAGTTATAGTGTTTTAGCCGAAATTTGTCAGTGTTTATTAATTTCTTTTTTACTCGCTATCTTTGGCGGAAATAAAATACTGACTGATTTCCCTTAAACCCATATAAGATTTTAGCTCTTCTCTCTTAAGGCCCGCTTTAAAATACACTTCTTCACCCCACACTCTCTTTCACTGTGAATACGACTTGAGAGACAGCTACGACGAAACCTCACACGTCCACTTCTGGAATTCTTGACACTCAAGAATCCATTGCACTTGTGTAGCTACTGTCCCAACCACCTTACCTTCCCCCAATCCAGCATTCCACAGATCTGATAGCCCGCAATTGTTCAATACAGCCCTTACCTTACTCTGCCAAGCATCTTTCCTGTTATCATTAAGGTCCTCAAGCAGTGCAGCCTTGACGAGTCTATTATCTGGCAAAATTTATATCCGTTCCCAGTACTTCACCATTTTTACAAGTCTCTTACCTCTTAGTGAATGAATACCTAGGTCACCTCTTAGTATTAATCCGTTAAACTTTCCACTTACCTCGATCAACCTTTTATAATGACTTAGCTGCATGCGCTCAATTTTCTCCCCCTTTTCATATCCCCACACTTCCGCTACATACGATTTGGGCTTATTTTTGTATTGAATATTACTCTCTGAATTTTCGTCTCCCCTGGGCCTAAACAATTTATCGTACTTTTCATTACCATCCATGAAGCTTTCTGGCCTTTCGCCGCTGTACTATCCAACTGTGCACCCCACTTCCCCGTAGCCGAAAACTTACAACCTAGATATATAAACTCTTTCACTATTTTGAGTTCTATCCCTTTAAAATTAAAAGCTTTCATTGCATTCCTCATTTTTACCGAACACTAGTATAACAGACTTCGCAGTGTTTAATACTAGCTTTTTCTTATCCAGATAATCCAGCAAAATACCAAGCAGCCTCTGCAGATCATCTGCTTTCTTTCCTAGAAGAACTATGTCATCTGCGAACAATAAACAAAATAAATTAAATTCCATCAGTTGCAGCCTGGGGGCTCTACTTACCGTAAAATAATCTTCTAGATCATTTATATACAAAGACCCTGTTTGACACCAAGCCTACTTAGTACTGCTCTAGAGTATTCGGACCCTACCTTTACTATTACTTTAATTACTTTCTTATTATTATTCTCATAAAACTCGGTGGGAGCCAAAGCTCCATCAAACTAGAAACTAGTAGCTTCCTAGATGCTTCATCGAATCCTGGAATGCTGCGAACAGTTCGTTATTTTTTCTTCTCGTGTATTTTCTAACCAAAACTCAAACAAAATACCTGGTCGACTGCACTATAATTTTCCCGAAATCCTGCCTGACATTCTATAAGCTTACTCTTCGTTTTTAACCAATTATCTAATCTAGAACAAACTATCCTACAAAACAACTTACTGAGACTATTACCTAGTGGTATGTTTCGATAATTTTTATGCTGGAAAATAAACCCCATATTCTGCTGAAAAATAAAAATATCCTTCCAGCCTTAACTTCAAAAAGCCAGGATTTCGTGACGTCATGCGTAGTAACTACGGCAAATAGGGCGGAACACGCTCTAAAGCTCAGCAACTCGCACAGTTCAAGAAGCAGTACTTTTTGGTACTCGGTATTCCGAAAACCCGTTGCGGCCCAGTTTTCAATCTTTTAGCTTCAACATGTAAAGTAGAGGTATGCTTATGTGAACACCTCTCTAAATTTGTCCATGCCTTGTCTTTGTTTTTTGCTTCTAAAACAGTCAAACAGAAAGGAAAAATAACAAACTTCATATCACTGAAAAGCTAACTCTTTCCTCAATCCTTCTGGCACTAAAGAACAACTAAAATATTTTTGTTGAAATTAAGTTTCCAATTTCCTTTTGCTGGTACGGACTCACCATCATCGAAGTAATAGCTTCGGATAGAGCCATCTGTTGGTTCAGACTCGCTACTCTTGCAGTGAAATTACGCGCCGCTATCTTAAATCAGATGTCTCGCAATTCGCTCATGGTTATTTACTGGTTTATTTTTATTTTGTGTTTCTGTATGTGATTAATTACTTTTACGTAACTGTTTGAATTATCGCAATTAGCTTCGTCAGTTGGGGATGAGCAGGTGTCAAGATACTGACTAGTTTCATATTTTGCTGTGACGAACTGCTTGAATATGAGCATATTTACATTCATGTGTGTTGTTACGCGACCTTTCTTGCGTAAACAAAATTCTTGCGAATGGGTTCACACTTTAACGCGAATATTGGGGGCCGCTTTTGCGTGGCTGGCTCTAATCCCTTCGACATCCTGTTGAGCTCAACAGACATTTTCGCGTGGGTGCCGTCAATCTTTTTGTCATTTTCGCGTGAACGGATGAACAGGTGAACTGGCCAGCCAGCTCGACGGACGTCTCCCGTTCAACATCGCTAAGAGGGCAGCGTAGAGCTGAACAGGAATATTGTCTGGATCTTCCATTCATATGCTCCCATCCAGCTGAATGTGCATTTTTGCGTGGACGGAACCCATCTTCCTCAGCAAGTTCAAGGCCCAATCCATTTTCACAGTTTCGCGTGCACGAGATCACCCGTTCAGCTGTGCAGCCATCCACGTGAAAACGTCCCCTTGCTAAATTGTCCGTTTTCCGTTGTTTTATCGTTGTCAGCCTTTTTTGGTAGTTCATAACTCATGTTCACTCACAATCACACGGAAACCCCACTTGCGCCCCGGGAACGTAACGGGAGGCACCTGCCGCTAACTCTCGTTCGGACTGCTTGATCTAGCCTAGCGCACCTGTTGACGAAAATGCGCTTAATTTCGGAACGCTAGGTGCCGTCGGACGGTCTGGCATCTTTTAAGAAGAAACAGAGCCCAAAATATTCAAACTTGTGATCAAATCTGGTTAATCTAGATGTAAATTCAACGTTTCTGACCAGTATAAAGCCCCAGAAGTTGCCTGGTATGGTTTAATTGTTTTCTTCGGCAAAATCCGAGGTCAACTAACGTTCACATAAGCATACCTCTTCTGTACCATCACCTGAAGAGGTGGCCCACGATAGTGCTCCGAATTACCATGTGAAAAATACCACAGCTGACAGCAGATCTGTTGTCATTAACCTCATCTGGATTACACAGTAACCGTTCCACGTATCAGTATTGCGAACCCCTTCAAAGAAGCTTAGAGCCCGCTTTCTGATTCTCGAGCAAAAAAAACAGCGTTTGTTTTCGCCCGCGAACTGAATGCCGAACTGTCCGAATAGCATCACCATCTCCTTTTCAGAATCGATTTGAAGTTGGTTCGGGAGTTACCGGTACCGTTGGTCCTTCGTGAAAGAAGCCCTTCACCCTAGGCTCTACATTGTTCTGCTTGAAACAGCAGCTGATTTGCCAACAATGGCATTATTTTACAACCGACCGACATTTCGGCATGGACGTACATGCGCGAAAGTTCAAACAAGATGCATGCCTTGCATTCTCGTGATTTCCCGTCCGGGATCCCTAGAAACCCCCTCTGCTTCATGTAATGCAGACAAATATAAACATTATAAAAGGTAGCTAGTGTGCCGAAGATTTTACGACAATCATTACGGCATCCAGTAGTGCGTTTTGGCAAACGGCGGTAGATGAAAACAACCTACCCTTCTAAATTGCGGAGTAGTCTTCGGCCTATTTAGTGTTGGGCGATATTCGATATCGATAACGATATATCGGACCAAATATCGATATCGAATATCGAAACGTAAATATCGATATTGAAAACGATATTTTTTCATTCATAATTATTGTAAATAATCCAACATAACCTACATTTATATATCCGAAATTGGAGCAATATGTCTTCGTAATTCAGTTCTTATTTATTCAAAGTTTGAGATGATGCAAGATGCTATTTAAGGACAATTTCGTTAGTAAATTTTGGCGAAACGAAACGTATCCTATAGCGAAACATACTAAAGAAATATCGATATCGAGATATCGAAAGTGAAAATATCGATATATCGATATATCGAAAAATCCAAATATCGCCCAACACTAGGCCTATTCTGTCACGATACTCCCGCACCAAAGTTCATATCTAACCTTTACAAAACAGAAATGGGCTCACCTGCATAGCTCCTTGATTGTGCTGACATCTATTATCCTGTAATGGAGATGCTCCAGGAATTTAGGCATATGTTTTGAGAGGAATCTGCGGTCTTCATGTACTGAGTTACCAGCAAGCACACATTTTCCTGAAAGTAATAGGCTTAACTGATTACATTATTTTACGCAATCTGCTACTCTCGCCTATTCATCGAGACGTCTTACCAGAGCTAGACCCAGGCTCAGGCAAACAATAGTGTGACGAATTAGGACCAAAAAGCGAAGACAAGCTTCCCTGTCCGGCCGTTTTGGTAGTACCGGTTAAGAGTCACAAAGGGCAAATCCGGATTCGGGCTTAGATCACACTCAAATCTTCTATACTAAATACTCTCCTGTGTCCGTTTTCCCAATTTTTACATGTTTGTTTAGGCAACTAAGATTTGTTCGTAATCTAACCCCAATAATCTATTCCGTTTTTTGATTCCCCGATGAATAATACTACAATCTCTTGAACTATCGAGCGTTCGTAGAGCACCTCCTCTGCATGAACGACTTTTTTTCACTCAACAACCAAAAGCCTCTAATTCATTTTCCGAGAAAAGAAATCGGTTAATACACTAATAGCCTGATGTACTGTTCAAGTTACTTACGGCTTCACTTGAAAATGGCAGTTTAGAATTATTTCCCAGCGATCTTCACCCAGCCTCGATAACCGCGAAATCACTCACAGCTAGGACAAACAGGAGATGCCCTCCGCGTACTCTAATTTCCAAATATAAGAAACAAGTTATACCATGAATACACCCCCCTAAAAATATCATATAACCAAAAATATCAAATCCAGTCCGGGAATGAAGATTCGGCAAGTCTTCAAACCGGTAACATCATTAGTTGCGTTTTTGCGGTTACCACGGTCTAAAGTCGTTTTCGCAGTTACTGTGGTATGCCGTCAGTAACCGTGGTAACTGATATTCATTCTTCTCACCTTCATCATCACTAACACAGGATCCTGGGTTTTCGTCAAATTGGTGGGAAAGAACTTTGGTACAGTAAGTAGTTCCTAGGTGTCTCTGCAGTGAACACCATTTCGTAACTAACTCTGGAAAAGGTATGACCGACATCAAACAGTACTCAGTAAGTCTATTTACTTATTTTTACCATTCTCGAAAATTTTTCGCTTCACCAGGAGCGTTATTGAGTGAATATTCATTCCAATAAAAAAGCTAGCCACCTAGAAGGACTTTCCTCGGTTGAGGTTTTCATGGTACTTGCCCTTCGGCCAAGTGCCATATAGCGATCGCAATTTCTGTCCGTCCGTCGGTCTGTCCAGGTTTTGCTAGTTCGGGCACTTCCACATAATCTAGGACGATAAAACTTGGCAGGCGTATCAGGGACCCCATATGATTAAGTTGGAAATAGTCACTTCCCCCATCCGAGCACCGTGGGGGGAGTGGAGGGAGGGGGAATCCGGAATCTTGAGGTATTTAGAACTTTTGAACGGGTGATCGGATCTCGATGAAACTTGATATTTGGAAAGACCTCATGCCTCAGACAACCCATTTAAAATCCGGACCGGATCCAGTGACTTTTTTTTGGGGGGGGGGCTGGAGGGGTCAACCGGAAATCATTGACATAACCAAGCCGATTCGGGTACTGTGGGGGGAGTGGAGGGAGGGGGAATCCGGAATGTTGAGGTATTTATAACTTTTGAACGGGTGATCGGATCTCGATGGAACTTGATATTTGGAAAGACCTCATGCCTCAGACGACCCACTTAAAATCCGGACCGGATCCGGTGACTTTTGGGGGGAGCTGGAGGGGGCAACCGGAAATATTGGAAAACGCTATGAGTGGAGGGATCGAGATGAAACTTGGTGACAAGACACCTAGCAAACACTAGATATATCATTGACATAACCGAGCCGTGCCTACTCGTAACAAGTGCCATATGAGCTCGTAGCTCTTGTTATTTGAAATGATGCGATAGGCAGCGCACAAGTACTGCTAACTGATGCGGTAGATGGTGCACATGGATTGCTATGTGATGCGACGAATGCAACATCTTTTACCTTTTGACATATATTTGAACACTTTTATCTAAGTATCTGCGCTGCTGCTTTATATTATAGGTTGGTACAGTACTGAGCACCGGGACCGAGGCGCACCCCCCCCCCCCCCCCCTCGTGTACACGACTTTCACTGTACATAGCCAAACCATGACAAAATGCGGTAAAATTGTGAAACCTGCGAAGAAAAACCCGGCCAGACAATTCTGCGTTTTGTGTGAAAAACTAGTCAAATCAGACTCGATTCAGTGCAGTAATTGTGCTCAATGGACTCATGCAAAGTGCGCAGGGATCAGAATCACGAAGACCTTCAGACGTGACCCGAAATGGCAATGCGATCTCTGCTCAAACGATTGTCCTATAGCCATGAGGACGCCCTCCACGGCTACTAGTAAGTTCACCGTTTATCCTTTCACATTTTTTACACCAGGTGAAAATCAGTCTACAAACCACCTACCTCTCCACTTTGCATTCCTGACACAGAAGAAAATTGCAGCAAGAATAGCAACCATTTGATCCGGGCGGTATCGGAGGTATTGCCATCTACCGGACAAAACATGATACGCCACTGCGCAACTCGGCCGATAGGTGCAGTAAGAGTTTACCACAGCTCCCGAAAATGGATTTGTCACGGAAGCACTACCACGTTTTGATGGATACTTGGAAGATGAACTATCCTTCGTCCGCGTCCTCGATCAGCGAGACAGGTGCCTCACTCCTGTGGAAGCTGCTTCGACTCCTCAGCAAAGTGTTAGTTCCAACTTCAACAACACTTCCAAGCGTTCTTTAACCCCTGACGGAAATACAGCGAAGTACGGATGTGATTTATCCCTTGATTGGGACTACGATGAAGAAAATGATGAGATCATGATATTTTAAATATGTAAAGCACCTGCTCCACTTGTCGAAATTATGCCATAACCATATTTTGACGGAGAAGTTCAAAATTCAAGATGCAAGAGTTACCCTTTTGGATGTTTCTTCGTCGTTATCAAAAATCATTGACAACAGAACCCAACCAGCACGACCTTCTACACTGCTTCCTGGCCGACGACTGAAATTAAGTGTCTTTTTGTGTATGTTTATGTGTTTTATTTATTTTCTTCATTTACTCCGCTTCCTGAAAACGGCGGGTCATAAATAAATTACTTACTTACTTACTACGGGATCAAAAAACTTGACGCATACTCTGAAACATCACCCACCGCAAACAGATCAAAAGGAACAGTTTCGAACTCGCACTTTCTACAGGAATGGCTCCTCAGGCACAAACAAGATCAACCACCAGCCAACAGGGGAAAAACAATGGAACAAGACACCTCAAACAACCAACAGTCAAAACAAATCAAATGGAAGACGCAGCTATGGTACAATAAACACAAAAATCAACCATCACCATCTGAACCACTTCCATCAAGAACCGACAACCTCCAGCTCTCGATACTACCACAACTCTTACCAGCAGATCCCATGTCAACCTACCATGCCTCCTGTTACTATCCTCGAGACGATGGTGTAATTTCTAAAAAGGAAACAGGAAACGCTCTCAAAACATACCTACCATGTGATAATCACTACCAGCCTCGGATGACGTATTACAAGAAGGTACTGCCGCCGGTACAGACAAGTTACTGTCATACTGTTAGCATAGGGTTGCCGCTTGTGACGGACCAAGGTATGGATGAAAGATTGGAGTCAGTCTCGGAACCGACATCAGTCTCTCCCCTTCCTCTCCCCCATGAGGGGGAGAAAGAGATTTAGAGGCCAAAGCCTTTTCTCTTGCTTTGTATTATCATTATTATTATTATTATGATGCTGCCCCGGGATCGGTGGGAGGCAAGAAATTTAAAAATAAAGCGATATCACGTGAATTTAATGATAAGCGTTACTTGTTTCCTTCCTTCCTCCTCAGAAATGCGGAAAGTTTAAACCTAGAAAAATTAACTAAACTTGAGACAACGGCCCAAATGCTTGGTTCTTCCGTTATTTGTGTAGCCGAGGTCCATCGACAAGATTTAAATTTATTAAAAGTTCCAAAATTCTCTTCTTTTGTTAAACTTCGCCCTGATGACCATCCCCTTGGGAAGAAAGGAGGAGGAGTTATGACCCTTGTACATGAAGATTTTAAACCTCAGCTTTTAACTATACCTTTCCTTGATGAAAAAGATGAGATTATTTGGGTGAAAGTACAACCAAAGCGACTCCCTAGGCAGTTCTCTGCGGTAGCGGTGGTGTGCGTTTTCTACTATTCACCTAGTCAGCCCGCTGTCGCAAGAAAGACGTTTTGGGAGAAGCTGCAGGAGTCAACGGATTACATCCAGAGAACACATCTATATTTTGGAATAGTTCTACTAGGAGATGGTAATGAGCTGGATGCTAAATCGCTGGCCAGGTCACTTAGTCTTAAAAGCGTGGTTAATTTCCCGACGACCAAAGGTGAAACTTCTCTGGATGTGATCCTGACAAACCTTTCTAAATATTATCAAAATCCGAGTAAACTAGCACCACTTGGTGGTAGTTACCACTATATGCTCCAGTGGAACCCTTTTGAGAGAGTAAAGATTCAATATTCGGTAACTGAGGTTACTTCTAGACCAATCACAGAGCCTGGTCTGTTGCAGTTTGGAAACTGGATTACGGAGGAGAACTGGACCTTGGTTGCCGCAGCGAAGGACTTGGATTCACAAGTTGAGGAATTTCATGGTAAAATTAATTTATTCTCGAGTGCTTCCCTGAGCGTGCAACTAAATTTTGTTCTAGTGATAAACCGTATGTAAATACAAAAATAAAGCGAATAATTAAGCGTAAATTATACCTTATTCGAAAAGATCAAAAAGAGCAAGCAAAAAAATTGGCAAATGAAATTAAGTGGAAAATAAAAGAAGCACAGGCTAATTATTACAAAAATTAGGTGGATCATCTTTTGGAGTCCAAGCCTTCGCAGTTCTTCAGTAAATTTAAGAGTCTGACTGGAAAAAGTTCTCAACCAGTTGACTTCATGAAGGAGGAGCCACCAGAGAAAACTGCGAATGATTTAAATGCCCATTTTGCTGTAGTTGTGCAGTCTTACCCAACTCTTCCATCTGAAGACCCTCCACAAAATTTAACTGCTCCTTCAAATGATAATTTAATGCCTGATATTTCTTTGTCAAGTGCAACCCGTGAACTTTCCAAGTTAAAAAGAACTTCTGTCGCTACTTTTGATATTCCAGTTGTTCTCGTTAACGCATTTGCTAAAGAATTAGCTTTCCCCCTTCTGATAATCTGCAATAACACAACGCGAACAGGTTATTTTCCAAAGAAATGGAAGAAAGGTTTTATCACCCCCATTCCAAAGAAAGGAGCACCTAATGATTTCGCTGGTGTACGGCCGACCACAGTTACATCAATTTTCAGCAGAAATTACGAAAGTTTTGTTGCCACATTGCTTAAAGAATATCTTTTAAAAGTAACTGATCGAAAGCAGTTTGGTAACATTCCTAAGTGTTCGACAGTCCAATACCTAGTTAATCTGATTGATTTTATATTTTAAAACATCTAGATGAACCTGGCAAATGGATAAATTTAATTGCAATTGATTTTAAAATGGCATTTGACCTTGTTGACCATAAAATTCTTTCAGAAAAATGGTGGAAAAGAATATACCCGATTTTATCGTCAAAATCATAAAGAGCTTTTTGACAAATAGAGAGCAAACTGTAAAGGCCATTTTTCTACTTCTTCACCAGTTTTTTGTGGAGTTCCACAAGGAACTGTGATCGGTCCGCTGTGCTTCCTCCTCATGATAAATGAAATTGCTGCTGGG